>OY101447.1:77198229-77200729 GCA_956483635.1 Panzeria rudis | reverse complement strand
TAGCGCACTTTTCATCAGATATTTATATTTTTTGTGATACAACTCTTTTGTAATAAAGAGATATTTTTATAATATTTGTGATAAAATTGTTTTTAATAAAGATATATTATTAAAAAACACCTTTCAAAACTGCTTCGTTTTCGGAATCGATTTCCATCACATATCTGAATATAAAACTTTCTTTTCGGTTAACTACAAACTCTTGTATGCAAATGGCAAAGATCATGACTGCATTTTTTATTTTTATTTTTTTTAAAGAACAAACACAACCCGCGAAGCGATCAGCTTGTCTGTGGAAAAACACCCAGGGTCTATGGCGGGAATCGAACCCACGACCTCTCGACTGACAGTCTATCGCTACCACTCAGCCACGGGACCATGTTGAAAATAATCCATATTAGCTAAAATGTACTATATGCCTTATCTAATATTATCTGCAGGGTGGCTACAAAAAGAAATGAGGGAGTAGTTTCCCTGCAGACAAAATGACTAGTATGTGGCTAACCATATATACTAGTTGCTTTTTTATTCAGACTAGTTGCCTAACAGTCCTTTTTCTATATATCGAACTATCGATTTTAATATTAGGTTGTCATAGGAGCCCAATTAGTTCATTTGTACATAGTTATATGCTAGTTGAAATACTAGTTATTATAGACTAGTGCGCTTACTAGTTTTTTATTTATAGTTTTTTAAATATTAAAAAACATTTGCCTCAATCGAGGTATGAACACACAGTTCTCATATTTCAAGGCATTTACTCTATCCACTGAGCCACTTTCTACTTATTATATTTAGAGCTAAAATTTTGTTTTATGTATTTACACCTGAAAATATGTCAATTTTTAAAAAATAATTTAAATTACTAGTATCATAACAACTAGTTGTAAGACTGTTCCAAAACGTTGTTATTTGACTAGTATCGTTACTAGCCTCATTACAACTAGTAAGATGACAGTAATTTGTTGACTAGTAACGCTACCACTAGTAATATGACTGTCCCAAAACGTAACTAGTTGTACATTTAGCTGCAGGGTGCTTACGACCATTAGGGTATATCTTATTGCATCTTTTGCAAATATAAAATAATTCATCGCATAGCCGTATAAATCATGAAAATATATACATATATACAAATGATATGATGAATATGATGAAGTTTTGAATTTTCTTTTAAGTATGAAGAAATAAATTTTTTCTAGATATTTTATGTTTTATGGATATCACAACAATATTGGCTGATAAATGAGATAAATGACATAAATATATGTATGATTTTTATTATCAGTACAACACTGTCCTTAGCGGGCTGCGATTAAGAAATTTCGCAAAAAAAAGTTATTCCCTAATGAACAAGTGTTAGAATTGTTTCTCTTTGTACCCAATGAAAGAAAACAATGACGCAAAAATACTACTGAATCAGGGATGAAGAATATGGTACAATTTTACTTTTTATGGTACATTGTTCAATAAGGAGCCCATGTAAAAACCACAAGACAGGAGCATGGTAGAATAATATACAAGGTAGACCTGGAACACCAGCTGATTAGTTTTTTATTTGCTTTTTCCATGGTACGAGCTACCAAATCTTGTGTATATGTGAAATAACTACGTTGCACCCACAATACCACACGTATGTTTGCCGCTAATGTCTCTGCAGACAAAATGACTAGTATGTGGTTAGAAATATACTAGTTGCTTTTTTATTCAGACTAGTTGCCTAACTGTCCTTTTTCTATATATCGAACTATCGATTTTAACATTAGGTTGTCATAGGAGCCCAACTAGTTCATTTGTACATAGTTATATGCTAGTTGAAATAATAGTTATTATAGACTAGTGCGCTTACTAGTTTCTTTATTTATAGTTTTTTAAATATTAAAAAACATTTGCCTCCACCGAGGTATGAACACACAGTTCTCATATTTCAAGGCATGTACTCTATCCACTGAGCCACTTTCTACTTATTATATTTAGAGCTAAAATTTTGTTTTATGTATTTACACCTCAAAATATGTCAATTTTTAAAAAATAATTTAAATTACTAGTATCATAAGAACAAGTTGTAAGACTGCTCCAAAACGTTATTTGACTAGTATATATATATATATATATATATATATATATATATATATATATATATATATATATATATATATATATATATATATATATATATATATATATATATATATATATATATATATATATATATATATATATATATATATATATATATATATATATATATATATATATATATATATATATATATATATATATATATATATATATATATATATATATATATATATATATATATATATATATATATATATATATATATATATATATATATATATATATATATATATATATATATATATATATATATATATATATATATATATATATATATATATATATATATATATATATATATATATATATATATATATATATATATATATATATATATATATATATATATATATATATA
>OY101447.1:76976664-77198029 GCA_956483635.1 Panzeria rudis | reverse complement strand
TATATATATATATATATATATATATATATATATATATATATATATATATATATATATATATATATATATATATATATATATATATATATATATATATATATATATATATATATATATATATATATATATATATATATATATATATATATATATATATATAGTTTGATATATCGAAACAGGACAGTTAGGCAACTAGTCTGAATAAAAAAAGCAACTAGTATATTTCTAACCACATACTAGTCATTTTGTCTGCATATATATATATATATATATATATATATATATATATATATATATATATATATATATATATATATATATATATATATATATACAGACAAAATGACTAGTATGTGGTTAGAAATATACTAGTTGCTTTTTTATTCAGACTAGTTGCCTAACTGTCCTGTTTCGATATATCAAACTATATATATATATATATATATATATATATATATATATATATATATATATATATATATATATATATATATATATATATATATATATATATATATATATATATATATATATATATATATATATATATATATATATATATATATATATATATATATATATATATATATATATATATATATATATATATATATATATATATATATATATATATATATATATATATATATATATATATATATATATATATATATATATATATATATATATATATATATATATATATATATATATATATATATATATATATATATATATATATATATATATATATATATATATATATATATATATATATATATATATATATATATATATATATATATATATATATATATATATATATATATATATATATATATATATATATATATATATATATATATATATATATATATATATATATATATATATATATATATATATATATATATATATATATATATATATATATATATATATATATATATATATATATATATATATATATATATATATATATATATATATATATATATATATATATATATATATATATATATATATATATATATATATATATATGTATATATATATATATATATATATATATATATATATATATATATATATATATATATATATATATATATATATATATATATATATATATATATATATATATATATATATATATATATATATATACATATATATATATATATATATATATATATATATATATATATAACTAGTCTGAATAAAAAGCAACTAGTATATTTCTAACCACATACTAGTCATTTTGTCTGCAGAGACATAAGCAGCAAACATACGTGTGGTATTGTGTGTGCAACGTAGTTATTTCACATATACACAAGATTTGGCAGCTCGTACCATGAAAAAAGCAAATAAAAAACTAATCAGCTGGTGTTCCAGGGCTACCTTGTATATTATTCTACCATGCTCCTGTCTTGTGGTTTTTACATGGGCTCCTTATTGAACACTGTACCATAAAAAGTAAAATTGTACCATATTCTCCATCCCTGATTCAGTAGTATTTTTTGCGTCATTGTTTTCTTTCATTGGGTACAAAGAGAAACAATTCTAACACTTGTTCATTAGGGGATAACTTTTTTTTGCGAAATTTCTTAATCGCAGCCCGCTAAGGACAGTGTTGTACTGATAATAAAAATCATACATATATTTATGTCATTTATCTCATTTATCAGCCAATATTGTTGTGATATCCATAAAACATAAAATCTCTAGAAAAAATTTATTTCTTTATACTTAAAAGAAAATTCAAAACTTCATCATATTCATCTTATCATTTGTATATATGTATATATTTTCATGATTTATACGGCTATGCGATGAATTATTTTATATTTGCAAAAGATGCAATAAGATATACCCTAATGATCGTAAGCACCATGCAGCTAAATGTACAGCTAGTTACGTTTTGGGACAGTCATATTACTAGTTGTAGCGTTACTAGTCAACAAATTACTGTCATCTTACTAGTTGTATTGAGGCTAGTAACGATACTAGTCAAATAACAACGTTTTGGAACAGTCTTACAACTAGTTGTTATGATACTAGTAATTTAAATTATTTTTTAAAAATTGACATATTTTCAGGTGTAAATACATAAAACAAAATTTTAGCTCTAAATATAATAAGTAGAAAGTGGCTCATTGGATAGAGTACATGCCTTGAAATATGAGAACTGTGTGTTCATACCTCGGTTGAGGCAAATAGCATATAACTATGTACAAATGAACTAGTTGGGCTCCTATGAAAATCTTATATTAAAATCGATAGTTCGATATATAAAAAAAGAACAGTTAGGCAAATAGTCTGAATAAAAAAGCAACTAGTATATTTCTAACCACATACTAGTCATTTTGTCTGCAGGGAAACTACTCCCTCATTTCTCGTTGTAGGCACCCTGCAGATAATATTAAATAAGGTATATAGTACATTTTAGCTAATATGGATTATTTTCAACATAGTCCCGTGGCTGAGTGGTAGCGATAGCCTGTCAGTCAGGAAGTCGTGGGTTCGATTCCCGCCATAGACCCTGGGTGTTTTTCCGCAGACAAGCTGATCGCTTCGCGGGTTGTGTGTGTTCTTTAAAAAAAATAAAAATAAAAAATGCAGTCATTATCTTTGCCATTTGTATACAAGAGTTTGTAGTTAACCGACAAGTGTTCTAGTGTTAATGATTGCATATAGAGGTCCACCGAATAGTGACATAGAGTAGTTATGAGACTCCTATGCAATGCCAAGCTGCGTCATATGGTCCAGCCCTAGGACATCATAATAGTAAATTGATGATGTTTTCTCCATGCATATGTGTTACCTTTGGTCCAGTCCTAGTCCTCTACGGTGTATACTTTACATGTGTGTATGGACTAGTTGCGTTATCTGCAGGGCAGAATCTTTTTATAGAATGTGTTGGTGTGTGTGCAAGTTAAATGCGATACGAGTAGGGCTGCCAGATGATAAAATATAAGAAAATCGTGTTTTTTAGACTTTAAAAATCTAAAAGAAAGTCTTATATTGTTTAAAGATCGCGAAAAATCCAAAGAAGCTGAAAACTTACAAAAAGTCGCTTCAAAAAAAAGGAGGAGGATAGTCTGTATTAGAGAATGGCGCGTGTCGTGTTTTTTTCGTGTCACGAACACGCACGACTCAATACCAATTGTTCTTGACAGAACATCTGATTTCGTTCGTATTCGGGCATGTCGTGTTGACCAAACTTGACACGAAAAAACTCGAAACGATATTATGATTAATATGTGTATGAATGCGGAAGCTTGCCGCACATGATTATTGAGCGAAAATTTTGATGTTACTGTTTCTCAACAAAAATATGTAAATAAAAATACAAATAGAACATGAAACGTCAAAATAGAAGAAAATATATGTCTTTGAATATAAAAAATGTTTTAGTTTTGTTTTTAGATTTGATTTCGCGCGTGTTTCTTACGTGTTGGACATCCGGGATTCGTGTTCGGGTCGTGTCGTGTTAGAAAATTTCGACACCCGCTTATCTCTAGTCTGTACCTTACTTTCAGAGTTATGGAAAATAAGCATTTGAAATAAATAACTTGAATACACAAATAATAATATTAAAATACCACCAAAGTAAAAAACCAAAAGCTACGTTTTAATTTTACTTCTTATTTTAATTAAAAACTTTTTTCCCTGTAACGCCTTGTGCGTGGTGGTAAATTTTTTTGTGGGAAATTTTGTGACTAGTCGCTTCACAAAAATTCTCATTTTATGGTGTAGCATTCAAAATTTAGATGAAAACTACCAAAAAAATAGGGTATGTAATGTGCATAAAAAAGCGCGATATTTCGATAACGCAAGCTGACTGGAAAAAAAATTGGTATAAAAAATCTGAGGACAAAGTTAGGGGACCAAAAAGTCTGTTCCGCTGTGTAATCAAATGGAAAATTAGAATATATATTTTTTTATTTTCTATTTGTATTTCAAATAATATCAGCGCGAGCTACATTGTTGCAATCAAATAAAAAATTAAAAACAGTCTGTGATAATAATTTAAAAAATGTTCATTTGCTTAAAATATCTTAGTGGTTTAATAATTTTAATTAATTTATATTAAAATGCAATTATTTATTGTAATATTTATGTAACTAAAAATCTTCATATTGTAAGTAAAATTGTGTAAAGTCTGATTAATTTTGTAATAATGTAATGTTTTTTAAAATTTAAATAGACGAAAGCCCCTGAAGAAGTCACCAAAAAATTGACGAAACGTGGGGTACAAAATGTAATAAATTTGTTTTATTAACATTAAATACGTTAGGCCTGATTAGCTTGAATAATTCTTCATATACTCAAATTAAATAAAAGTATTTCAACTAATTCACATCTCTAAGCAAGTAATTATTGCTTTTTATGTAAAAAAGATGCCATGTGCTTTCTAATTAAATACTAAAATTAATAATAATTAAATTGTTCAAAAAAATGTTACTAATATTCCTGGATCATTATAATTTTTTGGGCAAAAATGTCTGCAATAATCATTATTTTGGGTTCAGTTTGACAAAAAGAATTAACAAAAAAAATTTATAGAACTTCAAACGTGATTTTTTTTGCCATTTTGACGATTTCTTGTTCATGATCCCTTATAATTTGACAATGTAATGACACCACTACTTTTATCTCAGAAAAAAATTATTTTAACATCGGCAAGTAACAGGTTTGTGTGTGGCTTAATGATAATAAAGAACCTAAATGAAGCAAAGTACTGGAGAATGTAGGAAGCAAATGTACCAAACTAATTGTTTTCTAACAATATGTCACAAGATAAGAGATTCTTTTAATTTAATAAAATACTATTGTTTATTTTATAAAACAGTTGATGACCAGTTTTACCAAAAATCAACGATTTTGACAAATTAATATCAAAGTTTGACGATTTTAAGAAAAAATACCTGGCAGCACTGTCAGCTTCACTGGCTTATTTTCAGTTTCGTTTAGTGTGTACATAATTAGATTTCAAAACATATGCATAAATTAATGTGTTCATGTATGGCTGCCACTACACACATAGGTATTTTATAATGCTGACTTTAGACGACATGTTTTTACATATGGCTTGTTAGGTGTGTTAGACATATGTAACTTCGCATGTTTGTCAAAATTGTCAATTTACAGACGGTTTATAATATTTGCTTTTACACGTACATGTGCAATTACATCTGACATAACCTCTGAGTGTTCACAACAGCTTAGTTTTTGCACAGTTTTCGTAAATATATAAAGCGCTCTTTGCTTTTTAATGTTTTTTCAGTCAAACCACACTTTTGGTAATTTAATACAGCTGATGTCAGATACCTTGTCAGATGAAAATAGAACACGCTCTAATTGAAAATATTTCATCTGACTTTGCTTCTGTAGATATCATCTGACAATGTTTCATATGTTTCACACGGCATGTATCACTTTTGCAGTGGGAAATTTGGCAAGTCAGATGAAAATACATGTCGTCTAAAGTCAGCATAAGCAGTAATTCAATTCTGTTCACTGCTTGTGCTATGAGTGAGGGAGCGAGTATGTACAGTATTCGAAAAAGTATAGAACTTCACAAATACCAAAAAAACTTATTCGCTGCACAAGTCTATTGTCTATTGCAGGTATAGCGTAGTATGCAGCTCTAAATGAAATTCAGGCTGCCATAATAAGTATGTGTAAAAAAACAAACTGAAATTCAGGTTGGTAAATTTCTTAAAGAAATTTCCGTTTACTTGTACGCACTTCCAAAAGAAAAGTATACGGAATTTTGGCATTCATTGTCTATTACAGGCATGTTATAACGATAAGTGGACAATTTTTCCCGTCAACTGAAACAAAAATTAATGTTCAGACAAATTGTTTGGTCACGAAATTTTTGACATTTCTAGTTTTTCGTACATTGTAATTAATTTTTAGTGTTTTTGTGTGTTGTAAATTAAGAAATATATAAATTTAAGTGTATGCAAACAATATTCTGCATAAAATTCTACACGATTATTTTTCCGTGTAGAAATAAATGCAAAACTCCAAACCTGAATTTCAGTGAGAACTGCATACTACGCTTATGTTATAACAATAAGTGGAGAATTTTTTCCGTCAGCTGAAACAAAAATTAATGTTCAGAAAATTTGTTGGTCACGGAATTTTTGACATTTCTAATTTTTCGTACATTGTAATTAATTTTTAGTGTTTTTGTGTGTTGTAAATTAAAAAATATATAAATTTGTGTGTATCCAAACAATATTCTGTAAATAATTTATACACGATTATTTTTCGGTGTACAAATAAATGCAAAACTCTAAACCTGAATTTCAGTGAGAACCATAGACAACTAACTAGACCCGTCACTATACAACAACATTACGAAGATTGTATTTTGGGCGATATTTCATTTTTTTTGCGATTTTTAGTTTTTGTTTTGGGTAATTTTTCATTTTTAAATTTTGGGCGATTTTTCATTTTTTTTAGCGATTTTTCATTTTGAAATTTTGGGCGATTTTTCATTTCTATTTTTGGGCGATTTGGTTGTGAGAGATTTTTCATGGAGCCGGTGAGAACTGCATACTACGCTTTAGAATATTTGCAAAGTCAATGTTGAGACGATGCAAGACTTAGGCCCCTATTATGATTCACAACTAAATTGATAGTTGAGTCGTAGTTGTCAATTTCTTATTATGGAATACAACTTCATCAAAGCAGTTGTCTCAGTTTTTTATCAGTTGTGTTTTGGTTTTTATTTCGACTATTGTATTACTTTTAATTAATTTTAAAATGGTTCTTTTAAGCGCCAATCTATCCCATTTGTCAACCCATATTGTTGTCATATCCATAAAACATAAAATCTCAAGAAAAACTGTAAGGCCAAAACTAAAAATACTTAAAATATTTTGCTTCAAATATTTGGTTTCAAAAAACAGAGAGTATATATAAGAACCTTTTTTCGAAGACAACTGAAATTAGTTGTCAATTATAATACAAAAAAATGGTTGAGTTGGGTTGTAGCATTGACAACTCAACCTAGTTGATGGGTTGACAAATGGGATAGATTGGCGCCTAAAGGTACCATTTCAAAAGTAATTTAAAGTAACACAATAGTCGAAATAAAAACCAAAACACAACTGATAAAAACTGAAACAACTGCTTTGATGAAGTTGTATTCCATAATAAGAATTTGACAACTACGACTCAACTATCAATTTAGTTGTGAATCATAATAGGGGCCTATATTTACGAATGTAAAATAGCGTTTTATATTAATTATTGTTTAACCGACTTTAAAAAAGGAGGTTATCAATTCGTGTGTTTTTCATGTTTGTAGACGCATAACTCTGTCATTTGTGAACCGATTTTCAAAATTCTTTTTTTGTTCGAAAGGGTTTGCCTGCAGTTTAGTCCCGTAATTTTTTTCTGAAAATCGATAGGGAAATTTGCTCCTTCATGCATAACTATTATAATTTGTGAACCGATTTTCAAAATTCTTTTATTGTTCGAAAGCGTTTTCCTGCAGTTTGGCCCCATAACTTTTTTTCGAAAATCGGAGGAAATAGGCTTCCCCCATGCATAACTCCGTCATTTGTGACCGATTTTCAAATTTTTTTTTTTTGTTCGAAGGGGACCAGCACGTTGGTCCCGTAATTTTTTCCGAAAATCGGATGGGGAAATTTGCTTCCCCCCCGATGCATAATTTTCATTTGTGAACCGATTTTCAAAATTCTTTATTTGGTTCGAAAGGGTTTGCCTGCCCTTTGGTCCCATAATTTTTTTTCGAAAATCGGAGGGGGAAATTCGCTCACCTACGCATAACTCTAGTCATTTGGGAACCGATTTCCGATATTATTTTTTGTTCGAAATAGTTTGCTCGCACTTTGTTCCCATAATTCTATTTTTTTAAGTCGGAAGGGGAAATTTGCTCCCCCCCTCCCACCATCAAGAATACGCCTGTCATTTGTCAGTTGGGGGGTGGGGAAATTCCCCCCCTCCTCCTTCGTCCTAACGTCTATCACTCTTTTGTGAACCGATTTTCAAAATTGTATTTTTGTTTGAGAGTTTGAATGAAGTATGATCCCTAAAATATTTTTGAAAATCTGTAGGGCATTTCCCACTCCCTTTTGGAAGTGTTGCTTAGCACATATCTCTCCATTTATGAACCGATTTTCAGTTCCTTTTTTTTGTGTGAAGTGGCTTGCTTGTAGTTTGTTGCCATGGAAGTGAAAATCGGGCTGACAAAGTGGTAGCCCTATATACTAATTATTGCATAACACCATTATGTATATTTAAGCTAATAAATTTCCATGCAGTTTTCCAATTGTTTGTAATACCCCAAAATTCGCATTACCGATTTTCGTTATAACCGAACTGGACTATTCCAAAATTTTTTATAACATTTGATTTTCTTCTATCTTCCATATAAAAAGCACAGAATATGGAACAGAATACTCACTTTTGACAGCTAAAAAAGGTTATTCTCATGTGCTATGCATGTTGTTTTTGTCTTTACTAAGATTGTGTGAATGAGATAGTCAATTAGAAACCACGCTAGAAAATAAGATTTTCTTTCTCTTTCATACAATCTTCGTAATGTTGTTGTATAGTGACGGGTCTAGTTAGTTGTCTATGATAAAAAGCTTGCTTAGTCCTAGTCCAGACGTATCAATTTTTGCTGCTGCAACTTTAATTTTATAGTGAGAAAGAGCGAGAGGGGAATACATTACGTATATATTTCATCACTCTCACACAAAAATAAAGTTGCAGCAGCAAAAGTTGATTCGTATGGACTGCGACTTAAGCTGTGTTCTCACTATGTGTATTTGCCATATGAAATGTCACGTTTTTATACACATGTAATTTCATGTGAGTTAAAAACTGCGTTTTACATAAGGTTTATAATTTTTGTGTTTACCAATTGGTATGTTACGTACATTTGACATAACCTATAAAGGAACACAATCTAAAAACAGCTGAGTGGATATACTTATTTTTTTGTTATATATACTTCTTTAATTTAATTTTATACTTATTTTATTTAATTTTATACTTTATTAACTTGATAATTATTTTATTTATATTTCCCGTCCGCAAACAATTGCTTTATTAAAAACCAGCTGATGTTAGATGCTTGCCACTTACATAGCTTCTTGACGAGCAAATTATTTGTTATTTTTAATTTTGTTGCAAACTAATATTTCTAACAACAATGCCACATGGAATATAGAACATGCCTGATATGTATAAATTAACCATGTTAAAATGTGACATTCCATATGGCAAATACAATATGGAGAACACAGCTTTAAAGTAAATTCAACCTAAAGTCGAAAATAAAAATATCGGCGCCCAATTTTAATCGGCTGATTTTAATCGGCGGCTAATGTAAAGTCGAGAAACTATCGGCGGCGGCTGCTGCCAAAAATCGTCGGCGGCGCGGCTTGAGCCGACCTAATCAGGTCAATGCAACTCGAAAGCTGTTTTTTTTACTGCTGTAAAGATGTGATTTCATACACAAAATATAAAAAAAATTTTATATATGTGGAGTTTGTTTAACATCTTTACGATTATGGCTTTTTTTGTTGTAGAAATTCATAACCTAATTATATGATCATGGTCTGACATAAGTGCAAGGAATAGGCTGTTTTTCTTTATTTGCAGTCTACACCTAACCCTACGTCTTCACGAGCCATCGACTTGAACATGACGGCGGCAGAGCAACTGCAAAAAATTCATCAACTTCTTTGTGTGGTGAATACGTGCGATGTCCATGTTCTGCCTCATCAATGTATTTTGTGTTAGTGCGATAGAAATGGAATATTTAGCAATTGCGTTCTGTCTCTGTTCTTTCTATTATAAATGGTTGTTGACGGCGAATCTCATGGCGAACATTGATGCTCAACCATATTTTTGAGCATCGATGTCAGAGCATGGACGAAACATGGACATGAGCCGTCTACATTAGCCATATTTGATATCCGACATGATGTTCATACCAAGTTCATGGCCAATGTAGACCCCCAGTAACTTAACTTAACATTAACTCTGCAGTTACACGTTCAAGAAATTGCTTTCAAGTTGATCACACGTATTGCTTGTTAAAACTACTTTAAATTGACGCTATGACGTAGGCTGTAAGCAACTTGATAGTCAATTTTGTTTTCAAGATGCCGTCGTCAAGGAATCAACAACGAAACAGTAATACCCGGTTATAACGAATTCTCGGTTGTAACGATCTAAGTCTAAAGTGCCGACGTTTCGGTTGCCATTTTCATACAAAAATAATTTGTAATAGCGAATTCGTAGTTAACGAGTCCTCGTTTGTATCGAACTACGCTTATTACGAACTTGTCATAGAGCGGTTTTTTTTGCTGTTCGCACAAAGTTCGTTATAGCCGAGTCTTTCTGTAATTTACTTACAATAATAGAGATCAGCTGTTTAAATTGAACGAAAAATTTAAACAAATCTTGAAATCAAAATTGAAATCAAGTTGGTAGTCAATTTCCAATTATGTGAGTGTGTTAGTAAAAAAGTGTGAATGTATTGAAACTTGAAACAAAAATTGAAACAAAACTTGAACGTGTAACCTCCAAGTAACTTCAAGTTAATGTTAATGCTTTTTTCATGTTATAACATAGTTGTTAGTGCAATTGTTTTAACAACGCAGTCATAACTTCAAGTTACAACAGCATTTCAAGTTAGGTGGAGACGTAAGGCTCCGTTAGCCAACCGTTGCTGTACCGCTACCGTACCGTACCGTACTGTTAGCACGTTTGTCCACTTATAGAACATTTAAAACGTGCGTATGTTTTACTCTATTTTGTTGTTTTAATATGAAAAAGAAACAGCTGTTCACAAAACAGTGATGGGAATTAAAAACATTCAAATAGTGAGTCTTGCGAAGAAAAAGTACCTAAACGATGTAAATAGTACTAAAACTATATTTGGTGTAGGTACATAAAAATATATCTATATTATATATTTATAATAAATAAATATGTATCTATGTATACATACATATCGTTAAATAAAACGCAAAAAGCCCTAACTAAAAAAATCGAGTCGGCTCTTTAAGAAATTCCGATGTATTTCACCAACATAATACATAGCTAAAGTACATAAGTAAGAAATGAAATTAATTTTTATATGTGCATACACAAAAACTAGTTTGATACCATTTTAATTAAGGCTGTACAATTTAGCCGGCCAAGCCGGCTAAAAAGGTTAGCTAAGAAAATTAGCCGGTTAACCGGCCAGCTTATGTCATTTGGCCGGCTTAGCTGAATTAGCCGGCTCAACTGGCTCAGCTAGCTTAGCCGGCTTAGCTAATTTAGCCGGCTTAGCTGTTTTAGCCGGCGTAGCTGGTTTAGCTGGCTAATCAGCTAAACACCTAATTTTGTTTCTGTTGTTTGACGATTTATAATAAATAACATAACATAATATATGACCGGCGAAACATGACCGTCCGAAGTTGAACGACCGAACTAGATTCGCTGTATATGATCGGCAGGTGACCAGCAAAAGGTGACAGACCGAAGCCGACAGGCCTAAGTAGGCCTTGTGAAGGTGGCCGATGGTAGGCTGAAGGCGATAGGAGCTTCGTTCCTACCCGGTGCCCTACAGTACCATACGTTTTTAGAGTTTGGTACACCAAAAGTGTCAAGGAACCCTATTGTTTTCATTACGCTGTCCGTCTGTCTGTCACTGGCTGTTTTATCGCGAACCGTAAGAGCTACGGACCTGAAATTTTCACAAAATATGTAAAACTTTGGCCGCTACAACAACAAACAAAAATCTCTAAAACCCAAAAAATCACCAAAACTAAAAAAAAATCGCCAAAAACCGAAAAAGTGGTCAAAACAAAAGAAACCGAAAAACTTAATATCAAATGAATCTAAATTGATTATTAGGCTAAGGTTCGTAACGTTATATTCAGAAAGAATTGGGTATGATTAATATTCCAAGGAACGGAAGATAATCACAATAAAAGCAAACATTTGGTTCAACAAACAATGCCTCGCATTGAATGTCACACCAAAATACGCTAGAATAAAACTAAAGAGCGGAAAAAAGTTTCGTAAAATTTTAAATCCAGGACTTGTATACCAAAAAACAAGTAACAAACTCGGAATTACTAGACATTCATTTACAATTGGCAGAACGAATCCCAACTGATATACTGATGGACATAATGTACCAAATAAATACAGGAAACGAGGAAGCAATAGAAGAGAAATACATAAATATGAACAAAAAACTAGACAAACTAACAGGATCAACAAACAGAAAAATATACGAAAAACACTATTTCCACACTAGATTTATAAACCTAACTGGAGTTAGAATCAATAAAGAAGAGGCGCAATTACTAGAGAAGGGGCTAAAGCACAACATCCAGGAGAATAACAAGAAGAAGGAAATAGAACAAACTATTGTGGACACAGAGGTTGCAATAGCGATGCTACCAAACGAGGAGCAGGATCAGGCCAGACACACATGCAAACGAATAATAGAGAAGGAAGTCAAATCAAAAAGAAGGTCAAACAAGGAAAGCAAAACAGTTAGAAATCTGAAACAAAAACTTAAATCCAACAATGTCGTAGCAACGAAAGCAGATAAAGGAAATACAACGGTATTAATCAACAAGGATGAGTACATCGAAAAAACGGAACAATTAATAGTGGATACTAAATGCAGGAGAATTAGGAAAGATCCTACAGACGAATACCAGGCAAAAGGTCAAGTAAATAATAAAAAAGGCAATCAAAGTAATAAAACCAGGCATATCATATTCATAAACACTTATGAACCCGTCCGCTCCATCTATGATCGCTTTACCGAAGATACACAAGCCAAACAGGCCAATGCGACTCATAATTAATTACAAATCTGCTCCGAGCTATAGACTATGGAAATACTTAAAAACAATACTGAAGGATACCTTGGACCTAGAGAACAAACACACAATAGCACACACCACAGATTTAGTTGACAAGATAGGCAGCATACAGATAACAGAAAGTACTAAACTAGTCTCATTTTATATAAAAGACTTATATCTATGAATCCCAACAACAGAGACAATAAACATTCTACATAAAACACTACTCAATAAAACAGAAGACGTGGAATTTTCAATGCAACTCGCAAGCACGCTAAAAGCCACATTGGAGCAAATTTACTTCAAATTCAACAATAGCATATATAGGCAAATCAACGGATTAGGAATGGGAAATCCAACATCAGCAATACTCATGGAAGTATTTATGCAAAACTTAGAAGAGAAATACGTAGAGGACTTAAAAACCAATTTTGGGGTAAAATTCTACGCAAGATACGTAGACGATATTATATGCGTACTAGAAGGAAATATGGAGGAACAAATTCTGGATCCACTGAACAAACAACACAAGAACATAAAATTTACAATGGAAGTGGAGGAGAACGAAAGGATAAATTACCTAGACCTAACGATTAGGGCAATCAAGAGCTTAAATAGAGTTGAATACGAAATATACAGAAAACCAACTGCTACAGATACAATAATACACAATTCATCAACCCATGCTCAACAACATAAGAACGCAGCAATTAGGCAATTAATAATGAGACTTGAACGAATACCCCTAACACGTGAGGCTTATATGAAAGAGATAGGAATAATATATAACATAGCAGAAAACAATGGATATAAAAAATACCTAGTTGACAAGATTAGAAAGGATATCCAAGCAAGTAAGAAACGAAACAGAGAACAAGAAAGGAAAACCTGGGCTACTTTAACGTATATGGGAAAATCAACATACAAACTGGCAAAATTTTTTAGAAAACACAACATTAACACAGCATTCCAAACAAGAAACAACTTGGGTAGAATACTGCAAAACAGAACAAACGAAACAGACTTCCTGGATAAACAAGGGGTGAACAAATTAACTTGCACATGCCAACACAGTTATATCGGACAAACTGGAAGAAAGATAAAAACAATATTTCGCGAGCACATGAGAGACTACACCAAGAAACTGAAAGAACCAGGAATAACAACAGAATCAAATTTCGCAAACCACATATTCGATAAAAAAAAATGTACACCAGGACATATTAGAAAAACAGTTTATGTATTACAAACACAACATAAAGGACGGCGACTGAACGTATTAAGGAATATGGAAATATACAAACAAAAAATATTTGAAGGAAGAATAATAAATGAACAAATAAACACTGCTTCAGACGTAATATTTGAACCGTCAAAATATTTTTAAACAAAAGAAAACGTAGTAGAAAATGAACAAGACAAAAGGATTACCCAGAAACGTACAATTACGGATTATTACCTACGTAGGGATAAAAAAACTGATAACTAATAGCGCAGATTATAAACAAAATATTAAACACACACATAATAATAAGACGAAAGTAAGAGAAACAGGTAGCAGGTAGAGACACACAATATCATATAAAGGCGAGAGGGATAGAGCGAGAGAGCGAAAGAGTGAGCAGAATACAAGGGATCAAGGAAGGAAGTTAGGTATACAAACGAATTATAAAAGAAACAACGGACAACAGAAAAACGATTTAGTATTCAATAGAACACTGAAGATGGCACATAGCCGAAACCGGTCTGTTTACAAACCAAATTTGACGTGGGATGACGGAAAATCGTTCCAAAAGGAAAAATTAACATCAACTTAATTTTTCAACGTACACAGCAGAACAGAGTAGCGCCACTTTCAGAAGCCGCTACACTTCCATCGTCAGTGCTCACGTGTATTTGCTATCACCACTTGTCAGGTGGCTCTGTTGAATGTGATTTTAATTCATATATATACAACTTTTTCGTGAAAATTGAATACGAGTATTAAATCACTCTCAAGCTAATATTAAAGTGCACTTTCCCAGCGTTGCCATCGGTTTATTTTTTGAATATCAAATCGCTTAAACTAAAAATATCGTCAAAAAAATAAAATTGCAAGAAACGCCAAAAATCTTTAAAACTGAAAATATCCCAAAACGAAAAAAACGCCAAAACTTGAAAAAATCGTCTAAACCAAAAAAACGCAACACTGAAAAAATCCCAAAACTAAAAAAAAATCGCCAAAACTGAAAAAAATCGGCAAAAATAAAAAAAACCCCAAAAATGCAAAAAATCGCTGAAAAATTTAAAATTCGCTATAAACGAAAAAATCGCCAAAACTGAAAAAATCGCCAAAAACAAAAAAAAAAAAAAACGCCAAAAATCTATCTTTTTCAGTTATGGCGATTTTTTCGGTTTTTGAGATTTTTTGTTTTGGCGATTTTTTACAGTTTTTGACGATTTTTCAGTTATAGCGATTTTTTTCAGTTTTGGCGACTTTTTAATTTTTGGCGATTTTTTTTTGGTTTTTGTCGATTTTTTCGGTTCTGGCGTTTATTTTTTTTTTTGTTTTTGTCGATTTTTTCAGTTTTGGCGTTTTTTTTTATTTGAGCCGATCTTTTTCAGTTTTGGCGATTTTTTCAGCTTTAGAACTTTTTTCAGTTTTGGCAATTTTGTCGGTTTTTGGCGATATTTTTTCTCTTTTGGCTATTTTTTTCAGTTTTGGAGCTTTTTGTGCTATGGCGATTTTTTTCATTTTAGGCGCTTTTTCAGTGTTGGTGATTTTTCAGTTTTGTTGCAATTATCTTAGTTTAGGCGATTTTTTTCAGTTTTGGCGTTTTTCTTTGCGACTAAACCAGCTAAGCCGGGTAAACCAGCTAAATCAGCTAAGCCGGCTAAATCAGCTAATTCTGCTAAGCCGGTTACCGGATAATTTTTTTAACTAACCTTTTTAGCCGGCTAAATTGTACAGCCATAATTTTAATCTTTTTATCTATATCACATTTATATTTTACGTGCATATATAGTCATATAAAACGCAAAAGGGCATATCGTCCTCTTAAATAATTTTTCAGGATAGATAAAAAACTTAATAAAGAAAACTATTGTCTGAATAAATGATACTATGCTGAAAATTTTTTTTGTAATCACAATAGTTTCATTTTTATTAAGTTTTTTATCTCTCCTGAAAAATGTTTAAAAACGATATGTATTTCTTTATTATATGCATGCATCTTATATATGTATATTTATGTACAAGCATACATACACATATTACTTTTTTCCCACACAGATATTGGTATTGCCAAAAGTACCAAAAACAGCAAAAATACCCTCATTCCATTTTGCATACAAGCAACCCATCACTGCTTTACAACTGTCACTTAACAACGTTAGGTTTTCTATTCTATACTTATTGGGACGTTACGGCAAAGTGACTTTTAAATTCGGTAAGCTTTTGCATTGGTTTTCCCATGTCATACACGAACAGCTGACACGTTTTCTTAAAGAAACAGTACGGTACGGCTCGCTATTTGTACCTGTAGAGTTAGCGAGGCCGATGAAAACGTGACGAACAATTAAAAAACCGTCGCGAGCGGTTAGGCCGCCGACAAATCTCACCTGTAAAGCCGCCTCCGACAAAAATTGATTGGCTTGCTTGTTTCATTCCTGCTTGTCAAATACATGATTTTCTTCTCACGTTTTCTCTCACACGTACATACAGTTTTGTAGAAATTTGTATGCAAACGTACAAATTTTAATAGTAGGCAAAATTTAAAGAAAACACACTTATGTGCTTTTAACACTAATAGTAAATTAATCAACCATGGGTAAAATGTACTGTACAAACGTACCGTCGCTTACGCGACGCTCAGCACTGGGTTGTAATTTGCTTGCTGTTTGGAGTACCATTTGTTTAGAAATTGCAACTTTCTTCACTTACGTTAACGGATTCATATTTTTGCTTTGCCTGCTGCTAAAATAATTGTTTTTAAGTTTATGGGTTTGCTACAAGTAACGGAGAACGACGTCGACAAAATTTTCGGCGGCGGAGGCTTAGTAAGAAAACATTGGCGGCGGCTTGAAGCCGGCGTACAACAAACTGCCCTCAAGTACAGGGTGACCGTTGAAAAATTTTAAAAAGTGGCACAAAAAGGGGATTTTGAGGAAAAAAGTGGCACCAAAAAGGGGATTCTTCCAAAAAAAGGGGCAACTTTTTTGAAAAGGGAATAATTGAACCAAATTCTAATATTTAATGAATTTCTAGGGCATATAATGCTTTTGAAATAAAATGAATCAATTTTGATGTTTTTTCGTTCAAAAAACTGACTGCTTTTTATATAATTTTTAGACAAACAATGCAAACAAGCCTTGTTTGTAAAAAATTTATGTAAAAGGCACTCACATTTTTTGTTAGCAATTTCCATAAAAAAATTGTTTACTCAAGTCGCTTGTTTGCATATGGAAACAGCATATTAGTAAAGTATATCGAAAAGTAGTTTCGCTGAGTAAAGATTTTTGCATAGCCGGCCTTCGGTCGGCGAAGGCGCTGAGTATACTGAGAGGAGAAAATCGTTAAGATCGGCCGAAGGCCGCTTTTCAATATACCAAGAAGAAAAAATAGCTAAGCCCGGCCGAAGGCCAGCTACGCAAAGAATATTTTGTAGTAAAATAAAATTTCTTAACAATTTTAATTAATTGCCAAATATTTCTTTGAATCGACGATGTCGATTGGACATATTTTAAGCATTGTTGACGCTATTTGTAAATTTTTCTTGATTTTATTTCACTTTTTAAAATGCAATAACGTCAATTGATCTTTTAATACTTGCCACCGATTGCAGAAGTAAAAAGTGAATAGTCAAAAACATGTATATTTGAATTTGTTTTCATTTTTAAAAGTGTGGACATTATGACACATTTCAAAATGTCATAATGGTCATAATAATAATGTCATAAAGTCCATGACACTATTAAAAGTGTCACAATGTCCATGGATGTTATGCCATCTTTAGCAGTGACATAATGTCTTTGGACATTATGTCACTGGATATTGTGACATGGCACCAAAATTTTCATGAAAATAATTTTAAAAATATTTAAAGCTGCGTGATTTTCATAAAATTTTTAACCAGACGTTCTTGTTCGTATTAGTGAATCAGGGCGTTAGTTTTTAATAATTTTAATACAATAACGAATATCTATAGATCTAAACTCTTAAACTATTTCAAAATAGTTTTTGTCATAAGACTTTACATGATAGACTCAAAAACAAATTTTTGTCTTTAGATTTTTTTTATAAAAACAGTTTCGTGCCGTAAAACGCTTATATTAAAACAAGAAGCATCATTTCATAAAAAGGGGCATAATATTACAAAAGGTGGCAGATTTAGGTCATTTTAAAAAAGGGGCACTAAAAGTGGCAAGGCAGTTGCAAAAGTGGCAAATTGCCACTTTAGTCGCAAAACGGTCACGCTGCTCAAGTAAAACATATTTTTGTTATAAGTATATGCGTCTTCATGAGCCATTAATTTGTCTTGACAAAAGTCAAAGTCGATATGAAAATATAGCACGAAAGCGGCATGCCAACTTATCAAACCGAGACTAATTTGTTTTGACAAAAGTCAAAGTCGATATGAAAACATAGCACTAAAGCGGCATGGCAACTTGTCAGACCGAGATTTTTTTACTGTATTAGTGCAAAAAACCTCACACGTATAGTTTGATGAAAAACAAAACACTTTTTATTTTCACTACCGCCGATGACGAAATTTGAAGCTTGTTTTAATGTGTGGTTGTGTAATTACTTCAAATGTCATTTTTGTTTAGTTTTCGCAGCGGCCACATCATTTCTATGGAGACGCACTATGTAAAAAACGGACGAACAAAACTGAATATATTGAAGTTTATTATGGTTTGCCTGCTTTATGGCGAGTTAAATCGAAGCAATATAGCAATAGAAATTAAAAAAAAATTCTTAGTACAAGATATTGCTTGAAAAAAAAACCCAAATAAAGGAATAAAGGATGTCGCACAAAATTTTAACTCTGTTTGAACTGCATATGGAAAGGGAGTAAAAAAAACTAATTTTCAACAAACAAAAAGTTTTTTAATAAGTAATGAAACATTTCCGCCCAAAAAATTACATGTTCTTTCTTTTTCACACAACTTTCAAATGAAGTTTGATGTTATGAATTTGATCTGTTGCAGTGCTAAGACGGGGTTCACACTGGACAATTTTTGATTCGCAACTTTTAATTCAGCTGGGAGAGACAGAGACAAACTATATTACTTTCTCTGTCTTTCCCGCGGCTGAATTAAAAGTTGGGCAACAATAATTGTCCAGTGCGAACCCCGTCTAAGCCAAACAAAATATTACCAATACATACGTGAATTTGATCAAACAGTTTGATAAATTGCCACAGCCCTTAACATTTTTGTGTTGTTTTTATGTATGAAGTTTGACAAATGGTAGAACAAAATTATGTCTCGTGAAGACGGAGTGTCACGGTATATGTTTGAACGTAAGCCGTAAAGCGGCCATTACCCTACGTCTATACCTGATATATTTTTATTATGACAAATGTCAAATTCCATATCCCTTTCAGACCTGCCGCTAAACTACTGAGAATTTTTTGGAATATATAGTCTCTATATCATATGAAAATATAATTAATGTTTAGGTTTTACTATTTGTATATCCTTTATTGATTTTAGGATACGCACAGTAGATGCATCTCGGTCTAATTTCATTTTGAAATAACAAAAGCCCCACATTTCTTTCAGACCTGACGCTAAACTACTGGAAATCGTTTCATAATTTTTGTTCTCTATAACGTATGAAAATATAATCAATCAGGGCTGTCATAGAAACCAATCTTATCGGAATTGGATTTGAAACCGACAAAAAAATACTTTGGTGTCATGGAATCCAATGTTATCGGTTTTTTGTTCGAACTTTAATTAGTGTCGGTTTTAGGTGTCAGAGAAACCAATGTTATCGGTTTTGTTATTGGAAATAAACCAGTCAGCTTACAGCTGTCGTTTTGTTATTGGAAATAAATAAAACAAGCTAAAACTTCATTTTTTCATTTTATATTTCAGCCGTTAGTGCTCATTTCATTTATAGAAATTTAATTTTTTAATAGTTATACAATAATTTTTTATATTTTCAATGAATTCGTTTTATATTTTCACAAAACAATAAAATTACACAAATGTAAATAACACAACTCTAGAATGTATTTCCCACTTCTTATTTTCTTTTCTATAACTCTTTTTAATTAAAAACACGAGTCTTAACAAAATTTTAGCACAAATACCACAATTTAACAAAATTTCAAACAAAAAAAATTTCATTAAAAGTAGCAACCAAATGAGCAAGGTAGATCAACACCAGTTAGTCGCAAGAGAATTTGCCGTGGAGAATTTATATTTATGCTGTCAAAAAAGCTCATACATTAACACAAGTTGACAGTTAAAATATGTAAAAGAATTCGTAGTCTGCTGACCTTGCAAATGAGCAAAACCGACTTGGATTCTATGACACCCCTGAATGTTTAGGTTTTACGATTTTTATATCCTTCAAGGATTTTCAGGACACGCACAGTTGATGCATCTCGGTCTAATTTCAAATAATTAATTTTGAGATAACCAAAGCCCCATATGATATCTATTTGCAAACTTTTTTTATTGTTTAGTATGAATAAAGTGAGAAACAAACATATAGAACAATCAGCCCAATCGATGCATGCCGGTCTATTTGACATTGGTGAAATAGAAACGAAAATATTGAGACCGAAACTCACCCGCACAATCGATGCATCACGGTCTGAAAGGGATATAAGAAAAACAGCTAAAATAAAACTAATTATTTTTCAATATAAAGTTTGACTTTTGTCATGATAAAAATATATCAGGTATAGACGAAGGATTATACAATAGGGGAAATCACCCTTCGTAGGAAACTGCTATTGCAGGTCATGCAAGTCTAGGATATATGCTAAAATATGCAACACAACAAGAACAAAATATAACACAGCGTCTTCACAAGACATTAACATGAGAAATAACGTCTGCAGAATACTAAAAACAAAATGTCGAATTTTCTCTTAATCTCACACTAGGGGAAGACGTAATTTAACTTTTCCGATAAGATTTTATTTTATGCAAATGCTCATCGAGTTAACATGTACTACTTTTGCGTAATTAGCTATTTTATTTTTAATTTTTCACACAAATTTAAATTTATTAATCAATTAAACACATTTATTCATTTATTTAACACAGAAATTTTATCAAAACCATGGCTTTTCATTTATTTTAATAAACACTCACACATGCACACTATGTTATTTTCATGTACATGTGTTTTTTGACAGTTCATCTCATAAGATTGTTGTTATAAGAATTCTTATAACAACGCTCTCATAAAAATTCCTATAACATTGAGATAACACTAAAGGTCATTTCACATTGTAATACAAGCTTTGAGATGTTTATTACATTTTGTAATACGAAAATCAAATCAAAATCATAACGACTGTGAAAAAATCTCAAAGAAAATCTTCTCATTACATTTTGTTTCTACACTATCACATTCCAAATAAAACGTAACATAAATAATTTGCAATAAGGCAAATTTTTTCGTTCTTCTTTTTCGTTATTCCTATGTTTGTTTGTGCAAAAGACAACCCTGATACAATGAAAAATGTGATTGTTTAGAAAATTTCCTAAAAATGACGAATACCATAATAATGTCAAATTTCTTTACGTATTATTTGACTGATCATAACAATTTGTTTCCACACTGTTGGATGTTTACTTAAGATTTGAGTTTTTGACAAGTATTAATACTAAATATAATTGTCTGAAGGCCGCTTAATTTGAAGTCTACGCGTAACATAATTCTCTCTGCGATTGAATTTGACAATCTCATCTTACATATTACGCTACGTGTAGACCTCAAGTAAGAAACTAAAATTTCCTACACAGTAGCAGATATGCAATACTAAAAACTGTAGGAAACTTGTCTAGCATATATGCAATCAGCAAAATTATTCAGAGAAACTCTCTGAGAGTGTATAAAACATAAACATAGAAATAAAGTACCAGCGTTGTCAACTTTTAAATTTCAAAAAGCACTGAAACAAGGAAAAAACGCGTAATTTTTGAAAAACGCACTAAATTTACAATTTTTCATTTTATATGCTTTGATCATTTCATAAAGTAAAATACATACATAATTTTTAATTAAAGGATATATCGCACATTCACTGTCCAGAAAACGCGAAGAATGATATATATTTGCTTCTCAAGAGTTTAGTATACAAGATATTTGTATGATTTTGTATGCAGTTTGAAAAGCGATATGCACTATTAACTCCAAAAACGCATTCCCTGAGTTGTGTCACTTTTGAAGTGCATGCGCGATATAATGGTGTAGTAAACCAAATAAAAAAGAATAAAATTGCTGTAATTTATGAAAATATAAGTCACTATATCTTTAAAACTAGAGCTAATTGGATTTTTTTGGTAATTTCTGAATTCAACAGATTAAAATGTACATACAAGGATCTTCTATTTTAATCTCGAAGCACTTTCATTGTTTGCGTAGTGTAATTAAATCGAGGTACAATAGTATCTCATACGTATCACAACATGAATTTTCTCGCTTCAGTCCTTTTTTTATATGAAGCATGGTAGGACATTCGGTTACGTATTTCACACTTAAATTAATCCATCAAGCTAAGAACGCGTGTAACTAGGGCTCCCACCTTTTTTATGCCAATTAAAGTACATTGGTTATTAAAGGTTAAGAAAAAAAGTACGCAGGATAAAAATAAAGTACAATTTATTTCTCTTTATTGTTATATTTAAAAACGTATTTTTTATTGCTTTTCCCAAGTTATATCAAATAATTATCATTTCTAAACAATTGCACAGCACAGTCTATATATAAATTAAAGTAAATAATTAAATCATTTTCATCAAATTCAGATACGTTTTGCTTCTTTCGTCTCGCCATTTGCTCTTTATTACAGAAAAAACTCTCTGTGCATGCTGACGTGGCAGGAATAGCAAATGAAAATGTAGAAAATACATATGTATTATATGTATAACTATGTATTTTTCAAATGTAGCATAAAGAAAGAACTAATCTTACTTATTTCTTAATTTATTATTTGTAGTATTGAAAAAGTAAGCAAACAGGCCTACTATTATGCATTAAACACATTCGCCACAGCAGGCTACCGACTACAACCTGTCAAAAATAGAATACATGTGTGTATATGAAAATGATTATTTTCACGACTGCACGGCTACACGACTGCAGGTTGTTGTCCATGCTACTTCTGTGGTGTAGTCAAATTAAACTAATTTCTATTTTTGTTGGCTACAAAACAAAAACAGTGTTAACAATATATCAAAATATGTAAAGCAAATTAGTGATTAGAAATATTTTTTATTGTAAAATAAAAAAGAAAATTAAAAAATTTAAATGTTATAATATATATGCATCAAGAATTTTTAAATAAATAAATTTATTTGTTTTGTTGTTATATAGAATATTGACTTAAGTCAGCAATACCAACATTATTGAAAATTAAAAAAATCACAGGGTAATAGCCCTTTTTAACCTAAAACTTTTAGTGTAATTTTTTTCGGCGCTCTCTTGATTCCGGAGTTACGGGGCTCGAAGCTTTAATATATTATTGATCATAAGTCCTACAATAGAGAACGGATATAAACGATATATACTACGTTTATACGCACGGGTTATATGCAAATAAAACTGTAAATTGTTGCCATATAATTGTTTTATTGCGACTAATTAACTTACGAAAACTATTCACGATTAACGCACTATTTGCAAATGAAATGTTTGGTGCTGCAACGCTTTGTTAATAAAAAACAATAAATAGAAAAACATTAATAGAAGAAAATTATGACAATTAAAACAAATAATTAATTGTTCTTTTATACATTTCAACTTTTTTTTATATACAAAAGTCTTCTATAGAAGTGCTACCAAGTTTTTGTATTTTGCTATGCCATAAAAACAATGAATTAACTTATTTGCGAATAGTCCTCGTGTAAACGTAGTAATAGTTATCATTTTAAAATGCTCTAAAATACCTTTTTACTGATATATACAATTTTGAAATCCATTAACCCATTGCGAGCAAATTGGAATTAAAATCATTTTTTATATGACTTCTCACGTAAAACCACCGTTATCTTAAAAAATGGCCGTTGCTATGGTACTTAAACATGTATTTAGTTTAATAGAGAACATTTCAAGCTTTCATTTGATGTATACTTGAAAGCTATCATCGATGAAATTCGTAAGTTATGGCACTTTGAAAATGAGATTTCGTAATTAAACTAATTCATTTACCTCTTAAACTCATCTTTAAAGTACTATAACTTACGTATTTCATAGGTGACAGCTTTCAAGTATACACCAAATAAAACCATGGCAAGTTCTCTATAGAACTATACACATGCATATGTACCGTTGTATCGACCAGTTTTTAAGATAACGGAGTTTCTGCGTGAAAAGTCAGATAAAACAATTTTTAAATTGCATTTCACTCGGAATGGGTTAATTGTGTTAAAAAATTTGTATACTAGTAGAAAGGTATTTTAGAGCAGTTTGAAGTGATATCCATATCGTTATATCCGTTCTATATTCTATGAGTTATGGCTAGTAAAAAATAAAAGTTTTGAACCAACTCCGGAGCTTAAAGAGATAAAAAAAATTACACTAAAATTATAAGGTTAAAAAAAGCTACTGCCTCATGAGCTTTTTTTTAATTTTCAACGATGCTAGTATTATTGACTTAAGTCAATATTCTATTTTATTAAACAGAAAAAACATCAAAAAATTTAAGTATTAAAAGTGCCATAACAATGAATAGGTTTTAAAGAAATAAATTGACTTATTTTTACATTTTGCGAGATGTAAAAACATTTTGAATAAGCGATTTTTTATACAAGTAAAACTTTTGAAAGTGGCACCACTGAAATATATACTGCAACAACAAAATGTCAGCTGGTTACGATGTAGCTGCCGTGTTCAAAATAATTAAGTAGCTGACTACACGATGACGATTGCTGCCAACAGCATTTGTAGTCGTGTAGCCGTGTAGCCTGCTGTGGCGAATGTGTTTATAGCATTAGTTTGTATTTTCTTTTATATTTTTCTATTAGTCATTCTGAGTAATTTTGTTAATTGCATATATGCTAGACAACTTTCCTAGAGTTTGCATATCTGCTACCAAGGCGAATTCAATAAATTGGCCGCATAAGCTCAGCTGTTGAATTTGCTCGTCATATGTTTTACCAAACCCTTGTCAAATTATCATTAATTTTCTACTTCTCAGTATTCGTTGTTTTCAAAAATAAACATTCTAAAATTAATTTAGTTTGATTCAAGGCAGATTAATTTAAATAAATCTACCTTGATTTTGATTTAGTTTTTTGTGTTTCAAAAGTGACTTATTCGAGAGTGTCTTAGCTATGTTCAAATAAAATCGGCCAACCCGTTCAGAAGTTAAATCTTCATTCCTAGCTGTGTCTTCTTGAATCTATGTGTCTGTGGCTCCCTAGCACCCAAACGGGTCGACCGATTTTAATTTGGGGTTTTTCGTTTGCAAAGTTCAATGCTAAATTTGCTAGCCTGTTTCTACAAATTCGGTCCAGCCGCTTAGAAGTTGTCATCCATTTTGTTCAAGTGGTTTTGAAATTAATTTAATAAAACAAAAATAAAATAAATATATATTATTTTCTGGGTTACCAATTTTTTACATGTTACCCTAAATTTTCAATATATAAGCTCCGAAAATCCCCAAACTTGTTTTATGAAAATATATTTCATCCAAAGCTTTTTAATTAGTTTGGATTAAATTCGTTTTCAATTTAATCACTCAATTAAATTATTTTTATTTTAGAACGAAATTCTAAAGCATGTAATATGTGAACATACATTTGGTTGTACGGAAAGTTGAACTGACATCAGACGTTTCGATGTTTGTACAACCAAATTTTTGAATGTTCAATTATTAAGTGTGTTCGTTTACCCCGAAATTTGTACAAATTTGTACTGGATTTTACTGAAATGCGTTCGTTTACACATAAATTTGCAAAAGAGAGCACCAATTGAGAGAGTAAAGTGACAGTTATTTGATTGAGAGTCTGCAAATTTTTACTGAACAAATTTGTGCCAGTAAAATCCAGTAGAAGAAAAAACATATGGTTCAATAAAATAAACAAAGAAAAGTAAGCAATCAAAATGTATACAATTTAAAAAATCGTTTAAAAGAGAAATTGAATTAAAAGTCCAACAAAAACTGAAAATAATTATTGTACATACACCCTAGGCAAATTTCTTCTCAACTCGTACGGTCCAGAAGAGCATACAATGCCAAGTTTTCTTTTCTTGGGACCCATGGCAAAAATTTTCCTCTAATTGGTTTATTTATATTAATGCTTTAGAGATGTAAAGCTAATACATATTTGAATACTTATTACTGCATGGTACTTGGGGTACCGAATATCAAAAATATAGTAATGAAGAAACAAACTTAAAAGGCATGTATAAAATAAACAAGTGTAAAAGCTTCCTCCGAAGTTCTATATAATAAATACATTTCGCTATGAATTTATAATTATAGAAATGTATTGTACCAAGTACCAAAAATATATATGTGTTGGATAGTCGAAACAACATATATTTTACAACCCTAGCCATTTTAATGATCAGCTGTTTTGCTAAACCGGCAAATTTTTGCAATTTTCCGTTCGCGTACTTCTTTGTGCAAGAGCCATTCTTGTGAGTAAAATTCTCAAATTACCCAGAATTTACTCAACTACTGGATTTTACTGGAAAAGTAAACAAACGGACCTATTAAATGCTTTAGAATATCTTTCTAAAGCCTAGTACGCACCTCTGTCTGAAATCCAGGCTGCCATAAGAAGTGTGTGTAAGAAAATAAGCTGAAATTTAGGTTTTAAATATTTTAAATAATCAAATTTAAAATTATTTGATTAATCAGTATTTTGATTAATTATGATTCTTGATTAATTGATTAATCACAATTTTGATTAATCAAAAATTATATCAATCGATTAATCGCGCATCCCTAATAGAAACCATTCAGTTCGACTATATTCATAACTCAAATGAAAAATATTTTATTAAAAATGTTTTTATGTTTAGTTCCTCTTGTAAGCCGAGGATTTTTGAAATACTTCAAATAAATGTATAAGTAAGATTAATTTATTTACTTAAATTTTTTGATTACGATTTTATTTCTTAGCCGTTGTCAACGTCTTATTAATTAGCATCAAGTAACCTATATGAAAAAAATTAGGGATAAAATTATGTCGTGGTTTTAATCGACAATTAGCAAATTTATTTTAAAAAAATTTTTCCCAACATAGTCTATACAGATAAAGTTTTGTAATAGACGTTTTCTGTTGCAAACTTATTCATGAAGCCGGGAACTTTTCTTTTAATTGAATTTTTAAATGTGTAAACATACATGGCTAGGACTGTCTGTATGTAAATCAATTTTGTTAGAAAATGGGTAAATAATAACGTCTAACAATAAATATAAAATTTTTATCCTAATTACGAAAAAATTATCCCCAGCTTTTGGATATGTCTCTATGAATGGGAACATTGGTTTATGTTTTTCTTTCTTTAATTTTTATTTTCTTTACAAAACAACTTTGACATTGCCTTGGCAATTTACAAAAACAAAATGCCTGTTGTTTTTCGTGTTGTATTAGTGAAGTTCCCACCTTATTGAATTCGCCTTGTCTGCTACTGTGTAGGAAATGTAAGCTTCTTATATTTTGTTCTAGTTGTGTTGCATATTGTAGCATATATCCTGGACTTGCAAGAGCTGCAAAGTCTGCAATAACAGTTTCCTACGAAGAGTGATTTCACCTAAATATTTTGGCCGAAATGACTCGTATGGAAACGCACTATTAATGTGTACCATTATGGATGCAACATATCGTCAGCTTATTATTGTTTTGGCCCACCCACCATCTAAAAAAACTTGTCAGTAGTGGATAATTGTAAAAATAAAAAAAATCTATCATGTATATTTTCAAAAAACTCTGTGGAACTTCTTTCTCTATTCAGAGTTTTTCGTATATGCCTCAAACCAATAAGCTGGCATTATAGGCTTTAAAAGGTATTTTGTTCTAGATATGTACAATATTTTTTTGCTTAAGAAACTGGTTACAAACAATTTGGACCACCAGGATCCTAGTTCAAATAAATTGTTTATGAATACTATTTTAATTAAAAGTCTTTAAGCGTAAACTTATTAAACATTTCTCTTCCTAAATGGTCTTACCTCATTACATGTATGGTAGTATTAGTTATGGCTATGCACTTTACCTGACTGGACCGTATTTATGTATATATATATATATATATATATATATATATATATATATATATATATATATATATATATATATATATATATATATATATATATATATATATATATATATATATATATATATATATATATATATATATATATATATATATATATATATAAATATATATATATATATATATATATATATATATATATATATATATATATAAATATATATATATATATATATATATATATATATATATATATATATATATATATATATATATATATATATATAAATAAATAAATATATATATATATATATATATATATATATATATATATATATATATATATATATATATATATATATATATATATATATATATATATATATATATATATATATATATATATATATATATATATATATATATATATATATATATATATATATATATATATATATATATATATATATATATATATATATATATATATATATATATATATATATATATATATATATATATATATATATATATATATATATATATATATATATATATATATATATATATATATATATATATATATATATATATATATATATATATATATATATATATATATATATATATATATATATATATATATATATATATAGATATATATATATATATATATATATATATATATATATATATATATATATATATATATATATATATATATATAGTGCACTCGCGGTAACGTGAACACCGCCTAACATGAACGAGCTTTTGTTTACCTTGACTACTCTGTAACGTGAACAAACTCAGAAAGCTCTATAACGTGAACAACTTTTTTTCACTGCATATGTTTTCTAAGCTTGTAGACAACATTGAAATATGCACACATTAAAATTTAGGGAGTCCCCTTATATAAAAGTTGAGTGTATCCTCTAAATTATGTTTTTGTTTGGCAACGAAATTTTAGTTTGTCTCTTTCTTATGCAAGGTGGTGAATCAGTCGGCATGAGTGTTAAAAAATCTAAATGCTTGAAGTTAAAAGAAAAGGCAGACATTTTAGATAGTTTGCAAAAAGGAACAAGTGTGACTAGTTTAGCAAAAAAGTATAATGTCGCTAAGTCAACAATATGCAGTATTAAAAAAAAAGAAGCAATTTTAAAATGTGTAAACCACACATACCACGGACCGGGAAAAAGAAAAACTTTAAAATCATCAGAGCTTCCAGTTATGGAAAAAACTCTTTACCGTTGGTTCATCCGAATGCGTGAAAGGAATTGTCCTGTAAGTGCGCTAATGCTAAAAGAAAGAGCTAAGGAATTACATTCCCAACTTAAAGAAAACGAGGGCGGGTTCAATGCTAGTGACGGATGGCTTTAGCGATTTAAGAAAAGGTACGGAGTTAGACTTCTTAAAGTATCCGGAGAAAAACTTTCATCGCAGCCCGAATTGGTGGATACATTTAAGCTAAAACTGAAACTAAAAATTGAAGAAATGGAGTTATGCAATGATCAACTCTATAATGCTGATGAGTCTGGTTTATTCTGGAAACTTTTACCAGATAAATCGTACGTTACAATTCAAGAGAAATGTGCTCCCGGTACAAAGACGGAGAAGCAACTTATAACGTTCCTGTGTTGCGCAAATGCATCAGGTGCACATAGACTTAAGCTTTTGGTATTAGGTAAGGCCAAAAATCCACGCAGTTTTAAAAACTTCATTCGTCCTACGGATTATAAAAATTCCAAATCGGCCTGGATGACGTCAGCCATTTTTAAGCATTGGTTCCATCAATCCTTTGTACCACAGGTAAACAAATTGTTCATTAACTAAAATATATGACTAAAAGTTCTTGCTTTTAATTAGGTGAAATTGTTTCTAAAGAAGAAAAACTTGCCAATGAAGGCACTATTACTTATCGATAACGCTCCATCTCATCCAAGTGAAACAGAATTAAAAACTGAAGATGGAAACATAATTGCCTGTTTATGCCACCAAATGTCACCTCCCTCATCCAACCAATGGATCAAAATGCGATTAAAAGAACAAAATTATACTACAGAAACAGCTTGTTAGCTTCGATAGCAGCTAAAAACTCTGATTTGCTTGAATCAATGAGAAATCTAACTTTGAAAGATGCTGACACCCTTTTATTTGGCGCATGGGAACGGGTCAGCACAGAAACTCTTGCCAATTGCTGGAAAAATATTTTAAGTTTAGTTATAAACCATGATGATCCTGAAGATAACATTCCATTAAATATTCTAAAAGAGAAATGGGATACAGAAATAAATTCTTTAATGCAAATGTCAGCCGATCTCCTTCAGGACTTGAGTCCTCAGGCAAGACTTTTACAATAAACTTTGAAATCAAAACATTGTTTTACTAACGCTTAGGTTGAGTTTACCTTGCCAATGGTTCAAGAGTGGAATAATGATTCTTGTGTTGATGATACGACTGAAATCCATGAAATTGGGCAAAACGAAGAAAGTGACGACGATGATTGCATTGACGATGATCCTGTTAAAAAAATTGCCGCTAGGCAATTGAAATTTTTAACAAGGCATTGCAATGGGCAGGAGATGCAATGGTGGATCAAAGTGACATGAGTGTACTTAGACGCTTAAGGGAGAAAGCAGTATTTCAGCTATTAGAAAAGAAAAAGCAGCAGAAAAAGATAACAGATTTCCTTAATGCATAAATATGAGTAATTTTATTTGCTATGTAATTTTATTTCAATGGATATTTTCTCGAGATCTCGTTTTGTTTTGTAATGCATTTTAATTAACAATTTTATTTTTATGTTTTAAAAATGCAAACCGTAATAATAAAAGAATTTCACGTTCAAGCGTGTAAAACACAAAAATTTTTTTTTATAAAATTCGACAATCGCTAACATGAACTCCCTTGATTTTAATTAGTTCACGTTACCGCAAGTGCACTGTATATATATATATATATATATATATATATATATATATATATATATATATATATATATATATATATATATGAATATATATATATATATATATATATATATATATATATATATATATATATATATATATATATATATATATATATATATATATATATATATATATATATATATATATATATATATATATATATATATATATATATATATATATATATAACATGAACTCCCTTGATTTTAATTAGTTCACGTTACCGCGAGTGCACTGTATATATATATATATATATATATATATATATATATATATATATATATATATATATATATATATATATATATATATATATATATATATATATATATATATATATATATATATATATATATATATATATATATATATATATATATATATATATATATATATATATATATATATATATATATATATATATATATATATATATATATATATATATATATATATATATATATATATATATATATATATATATATATATATATATATATATATATATATATATATATATATATATATATATATATATATATATATATATATATATATATATATATATATATATATATATATATATATATATATATATATAAAATTTACTATTTCCATATTATTATAGGATGTGTGTTTTATGCTTGGGGGCAAGTAATGTGTTAATTTTTTAATTTGTTAAACAACTCTTTTTCTTTAAATAAAAAGGCTAATAGCTTATTGTTATATATAGTTATCCAAAAATTTATTTTATGTAATTTTTTTCGCTCTATTTTGTAATTACTTAGGTACTACGCCTGTGTAGTATATATTCATATTGGCCCACATGGGCTTTGTATATTACGAACTTGAATAAATAAATAAATAAAAATAAAAGCCTTGGCGTACGAAAATTTCTTCTTAAGAATGGTAATTTTACGAGGCCCGTACGGCAATGAAAATAAAAGTCACTGAGCTCTATTCTATATATAATGGAATGAAAGATCCTTTAAATAACTGGAGTTTTTGGGTACGCATACATTTTATTCTAATAATTAGGTCATTGTGTATTTGATGAAATGCAAAGCAAAATATGTAACAATATTTGGTTAGTTAATATTCTTAATTTAATATGCACCTAACGAGCTAAATCTTCTGGATTAAACATACCCTGAAATGAAAATTGTTATAAACATAGTTTTAATATTAATTCCATTTAACTTACTCTAGCGCGTCTTAAAATAGAGTCCTTGCTAGCATCATATGGATGATCTTTCGAAGGTATTTCAAGCACTGCCGGAACTGGCGAGGTGTGTGCATCAATCACATGACGGATAAGTTCGGCATAGTTTTGATTAATAAGAATAATGTCAATGTCATCTCGTTTAAGAAATCGTTTAAAACAATCTTCAATTTCACTTACAGCAGTATCTATGAACAATATAAAAAATCTTATATACACAAAACCGGAAAAGTTCTATGAATAAATTACTTTTATCGACAACCATAAAATTGGGATGACGATTTTTGTTGATTTCGCCTACTCCACCAAGTAAAAACCCAACACATGTATCCTAAAATAATAGTTAGAAATTGTTCATAAAAAAAGTTTACTATTTACCTCATCACCAATAACAGATATTAACTTTCCTTTAACAGCAGAGTGCAAAGCCATTTTTAAGTTCTTTTACTTATTTTTGAACACGGAAATTATCAGAAAGAACTTGAATTTTTCACTGTCAGCTGACATCAATATATCACGAGAAAATGTAGTGGCAATAAGCAGAGCACGAGGCCGTTCAGCGCTTAGCCGGCGTACCAGCCGCCGCCGCATTTTGTTTTAAAATTGCGCCGCCACCGATGTATGCGGCTGTGATCGGCAGACGACTCAGCCGACAAGTGACTATCAAATGATATAAATATGGTAGAAATACAACAAAAAAATATTACTTGTCAAAAAAAAAAAAAATATATATATATATATATATATATATATATATATATATATATATATATATATATATATATATATATATATATATATATATATATATATATATATATATATATATATATATATATATATATATATATATATATATATATATATATATATATATATATATATATATATATATATATATATATATATATATATATATATATATATATATATATATATATATATATATATATATATATATATAATTATTTTTGTTGTATGGCAAATGAAAATTTGTATTTTGTATATTTTGAAATGAGCTAATAAGGCCTAAAGATTCATTATGCAATTAAAACAAATTTTTTTATTTAATTTTTCCCGACGTTTCGCCAATTATTTGTTGACTTTATCATTGCACTTTTTTCAATATAAAACTTAGAATATTATTTTATCTCTCACGAATTATTGTTAAAAACTTAATTTATGCGGATTTTGTTTAATAAATATTTCAAACTAAACATTCTCTTAATTAATAAGTAAATAAACTATTACACAGGTCTACTTTATTGCCACTTTGTGCTGATGATGTCCCTATCTTCTTTTAAATTCATCGTCTTTTCCTTCTTTTGTTGAATTCGCAAACTTTATAATATATATAAATTTTTTTCGCTAGATGTACATCTTAATTGTGCCGATCGACAGCAGACACTTGTCATTCAGCCGCTGACGCATTTCATTAAGCCGCCGCCGAGGGAAATAATCGGCTTACTTATTGGGTTTGCTGCCGCCGATAATCGCATAATATCGGCCTCGTGGTTCAACTATTAGTTACATAAAGTAGTGCCCAAAGCGCATACAGTACCAGGTAGCCCTATCATCAGAGATGATCATCAGCTAATTACATCCAAGCAGTCAAACTCTATATAAGAAAAGAGAAAAACTTTAACCCGAACTGTCAAAGCACAAATAAAAATAGTCCTACACCTACTTTGTATGTGTGTTGTTTTGATGATAAGGCCACTTGATATTAATTCGCTTTGCCAACTACCTACATATAGTATGAAAAAGGTTGCCAGGTTAGCAGATATGACAATCCTCGCACCCTTATTACACACTAATATTAATAAAATACAAGTTATAACCATTATTCAGAGTCTAGCTGATAATCTGCTAAATGCTTTGGAATTTTGCGCAATCGATTTGATGTTCTTGTTGGTTGGTGGGGGGTTATATGGTGATCTCTGGCAGCCGTTGCAGTTCTAGAAGAGGTTGTAGTTGAATCTTGAGTCGATGTAGACGGTTGCGTGTTTTCATTAGTTGTGTTGTTGGGTACAAACACCAGGTCTTCTATATTAGGACTATTTTGAATTTCTTGATGGGAAAAATTATCAGGAAGTTGTTCAAGTAGATCATCAGGAATTGTGTTTTGTACTTTTGTAGAGCGAAGCTGGTTAATGTGCCTTTTGAAAACGAACCCATTGTCCAGCGTCACTATGTAGTGGAGACGGCCAAGTTTCTTACTGATTGTACCCAATTTCCAAATCGTTTTATTGTTTGTATAATACTGAGCCTGAACCCTCTCCCCCTCGGCTAATTGTCTTGCCAAATGAGTTGAGAGTTCCGTTTTTTTGAATCGTACGGGTTTTAAAGCATCCAGACTTATACGAATTTGCCTTCCCAAATATTGTTCTGAAGGTGTTTTATTATTTTTAAGTGGCGTGGCACGGTATCTAAATAGTATCTCCTGAACTTTCTCTGGAATTGGCATTGTGCTGTTTTCCATTGATATTAACTTGTGTTTCAACGTTTGAACGTTTCTCTCCGCTAATCCATTTGTAGCTGGATGGCCCGGCGCTATAAATTTTTGAAAAATACCACTATTCTTTTAAATTCTTCACTTTTGAAAATAGTGGCGTTGTCTGAAACCAATATGTTAGGAAACCCATTCCTAGAGAATATGCTTTTTAGTATTTCTATTGTTGAGCCCGATGTTGGTGCAGATCTGCATACTCCAACTTCAGCCCATTTAGATTTCGCATCCATTATTACCAAAAAAAAGTAACCTTGAAAAGGACCCGCATAGTCAATATGTATGCGTTGCCAATTTTCCTCAGGCTCTTCCCATGGATGTATTTCTGCTTTAGCGGGAGAGCTTCGGACTGTTGCACATGATGAGCACGATCTTACTATATTTTCGATATCTTTATCGATTGACCTCCAGTAAACATATCGACGTGCAAGCTGCTTCATCTTTGTTATTCCTACGTGCGTTGAATGCAGTTCTTGTAGAACATATGGCTGCAGTGTTGCAGGAATTATGACTCTTTCACCTCGAAAGAGTACATCACCATCTATTGTGTATTCAGATTAGATTTTGTCAAGTATATGGCATTTTTTATTATTACGAAGTTTTTGTAGAATCTGCACTAAATCCTTATCTTTCCAGGTTTCTTCGCGAAGAGATTGGAAATTAATTTGTGAATTACTAATTTGGTGTATAGTTGAATTACATATAAGGTGTACTTCTTGATTCATTGTATTCTCTTTAGGAATTTTCGATGTATCTGGTGCTCGTGATAGGCAATCTACGTTGGTGTTTTCAATCCCTTTTTTGTACACTATTTCATAGTTAAACCCGCATAGAAACGCTGCGTACCGTTGTAAACGTTGGAATGTCATCTGTGGCAACTTTGCAGTTTGGTGGAAAATTCTCATAATAGGTTGATTATCAGTTATGAGTTTAAATGATCGTCCGAATAAGTATTCGTGAAAATATTGAACAGAAAAAACTATTGCTAATGCCTCTCTATCGAGTTGTGAATAATTCTGTTCCGCTAACGTTAATGCTCTTGATGTGTAAGCAATTGGCTTTTCGTAGCCGTCGACAATGTGTGATAAAATGCCAGCAATACCCGTTGGACCAGCATCGCACGTCAGTTGAAGTGGTAGATCGGGATTGTATGGTATTAAAACCCGAGGACTGGCCAACTCTTTTTTGAGTATTTTAAATGATTTTGCACATTTATCGGTCCACCTGAAACTAGAGCTTTTTTTTAAAAGACTCCGCAAGGGTGTGGTTATTGTAGATAAATTTGGTATGAATCGCGCGTAGTACGTAACCATACCCAAAAACCGCTTGACATCATCTGTATTGTTAGGGGAAGGCATGTCTAAAATTGCGGCGACTTTCGAATTCGATTTCTTACTTTTGTTATGCTCTACGATATGTCCTAAAAATTCTATATTTTCTTCAAAAAACGAACATTTTGCACTATTGAGATGTAAGTCAAATTTTCGCAATTGATGTAAGCAGGCTCTTAGATTTGATATACACTCTTCCATTGAATTCCCATGAACGATTATATCGTCAAAATATGATTCAGTTTTTGGTATTTCTCGCAAAATTTTATCAATGATCCTATTAAATTCTGCCGGAGCAGTTTTAATACCAAATGATAATCGATTCATCCTATAGGTGCCACGATGTGTGGATATTGTTTGTATAATTGCAGATTCTTCATCTACAAGTATGTGTAAGTACGCTTTATAAAGGTCGAGCCTACAAAAAAATTTTGAGTCACGAAGACTGTTAAAAATATCTCCAATCTTTCTAATTGGATAGTGTGAGTCGGTAAGTCGTTGGTTTACGCCCACCTTATAGTCGACACAGAGCCTTACCCCTCCATCAGCCTTGGGGATGACTACTAACGGTGAGCCCCAATCGCTTTCTGTTGTTTTCGAAATTATGCCGCTTTGTTCTAATACATCTAACTCCCTGTCAACACGTTCTGTCAAAGAATACGGAATTGTTCGCTCTCTGGTGTAAATCGGTGTGGCCTTTTCACGTAGTTTCAGGGAAACCTTATACTGTGATGTACACCCTATTTCTTGCTTGAAGACTTCAGAAAATTCTTTTTTTTTGATGTGAAAACTTCTCACAAGTTACAGAAACGAGGCACTGATAGAATGAGTTTATGGAAAGTTTTAATAAAACAACTACACAATATATAGGTTGATGTTTGTTATATGTGATGATGCTGATGAAAAGGGACCTTATCTTCCCAGCACGAATTTTCAGTAGAGTCAATAATAGCACCTTGTGTAAATTTTGTCGCTTTTCAAATTATGGTTGATATCACTGCTCAGACATGCTCCCCACTTTATAAGGGGAATTATCCATATAGTGGTCTTCGAAATGACTTAAAAAGATATTTTGACCTACCTTTTTCTTCCACTATATTGTCAAACTTTAAAGCTCATTTACCCAAAACTTTATTTTTACATTTATAATATTTTAAAATTCATATCTCGGTGTATTTTTGGAATTTTGCGGTCGGAAACACGGCATTATTTTCATACTTTGAGGAAATTTAGCTAACTCAATTTCGGTATCCGGAAGATAAGGTCCCTTTTCATCAGGATCATCACATATAAAGTTATCAGAACTAGATACTAGTTTAGGGCTGCCATACGTCCTGGTTTTAGACAAATTGTCCTGGTGTCCTGGTTAATTTTTAAATTATCTTGGTTTTTTGATACAGGTCAATACAGACAAAAATTTAATTTCTTCTGATTTTTGCTATGCTTTCTGCTATAACGCTGTTTACTAGCATTTGTCTCCTGGGGCTTCAAATACTCGATAAAATACTGGATACTCGCCAGCCCATGTGTTTATTAATGCCCCTTGTAATTTTAAACTAATTTTTTATTTTTGTTTATTGCTTTTTATGTATGAATTAATTACCTGTTAAGTTTTGTATATATTTTTTAATTGTTGGACTTAAATTTGAAATATTTGGTTGATACATGTATCAAAAAAATTTGTTGTGGTTCATTTTTATATGATTAGTTGTTGAAATATATGTATAAAGAGCATTATACATTTGCCATATGCATGACATCATGCTCATGTCAAGCATTCATTTTAAATTTAATTTTGTATTGTGATGTATGCTGGCTGCGGAGAAAAAACTAGTAGCATTTGTACGCAGAAAATTTTTTTATCATTTATTGTTTGCTAATCATTATCATTTATTTTTAATTTTTACTTCATTAATTTTTATAATTATTTATTATTTTTATTATTATTATTTTTTTAACAATCACCACCAAAACATTTTTTTGATCCGACATCTTTAGCATCTGTTCTGTTTGAAATCTTGTTAAAAGTGTGTACGCGCATGCAGAGTAAAACCGATACATTCATCAAAATCAATCGTCATGCATGCCAAAAATAAAATTTTTTTGATTTTCCATCAAGCATCGTCGGTGTCACACATACAAAACAATTTTCACAGATACCACAATTATGCATGATGTGAATTTGACCAATGTATATTGCCCTTAAGGTTTTGATGTGTGTTCGTTTGTGATATGTATTATAAATGTCCTGGTCGGCGGGTTCAGACTTCCGGCAGCCCTACTCTAGTTCAAAGTAGCACTCATTTTACCTACATATATCCAGTTCGGAGTTGTTAAATTGTATTTGATTCTGATATTTTGAAAGTTCCAATTTAAAATAATGAAATTTTCAGCAATAATCCGATTTATTTTGTGGTCTGTTTAAAATGTAATTAAAATAATATGTGCACGAAAAGTTTTTCGGTAAAAGAAATTAATGATAAAGAAATATTTATTTGTTGCGGGCTAAGCAATGTCTATATGCATTTCATTTCTGCTTTACCAAGTCATCCGGAGATTTCAACCATACTTTTAAAAAGTTTGAAACCCCTTATCGTATGCACAAACTTTAAAAAATTATTTGAGAATTTAAAAATGGTTTTTAAAAACCACAATAAAGTAAGCGTAGTAGGCTTAGAAACTTTTACAAAACACAACAAACAATTTATAGTCGATATGAATCTATTTTATCTGACAATGCTTAACCCGTACAAATAACTCTTTTTTTTAAATAAAATTGGGAGAATAGCTCAAATAATAAATTTAATATATGGTAAAGAAATATAGTATACTAGCTATACCCGGCGTGCTTCGCTACCCCATTGTTGTGCAGATATAGAAAAATTAATTAACTCATTTGAAAATAACCATAAAATTGGCTAGTGTTTTTGGTGATCTTTTTGATTTTGGCGAATTTTTGCGTTTTAGCGATTTTTTCATTTTGCCCATTTTTCGTTTGACTTTTTTAATTCTGGAATTTTTTAGTCTTAGAGTTTTTTAAAATTTCAAGAGTTTGCCTCTTACGGTTTCCAAGATACAGCAAACTGTTTAAGCTGCATAGTCAAAATTACATTAACTTTCAGAACACCCTTTAATTTTTGTTGTGTTAAATATTCTACAGACTACACCAATTAACACAAACTTTGAAAATTTCGAGAGTCTACATAAAAGTTTCTGTATAAAAGTGTCGTGTTTCGTTGCTCGCTTTAAAACACCCTTTAATCTTTAGCCCCTAGTTCTTACTGCTCTCGAGATAACAGCCTGTGACAGACAGAAAGAACATTATTCAAAAAGTACCATTTCTTAAAACTACATTTTCAACAAAGTAGGTTTTCGAAAAAGTACCTTTACTTTAAAATATTAACGGTTAACAAAAAAGTACCAAAATTATATTTTTACCCTTTTTCGGCCCCTAAATGTAGAAATTTCAAAAAAGTACAAAACACCTATCCACTCATTTTTTTTATCTTATTACGCTTTTGGAATTTTATGTCTACCTTACTTAGATTCGGAGATATAAGAACACCGAGTTTACCCGTTTTTACCCCTTTTAATCTCGTTAGAATTTAATTTTTCGAAAATTCGTTCTTAGAGAATATATACAAACATATGCATTCAGTATGTGTATCAATGTGCATGGAAAAAAGTACCAAAATGGGCTACCAATTTTACCCATTATATATTCAAATTTGAAAAAATAAAAAACTGTTTTTGAGGGCTTTTTAAGGAGAGGAGAATGAATTTCAAGTTTAGTTTCTAACTTTATTACTTTAGAAGATAAACTGTTAACATAAAAAGTTCCAAAATTATATGTTCACCCTTTTTCGGCCTCTAAATGTACAGATTCTAAAAAAGTTTTAGACACCTGTCCGCTCATTTTTCTATCTTATTATGATGCTTTTAGAATTTTATGTCTACCTTACTTAGATTAGAAGATATAAGGTTACCGATTTTACCCGTTTTTACCCCTTTTAATCCCCTTAGATATAACATTTTCAAAAATCCTTCCTTAGTGAAAATATACAAACATATCCATTCACTATGTATATCAATTTGCATAAAAAATAGTTGTATGGAAAAAAGTACCAAAAAGAGCAATTAATTTTACCCTTTATATATTCGAATTACAAAAAAGTACCAAAACATGTTTGAGGGCTTCGTATGGATAGAAGAATGCATTTTAAATTTAAATTCTATCTTCATTAATTTAGGAGATAAACGGTTAACAAAAAAGTACCAAAATTATATTTTTACCATTTTTCGGCCCCTAAATGTGAAAATTTTACATTTATGGAATTTATGTCTACCTTAGTTAGATCCGGAGATATAAGGTTACCGAATTTGCCCATTTTTACCCGCTTTTACCCCCTTAGCGTTTGAATTTCCAAAAACCCCGTCTTAGTGGATCTATACATCCTTAGCGGAGCCCACATACGAAATTTCAACTTTCTAGCTTTAGTCAGTCAGTCAGTCAGTCACTCAATAACGTTACTCTTTTATTAATATATAGAAGATATATAAATAAAAAATCGCCTGATCCTCAGCTCTAATTTTAATTCCCAACCACGAAAATTTGGGGACAAATTTCCTTATATACCGCCTCAAATGGGCAAGCAGAGCGTTATGTGGCAACCATCAAAGCCGGGTTAAGATCGATGTTGAAGGAAAGGGGAGACCTGAATTTTAAGCTTTGCAAACTCTTAATGCAATATAGGAAAATACCAAACGCCACAACAGGCCTGTCACCTGCTGAACTTTTGTTGAAAAGGACAATTCGCACAAGAATTGACTTGGTAAAAACAGATGTATCGTCCCGAATCATAACAAAACAAGATTTTTGCAAGGAGCCCAAACAATATGCTAATGGTGATTTGGTTCAAGTACGCTTTTATAGTAATAAAACGTGTAAATGGAAATTTGCAAAAATATTACGGAAGACTGGTAGTCGAATGTACGAGGTTTTAATAGATAACGAAAAACACATACGCCACATCGATCAAATACGCAGTACTGACTGCGAAACAGCAAACAGCAGAATTAATTATCATTACGATTCCGCAACCGGCTCTCCTAAGGAGACGAACAGTTACGGACAGGTTAGGGAAAGTGACACCGGACGTACAACAGACGTACATAACTCACAACCAACACAGCAACAACAAGCCATTACACCATCTTTACCGTGCCAGCCACCACCATCGGCAGTGTCGGGCATGTTATCACCATCGAGCGACCCAGTCATCTCGTCAGCATCGACAGATACAGCGGTATCACCATCCTGCCCTATTTCACCCGCCGGGAAGGAGGGTATTGCCAATAACCAACAAGAAGCTATCATTCTCAGAAGATCGGAGAGAGTCAGGAAGGCGCCAAGGCGTCTTGATTTATAAGGAGGGAAAGGTTGTCATATATTCAACGGGCGGGAAAATGTTAACAACATTGTTCACTGCCATCGAACCATCTGGTAGCGTATCGACATGCCGGAAATTTCTGGCAACCTCATATTATTAATAATTTCCACTCTCTATCGCGCAGACTCATTCTGATCAGTCGAACTAATCAAACCATGTTGATATACATAATTTATAAATTGAATTTAAAACTAAGAAATTAAATAAACTGAATTATTTGCAACTAAATATTCCGACGGTGTATCGAATTTACAGGAGGACAACTGACAATCGAGGTCGATTGTTCGGTCAGGTCGGCCGAGATTGTAGTGGTCTTTGGGTTGGCAGCACTAGAACGACAAAGTGACGTTTTGACAGATGCGAACTGCAGCCAACTTAACGAATATTCTTTTTGACATATTCAACTTCCTTTTTTGATAACCTATTATTATTAGCAACGTGTTACAGCAATAAAGACATTTTATAATAAACTCACTATATGCGTAATTATTATTTGAACTGAAAATGTGTATAAGTCGGAAGTTATTATTATTCGGCATAAGTTCACAATAATTGAATTAATGTAAATTCAAATTATTTTTAAGAGTGGAATATTAGAATATCTAATCAGACTAGCAGAACGGATTAGTACTACTAATTTCGACAGCCGCTACGCTGTCATCATCAGCGTCCTTTGTTCGCTTTTAAACTTTCATTCACGTCTACACACTGAAACTTTTTTAATGAAAACTAAAAGAAAATGTAAAATTAAGCTGCAGCCAACATCAGGTTGACAATTAAGAATTACAAAACAAAAGCGAACTTCAAAGAACATGAAATAGTGTACTCCATACCATTCTCTCTCCTCTCACACACAAACCAAGACTCTCTGAAAGAAACCCTTCATAGTGTAAACCGAGTTTTAAATGAATTCATTTATAAAAATATTGTCCTCTTTTTTAGGCAAAATGTCGTCGTTTTTTGTGATTGACGTCCTCTTTTTCTCAAAATGGAAATGACAACCCTAAGCATGTCTACCCACCAAACCAAATGTTCCGATTTCGTAAAGAGTTCGTAGCGACTGCTCGGTAAAATCTTCCGATTTCGGAACCGAAATCGTGCCGAAATCGTAACGATTTTTGTATGAAAGGGTTGACACGACTTCGTAACGATATGTAGTTACGAAATCGTAACGATATGTAGGTAACGATTTCTTAACGAATTCGTTTAGAGTTTTCTTCAACTTTTTTAAAATTGTTTATATAAAAATTATTTTCCATCGTTTTATTTATTCACTTCAATATTATATGATTTGATGTAATATAACTAAAAACTATAATTTAAATTGAAATATTAGAGTCGTAAGCCTTTTAATGACTTTTACTGTCGGTTCTTTGTGGTGTCACAATATTTCTTTGTTATCATCTACGTAGCTTGTCTGGCTATAATTAATTGTTAATGCATGAATCTGCAAAAATGTAGAAAATTTAGTATACATATGTTAATTAGTTTTATTTGAGCTTACAACGTACCTTTAAAAATCTTAATATATCTAAAATTATTCACAGCAATGTATAGAGTCTGTCTTCCTAGCTGGCCTTTGGCCGGGCTTAAGGGTTTTTTCCTCTACACAGAAAAAAATAAGTTTCGTTTTTGATAACAAAAATCCCGGTATTCAATTTTTTTTTTCAAATTTCCTGTGATAAAGAATTCCCCTATATTGATAACAAAATTATTTCAAAATAAAAATATATATATAAAATAAAAAAAATGTTGACATGGCTGGAATACGAACCCGGGCTTTCCGGACGTAAAGCATACACTCTCTAGCTGAGCCATATCCCATTTATTTTTTTATGGGATACAACTTGTTTTAAGTACTTATGTAGAAAAAGAAAAGAAATAACCGGCATGGAAAAGAAATACTTAGAACGAAATATTTTATTATGTTAAAGATAAATGTTATTGAAACTCATATTTTTTTTAATAACATGGTTTTATTGAATATAACTCTTGTTTATTTTTTTCTGTGTAAGTATGTCGAATAGTGGCTTCGCTGAGTAAAGATTTCCTACTTATACTGTCATCCGCCAGGCTTAAAGGTTCCCTTCTCTATGTATGTACATATGTCGCATAGTGGCTTCGCCGAGTAAAGATTTCCTGCATAGACTCTTGTCAATGAAAATTTAGACTCAAAACTTTAATTGGCGAATGAATATTACTTTTAAATTTTCTTCTTTATTTATTATATTTCTTCAAAACAATCTGAAACAATCTGAATATTACTTTTAAATTTTCTTCTTTATTTATTATATTTCTTCAAAACAATCTGAAAATTTTCAACGGTTTTTACTTACTTATAAATCAAATTTGTGTTGTTTTTTAAAAAGTTTTATTTGCACATGCTCACATGAAATAAATGCACATATACGAAAGAAATTTGTTCACACAAACTGCCAAAATGTCGTAACGAATTCGTTAAGACATTTCGGTAGTATGTCTGATTTTAGACAAACTACCGAAATTTTGGTTTGATGGGTATATACCTAAATTTTATTGGTGCTTTACCAATGAGATGTAGGCATATATGTTGACATGCCTAACACATAACAAATAAAACCATTTTAATATTATTTTGTAATATATATATATTAAAAAAATTTTTTTTTTGAAATTCTGTACATAAGATAAAGGGTTTGTAAACCATAAAATTGGCTAGTGTTTTTGGTGATCTTTTTGATTTTGGCGAATTTTTGCGTTTTAGCGATTTTTTCATTTTGCCCATTTTTCGTTTGACTTTTTTAATTCTGGAATTTTTTAGTCTTAGAGTTTTTTAAAATTTCAAGAGTTTGCCTCTTACGGTTTCCAAGATACAGCAAACTGTTTAAGCTGCATAGTCAAAATTACATTAACTTTCAGAACACCCTTTAATTTTTGTTGTGTTAAATATTCTACAGACTACACCAATTAACACAAACTTTGAAAATTTCGAGAGTCTACATAAAAGTTTCTGTATAAAAGTGTCGTGTTTCGTTGCTCGCTTTAAAACACCCTTTAATCTTTAGCCCCTAGTTCTTACTGCTCTCGAGATAACAGCCTGTGACAGACAGAAAGAACATTATTCAAAAAGTACCATTTCTTAAAACTACATTTTCAACAAAGTAGGTTTTCGAAAAAGTACCTTTACTTTAAAATATTAACGGTTAACAAAAAAGTACCAAAATTATATTTTTACCCTTTTTCGGCCCCTAAATGTAGAAATTTCAAAAAAGTACAAAACACCTATCCACTCATTTTTTTTATCTTATTACGCTTTTGGAATTTTATGTCTACCTTACTTAGATTCGGAGATATAAGAACACCGAGTTTACCCGTTTTTACCCCTTTTAATCTCGTTAGAATTTAATTTTTCGAAAATTCGTTCTTAGAGAATATATACAAACATATGCATTCAGTATGTGTATCAATGTGCATGGAAAAAAGTACCAAAATGGGCTACCAATTTTACCCATTATATATTCAAATTTGAAAAAATAAAAAACTGTTTTTGAGGGCTTTTTAAGGAGAGGAGAATGAATTTCAAGTTTAGTTTCTAACTTTATTACTTTAGAAGATAAACTGTTAACATAAAAAGTTCCAAAATTATATGTTCACCCTTTTTCGGCCTCTAAATGTACAGATTCTAAAAAAGTTTTAGACACCTGTCCGCTCATTTTTCTATCTTATTATGATGCTTTTAGAATTTTATGTCTACCTTACTTAGATTAGAAGATATAAGGTTACCGATTTTACCCGTTTTTACCCCTTTTAATCCCCTTAGATATAACATTTTCAAAAATCCTTCCTTAGTGAAAATATACAAACATATCCATTCACTATGTATATCAATTTGCATAAAAAATAGTTGTATGGAAAAAAGTACCAAAAAGAGCAATTAATTTTACCCTTTATATATTCGAATTACAAAAAAGTACCAAAACATGTTTGAGGGCTTCGTATGGATAGAAGAATGCATTTTAAATTTAAATTCTATCTTCATTAATTTAGGAGATAAACGGTTAACAAAAAAGTACCAAAATTATATTTTTACCATTTATCGGCCCCTAAATGTGAAAATTTTACATTTATGGAATTTATGTCTACCTAAGAGCAATTAATTTTACCCTTTATATATTCGAATTACAAAAAAGTACCAAAACATGTTTGAGGGCTTCGTATGGATAGAAGAATGCATTTTAAATTTAAATTCTATCTTCATTAATTTAGGAGATAAACGGTTAACAAAAAAGTACCAAAATTATATTTTTACCATTTTTCGGCCCCTAAATGTGAAAATTTTACATTTATGGAATTTATGTCTACCTTAGTTAGATCCGGAGATATAAGGTTACCGAATTTGCCCATTTTTACCCGCTTTTACCCCCTTAGCGTTTGAATTTCCAAAAACCCCGTCTTAGTGGATCTATACATCCTTAGGGGAGCCCACATACGAAATTTCAACTTTCTAGCTTTAGTGGTTTGGGCTGGTCGATGATGAATCAGTCAGTCAGTCAGTCAGTCACTCAATAACGTTACTCTTTTATTAATATATAGAAGATATATAAATAAAAAATCGCCTGATCCTCAGCTCTAATTTTAATTCCCAACCACGAAAATTTGGGGACAAATTTCCTTATATGAAGTTTTTGAATTGTTGAGAGCTGTTATTTCAAATGACATGACGCCACTTATTTTGATGCCAAAGCCTTTTTGTTAGTCTCGGTTCACAAATGAATGTTTTCTTTCCGAAATTGTCTCTAATTCGGAAGTTATTATTATTCGGCTTAAGTTCACAACAATAGAATTAATGTAAATTCAAATTATTTTTATGAGTGGAATATTAGAATATCCACTCCATATCACACCGCCTCAAATGGGCAAGCAGAGCGTTATGTGGCAACCATCAAAGCCGGGTTAAGATCGATGTTGAAGGAAAGGGGAGACCTGAATTTTAAGCTTTGCAAACTCTTAATGCAATATAGGAAAATACCAAACGCCACAACAGGCCTGTCACCTGCTGAACTTTTGTTGAAAAGGACAATTCGCACAAGAATTGACTTGGTAAAAACAGATGTATCGTCCCGAATCATAACAAAACAAGATTTTTGCAAGGAGCCCAAACAATATGCTAATGGTGATTTGGTTCAAGTACGCTTTTATAGTAATAAAACGTGTAAATGGAAATTTGCAAAAATATTACGGAAGACTGGTAGTCGAATGTACGAGGTTTTAATAGATAACGAAAAACACATACGCCACATCGATCAAATACGCAGTACTGACTGCGAAACAGCAAACAGCAGAATTAATTATCATTACGATTCCGCAACCGGCTCTCCTAAGGAGACGAACAGTTACGGACAGGTTAGGGAAAGTGACACCGGACGTACAACAGACGTACATAACTCACAACCAACACAGCAACAACAAGCCATTACACCATCTTTACCGTGCCAGCCACCACCATCGGCAGTGTCGGGCATGTTATCACCATCGAGCGACCCAGTCATCTCGTCAGCATCGACAGATACAGCGGTATCACCATCCTGCCCTATTTCACCCGCCGGGAAGGAGGGTATTGCCAATAACCAACAAGAAGCTATCATTCTCAGAAGATCGGAGAGAGTCAGGAAGGCGCCAAGGCGTCTTGATTTATAAGGAGGGAAAGGTTGTCATATATTCAACGGGCGGGAAAATGTTAACAACATTGTTCACTGCCATCGAACCATCTGGTAGCGTATCGACATGCCGGAAATTTCTGGCAACCTCATATTATTAATAATTTCCACTCTCTATCGCGCAGACTCATTCTGATCAGTCGAACTAATCAAACCATGTTGATATACATAATTTATAAATTGAATTTAAAACTAAGAAATTAAATAAACTGAATTATTTGCAACTAAATATTCCGACGGTGTATCGAATTTACAGGAGGACAACTGACAATCGAGGTCGATTGTTCGGTCAGGTCGGCCGAGATTGTAGTGGTCTTTGGGTTGGCAGCACTAGAACGACAAAGTGACGTTTTGACAGATGCGAACTGCAGCCAACTTAACGAATATTCTTTTTGACATATTCAACTTCCTTTTTTGATAACCTATTATTATTAGCAACGTGTTACAGCAATAAAGACATTTTATAATAAACTCACTATATGCGTAATTATTATTTGAACTGAAAATGTGTATAAGTCGGAAGTTATTATTATTCGGCATAAGTTCACAATAATTGAATTAATGTAAATTCAAATTATTTTTAAGAGTGGAATATTAGAATATCTAATCAGACTAGCAGAACGGATTAGTACTACTAATTTCGACAGCCGCTACGCTGTCATCATCAGCGTCCTTTGTTCGCTTTTAAACTTTCATTCACGTCTACACACTGAAACTTTTTTAATGAAAACTAAAAGAAAATGTAAAATTAAGCTGCAGCCAACATCAGGTTGACAATTAAGAATTACAAAACAAAAGCGAACTTCAAAGAACATGAAATAGTGTACTCCATACCATTCTCTCTCCTCTCACACACAAACCAAGACTCTCTGAAAGAAACCCTTCATAGTGTAAACCGAGTTTTAAATGAATTCATTTATAAAAATATTGTCCTCTTTTTTAGGCAAAATGTCGTCGTTTTTTGTGATTGACGTCCTCTTTTTCTCAAAATGGAAATGACAACCCTAAGCATGTCTACCCACCAAACCAAATGTTCCGATTTCGTAAAGAGTTCGTAGCGACTGCTCGGTAAAATCTTCCGATTTCGGAACCGAAATCGTGCCGAAATCGTAACGATTTTTGTATGAAAGGGTTGACACGACTTCGTAACGATATGTAGTTACGAAATCGTAACGATATGTAGGTAACGATTTCTTAACGAATTCGTTTAGAGTTTTCTTCAACTTTTTTAAAATTGTTTATATAAAAATTATTTTCCATCGTTTTATTTATTCACTTCAATATTATATGATTTGATGTAATATAACTAAAAACTATAATTTAAATTGAAATATTAGAGTCGTAAGCCTTTTAATGACTTTTACTGTCGGTTCTTTGTGGTGTCACAATATTTCTTTGTTATCATCTACGTAGCTTGTCTGGCTATAATTAATTGTTAATGCATGAATCTGCAAAAATGTAGAAAATTTAGTATACATATGTTAATTAGTTTTATTTGAGCTTACAACGTACCTTTAAAAATCTTAATATATCTAAAATTATTCACAGCAATGTATAGAGTCTGTCTTCCTAGCTGGCCTTTGGCCGGGCTTAAGGGTTTTTTCCTCTACACAGAAAAAAATAAGTTTCGTTTTTGATAACAAAAATCCCGGTATTCAATTTTTTTTTTCAAATTTCCTGTGATAAAGAATTCCCCTATATTGATAACAAAATTATTTCAAAATAAAAATATATATATAAAATAAAAAAAATGTTGACATGGCTGGAATACGAACCCGGGCTTTCCGGACGTAAAGCATACACTCTCTAGCTGAGCCATATCCCATTTATTTTTTTATGGGATACAACTTGTTTTAAGTACTTATGTAGAAAAAGAAAAGAAATAACCGGCATGGAAAAGAAATACTTAGAACGAAATATTTTATTATGTTAAAGATAAATGTTATTGAAACTCATATTTTTTTTAATAACATGGTTTTATTGAATATAACTCTTGTCTATTTTTTTCTGTGTAAGTATGTCGAATAGTGGCTTCGCTGAGTAAAGATTTCCTACTTATACTGTCATCCGCCAGGCTTAAAGGTTCCCTTCTCTATGTATGTACATATGTCGCATAGTGGCTTCGCCGAGTAAAGATTTCCTGCATAGACTCTTGTCAATGAAAATTTAGACTCAAAACTTTAATTGGCGAATGAATATTACTTTTAAATTTTCTTCTTTATTTATTATATTTCTTCAAAACAATCTGAAACAATCTGAATATTACTTTTAAATTTTCTTCTTTATTTATTATATTTCTTCAAAACAATCTGAAAATTTTCAACGGTTTTTACTTACTTATAAATCAAATTTGTGTTGTTTTTTAAAAAGTTTTATTTGCACATGCTCACATGAAATAAATGCACATATACGAAAGAAATTTGTTCACACAAACTGCCAAAATGTCGTAACGAATTCGTTAAGACATTTCGGTAGTATGTCTGATTTTAGACAAACTACCGAAATTTTGGTTTGATGGGTATATACCTAAATTTTATTGGTGCTTTACCAATGAGATGTAGGCATATATGTTGACATGCCTAACACATAACAAATAAAACCATTTTAATATTATTTTGTAATATATATATATTAAAAAAAATTTTTTTTTGAAATTCTGTACATAAGATAAAGGGTTTGTAACGGTTCAAAATTGTTAGATCAAAATTATTCAAAATGAAAATAGCGTACCAATTTTTTACCATAATTACAGAAGAGCTATCACAAAAGCAATTAATTGCAACCTAAACAACTTAAATATTAAGTGTTTTAACGATAGTGATTGTGCAATTTTGCATTTTGCAAATTTGCTATGCATATTATAGTAGATCGTGAACGACTTTTTTAATTCTGTTACATTTTAGCTTTAAACAGCTCATTGTACAAATTTTTGAATTAATAAACACGAAAAAAACGGTTCAAAATTGTGTTTGAAGTCTACTTATGATTTGGCAAAGCACCAATGAAATGCATATAGACAATGCTTAAACTCTAGCAAATAAATTATATTTAAAATCAAATTATGACAATATGTCAAATAATAAATTTCTTAAATGTTTAATTTGGATTTTATTTTTCATTTTGCTTTATAAATACTTTTATTGTTATCCGATGGATTTCTAATTGTATGAAGGTGTAGAAAAATAAAATAGATTCATATCGAATATAAATTGTTTGCTGTGTTTTGTATAATTTTCAAAGCCTGTTATGCTTATTTTTGAAAATCATACACATTTTTTTGAATTCTCATATGAGGTTTGAAAGTTTGTACATGAGATAAAGGTCAAAGCACCAATGAAATGCATATATACAATGCTTAAGCTCCAATACATAAATTTCACATAAAATCAAATTATAACAATGGTAAATAACAAATTTCTTAAAGGTTTAATTTAAATTTTATTTTTCATTTTGACTTTTAAATACTTTTATTGTTATCCGGTGGATTTCTAATTGTATGAAGGTGGAGAAAAATAAAATAGATTCATATTGAAATAGATTCATATCGCATATAAATTATTTGCTGCGTTTTGTATAATTTTCAAAGCCTACTATGCTTATTTTTGAAAATCATTTACATATTTGTGAATTATCAAATGGTTTTTGAAAGTTTGCACATAAGATAAAGGGTTTGTAACTGTTCAAAATTGTGTTTGAAGTCTACTGACGATTTGGCAAAGCATCAATGAAATGCATGTAGACAACGCTTAAACTCCAGTAAATAAATTTAATTTAAAATTTTTATTTTATTAATTTTTTTGCTAAAATGACTGTACGACTTTGCGCGAATAAAAATTACATTGCCATTTTGTTGTATGTAAGTTTGAGAGAATTTTAAATTACAAAAGTTGTAATATTGTACTTTCACCTTGTTGTCAAAAGCTTTTAAATTATTTGTATGCAATTTTTATGCATTTTGTTTTTATTTTCTATTACTAAATTTATACGCACGTGTTATTTGCAAATAAAACGTAGTGCTGCCAAGTATGTATTTTTATTGTAACCTACTAGCTACATAACCTAAATCAGAGCGTTAAGCGTCGCGTAAGCAGCAGGGTACGCTTTTATAATACCTTCAACATTAATATTTTGTGTTAAAATGTATTGTAAATACGTCCCCTGTTGCTTACGCAACGCTCAACGCTCTGATTTAGGTTGAAGTGTAGCTCACGAAAACAATTACTGACTAATAATATATAAGAAGTTTGGGTTGCCAACTTTACATATGTTTGTTAATAAAAATAATAAATAGATATATAAATAGATAAATATATAAAATATATAAGACTGAATTTACATTATGAAATTTTTCATGAAATTAGTTGCATGAAATTTTGTTTTATTGGCAAGAGGTGTAGAGAAGCAAACGGGGTAGGAAAAATGGCATGACTTCAATTTTCAGGGGGTTTTTTGACACTTGCTTCGTCTTCATTTCTTTCGTTGACGGTTATATTTTAAAATTGTTTAAATTTTATTTTTTTAAATAGTGTTTTGTATATATTTCATTAGCTGTAAATTTTTTCAATATTTAATTAAAGATATACGTGCATTTGTTTTTACAACGAACGCACAAACTTTATTTCAAAAGATAACTATCAAAAAAGTTCAAGATGATTGCTTGAAAGTTTCAACGTTTAAACCGACGGTGAAATACGCAGAAACTTTACAACAGAATTGAAAAAAATTTCATAATGTAAATTCAGTCTAAAATAGATAAATATATAAATAGATATAAGTAGATTGCTACACAAAACAACTTTTTTTACGAAATATTAAATCTTTTTGCTAGAAATTTTTTTACAATTTCTTTAGTAATCATCTTATATATGACAGATCTTTTCATCTGCTAGTGGCGAAGTGCTGGAACTCTTTACCACGTTCTCTAAGAGAATTTAACTTTACCCCTAATTCATTTAGAAGTAAGCTTGTAGAATATGCTTTCATGCATAAAGGTGGGTCCACATCTATAAATATTTGCGCCGAACGCGTTCTCCGCAAATATTTGCGGCATATTTTAGTTGTGTGGACGTGTGCGGCGCATAGAAACGACGCAAGAATTTTTGTCACATTCAACGCACACGAACCATGGCTAATTGGCTCCTGACGTACAACGCAAAAATTTGCGCCGCATGCTGTTCTGGTGTACACACATTTATAGAAATAGTGCTAATGTTATTGCTTTATTATTTGCTTGAGCGGGCGGACGTAAAAATTTTCGTGAATAAATATTTGTGTGATAAATATTTAAAAGCTCGTCCACATCTACAAGCTAAAATTTGTGCCGCAAATATTTTCGGCGAACATGTTCGGCGCAAATATTTTTAAATGTGGACCCACCTTAACATGTAACCAGCGCTACCGTTGGTGCTACTAAAGTAGCGATTTGCCACTTTTTCGACTGCTTGGATACCATTTTGCTACTTTTACAAAATGCACCCAAATGTGATACTTTTTGTAATTCTTGCCACTTTTTTGATGCTTTTTACTAACTGAAGATATACTTTAGAAAACTAAGTGGTGTTTTTTTTGCATAATCAGTCTTTACATTATAATGCTTTACAAGCAAAATGTATAAAGTTTCTAATGCATTTTTTAGGGTGATTAAGATATGCTTAATACGAGAAAAGTAAACAAAAAATTAATTTCGGCCATTTCCAGATGTACACTTCTCAGAGTCAAAAGTTGGTTCGTTTAAAGAGATCTATATCTTATTTGAAAGGCTTCAAAATTACGCATCGAATAGTGGATAATTGGCTTTGATCGGATAAAAAAGAATGAGTTATTGGTGGTAAAATTTAACAAAATTTCTTGTTACCTTTTCGGAAGCTGCGCCACAAATAATATCAAAATCCATAGTTGTAAACTTTTATTTACTAGTCTATTCGATTTAAAAAAATTAAGCAATAATGGACCGAAATTGGATAAAAGCTAAAAATGGTGTAATAAAAAAAAACAAAACGCAAACCTTTAAATTTACTAAAAAAGGCTCTATGTAGTAAAAATCAAAATAAAACAAAACTATTAAATAAAAGATCTGCTAGTAAATTCAAATGCTAGTGTTTTCGTTTTTTTTTCTTCTAGCATTTTTAGTTTTTATCGGATTTCGGTCCATTATTGCTTAAAATTTTTAAAATCAAATAGACTATTCAGTAAAGGTATTTAACTAGGAGTTTTTTTATTTCTGGTACAAAACAGCTTCCGAATAGACAACACTTGGTGAAAAACGTTAAATATTAAAAAAAATTAATTTGATCCCCTATAATTAAGTAATTTATTATCCGATCAAATTCAATTATCCACTATTCGACGCGTAATTTTGTATCCTTTCAAACACTTTAATTAAACCAGCCTTGGAATGTAGATAGCGCTTTAACGCAAAGTATACATCGAAAACGCAAACGTACCGTTATATAGACAATGGCCGAAATAAAAAAAATTTCATTTTATTTTTCTCCTGTTTAGCATATCATAGTTACCTTAAAATAAAGATTTGTAAAGCAGTTTTATGTATTACGCATTCCATAGTCGCCAAACTACATAGCTTTAGTACCAACTTTTTCGCGGCTTTCTTTCAGATGCTGAGTTGTCTCCTTTCATGTTCTTTCCATAGTTAGTCCCATTGACTGCCAGTTTTTGTAAAATAGAACGAAAATTTTCGTGTGAGAATTTATGTTGAAAACAACAATAATATACGATAGTTTGTTTTTGTTGGCAATATAATATCTCACAAAAAAATTTTGTTTTCTTTTACAAAAATTACTGATACAATTTTGAATTTCATAAATTTTTTTTTTCAAATTTGATCATGAGCATAACATTTAATTTTAACTTTTTCAGCTTCAGATAGAGATTTTCGCCGACTCATTTAAATTTTAAATTGTTTTATCGGCTTACAAAAATCAAAAATTTATTTAAAAAAGCTAACAATTCGCGGGGAAGTTATACTGTAAACTATGCTGATTAGGCAGTGCTCTTCGACAAATTTTGTTTTGCAGCAGTTATATGATAATGATACAATATTTCCGATAAACCTTTTGAACAGATTTCTCGTAGTGCATATTATTTATTCATAAGTCCAATTTTATTAGTAGTTTGAGTAATAGTTTTTGATAGAACTGTCAAAAAGTATTGCTAAAATGTTAAATAAATTATTTATTAATTTGTTGACCTTTTTATTATAAATGTTAAAATTTTCTTTTGGCTTAAGCTCCTTTTTATTTTTTTAAATAAATCAAAAAACTGTTATTTTGGTTTATTTATTAATAAATTCTTTATTTATCCGATATTTCGGCCAACTTTGTTGGTCATCTTCAGGGATATATGTATATTAACTAAAAAACAATTGTTATACTAGTAATAAATATAAATTTTTAAAAAACAATAACAAACAAATGTATTTACATATTTATATAGTGCAGTGTTGTCCGGTGTTGATGTTTTTATTATTTGTCACTGACTGGTTTGTTTTTATTTATCATGTTTATGTTTATTAATTGTGTGTCGATAGATGTGTGCGCAGTTGTCTGTATCTGTTTTGTAGTTTATTCTTTTTTCTGCTGGAATATTAATGATATGTAGCATCTCTTGCATGTATCTCTTCGAAGTGTTGTTCTCTCTCACAAGTATTCTCACATTTTCGAAATTCGGTTTATGTCCAGTTACTGCACAGTGGGCCGCAAGTGCTGTTTTTTGACTTAAGGGTTTGCTAGTTATATTTAAATCAGATTTGTGCGATAATAATCTTGTCTTTAGTTTTGTTCTTGTTGTTCCAACATAAACTTTTTCACAAGAGTTAGTGTCGTCACCATTACATTTTATCTCGTATACTAGATCAGACTTGTCAAGTTTGTCTAATTTAGATTTCATGTTTGAGAATAGTTTATTTGTCGTGTTATTTGTTTTCATCGCCATTATGTATTTTTCCTTGTCATATATATCTGAATTTTTTATCCTTTCAGACAGTCCCGGGATATAATTTACCGATTTATAGATTTTGGCTGATTGCTTTATTTCTCTGTTCGGAACATTTTGTCTCTTTTCTATTGTGTGTTTAATTAATTTGTTTATTAAGCTAACTGGAAAATCATTTTTAACTAGAATTTTTTTAATTTTCTTTTTATTTTCGTTGTGGAATTTTATATTGCTCGTATCTAATACTCTTCTGATGAAATTTGTTGCTGTATTTATTATTATATTCCTTGGATGTTTTGAATGAAAATTTATGAGTCTGCCAGATGCCATAGATTTTTGATACCAGTTAAGTTTGATTGTATTTCCTTCTCGGATAATTAGCGCATCTAAATATGCTAGTGTGTTGTCAGTTTCTTTTTCCAGTGTAAATTTTATTTGTTTATTAAATGAATTTAGTGCGTTTAACGTTTTTGCCAACTTGGTAAATTTTCAATATTCCGAATAGGTCGTCCACATATTTCGTTATCATTCTCGGTTTAATTTCTATTTTGCTTAAAACTGTATTCAATAGTTCTTCCATGACTATACTGCGATGATTGGCGAAGCAGGAGACCCCATAGGCATTCCTTTGTTTTGTTCGTAAAAATAATTATTATATTGGAAGTATCTGCAGTCTCTAATACAAAACTGTACTATTTCCATAAATAGCGTTTTTGGTATTTTTGTATGATTCTTCAATATTTCCCACTTGATTTCAATTGTCCTTATTGCCAAATTTACCGGAATACTGGGAAACAAGGATAAAACGTCAAATGATATTAAAATTTCGTCATCTTCTATATGTGTGTTGTCTATTCTAGACTTAAATTCTTTAGCATCTCTTACATTATATAATGAGCTAACCGTCAAGTGTTTTAAAATAGTTACTATATACTTGCTGAGTCCATATGAGGGGGAGTTAATCGATGAGCAGATAGGGCGTAATGACATGTTTTCCTTATGGGTTTTAGGTAAGCTAAATATTCTTGGTGGAACTGCAATCCTTGTGGTAAGCTTATTTTTCTCAAATTGATTTATGGGATTTAGATTATATAATTTGTCAGCTATCATATTATTCTTGTTTTGTAGGCTTGTAGTAGGATCTCTCTTTAGTCGTCTGTATGTGCACATATCCCCGATAATGTTTTTCATTTTGATATCATAATCATTTTTGTTCATTGTAACGGTTTTGTTGCCCTTGTCTGAGTTCATTATAATCATATCCTTGTTTTCTTTCAAATATTTTTCACTTTGAGCCACTGTGTTTAGTATAAATGTATCCCTCATATCTGTCTTGGATTTTCTCTTGTGATCTTCCAACAGTTCAACGAACTTCATTCTTGTTGTTTCTTGTTGTTCTTTCTCTTTAATTGTCTGTATACATTGTTCTCCTTCTGTAATGCATTGGAACAAGGGGAGTGTTTGCTTGGTAAATGGCAACGCAAATTTTGGGGCGAGTGATAATAGCCATTGTACATTTGGCGGCATAGTCTTGTCAGTTTTGTTTACGAACCATTCTTTGTTAAATTTCATGTTAACCTTCTTTGCTTGTTTCTGTCTCAACTTTTCTAATTTTTGATTCAGTCTCAAACTGTTGTTGTTTTTATGGTTTCATAAATTGTCTTTTCACTTAACATTAGTGTCTTGCTATCATGTTCTCTTAACTTGTGATGTATAATGTCTCTTAACTTATCTATTGTATTTTGATTTTTGTGTATTTGTTTGTGTTTTTGTTGTATCAATAATCTTAACATTATGTTGTGAAAATTATATAGATTTCTTTGTAAGGTTTTGTCTAATTCTGGTGTTACATTACCATTTTCCAGAAAAATATTATAAACGTTTACAGTAGCGTTAAAGATGAATCCAGGGATCAGTCCAGCTTGTCTGCATTTGATAAGAAATGTTGTTGACGATTTTAGATTGGCCATTTGTTTGCTTAGCTTTGAAAATCTTTTTATTATGTTGTTGGTGTTGTTATCATATCTGCATCTGATGTTTTTATACAGTGTCATGTTGACTTTTAACGGCGTGCCTTCCGTGTTGTTTAAATTACTTATTAATTTGTTGACCTTTTTATTATAAATGTTAAAATTTTCTTTTGGCTTAAGGTCCTTTTTATTTTTTCAATAAATCAAAAAAACTGTTATTTTGGTTTATTTATTAATAAATTCTTTATTTATCCGATATTTCGGCCAACTTTGTTGGTCATCTTCAGGGATATATGTATATTAACTAAAAAACAATTGTTATATTAGTAATAAATATAAATGTTTAAAAAAACAATAACAAACAAATGCATTTACATAAGTATTGATATAGTGCAGTGTTGTCCGGTGTTGATGTTTTTATTATTTGTCACTGACTGGTTTGTTTTTATTTATCATGTTTATGTTTATTAATTGTGTGTCGATAGATGTGTGCGCAGTTGTCTGTATCTGTTTTGTAGTTTATTCTTTTTTCTGCTGGAATATTAATGATATGTAGTATCTCTTGCATGTATCTCTTCGAAGTGTTGTTCTCTCTCACAAGTATTCTCACATTTTCGAAATTCGGTTTATGTCCAGTTACTGCACAGTGGGCCGCAAGTGCTGTTTTTTTGACTTAAGGGTTTGCTAATTATATTTAAATCAAATTTGTGCGATGATAATCTTGTTTTTAGTTTTGTTCTTGTTGTTCCAACATAAACTTTTTTACAAGAGTTAGTGTCGTCACCATTACATTTTATCTCGTATACTAGATCAGACTTGTCAAGTTTGTCTAATTTAGATTTCATGTTTAAGAACGGTTTATTTGTCGTGTTATTTGTTTTCATCGCTATTATGTATTTTTCCTTGTCATATATATCTGAATTTTTTATCCTTTCAGACAGCCCCGGGATATAATTTACCGATTTTGTCTGATTGCTTTGTTTCTCTGTTCGGAACATTTTGTCTCTTTGCTATTGTGTGTTTAATTAATTTGTTTATTAAGCTAACTGGAAAATCATTTTTAACTAGAACGTTCTTAATTTTCTTTTTATTTTCGTTGTGGAATTTTATATTGCTCGTATCTAATACTCTTCTGATGAAATTTGTTGCTGTATTTATTATTATTGGGTGTTTTTTATTGAGGTATAGAACTTTAAGTTGGCATCACTTTTTTAACTGGCGGCCATTTTGTCAGCTGTTAAGTGATTAATATTTAGTTTGGTTTGCCATTTCATCATGAACAGGTTGACAAAAGAACAACGCTTGCAAATCGTGCAAATTTATTTCGAAAATAATGGTTCAGTTCGCGAAGTTTACCGCAGCTCCGTCCATTTTATGGTCGACATAATCGTCCATCAGAGCAATTAATACGGTTAACCATGGATCGTTTTCGCACTACGTTTACTCTATGTGATAATACGCATCCGCAGAGACGTCGAACAGTGCGCACCGAAGAAACAATTGCCGCTGTAGACCAAAGTGTTGAAGAGGACCCGAATGAATCGATTCGCCACCGTGCACAGCAATTGGAGCTTTGTCCATCAACTTTATGGAAGATTTTGCGCAAAGATCTTGGCTTGCGACCTTATAAGATCCAGCTTGTGCAAGAATTAAAGCCGCGAGACCATGCAATGCGTCTACGCCAACAAACCAGAAACGTTAGGGGACTTGGAAGCCAACATTCGAGCCTTATTGCCAACATACGGCCCCATATGCTCGAAAAAGTGATTGAAAATTGGACCTGTAGAATTGGCTTTATTCGAGCCAGCCGCGGCGGCCACATGCCCGAAATCATATTTAAACATTAATGGCATAAAATTATCCTTCCAATAAAGCCAAATTGATGGACATTAAAACGATTTTCTTGTGTTTTATTTCAATTCGAAGTTCTATACGTCTAAAAAAACACCCTGTATATTCCTTGGATGTTTTGAATGAAAATTTATGAGTCTGCCAGATGCCATAGATTTTTGATACCAGTTAAGTTTGATTGTATTTCCTTCTCGGATAATTAGCGCATCTAAATATGGTAGTGTGTTGTCAGTTTCTTTTTCCAGTGTAAATTGTATTTGTTTATTAAATGAATTTAGTGTGTTTAACGTTTTGTCAACTTGGTCAATTTTCAATATTCCGAATAGGTCGTCCACATATTTCGTTATCATTCTCGGCTTAATTTCTATTTTGTTTAAAACTGTATTCAATAGTTCTTCCATGACTATATCTGCGATGATTGGCGAAGCAGGAGACCCCATAGGCATTCCTTTGTTTTGCTTGTAAAAATAATTATTATATTGGAAGTATCTGCAGTCTCTAATACAAAACTGTACTATTTCCATAAATAGCGTTTTTTGGTATTTTTGTATGATTCTTCAATATTTTCCACTTGTCTTCAATTGATTTATGGGATTTAGATTATATAATTTGTCAGCTATCATATTATTCTTGTTTTGTAGGCTTGTAGTAGGATCTCTCTTTAGTCGAAACGGTAACGCTGCATGTAACACAACATTATGCTCTTCTCTACAGTTGAAGAGAACTATTACTATTTGCAGGTCCCTAACACAGCGTCTTCACGAGACATTAACTTTGAGATAACATGAGAGAAAACGTCGGCAGAATATTAAAAACAAAATGTCGAATTTCATCTTAATCTCATAAGATTTCAATTTATGCAAATGCTCATCGAGTTAACGTGTACCACTTTTGCATAATTAGTTGTTTCATTTTTAATTTTTCACACAAATTTAAATCTATAAATCAACTAAACACATTTATTCATTTATTTAACACAGAAATTTTAAATAAACACTCACATATGCACACTATTTTATTATTATTCATCTCATAAGATTGTTGTTATAAGAATTCTTATAACAACGCTCTCATAAAAATTCCTATAACATTGAGATAACACTAATTTGAGGTCTACACGTAACATAATTCTCTCTGCGATTGAATTTAACAATCTCATCTTACATATTATGTTACGTGTAGACCTCAATTAATGCGCCGACGTTTTTCTCATGTTATCTCAAAGTTAATGTCTCGTGAAGACGCTGTGGAAAGGGCAATATACACAGTCAACGTGCTTGACAAGCGTGGTAATAGTATGTGTGAAATTTCGTTAGTATTAGTGACACCGACGACGATTGATGGAAAATCTACTTGGTTTTGAATTTTCGTCAAGCACACGTACACGAATCTGACATCAAGCTGATGGATTGTGTATTATGCCTTTAATGAATAAATAAATATATAAAAAAAATTTTTCAGTATATTTTCGTTCAAGCCGTCATATAAGCCTCCGCAGAGCAGGGATGGCATATGAAATTTTGAAATTGTACCAATTGTCTAAAATTTATTTATTTTTGATCCAATTGTACCAAGACAGATTTTTGACACCAGAAACATGTATTAAGTATAGCAAATATATTACTTTTCTATACATACATAAATATATGGGCACTCCCACGAGAAAGTCCACTTTTTGGTCAAGTGCGACATTAAGCAATTACCCTTGTATTTCAGAACCATGTACATATTTTGACTTTTACTAACTTTTACTTACACAAATATATAAAGTAATAAAAAACTTAAGTTTTCTTGGAAAAAATCATAATTTCTTGATGTTACACGTGACAAAAAGTGGATTTTCTTATGAAAATATAGTACTATAGTACTATCTGTGGCAAAATGAAAAGTGAGCACAAGTCAGATTTATCAATTTCTAAAACTTATTAATTTGGACCTATCTGCTATTGAAAGGTAGAAGAATATATTCTCATATATCGAAATATTTGCCTTTACGATAATGCAAATAAATATATAAAAATTAGTTCTTTTCAGACTTTATGATCTGCAAGTTTTACATTGCAGAGGCTACGTTTTGTGAGCTGGCCTTATATAGCCGTTTTAAATATTCCTCTTTTTAAGTCAAAATTTGTCCCCAATTCTTCGCAAAATATAAAAATTTTAAATTATTAATTGTACTAAACAAGCCATTGGTGTATCGTAGTACTTTTAAGTTCGATTTCTACCAAAAATGGTCAAGTGACCAATTTTGCCATCCCTGCCGCAGAGTCATCGATGTAAACGCCGCCACCGCCGACCATTATTGTGCAAGACGCCGCCGCCGGTGAAAAGGACTCGGCCTGGAACTCTATATCTGCACATGCTTTGTAAACATCATATACTATTCATAGACTTCATATTTTGTGGTAAACATTATTTATCTCACAATCGATTGGATTTTTAGCGTAAAATTTACTTATTAAAATTGGGAGAATGGATAACTATTTGTCAATACTTCAAGGCATATTATCGACTGAAGCAGAATTTGTAGATAACTATTTGGATGGTCTCCATGAACACAGACAATTCGGAGTGCAGGTAAGTTTAATATTAAAAAACCAGTGATTAACAAAATTTGGAACAAATCTAGTTTACCAAAGCACCTTCAAATAAGATAAAAATTATGGCCAGTCAAGAATACTGTACATAATAAGTTTGGCTGGGTCGCCATGTAGGGGTAAAGGATGATTTTGTGTTAATGTTTTGTGTGTCTTCAAAAATAAAATAAAATTGAAATTCTAATCAGATTCTTTGCTGTTATATCCTATTTAGAGCAGGATCTACCAAAAGACGGTGAGACTAATTAATGAAAGACAGGCAGATTTTGCCGATTTAGTTATTCAAATCAAAGTATTTCATTCAATATTTTCTACGGCTTATAAACTACTTATAAGAATAAAAATTAGCACCATAAAATGTAAAAGGAATCTTATAACTTTCTTTCATTGACCAATCATAATGTATTTCATTGGAATGTACTCAAATTATTGTTTGTTTCTTTTTTTGAGATTTAAGTTACTTCGCCAACGATCGTACGAACCCTCCCAGGCAGAAATTGGCAACTGTACAAAAATTGTAGCAATAGGAAAGCACTTTTACAGAAGAAACCAAAACGTTTTGCCAACGTTTCAGTTTACAACCTGAAAAATTGTTTGCCAATGCTTTTTAATAAAAAACTTCTTTTACTTTTTATTTGTTTTCGTTTTTATTTACTTCAATATAAATGTGCATGGGTATATGTATATATAATTTATTTATGTAAAAGAGTGATAGCAACTGTCTTGTTTTGAAATTTAGTAAGAATACAGTTAACATCTACCATATTTATGTCTATATCAATTGTTTTCTGCTCTAAATCTTTTATGATATATAATCCTATGTCCCTGCATGACAGTCGATACTCAAAAAAATCAAACATTTTGCTAAAAATATTGCCTTTTAGGTAAATATCACATTTGCATATAGAAAGCTTACTACTGAAAATTTCTGATACAACCATAACATTTCCATTATTTAATAAACAAATATTATCAGGAGGAATGGTTGTAGTTTTATATCCATAAATGTTAACAAAATAAAATAGTGTTTTCGATTCAACTGTCCCTATAATTTTTCCAGGTGAATATTTTCTATTTTTAACAAGAGGATATAAAATGGGATATTATTTGAGTAACTATTAGCAAGGAAATGCAAGAAGAACCCGTTAAAGTTGCATATGTGTATATGCATGCATATGAATTTACTTTTAACCTTTAAACTTAAAAAATAACTTAAATAATAAGTAGTATTAAAAATATGTGACGCATTGAATTGGTAAAATATATTACTTTTCTTTATTGGCATTTTGAAGAGTGAGATACTGGCAAAATGTTTTACTAAATAAAATTATAGTATAGGGGAAATGTTCCAATAAACAAAATGGTGATATTGCTAAAGAACTGAATTTGTAGTTTTCGCAATCATTGGCCATCGACATGAAAAACAATCGGCCAAGCGTGGATCGACGTTATCGTTTGCGTGTTGGCAAAACTCTTTAAACGTCGTACGTTGGCCCCATTGTATTTTTCTGAATGGAATGATGCTGGGAAAGCACTGAATTTTTAGTTTTCACAATGCTTGGCCATCGAAATCAAAAACATTCGGCCGAGCCTGGATCGGCGTTATCATTTTCGTGTTGCCAACGTTTGAACCACCTTAGAAAACGCTTTGCCAACGTTGGCCGGATTGTATTTTTCTGCCTGGGCTGGTGAATAATTATTTGGCCTCGAATAGTTTCATAACGCCATCGCCAATACTAGTTCTCTGGACCTTCGGAGCCTCATCCAAGAAAACCGCGGCGACCTATACCATTATATAGGAAAACGTATTCCGCAAATTCCTCCTGTTTCAATTCAATTGAGTTTTGTTTGGTCCTCCACCATATATTAAAATATGCTTTATAAAAAGCTAGGTTACAAAAAGTTTTTTGCATGCGACCATGGTACAATAATATACAAGGTAGCCCTGGAACGCCAGCTGATTATTTTTTTCGTACGAACTATCAAATGTTGTGTATATGTGAAATAACTATGTTGCACATACAGTACAACACGTATGTTTGGTGCTTCTGTTATACAAACACACACATACACTCTATTAATGTTTGACATTTCGGACCTCAAATGTACATTTGTATTAGTTATGCGGCTACCTTGTATATTATTCTACCATGCATGCGACTAACAACCGAGCGACGCGAAACTGTAACTCAGTACCGTTAACCGACGCCAACCACTAATCACATGCGAGAGAGTGAGACGCAAAACTCTCGAAGGAAAATAAACGAACAGTGGCCTGGTTGCCCGTAAAAATAATTGCCAACGACGCTTGATGTTTACTCGCCCAGAGCTGCTTTACGACTGTGCCAGTGATGTGAAGTTTTGGAACCCAAAACGCGCAAAAGGGCTAAATTGAAAAAAGACACGTATAAAGCAATATCCAGTAAAACTTTTTAAAAAGCGCATAAAAGGGCTAACTTATAAAACACGTGTAAATTTTTTGGGACCAACTTAAAGTCACAACCAATTTTTAAAGAAATAGAAGATTGTTCTAGACTATTCTTTTTATTACTGGTACAGCAAACTAAGAAAAGAAAAGTACTAAAAACGATGCTAGCACGTTAATTCACAAGTCGCTAATGCTAGAATAAAGGAAGAAATAGTTCGCAAAAAAACGAAAAATGTACCCATATTAACCAAAAAGTAAAAAGGCGCTAAAAGAGCTAAAATATAATTGTAAAAAGTGCTGAATTGGCGCGTTATTTTGTTTGGGGTTAGAAATTTTTTTTCGCGTTTTGAGTAACTAAAAACGGGCTATATCTAGAAAAGGGCTAAGTTGGCATCCCTGGACTGTGCACTCAATTTACTGGGGGTCTCCACGAGCAATAAACTTGGAAATAATTATGTTCTCATCTGTCAAATTCTATTTCCAACATCATATGTTCACGTGTGGACCGCAGAAACATTTATTTGCAAATAAATTGCGACATAATTGTTCAAACTTATGTTCAAGAAATAATGTTGAACATAAGCTGTCAAATTTGATCGGCATTTGTTGTTTGCGTGAATTAAACAAAAGAAACTTGTAGCTGTGGTAAAAATACAAAGTTTTTTAAATAAAATAAAGCAAATTAAAATAAAGTAGCTTTAAACAAAATTTAATAAATTAAAATAAAGACAAAAAACATCGATCCATTCACAGTGAATTTTTTAAATTTATGTCCAATACCACAATACGTGTTCTATAGCTCAGAACATAAGCCTGTACATGAACATATTTGTGCTGTTATTCTGCCGACGTTATTTCTTATGTTCGGAAATAAATATTGCGCGTGGAGACGTGCAGTTAATTTGGCACTCAAATATGTGTCACTCAACTATTACTGGGGGTCTCCACGAGCAAGAAACTTGGAAATAATTATGTTCTCATCTGTCAAATTCTATTTCCAACATCATATGTTCACGTGTGGACCGCAGAAACATTTATTTGCAAATAAATTGCGACATAATTGTTCAAACTTATGTTCAAGAAATAATGTTGAACATAAGCTGTCAAATTTGATCGGCATTTGTTGTTTGCGTGAATTAAACAAAAGAAACTTGTAGCAGTGGTGAAAATCGATTATTTTTTAAATAAAATAAAGCAAATTAAAGTAAAATAGTTTTAAACAAAATTAAATAAACTAAAATAAAGACAAAAAACATCGATCCATTCACAGTGAATTTTTTCAATTTTTTTCATTTATTCATCCAAAATAGAAAAAACCTAGCTTAATGGCCATAATCGGTTTCACTTATACTACTACAAAGATCTACATCAATTATCACTAAAGTGTAATATGTATGTAAAAAATAAAAAAATAACGATATTATGTAATAAATAATTTGTAACAATATTAAAATCTATATAAGAAAAATAAATTTAACAATATTAAGTATCGAATAAAATAGATAACATTATAAATAATAAGAAATTAAAAATTCAACAGAATATTAAACAACTATAAGTTTACTATTATTGAGACCTGGGGCCCGTCTCTCAAAAATAAAAATTACAAATCCACAAGCAAAATACACACAAAACAACAATAAAATTTGTAAAAGTGTTGTTGTCTTGTGTGTATTCCACCCGTAGACCTGCAACTTCCATTCCCGAGAAACGGGCCCCTGATACTCAACGTAGTGAAACACTACAAGGAAGAGCTACTCAGTCGTATCTCCTGAAATAGTTTCCTCTTGTAAGTGTTAACAGAACAGCTAAATGCCCTTAAAACAACCGGCAATTCGTTATAATCCCTTGCTACTCTTACGTAAAATGATCGCTCTAATAAGGTTGTTAGCCTAGGAATCCTCAATTGTCTATTTCTATGCGACCTACCAAACTCGAAGAACTCTGTTAGGTACAAAGGCACTTGTAATTTAATAACTTTGTAAAAGTGTAGTAGGTTCCTATACTTAAGAAAATCAGCAAAACACAATCCTAAGAATTTTCGCACATAAGGTGATACATGTTGTCGCAATCTAAGAGAATATAGATATCTAATAACTCTATTTAATGTTAATTTAACTTTTCTGAGCACATACCCATACGTTCCAGAATACACTCCTAAAGTATATAATAACAATGGCATTATCGTTGCATGTACAATCTGCTTCTTAATGTAAAATTTATGTCCAATACCACAATACGTGCTCTATAGCTCAGAACATAAGCCTGTACATGAACATATTTGTGCTGTTATTCTGCCGACGTTATTTCTTATGTTCGGAAATAAATATTGCGCGTGGAGACGTGCAGTTATGCTTGATCAGAATCAAGGTGGATTTATACAGGTGATATTATAAGCACAGCTGTTCTACTTTTTTCCCGCAAATTAGATACTGGTATGTCAAAGTTTGTATACGTTGACATAGGGGCTAAGATGTCAAATGTTATTGTAATGTTGTAGTTGTTTTAGAATCAACACCACCTTGTAAAATTAATTCACCTTGATCAGAATGTGCAAGGTGGATTTATTTATACAGGTGATATTATAAGCACAGCTGTTCTACTTTTTTCTCGCAAATGAGATGCTCGTATGTCAAAATTTGTATACGTTGACATAGAGGCTGAGATGTCAAATGTTATTGTAATGTTGTAGTTGTTTTAGAAACAACACCACCTGATAAAATTTATTCACCTTGAGAATGTGTTACTAATAATTATTGTAGTGCATGCATAGCTGACTTGTGGGTTGTACTACAGTATGCATAGTACAAATATGAGGTACACTACAATAATAACTCGGTTGAAAATAGGTAATAGCCCTTTTTAGACAAACAATGGCTTAAATCTAGTTTAGCCAAGTAGGTGCAAATGAAATATCTTATAGAAATTTAAAAAATAAAAAGAAAATAGGGAATAAAAAAGTTGGCGGCAACCTATATTTTCCGAGTTATGGGCCCCTGAAGTTTTCATATAAATCAAAATACGCATCACATTTCTCAAAAAAAAAAGGAAAAAAACACTATGCGATAGAAAAAAAAATTAAATAAAAAAATTAGTGACGAGCCTTAGTTTCCGAGTTTTTGACCTCTTAAATTCTAGTACAAAATCTTGATTATACGTAATGTTGAGCCTGATTACGGTTCTCGAATCGACTCGAGAGTTTGTAGTAGATTAAAGAAAAATACAAAAATTTTCTTTAATCTATTACTAACTCTCGAGTCGAATCGAGAACCGTAATAAGGCCTATTTTCTAACGGATTTGGTCACAATTCGACATACATAGCGAAGTCCCCATTTCACATACATAGAGGAGAAACCCTTTAAGTCCGGCTGAAGGCCGGCTGTGCAGAAATGATTTACTCACCGAAGCCGCTATTCGACATACATAGAGGAGAAAATCCTTACGCCCGGCCGAAGGGGGGCTGTGCAGAAAGCTTTAACCAACGTAGCCGCTACTCAACATACATAGAGGAGACAAAACTGTAATCCCGGCCGAAGGCCGGCTGTGCAGAAAAGCTTTACTCAGCGAAGCCGGTATTCGACTTTCCACTTCCATTTTGAGAAAAAGAGGACGCTAACCACAAAAATAACCTTCGACGTGATCGGACGTGTTTTTTGAGAGTTTCGCAGTTAATATTTCTTATGGCAATAAAGTAATTAATAATACATAAAAATTTGTACAAAAACTGAAATAGTAATTAACTTTATATACAATTCTTGATGCACTGTCTTTAGTACGAACCGAACTTGAGATTTTATTTAAAAACTTTTCTTTAAATATAAAATAAACAAACTTAAATATAAACAACTTAAAAATAAATCTTATACAATAATACAATAACAAAATTTTAAAGCAAAAATTTAAACCTACAACAAAAACAAGTGAAAATTCTACAACATTAACATACAAGAAGATAAAACTTGTTTTCTTTATAATATAAAACTGTTACATTTTGAAATGAGCTAATAAGGCCTAAAGATTCATAATGCAAATAAAACAAATTATTTTATTTCATTTTTCCCGACGTTTCGTCAATTATTTGTTGACTTTATCAAGGGATGGGAAATCTATTTATTTGTTAAAAACATTTTATTAATATTCTTATCATTGCACGTTTTTTCAATATAAAACTTACAATATTATTTTAATTTTCATTAATTATTGTTAAAACCCCAATTTAGGTGGATTTTGTTCAATAAATTTTTTTAAACTAAACATTTTTTTACAAAAAAAGTAAATAAACAAAGAACACAACTTAAAAAAACTATATCACAGGTTTACTTTATTGCCACTTTGTAACTTGTGCTGATGTTGTCCGTATCTTCTTTTAAATTCATCGTCTTTTCCCTCTTTTGTTGAATTCGCAAACTTTCTATAGTGTACCTTTTCTTTTCAATGTTTTCTTTATCTAAGATCTTGACTTCTTCAAAATCAGCTGTATGGCCAGTGTCCAGTGTGTGTTGCGATAGTGCTGTTGAATGTTTGTTTTTCTCAATATCACTCCTGTGCTCTTTTATTCTCGTTTCTAAACTGCGTTTTGTTGTACCAATATATAGCATATCACAGTTGTTGTTTTGATTACCTTTACATTTTATTTCGTAAACTACATTACTTTGTTGTTGTTTATTTATTGGCGCTTTTACTTTAGAAAATATTCTATTTAGTGTTGTATTAGGCTTGTATGCGAAATTAATGTTTCTGTTTTTTATTGTGTTTCTGATGTTTGTGTTATCTGTCAAGCCAGGGATGTAACGTACACTATAATATTTCTTTTCTTCATTATTAATAGTGCTTTCATTTGTGGTATTGATATTTAGTTTTTTACTTGTTTCTTCAATCATTTTGAGGATTAATTTTGAAGGGAAACTATTTTCCATTACAGTTTTTTTGATGTATCTAATATTGTTTATGTGAAATTGTGTATCACTGAGATGGAGAGTTCTATAGATGAAATTTTTCGCGGTATTAATTATTTGATTTTTGGGCTGATTTGAATTAAAATTCATGATTCTGCCCGATGCTGTATCTTTTTTATGCCAGTTCAGTACTAATTTGTTACTTCTCCTGTATATTCTGGTATCTAGGTACGCAATTGAAGAATCTGTTTCTATTTCCATAGTGAATTGTATTTTCGTGTGGAAGTTATTAAAGATTTTCAAAATTTTATCTTTTTCGTCGGTTTTTACTATGGCTAATATGTCATCTACATACTTCGTTATGTATTTCAGTTTAATGTTTTCATTTTGTAACTTCTTTAGAGTTTCGTCTAATACATTGTCCAGCACTATATCCGCAATAGTAGGTGATAGAGGGTTTCCCATCGGCATCCCGAAAATTTGGTTGAAAATATCATTTTCATATACAAAATAACTGTTGTCATAAAGACAAAATCGAAGTATTTTTAAGAACATCGGCTTGGACATTTTTGTGTAGTTTTGAATGGTGGTCCATTTTTCCATTATTATGTTTATGGCTTTACTTACTGGAATATTAGTAAAAAGGGAAATGACATCCAGTGAAATTAATATTTCTTCATTTTCCAGGGTGATGTTGTTTAGTTGTTCTTTAAGTCTTGTGGAATTCAATATATTGTATTCTGTAGAGATGACGTTTTTAAGAATTTGTCCCACGTATTTTGATAGTTTATAACACGGAACTTGCACCGAAGAAACAATGGGCCTGAGAGGAACATCCGGTTTGTGAATCTTAGGGAGTCCATATATTCGGGGAGCCGTCGCCGCTGAGCAAAGTAACTGCCTTTTTTGCCAATTATCGATGATATTGTTCTTATAGAGCTCTGATATAATATTATTATTTTCTTTCTGGAGTTTTGTAGTTGGATCGATTCTTAGTTTTCGATATGTAGTTTTTTCCGCCAGTAATTCATCCATTTTGAGCTTGTAGTATTCCTTATAAAGTGCTACCGTTTTGTTTCCTTTGTCGGCTTGAATAATAATGATATTTTGATTTTTTCGCAAAAAGTCTTTTGTGTTGTTATATACTGTAAGAATGAATTTATCTTTTGGAGTGTTTTTTAATATCCTCTTAAAACGCGTAATATTGTTTGCTAATATTGTTCTGGCTAGACTTTTTTCCTGGCCTTCATTGTCTTCCATTGCCAAAATGCATTGTTCTACGTCTGCAATTGTATGCAGCGCAGAAAAACTACTTTTGTCAACAGGTAGAGCAAATTTTTTCCCCAGTGATAATATCCACTGCGACTCCATAGGAATTGCAATATTTGTTTTATTTTCAAACCAATTTTTATTGTATTTGAAGCCATATATTTTAAACTGTTTTTCTTTCAGTGTTTCTAATTTGGCGTTTTGTCTATCTCCTAAGTGAATAGTCATGTTTTTATGCCTGATTTTTTGTTTGTTTATAAAGGCTATGCAGTCCTCCTCTGTTAGCATATTTCCAATATTAGCCTTTAAATGATAAATTCGCTTCTTAATAATTGTAATGTTTGTGTATGTCTGTGATATTTCCAGATTCAAAATTTTTTTATGAAAATTATATTCAATTTTCTCTAATTGTTCTTTTAGCCTAGTACATGTAAACAGTTTTGCTACCTGAGTTGTTGTGTTCTTTGTATGGTTTGGAACAATACCATAATTCCTGCATGATAGTAAGAATTTTAGTCTACTGTCTTGCTGTGCTAGTTTTCTCACATCATTACAGTAATCTTTTACAGCTCTGCAAGTCTCGCTGTCATATTTATAAGCTATGTGTTGAAAATAGCCTTTCATGTTGTTGTTATTGTAGAAAATGTTTTATTAATTTTAATAGATTTATGTTTCGGCAAGCTCTCCGATAATATTCAATTATTTTTGTTGTATGGCCAATGTAAATTTGTATTTTGTATATTTTGAAATGAGCTAATAAGGCCTAAAGATTCATAATGCAAATAAAACAAATTATTTTATTTCATTTTTCCCGACGTTTCGTCAATTATTTGTTGACTTTATCAAGGGATGGGAAATCTATTTATTTGTTAAAAACATTTTATTAATATTCTTATCATTGCACGTTTTTTCAATATAAAACTTACAATATTATTTTAATTTTCATTAATTATTGTTAAAACCCCAATTTAGGTGGATTTTGTTCAATAAATTTTTTTAAACTAAACATTTTTTTACAAAAAAAGTAAATAAACAAAGAACACAACTTAAAAAAACTATATCACAGGTTTACTTTATTGCCACTTTGTAACTTGTGCTGATGTTGTCCGTATCTTCTTTTAAATTCATCGTCTTTTCCCTCTTTTGTTGAATTCGCAAACTTTCTATAGTGTACCTTTTCTTTTCAATGTTTTCTTTATCTAAGATCTTGACTTCTTCAAAATCAGCTGTATGGCCAGTGTCCAGTATGTGTTGCGATAGTGCTGTTGAATGTTTGTTTTTCTCAATATCACTCTTGTGCTCTTTTATTCTCTTTTCTAAACTGCGTTTTGTTGTACCAATATATAGCATATCACAGTTGTTGTTTTGATTACCTTTACATTTTATTTCGTAAACTACATTACTTTGTTGTTGTTTATTTATTGGCGCTTTTACTTTAGAAAATATTCTATTTAGTGTTGTATTAGGCTGTATGCGAAATTAATGTTTCTGTTTTTTATTGTGTTTCTGATGTTTGTGTTATCTGTCAAGCCAGGGATGTAACGTACACTATAATATTTCTTTTCTTCATTATTAATAGTGCTTTCATTTGTGGTATTGATATTTAGTTTTTTACTTGTTTCTTCAATCATTTTGAGGATTAATTTTGAAGGGAAACTATTTTCCATTAAAGTTTTTTTGATGTATCTAATATTGTTTATGTGAAATTGTGTATCACTGAGATGGAGAGTTCTATAGATGAAATTTTTCGCGGTATTAATTATTTGATTTTTGGGCTGATTTGAATTAAAATTCATGATTCTGCCCGATGCTGTATCTTTTTTATGCCAGTTCAGTACTAATTTGTTACTTCTCCTGTATATTCTGGTATCTAGGTACGCAATTGAAGAATCTGTTTCTATTTCCATAGTGAATGGTATTTTCGTGTGGAAGTTATTAAAGATTTTCAAAATTTTATCTTTTTCGTCGGTTTTTACTATGGCTAATATGTCATCTACATACTTCGTTATGTATTTCAGTTTAATGTTTTCATTTTGTAACTTCTTTAGAGTTTCATCTAATACATTGTCCAGCACTATATCCGCAATAGTAGGTGATAGAGGGTTTCCCATCGGCATCCCGAAAATTTGGTTGAAAATATCATTTTCATATACAAAATAACTGTTGTCATAAAGACAAAATCGAAGTATTTTTAAGAACATCGGCTTGGACATTTTTGTGTAGTTTTGAATGGTGGTCCATTTTTCCATTATTATGTTTATGGCTTTACTTACTGGAATATTAGTAAAAAGGGAAATGACATCCAGTGAAATTAATATTTCTTCATTTTCCAGGGTGATGTTGTTTAGTTGTTCTTTAAGTCTTGTGGAATTCAATATATTGTATTCTGTAGAGATGACGTTTTTAAGAATTTGTCCCACGTATTTTGATAGTTTATAACACGGAACTTGCACCGAAGAAACAATGGGCCTGAGAGGAACATCCGGTTTGTGAATCTTAGGGAGTCCATATATTCGGGGAGCCGTCGCCGCTGAGCAAAGTAACTGCCTTTTTTGCCAATTATCGATGATATTGTTCTTATAGAGCTCTGATATAATATTATTATTTTCTTTCTGGAGTTTTGTAGTTGGATCGATTCTTAGTTTTCGATATGTAGTTTTTTCCGCCAGTAATTCATCCATTTTGAGCTTGTAGTATTCCTTATAAAGTACTACCGTTTTGTTTCCTTTGTCGGCTTGAATAATAATGATATTTTGATTTTTTCGCAAAAAGTCTTTTGTGTTGTTATATACTGTAAGAATGAATTTATCTTTTGGAGTGTTTTTTAATTTCCTCTTAAAACGCGTAATATTGTTTGCTAATATTGTTCTGGCTAGACTTTTTTCCTGGCCTTCATTGTCTTCCATTGCCAAAATGCATTGTTCTACGTCTGCAATTGTATGCAGCGCAGAAAAACTACTTTTGTCAACAGGTAGAGCAAATTTTTTCCCAGTGATAATATCCACTGCGACTCCATAGGAATTGCAATATTTGTTTTATTTTCAAACCAATTTTTATTGTATTTGAAGCCATATATCAAAGCACTATTAATAATGAAGAAAAGAAATATTATAGTGTACGTTACATCCCTGGCTTGACAGATAACACAAACATCAGAAACACAATAAAAAACAGAAACATTAATTTCGCATACAAGCCTAATACAACACTAAATAGAATATTTTCTAAAGTAAAAGCGCCAATAAATAAACAACAACAAAGTAATGTAGTTTACGAAATAAAATGTAAAGGTAATCAAAACAACAACTGTGATATGCTATATATTGGTACAACAAAACGCAGTTTAGAAACGAGAATAAAAGAGCACAAGAGTGATATTGAGAAAAACAAACATTCAACAGCACTATCGCAACACATACTGGACACTGGCCATACAGCTGATTTTGAAGAAGTCAAGATCTTAGATAAAGAAAACATTGAAAAGAAAAGGTACACTATAGAAAGTTTGCGAATTCAACAAAAGAGGGAAAAGACGATGAATTTAAAAGAAGATACGGACAACATCAGCACAAGTTACAAAGTGGCAATAAAGTAAACCTGTGATATAGTTTTTTTAAGTTGTGTTCTTTGTTTATTTACTTTTTTTGTAAAAAAATGTTTAGTTTAAAAAAATTTATTGAACAAAATCCACCTAAATTGGGGTTTTAACAATAATTAATGAAAATTAAAATAATATTGTAAGTTTTATATTGAAAAAACGTGCAATGATAAGAATATTAATAAAATGTTTTTAACAAATAAATAGATTTCCCATCCCTTGATAAAGTCAACAAATAATTGACGAAACGTCGGGAAAAATGAAATAAAATAATTTGTTTTATTTGCATTATGAATCTTTAGGCCTTATTAGCTCATTTCAAAATATACAAAATACAAATTTACATTGGCCATACAACAAAAATAATTGAATATTATCGGAGAGCTTGCCGAAACATAAATCTATTAAAATTAATAAAACATTTTCTACAATAACAACAACATGAAAGGCTATTTTCAACACATAGCTTATAAATATGACAGCGAGACTTGCAGAGCTGTAAAAGATTACTGTAATGATGTGAGAAAACTAGCACAGCAAGACAGTAGACTAAAATTCTTACTATCATGCAGGAATTATGGTATTGTTCCAAACCATACAAAGAACACAACAACTCAGGTAGCAAAACTGTTTACATGTACTAGGCTAAAAGAACAATTAGAGAAAATTGAATATAATTTTCATAAAAAAAATTTGAATCTGGAAATATCACAGACATACACAAACATTACAATTATTAAGAAGCGAATTTATCATTTAAAGGCTAATATTGGAAATATGCTAACAGAGGAGGACTGCATAGCCTTTATAAACAAACAAAAAATCAGGCATAAAAACATGACTATTCACTTAGGAGATAGACAAAACGCCAAATTAGAAACACTGAAAGAAAAACAGTTTAAAATATATGGCTTCAAATACAATAAAAATTGGTTTGAAAATAAAACAAATATTGCAATTCCTATGGAGTCGCAGTGGATATTATCACTGGGGAAAAAATTTGCTCTACCTGTTGACAAAAGTAGTTTTTCTGCGCTGCATACAATTGCAGACGTAGAACAATGCATTTTGGCAATGGAAGACAATGAGGGCCAGGAAAAAAGTCTAGCCAGAACAATATTAGCAAACAATATTACGCGTTTTAAGAGGAAATTAAAAAACACTCCAAAAGATAAATTCATTCTTACAGTATATAACAACACAAAAGACTTTTTGCGAAAAAATCAAAATATCATTATTATTCAAGCCGACAAAGGAAACAAAACGGTAGCACTTTATAAGGAATACTACAAGCTCAAAATGGATGAATTACTGGCGGAAAAAACTACATATCGAAAACTAAGAATCGATCCAACTACAAAACTCCAGAAAGAAAATAATAATATTATATCAGAGCTCTATAAGAACAATATCATCGATAATTGGCAAAAAAGGCAGTTACTTTGCTCAGCGGCGACGGCTCCCCGAATATATGGACTCCCTAAGATTCACAAACCGGATGTTCCTCTCAGGCCCATTGTTTCTTCGGTGCAAGTTCCGTGTTATAAACTATCAAAATACGTGGGACAAATTCTTAAAAACGTCATCTCTACAGAATACAATATATTGAATTCCACAAGACTTAAAGAACAACTAAACAACATCACCCTGGAAAATGAAGAAATATTAATTTCACTGGATGTCATTTCCCTTTTTACTAATATTCCAGTAAGTAAAGCCATAAACATAATAATGGAAAAATGGACCACCATTCAGAACTACACAAAAATGTCCAAGCCGATGTTCTTAAAAATACTTCGATTTTGTCTTTATGACAACAGTTATTTTGTATATGAAAATGATATTTTCAACCAAATTTTCGGGATGCCGATGGGAAACCCTCTATCACCTACTATTGCGGATATAGTGCTGGACAATGTATTAGACGAAACTCTAAAGAAGTTACAAAATGAAAACATTAAACTGAAATACATAACGAAGTATGTAGATGACATATTAGCCATAGTAAAAACCGACGAAAAAGATAAAATTTTGAAAATCTTTAATAACTTCCACACGAAAATACAATTCACTATGGATTTTGAAGAAGTCAAGATCTTAGATAAAGAAAACATTGAAAAGAAAAGGTACACTATAGAAAGTTTGCGAATTCAACAAAAGAGGGAAAAGACGATGAATTTAAAAGAAGATACGGACAACATCAGCACAAGTTACAAAGTGGCAATAAAGTAAACCTGTGATATAGTTTTTTTAAGTTGTGTTCTTTGTTTATTTACTTTTTTTGTAAAAAAATGTTTAGTTTAAAAAAATTTATTGAACAAAATCCACCTAAATTGGGGTTTTAACAATAATTAATGAAAATTAAAATAATATTGTAAGTTTTATATTGAAAAAACGTGCAATGATAAGAATATTAATAAAATGTTTTTAACAAATAAATAGATTTCCCATCCCTTGATAAAGTCAACAAATAATTGACGAAACGTCGGGAAAAATGAAATAAAATAATTTGTTTTATTTGCATTATGAATCTTTAGGCCTTATTAGCTCATTTCAAAATATACAAAATACAAATTTACATTGGCCATACAACAAAAATAATAAAACTGTTACGTTTATTTTAGTGGAAACAATAACAAAAACAAGTTGAAATATACACACATACATATATTATTGCAACAATTAAAACAGCGAAGGCATAACAAAATAAACATAAAATGATATTAATATCAACAAAAATAAAACAAAATATTAACAACAATCATGAGTTCTCGCAGAACCAAAAACTGTAAACAAAGCGGAAGCAAATGACGTGCCGACAAACATCACTACTGAATTATCTGATCTCTCTTTTTCAAGCTCTAATGATCCAACTATTCGCTCTCGTTTGTGGAACTGGTTGAATAATAAATTCACAAAGCATAATGAATATATGCAAGAGCAATCTGAAAAAATAAAAACAATTATTGAAAACAATAAGAGTTGCCTAATGACTGAAATTGAAAAGAAGTTCAGTGATTTACGAAATTGAACGATAGGGTTACTAAATTAGAAACTGACGGCTATGAAATTAATTAATTAAGAGAGGATGTCCATAGTCTTAATTTAAAAGTACTAGAACACGATAAATCGGTAGTAGCGTCAGACATCAGAATCACTGGTATAGCGTTTCACGACAATGAAAACTTATCTAGTATATTTGAAAATATTTGTGGCGCGTTAAGCACAAGTGTGCCAACACAAAGTTATTTTTCGTGTTAAGCACTTTAAGCATATACGTGATGTGAGAGACCCTCCAATTATTATTAAAATGAACTCTCCGTACGACAGAAATATATTCCTCAAACACGCTGCCGATTATCGTCGTCAACACAAATCACCATTACGTCTGCGAAATGCAGGCTTTGACAGTAACATGCCTTTCTTTATCAACGAAAACTTAACTCCGTACAACTATGAGATATTTAAATCAGCGCTAAATTTGAAAAAGAGGAATTGCTTGAAAGCTGTATTTACACAAACTGGAATCGTACATGTAAAAGTAAATGAAAATGATAACCCTATTAAAATCGATTTCCTGACCAATTGCAAAAATTCTTTCGAGTATAAGATCAATTTTACATTTTCTTATTTTTTATTTTTTATAAATGTGTTTTTGAAACTCTTTACCTTTTGTTTAGATCATATCATCAGTATTTTTTATTTCAATGTCTAACCATTATTTTTATTAAAAACAAAATTATTTCATTTTGCGTTGCTATTACTGATTTTCAGTATATATTTGACTATGATCACGGATAATGGTGATACTGCGGGAGGAAATTCCAGGGACACAACAATGAGCATGGTTAAGATCCTTGAAAATTACAAGAAAGGGCTAACGCTAACCCATATCAATGCCCAAAGCCTAAACAATAAAATTGATGAATTTAGATTTGTTTTTGAAAATTCCAACACTGATATTGTCTGCGTTTCCGAAACCTGGCTTTCGTCTGGGACTCCGGATAGATTAATTTGTCTTAGTGGTTATAAAGTGTTTAGAGAGGATCGCGAGGGTAATGCTGGCGGTGTAGCTATTTTTGTGAAGAATGATATATCTTGTAAACTTTGTTTAAAGTCTTCATCCAATTTACCATTAAATGATAAATATGTTGAATTTATCTTTATTGAAATAGTCTCTAACAGTAAGAAGATGTTGGTAGGGTGTGTTTACAGGCCGAATAAAAGAATATCTTTTTCAAATTTTTTCTGTGCGATGGAAACTTGCCGCTGCTTATGACGATATAATTATTGCAGGTGATTTTAATTCTAACCTACTTTTGGAATCAGAATTAACTGACAATATGATATCATTTGGACTAACTCCCACGAACTCAGTTAACCCAACTCATCATACAGCAACTAACAGAACATTGCTTGACGTTGTTTTTGTTGCGAATACCGTAAATGTAATGTTGTATGAACAATTGTCAGCCCCGTGTTTTTCAAAGCATGATTTAATTTTTTAAACTTACAATTTTAGAATTCCTTTGTCAGAACATACAGTCTATTACCGTGACTTCAAAAGCTTGAACTACAATGTGCTCCGCGAAAGCGTCTCCAGTATTGATTGGTCTCATATATACTACATGCCCTCAGTCGATGAGCAAGTAGCATTTTTTGAAAACAATATTCAACGTCTATTTGATGAAACAGTTCCAGTAAAATCTAAAACAATATCTGGTAGGGAAAAGCCTTGGCTTTCTGCCAATATAAAACTTCTAATAGCTAAGAGAGACTGTGCTTACTCAAGGTGGAAGCGATTTAGAACCTCAGAGTTGAAAGATGAATTTAAAACTGCAAGAAGAAACGTTAATATTGGAATAAGAATTGCAAAAACTGAGTATTATTGTAGACGCTTTGGCTCTCCAATAGGCTCTAGGGAAACTTGGAAATACATTCGTGAGATTGGGGTTGGTAGATCTGAGAGTTCAAGCAGTTGTCATGTCGATGTCGAAGAGCTTAATAGAACTTTCACAAGTATACCTCTACTACCTACAGATGATACTTTTTATAACTTTTCTAGTATAATTTCTAATGCTTACGAAGTCAATAGTAATGTGTTCCAATTCACTTGTATAAGCCAATCTGAAGTCTATTTAAGCTTCAATCTAATTAAGTCAAATGCAGTGGGCTCTGATAACATTCACCCTAAATTTGTAAAGATATTGTTGCCGGCCCTCTTACCATGTATAACACATTTATGCAATACCATTACAATGGCTAGCACTTTTCCGTTGAAGTAGAAATACGCAAAAATAGTGCCAATACCGAAAAACGACTCAGAGTTCAGGCCAATTGCCATACTGTGCTATCTATCTAAGGCTCTTGAAAAAAATTCTTTATAATCAAATGTCGCTATATACAGGGTGTTTTTTTTAGAGGTATAGAACTTCGAATTGAAATAAAACACAAGAAAATCGTTTTAATGTCCATCAATTTGGCTTTATTGGAAGAATAATTTTATGCCATTAATGTTTAAATATGATTTCGGGCATGTGGCCGCCGCGGCTGGCTCGAATAAAGCCAATTCTACAGGTCCAATTTTCAACCACTTTTTCGAGCATATGGGGCCGTATGTTGGCAATGACGCCACGAATGTTGGCTTCCAAGTCCCCTAACGTTTCTGGTTTGTTGGCGTAGACGAGCGACTTCACATATCCCCAAAGAAAATAATCCAATGGTGTCAAATCACACGATCTTGGTGGCCAATTGACAGGTCCATTCCGCGAAATTATGCGCTCATCGAATGTTTCCTTCAATAAATCGATTGTGACGTGCTCTGTGTGGCATGTAGCGCCGTCTTGTTGGAACCACAACTCATCCAAGGTCGCAAGCCAAGATCTTTGCGCAAAATCTTCCATAAAGTTGATGGACAAAGCTCCAATTGCTGTGCACGGTGGCGAATCGATTCATTCGGGTCCTCTTCAACACTTTGCTCTACAGCGGCAATTGTTTCTTCGGTGCGCACTGTTCGACGTCTCTGCGGATGCGTATTATCACATAGAGTAAACCTAGTGCGAAAACGATCCATGGTTAACCGAATTAATTGCTCCGATGGACGATTATGTCGACCATAAAATGGACGGAGCTTGCGGTAAACTTCGCGAACTGAACCATTATTTTCGAAATAAATTTGCACGATTCGCAAGCGTTGTTCTTTTGTCAACCTGTTCATGATGAAATGGCAAACCAAACTAAATATTAATCACTTGACAGCTGACAAAATGGCCGCCAGTTAAAAAAGTGATGCCAACTTAAAGTTCTATACCTCAATAAAAAACACCCAATATTAAAAATCATAATTTGTTGTCTGATAAGCAATCTGGTTTTCGCCAAAATCATACGGACATGTTCTGAAAACCATTTCGTTTTGAAATCGCAAAATGTCAAACACGAAAAACAGTGTTCTTTTAATCGAACAATGTAGTGAATTCGAAGAAAAGTTCGGATAAAATATCTCAAACATCTTAACCATAAAAACCAATTAAAAAGCTTCAATATGTGAGCTTTTTTGCTCAACTGTTTCCTGAAATTTTGCGATTTCAAAACGAAATGGTTTTCAGAACATGGCCGATAACTGTGTTTCTGCCTTACTTAACGTAACTGAAAATATACGACGTGAGCTGGACGAAGGAAAAATCAATTTCTTGGTTCTTCTTCATCATTCTAAAGCCTTTGACACGGTTGACCATAGCATGCTCTGCATGAAACTTCGACACTTCTTTAATTTCTCTTTAACTTCCACACGACTGCTATCTTCATACCTTTCTAGTCGTCGGCAATTTGTGTATTCGAAAAATAATCAATCTTCGGTATTAGATTTATCTAGGGGTGTGCCTCAAGGGTCAATCCTTGGGCCACTCCTTTTTTCCATTTATGCAAATGACTTGCCAAAACAACTTTTACATAGCCAAATTCAAATGTACGCAGATGATGTGCAGTTGTATTTAAGTAGCCCAGTCATTTCCGTTGCTGAAAATATTGCAAGACTTAATGCAGCTCTGAATAGAATTTATTGCTGGGCAAGTGCAAATGGACTTTGTTTAAAGCCTTGCAAATCAAAGTGTATCATAATTCGCAAGAAAACAATTAATCATATTGCTGATTTCCATGTTTTAATAAATAGAGAAAAAATCACTATTGTTAATGCTGCCAAAAACCTGGGATTAATTTTTAATAACGATCTTACTTGGACAAACCATATTAACACACTTGTGGGTCAGACTTATTCTAAGCTGAGGTGTCTTTGGTCGTCACAGTATTATACTCCTTTCAACATAAGACAACTTCTTGCAAAAGCTTATCTTGTTCCTGGTTTAATCTACGGTTGTGAACTTTTTGCAAGCTGTGACTCTGTTAGCAAAAGAAAGCTAAACGTTTTATACAACAATATTATTAGATATGTATACGGATTGAAAAGATATGATCATGTTTCTTAATTTGCCACGAAATTGTATGGCGTTACGTTCAACAACCTTCTTTGCATACCTGTGCTTTTATTTTTGCATAAAATCATTTATTCTGAAATGCCACAATATCTTATTGATAAAATCCGGTTTGCCAGATCAGTCAGGGCAAAAAAGATTATAATTCCTTTACACCGTTATCTTGTACCCGAATGGCAGTTTTTCATACATGCGGCGCGGCGCGTCTCTGGAATGTTCTTCCACAAACACAACAACTTAATAGCAACGCAACTAGCTTTAAGCACTTCTAATTTAATTATTTTTCACAATAGGAAAACATATATAATATATAAATAATTTGTAGTTAATTTTGTCTAAATTTGTATACTTATGTTTGCCGCTTTAACTTATGGATACTACTTTCTGTACTCTAAATATAAGATTAACTCTTGTTGTACAGGACTTGAACATACAAATAAAATAATAATAAGAAAATAATAATAATAAAAATAAAGGACATTTGGCCGAAAAAAGGACAATATTTTTATAAATAAACAAATTTAAAGAAAACGCATTTTGCAATCAAAATAAGTGATGTCGTATCATTTGAAATGACGACATTAAAGTGATGCTAACAGTTCAACATTTTCGATGTGGGACTGAATTTAAACGATGCAATATTTAATGACATTAGCAGCATGAAATTTTCTTTTATTGTCAAGAGGTATAGAGAAACAAAAGAGGTAAGAAAAATGGCATTACTTTAACTTCTTGACAATTTTAATCTAGATTAATAATCCAGAAAGTATTTTAAAGTTTGGAGGACCATTCGTGAAATATTAAGCGAATAATGCAAAAAGTGGTGTAAATTATGGAAATGCTAAATTTAACTTTATCTTTAAAACTGTAGCTGCTAAGGAAAAACTAATGACGCCAGCTTAAAAATAGTTGAACATGCTTAAAGAAAAGACGGTTAGTGAAGTTCCGAACATTTAGAAAAAGTTCATTAATAATAGGTGCGACTCGCCGCGACGTGGCGACAAAATCTGTTGATTGAGCTTACTAAAACAAGTAAGATTTTCGCTAGGATGTTGTTGCTGCCGTCGCTGGTAGTGTAGGTAAAGGGCTCTGATGAGAAGACTGGTGGTCTCGAAACATCTGATGTCAGTTCAACCTTCCGTACATCCGAATTTTTCTTTGAATGTTTAGAATTTCTTTCTTAAATAAAAAATAAATTGATCGAAAATTAAATTACTTTGGATAAAAACCATACAGTTCGACTAAAAATTCATAACTCAATCAAATATATACTTTTTAAAAAATGATAAAAAAGCAAATAATTTTTAATAGGGAAATGCTTTCTCATATCCAAAGAAATTTTAATTATTTTGGCTTGAGTTCGGTTTTAGTTTAACTTTTCAGTCAAATTATATTTTTATTTAGAGATAAATGTGAAGTTTGTAGACAAAGAAAATTTTTACTGCACGGAAATTTTGACTGCTCTAAAAAAACATAACCCGACTTTATTAAAAACATCGTTATCTCAAAGACAGATCCATATAACCGTACTTCACCACGTCTACAAATTTATAGAGAACATTCCAAGCTTTCATTTGGTGTAAACTTTGGTGGTGCAAAGCCGTCACTAATGAAATGCGGAAGTTATACGACTTCGTAAATGAGTTTTCAAAAATATAGAAGTTTTCGAGGCAATCTTCATATGTGCATTGGTACGTATATGAAAAGTGTTGCTTAGTTTAGGAGGTGCCAAAATGTCTAACAGATTTTTGCTAGCCAAAAAATCTTTCCTCAGCGAAGCCACTTCGATATACATAGAGGGGAAAGTCCTCAAGCCCGGCCGAAGGCCGACTATGAAAACTATTACTCAGCGAAGCCACTATTAGACATACATAGCGGAGAAAATGCTTAAGACCGGCCGAAAGCCGGCTAGTCGGAAAACCCTTACTCAGCGAAGCCACTCTTCGACATACATAGAGGAGAAAAATCCTTAAGGCCAGCAGAAGTCCGGCTAGTCAGAAAACCTTTACTAAGCGAATCCACTATTCGACATACACAGAGGAGAAAATCTTTAAGGCCGTCCGAAGCCGTCTAGTCAGAACATTTTCGACATACCCCAGCAAAAAAAGTGATGAAAAAGAAGTAGAAAAAGTACCACACCTACTGATACGAAGCACTTCAAGCTCCGAGCAAAAAGTAGTGAATTTTACATTAACGTGTCATTGGGGCGAAGTGGGTTGTTTTTGCCAACCCGTAAGCTAATAAAATTGATTTTTTATTTGCTATAAAAACTCTAAAATAAGGTGTGATTTTTTATTGGTCGAGTAAATCCTATTTGCCAATCTTGGTCATCCCTCAAAGTTGCTTTAGTCGACTTGTCGGTATCTAAACAAGAAATATGATTATATATCGTGACATATCTCTTCAAAAATCTTTTCGAACTAATTTTGTTTCCTTACCATTATTATTTAAAACTTTTAAATTAAAAAGTCAATTAATTTTACAAAAACACTTTTTAGCTTCACGCGTATTTTTTAAATTTATTTACAAGAAAATAAATCAGCTACAACCAACTTCACGTTGTTTTGTTTTTGAAATAAAGTTATGAAATGGTTGAAAACAAAGTAGTGATTAAAAACTGCGTTTTATATGTGATTAAAAATAACTTCTTTGATATCTAAAAATACGCATTAGCCACTTTGAAAGTAATTAAAAAGTGGTTCATAAAGAAGTACTCCATTTATTTTTTGCTGGGACATAATGAAAATAAGTATACCATATAATCACAATTTTGATTTGATATTTTTAGGTTACGCTACTATTTGTATCGATTTATTTAGCCCGGAAATTTCCATATCGCCATGACTAATTACGGCTTTCGCCTAGGGATCCTCCTCCAAGAAACTCGCGTCGATCTGTACCGATGTACAGAAATCCGGAATCCTCAAAATCCTCTCCTGTGTTGTTCCAATGAGTTTTGTTTGGTTTTCCACCACGATTTCAAAGTACGCTTTCTTAGAAAGCTAGGTTAGGTTATCAAAATAAGTTTTTGCATGCGGTTAACAACCAACGGCACGAAACAGCAACTCGCCACCGTTAACTGCCATCAACTTGCTAATCACATGCGGGGGTGAGACGCAAAACTCTCGAAGGCCAATAAACAAACAGTGGCCTGGTTGCATTTACGAAGTAATTGCCAACGACGCGTGATGTTAACTCGCCCAGAGCTGCTTTACGACTGTAATCACAATTTTGTACTGGAACTGCGTCACTGCCAATTTTTTTATATATATTTTTTTCTTTTTTTTGTTAATTTTCTATCGGATAGCGTTTTCTATCGGTAGCTAAATAAAAATAAGTATTTGTAAAAACTAATTTTTAAAGTTGCATAACTTCCGCATTTAAAAAGTGACAGATTTAAGTAATACATCAAATGAAAATGGAAGGTTCTCTGCAAAATTATATACACTCTTAAGTACCGCTATATTGGTAATTTTTTGAGATAACGGTGTGTTTACATAAAAAGTCGTGTAAAATATTTTAAAATAGTATTTGGTTTAGAATGGGTTAAAATGTATATACCAATGGAAAATTATATTAGAACACTTTAAATTTATATACATAGCGTTTACATCCGTGTAGAATTGTAGGAGTTATGGCCAGTTCAAAATAAAACTTTTGAACCCCGTAACTCCGGAAACAAAGAGACGTCGAAAAAAATTAAAAAAAAAATTTTTTTCTAAAAAAGGCTATTATCTCATGATTTTTTTATTTTCATTTTCAACAGCGTTGGTATTCTTCACTTGTTCCAAAATTACATAGGGTGATAGAAAATTGAAAAATAAGAAGAAAATATTAAATGGAAAAGTCTCGGAAATGCGTAGTTTTCGTATATAAATGGGATTTTCCTCTGCATTTATTTTTCTTTTCTTTTTTTTTTAAATATGTTGTCTGTAAGTACTGATTTACACTGGGAAACATTGTTTCCCAAAAACTTTATTTTTCAGTGCAAAAGAGCGAGATAGGAATGCAAGTGGTATATTTCTATTTCATCACTCTCACGCAAAAGAAAATGTTCGACGACAAATGTTGCCCAATGTAAACAGCGTGTAAGGATTTCATTAATCCATCGACTTAAATAAATAAATACTAAATTTCTGAACGTATATGGCCAATATTCTTATCATTTGAAAAGTTTTGAATAGATCTTTCTGGATATGCATAGCATATTTAAAAAGTTTGAACTCTTTAGGTGCCAATACAGTTTTTAAAAAATTTCACATCAAAAAATTACGGAAATGCACTAGGTAAATATGTAAAAGTTTAATAAAATTTAATTAAATAACAAACATCGGCTTCGCTAACTAAAGCTTCCCTGCATAACCGCCCTTCGGCCGGGCGGAAGGATTTTCTCCTTTGTGGTATAACAAACACTGGCTTCGCTAACTAATGTTCCCCAGCATAGACGGCCTTCGGGCAGGCGCAAGAATTTTCTATAACAAATACCGCCTTCGCTAACTAAAGCTTCCCTGCATAGGCGGCCTTTTGCCGGGCGTAAGGATTTTCTCTGTTGTATAACAATAAATAGTCCGGTCATATTAGTCAAAATATGGCAAGAATTTTGGAATTAGAGGTAGTCAGCTATAAACTTTTACAAAACTTTATTTTGACACCCTAAAACTGTCTCAAAACCTACCTATAATAGGGTGGTCGCGACTACCGATATCTAAGTTGAAAGGTAAAAAAATCTATTATTTAGATGATGAATTTTTATTCATGAATTTTTCAATTTATCTTTGAAAACATCTCCTAAAAACCTCTTGCATTTATACGATGAATTTTATTTTCATGTTTTTTTTTTTAATTTTTCCAAATTTGCTTTATTTACTTATTCATAACAACAAAAACCATAACACAATTACTTAAGAGAGAGAAAATTCAAATCGAGCTAAAGAAGAATATAAAAAAACATGGAAAACAGAAATCGTGTCGTTTTTTATGCCCCGTTTTCTTCTCTACCCCGCTCGTCAAAAAAAAACTTCATGAATTTTATTCATGAATTTAATTCATGGTCTAAATTGGGCCATATTTTGCAAATATCTTGTTTCCTATTGGTTTTAGGATGTCACGTACTAAATCCACTAACAATTCACCTTCCGAACGTGTCTTATTACACATAAACACAAATTGTACGTCCGTAGTTACCAAGATACGGCTCAAAACTAATGATTAGCCGAGGTTTGTAGAAGGTGGTTCCTTGAAAAAGAAGTCGGTGGAAAGTATACAATTGATCATCTGTTCCTATTGACTATAAATAGAAAGGTTCGTACTATATAATAGGAGTATTCCCAGGTATAACTTTTAATGTTATGAAAGAATCTAAAAGTTACGGATTTTAAGGAAGATGTTGTTAATTATTTTGTACTTAAAATATAATTGAATAAGTTTCCTTAATAACTTTTTAATTACACGAGTATATAAGTGTAATTAAATAAATATATAGTCAATTATGAAAAAAATTATTAAATATATCGTAACAGTTAATAAAAAATGCAAATTATTCAGAATTATATATTTATCAATCATTTATAGACTTTATAAGATGTGTTTTTAATCGGGTTGACCTCGAATGATACTCTAAATAGTTAAACACTGTGCGCTCTCTGCCCTCTATCTCGAAAATGGTTCAAGATATAAAAAAATTTTTCAAAGAAAAGTAGAGAATTTGATCCTCTACAATATTAATAATAATTACAAAGAGCATAAAACCAATAAGAAAGCAGATATTTGCAAAAATGTAAAAGAATCGATTTTTTGACCTTTGACTTTAGATATCGGTAGTCGCGGCCATCCTACGATAATTAGGTTTTGAGACAAATTTTAGGGTGTCAAAATAAAGGTTTATACAAGTTTATAGCTGACTATCTCAAATTCCGAGATGAAACCCCTAATTTGACTAGACTACAAACACCGTCTTCGCTAACTAAAACTTTCCTGCATAGCGGGCATTCGACAGGGCGCAAAAAATGTTTCCTCTGTGGTATAACAAACACCGGCTTCGCTAACTAAAGTTTCATTGCATAGCCTGCCTTTGGCCGGGCGCAAGAATTTTCTCCTCTATGGTATAACAAACACCGGCTTCGCTAACTAAAGCTTCTCTGCACAAATAAATTTGCATATCCCGAAAGAAATATTCAAAAGCTTTAAAATTTTACCCATATTGACCATATACGTTCAGAAATGTAGTAGAAAATCGCATGTATATATGGAAACTTCAGAGGTCCATAGCACTAAAACGGCATTTTATATATTTTTTTAAATTTTCTGTCGCCCAATGTAATTTTTATTTTATTTGGAGCTGCGTTGGTAAACTAAATTTAAGCCCAAAATTTCCCTAACAGAACGTCTTCAAGAGACATAATACCCGCCTTCATGAGACATAACACCCCTTTTTCATGAGACATAAGTTTGGAAATTTGTGTTAGCAATGGTAAAAATTATGTTCTAACGCTGAAAGTCCATAACGCTTTTACGCATTCCACGCTTTTCAGCGTTTCAAGTTACATGCCACGCTTTTTACGCATAATTTTTTTTTGTTATTTTATGATCGCTGTAGTAATTGTCAATAGTGGTTATGATGATGGCTAATTGTTATTAAATCTCTATATTTTTATAATACTTACTTACTTAGATGGCTATAAACAACCGTTTAGGTCAGTAGCCTGATTCAGAATATTTTTCCATGCGCGTCGATCTAATGCGCTTCGTCTCCAGTTTCTAGTACCAAGTTTTACGAGATCTTCCTCAGCTTGATCTTTCCACCGGAGTTTGGGTCTTCCCCTTCTACGTCTTCCTTCGGGATCTAAATCGAATGTTTTCCTCGCCGGAGCATTATCATCCATACGTATGACATGCCCCAGCCAGCGCAACCGTTGTACTTTGACGCGCTTAACAATGTTAATATCTTCGTACAACTCATATAGCTCGTGATTCATTCGATGTCGATACTCTCCGTTGACGCAGACAGGTCCATATATTTTGCGCAGAATCTTTCTCTCAAACACCCCAAGAACACCTTCATCTGCTTGCGTAAGAACCCACGCTTCAGCGCCATATAGTAGCACGGGTAGTATAAGCGTTCTATAGAGTGAAATTTTGGTTCGTCGAGAGAGGGCTTTGTTTCTAAACTGCTTGCTTAGCCCGAAATAGCATCTATTAGCAAGAATTGTTCTGCGTTTTATTTCCAAACTGATGTTATTTTTTTAGTTTATGGCGTTACCGAGATAAATAAAGTTGTTTACTACCTCGAAGTTATAGTCACCAACGTTCACATATTGACCCAGTCTTCTTACTTCTTTGTTCGTTGATACCATTAATTTGGTTTTATCTTGATTTACTATTAGACCCACTTTCGCCGACTCCTTTTCGATACTCGAGAATGTTGCAGTTACCTCTCGCACAGTCCGCCCCATGATATCAATATCATCGGCATAAGCTAGTAGCATGTGTATTTTGTTGTAAATTGTGCCTGCTCTATTAACTGCAGCATCCCGCAGGATTTTTTCCAACAAAATGTTGAATAGATCACAAGATAGACTATCACCTTGTCTAAAACCTCATTTGGTATTAAACGTCTCGGAGAGGTCTTTTCCAATTTTAAATGATGATCTTGTGTCAGTTAACGTCATTCTGCATAAGCGTATTAGCTTTGCAAGTATACAAAACTCAAACATGGCTTTAAATACCTTTGCTCGTATCGGGCTGTCAAAAGCAGCTTTATAGTCGACGAACAGATGATAAGTGTCGATTTGTTTTTCTTGGGTCTTCTCCAGGATTTGGCGCAATGTAAATATCTGGCCAGTGGTCGATTTACCAGGTCTAAAGCCGCATTGGTAGGGTCCTATTATTTCGCTGACTTTCGGTTTCAATCGTTCACATAGCACACTCGATAGAATTTTGTATGCAATAGGAAGGAGACTAATACCTCTATAGTTGGCGCATACGGCTTTGTCTCCTTTCTTATGCACAGGACATAGCACGCTGAGGTTCCAGTCATCGGGTATGCGTTCTTCTAGCCAAATGGTTTTAACAAGTCGGTGCATACTCCTTAACTCGTCGCCTCCGGCTTTAAAAAGTTCTGCCGGCAGACCATCAGCACCTGCAGCTTTGTTGTTCTTCAGCCGATATATTGCTTTTTCAATCTCATTTTGGCTAGGTGGTGTACATTCGACACCGTCGTCAATGATTGGTTCAATGGTATCTTCGTTGTCGCTATCATCTTATACCAACAGCATGGACAAATTTTGTTTCCATGTCTTCAGCACATTTTCAGTATCAGTCACCAGGTTTCCGTCTTTATCTTTACAGGAGAAACTACCAGTACCAAAGCCCTCTGTTTGGTGTTTTACTTTTTGGTCGAATTTTCGGACTTTGTTTCTACTGCTGTACATCTCGATCTCCTCACACTCGCGCCTTTCCATTTCTCTTTTCTTGCGGTGGAACAGGCGTTTCTCCTCTCTCCTTTTCTCCCGGTACCTCTCCCGTACTGCTCGCGTTGCAGGTGACTGCAGTGTTGCCAAATATGCAGCGTTTTTCTCTGCAGTTGCATTGTGACACTCCTGGTCGTACCATGGATTTTTTTGGGGATTCTTTTGAAACCCAAGTACGGATTTAGCCGCTGTTTCCATGGAGTGTGCAATACGTTGCCATTCTGCGCATATATAATCGGGACAATGAGTGCTCTCTAGTAGCATTTGGGTTAGATGAGTGGAATAGGCGGTAACATGTTGTTGTGCGTGCAGCTTTTTGACGTCCAGCTTCCTCTGTTGGATTATTTGAGTGTTTCTCGCTAGATTTAGACGGGTGCGAACCTTAGCTGTAACAAGGTAATGATCTGAATCAATGTTGGCACCTCGAATTGAACGCTCGTCTAGCACACTGGAACTATTCCTTCCGTCCATAACTATGTGATCAATTTGGTTCTTCGTTAGTTGATCAGGGGATACCCACGTTGCCTTGTGAATATCGAGATGTTTAAACCTAGTGCTACTCACTACCATGTTTCGTGCCGTGGCGAAGGATATCAATGGATCGTATATCTCTTCCCTTCCGATTTTCGCATTAAAATCACCTAGAACAATTTTAACGTCATGGTTGGGGCAGCGGTCATATGTTTCTTCTAGGCGCTCATAAAATGTACCTTTGACCTGCTCGTCCTTATCCTCCGTCGGGGCATGAGCACAAATAAGGCTTATATAAAAAACTTCTCCTTTATGCAGATTGTAGCATCGATCGGAGTGAACCTGGAGACAAGATGTTTAATTCTCCTACTGACTACGAACCCACATCCAAACTCGTGTCTAGTATCATGGCAGCTGTGGTATATGTCGTCACCGTGTAATGTTCTGGTGACACCATGTCAATTCCATCTTACTTCTTGGATGACAGTAATATCAGATCTGTACTTATTCAGTTCGTCCGCCAATTGGATCATTGCACCTGCTCTGTACAACGTACGAACGTTCCAGCTGCAGATCCGTAAATCATGGTCCTTTATTCGTTTGCGGTGGTCGTCAACCTTTGTAGGGGGCCGTTTCTTATTCTTTACATCTTTCATTGTAGGTTATTTTTTTGTGGAGGTGAATTACAAGTCCAACGCTCCAACTTTTTTTAAAGTTCTTATGGTGAACTCGTGGCACAGATTAGCTCACTACTTCAAACGGTTGTTTACAGCAGCTACCCCAGGTGACACCGCGAGGAGGTATGTGTCCACTTGAGATGAAGAAGTGACCAAGGCTTATCCAAGTTAAAGCCGATCCGACCGTTGCTTGGTATCCCACATCCCCACATGTTATTATAATCACTCACACAAGTGGATTATAATAACGAGGGAATGGGGAAAGAAACAGGGGGGTTAATTTCTTTTTTGTGAATTTAAAGGTTGTAGGGTGCTCACCATATACCATACAAGAGTTCTTGTATGAATGTATGTTCACCTTGTGTAGTACAGGGGCCCGTTTCTCAAAACTACAAGTTACAAATCAACAAGTAAAATACACACAAAACGACAACACTTTTACAAATTTTATTCTTGTTTTGTGTGTATTTTACTTGTAGATTTGTAACTTGTAGTTTTGAGAAACGGGCCCCTGGTATAAATAAACGTACAAATGCTTTTGGATTTATACAATTTGTAATTTATTCAAGGTTAATTTCTTTAAAGGTAATTATATGATTTAGTGTAAAACTTATAATTTTAAGGGTTTAGGGCTAATCGACTTTAAGGTTTAAGTGATCTCAAAGGAATGAATATTTTTTGTACATCTTAAGTTAAAATGGATCGGCTTTTTTCTACTTCGGAGAATCCGAAGTTATGACACTTGGAAAGTACTAAATAATGAGTGTTACAATTCATTTAATATTTCTTATTTCAGCGTTTATTTATGTTTTAGATTTTTAGCTAAGAATATAAAATTAATATAAGAGAAGGTAATAAAAAGGTAAGTATAAAAAGTTAAGTATAAAAAGGTAAGTATAAAAAGTAAAATTTTAGATCCGGGATCCCGGGAATTGGAGAACGTAATGAAACATTTACAGAAATTTTCGTTTTGCGGAACCCATTGATTTTTATATGAGCAAAATTAATTATAGAAAATTACGTAAAAAGAACAATAGTTTTTATAGAAATTTGAAGCAAACTTCGCATTTAAAAACTGCTTTTAGTTCGAGCAAAAAGAGATCATACAAACGTTCGTAAAATCACTGATGAACTGAAATTAAAGCAGTTTTATTTCTGATGATTCATCAATGATTTTAACGCGTGATTGTGAGAGGGCGGAAGTGTTCAAAACAGCCATTAAAAAGTTGTCTAGGATAAATGAGGCAGTCTTAGAATATTAAATTCAGCCCTTTACTTCTTGGTATGAAATGAGAATTATCTGCCCTTAGAAAATTTTTACTTTAATATTATTTGTTGCAAGTGGCTTTTTTAATTGTTACATCTCACAATCGGTTTCTTATTAACCAAGGTTCAAAAATAACACACATCGTACATACATGTACTGTTCAAAACAACACATATTTTTATTTTCATACCAAAATTATGTGTCTCTAAATTTTGTACGTCGCCGAACACAAACACGAATGTATTTTGTTTTAAAATTTGGTTACGTACACGAATATGAGCAGTTGAACCAAACATTTTCGAGTGTTAGTCTGCTTTTACACACATTAGTTTTCTCTCGCTCTTTCTCACAAGAAAATAAAAGTTGCTTCAAGAAAAACTGATGTGTGTAAAAGCAGACTAACAATATTTTTAGTTTGTGTACGGCAAAAAAAGTACATGTACGATAAACAAGCTTGAGAGTACCCAGGCCGAAAAATACAATCGAGCCAACGTTGGCAAAACGTTTCCTAAGGTGGTTCAAACTAGGGATGTAACGATACGCCGTTTTGCCGATCCGATACCGATACCGATCTTTAAAAATAAATATCGCCGATTCCGATACCGATACGAATATTGAAATTGAGTTCAAGTTTAGATTAACAAAACTCAAGTGCAATTTTTTATTATACAAAATTACATTATAAGAGAGAATATTTAAAATTGATAAAACATTGGAAGTAATTTTTAAGGAGCTACATTTTCTTTGCTTCCAACAAATCTATATTAAAAATATGCAGATAATTAGTAGAAAAGCAAGAAAAATTGTTTAATTCCTTTATAATTTAAAAAAATATTCGCCATGCTTTTTAAACAATCGATTTTTTTAAAGGACATTTATCAACTAATATTCATCTAAATAATTTAATAGCTTAATTATTAAAAGACTTCTAAGTTTATATTTATTCACTTAAATTTACATAAAAATACAGTTCTGAGTTTAAATTCGCATAAAAAAATTGTGAAAATGGGTACTTTTTTTTATCATTTTTCCTTAAAGAAAAATCATTATAGAATACCGAAAAAGAAATTTGTCCTAGCATCGCTTCCAATTCGGTGATTGGTAATCGAAAAACAGAACTTCTTGCAAGGGCAAGGATATGTAAAACTAATTAGAAATTATCCAAATTTGCAATACTTCCAGATCGCGAATTCTACATTTTCATGACTTCTTTGGAGTATCTCTTTTTTGCTGGAATAACATTTAAAAAACAACGGCTTGAATTTGAATTTACCATGAATTAACAAAAAATAAATAATTTTTTTACAAAATAACAGCATAAAATATTATTAATTTTTAAAATTGATATTAATAAGATTTAAAAAATAACGAAGTGTATTTAATTCATGGTAAAATCGAACAAAAATAAATTATTTGTTAAAAAAACTCTAAAAAAATGTTTAAAAGTATCGTCGTATCGGCAGTAAAATATCGCCGATACCGATGTATCGGAAAATCTGAAGTATCGCCGATATATCGGTATCGGTATTCGTTACGTCCCTAGTTCAAACGTTGGCAAGACGTAACACGTTCAACGTTTAAAGTGCCTTGGCAACACGAAAATTATAACGTCGATCCAGGCTCGGCCGACTATTTTTGATGTCGATGGCCAAGCATTGTGAAAACTAAAAATTCAGTGCTTTCTCAACATCATTCCGTTCAGAAAAATACAATCGGGCCAACGTACGACGTTTAAAGAGCTCTGCCAACACGCAAATCATAACGTTCCACGCTTGGCCGATTGTTTTTCATGTCGATGGCCAATCATTGTGAAAACTACAAATTCAGCTCTTTAGCAATATCATCATTTTGTTTAGTAGAACATTTCCCCAATACTATAATGTTGTTTAGTAAAACATTTTCCCAGTATCTCACTCTATAAAATGCCAATAAAGAAAAATAATATATTTTACCAATTCAATACGTCACATATTTTTACCCGACTGCGCGACGCAAAGAAGGGTATTGTGTTTATCAGCCTATGTATGTATGATTTTGACGATTCTTACGTCAATCGATTCGTCTTACTCCGGGGAGTGTCACTAAAGATATGACAGTAGTCAAAATTCAGTATGGCGGCCAACAGGCGCCATTTTGTTTATACGAAAAAAACAAAAAGGCGAACTATATCAAAATGGGTATCAATCGACAGGTATTTGAAAATCATCTTTAGGTTTCTCTCATGATTTTTAATTTCGAATGACCATTTAGGATCTGTGACGGTTTAAAGTTGTTTTCTTTTATTTTTTCTACGCAGTCGAGTATTTTTGATTTTTTAAATTTATGTCTTGTTAAAGCCCTTATGACACTACATTTTTCTTGCATTGTTTTGCTATAGGATTGAAAGAAAGAAATAGCAAATGATAGAAAGAAAGAACTATACAAAATGTAAACAAAACGTAATGGCTTCTTTAGTCAGTGTTTACACTAGACAATGCTGTCTTGACAATAACATTTTTTCACTAATCCATACACACTTTTTCAATTGTCTTCACTACTGTCTTGAATATTTTGAAGACAGTAAATCAAACAATGATTTGACGTATGCCGACAATAATTTGAATTTTTGTGAATAAAAAAGAAATATTCAAAAAGAAGTGCTTATAATATTTATAGTTTTGATATATTCTTTACTTTTTTTAAGTTTTAACTTACAAAGCTCGCGCAAAACACGAAATTTCGGGAATTTAAAATTAATTGTCTTAATTATTGTCTGGACGCCTACGTCACGGAGACAATTATCAGCGTTTTTGATAACTAATACGTATTCTTTATTGTCAAGACAGTATTGTCAGTTGTAAACGTACTGTTAAGTGCTGCCTACTTTTTATTTATAATAAAACGACGAAAGAAAAAAAAAGTTGAAAAAAGAGGCACTAAGTCGCTGAATTCGTTAATAAACCGCTAGCTTTGCAATACTTTAATGTTTCAAGCTTGAAATGTCAATTTTAAGTTGAACATTTAAAATTTTTTTTTTACAGGCCCCCATTTTTATCGATAACATTAGTAAAAGCTTTGTCAATTTGGTATTTATCCTAATATAGCTCAACTCTTTGCACCTGGTAAAATTTCCTATTATATTCTATTTGCACTGTTTTCCAAAATTTGAAAAATGAAGAAAAAATGTAGTGTCATAGGGGCTTAATACTACTTATTATTTAAGTTATTTGTTTAGTTTAAAGGTTAAAAGTAAATTCATATGCATGCATATACACATATGCAACTTTAACGGGTTCTTCTTGCATTTCCTTGCTAATAGTTCCTCAAATAATATCCCATTATTATATCCTCTTGTTAAAAATAGAAAATATTCACTTGGAAAAATTATAGAGACAGTTGAGTCGAAAACACTATTTTCTTTTGTTAACATTTATGGCTATAAAATTACAACCTTTCCTCTTGATAATATTTTTTTATTAAATAATGGAAATGTAATGGTTGTATCAGAAATTTTCAGTAGTAAACTTCCTATATACAAATGTAATAATATTTACCTAAAAGACAATTGCCTTAATTCACAAAAAATTTTTCTGACTTATAACAGACTAATAAAACAAATTTTCATACAAAAATTTGTTTAATAAGTCTCTTATTAATCAAAATTTTTTTTGTGAATTTAGGCAAATATTTTTAGCAAAATGTTTGAATTTTTTGAGTATCCACTGTCATACAGGGACATAGGATTATAGGTATATCGTAAAAGATTTAGAGCAGAAATCAATTGAAATAGACATAAAGATGGTAGATGTTAAGTGTATTCTTACTAAATTTCAAAACGAGACAGTTGCTATCACTCTTTTACATAAATAACATATATTGTTAGTTTGAATTAATTTATTAGACTCATAGAGCTTTCACATGTAAGTTAACGAAACGAATGAAAAAGCATAGTTTGCATAAACATAAAAATATTAAAACAAGTACAACAAAGTACAGGAGAAACACAGTGACTTATTAAATTTATCGTTCATTCCAACACTCTCCCTGAATGACAAATTCACAAAATCAAATCCTTTCTCATGTACCCTTTACAATTATAAAAAATATATAAACATTTCAATTCAAATAATTAAAGTTTTAGAAAAATCCAAATTTAGTTCCCAAATAATCAAGTTTTTGAGAAGTAACAGCGTTAGTAAATATGTCTGCAATCATCTTATTTGTACACAGGTATTTCAAAATGATTTCCTTTGCATCGATCTTCTGGCGAATAAATTTTGATTTGATATCCACATGTTTTGTTCTAGACGAGAAATTATTATTAAGGGCGACTTGTAAGGCACCCTTGTTGTCGCAGTATAACAACATACTTTTACAGCTTTTAGGATTAAGTTCAGCTTCTAAGCGTTTAAGCCGAGCAGATTCTTGAATAGCAGCAGTTAATGACTGGAACTCGGCTTCTGTCGATGACAGTGATACAGTTTTTTGTTTTCTTGTAGACCAGGAAATTGCCCCGGATTGATATACAAAAACGTACCCAGTAGTGGATTGTCGGTCGTCAATATTTCGGGCCCAGTCAGCATCGCAGAAACCTTTTATTTCTGAGTTGGGTTGCTTTCTATAAACAATACCTTTGTTGAATGTGCCTTTCAAGTATCTCATTACGCGTTTAACTGCTTCCCAGTGTGCTTTACCAGGATTGCTTCCAAATCGACTTAGGAAATGCACTGCGTAACAAATGTCGGGTCGGGAAATTCGGGCTGCAAATAACAAACAGCCGATTGCCTGCATATAAGGAACACGTGACATTTCCTGCCTTGCTTCTTCATCTTTGGGACACATGCTCAAGGATAGTTTTTGGTTGTAGTCTATTGGGGTTGATGTTGGGTTGCACTCACTCAAACCAAATCGTGCCAAGACACTTGATATGTATTGCGCCTGATCGATTTTGATAGCGCCCTTACTTCTGGTTATATTCATACCTAGCACTGAAGATACCTCTCTGATGTCCTTCATTTTAAATCGTTTGCCTAACTCGGACTTAACAGAATCAATTGCTGTCATATTATTGGAAAATATTAAAATGTCGTCGACATAAATAGCCACGTACAACATCTGATTACCATTTACCTTATGATAAACGCATTGATCCACTTCACCTCTTATGAGTCCCATCTTTACCAACTCATTATTGATTGTTTCATTCCATACACGTCCCGACTGTTTGAGACCATAAATGGACTTTTTCAGCAAGCATACCTTATCGGAACCATCATTGAACATTTCCGGTTGTTGCATATAGACAGTTTCCTTAAGTGAACCGTTTAAATATGCACTAACAGCGTCCATTTGGTGTATATACATGTCGTATTTAATAGCCAAAGCAAGCAAATATCGAATTGACTCGTATCGGACGACAGGTGAAAAGGTCTCATTAAAATCAATCCCTTCACGTTGTGAGAAACCTTTGTACACTAACCTCGCTTTCCATCTTATAGTACCACCGTTCTCATCCTTCTTAGTTTTGAATACCCACTTTGTTTTAACAGCCTTTTCGCCAGGTGGCAAATTTGTTAGTACCCACGTGCTGTTTGCCATCAGCGAATCAATTTCTTCCTGCATGGCCGCTTTCCATTCATCTGAATTAACCGATGACATGGCTTCCTTTACACTACTAGGATCATCAGAAAGCAACTGCATAGCACAAAAGTTTTGTGATTGTTTAGATTTGTTGGCAATACGATTTGATCGACGTACGTTATCTGCATCCGATGGAATATTTTGGGCAAGGTGTGGAGTCGGAATCCATTCATCATCTGCTTCAATTGGTGATGGCATAGGCGATGACCACTCATCAGAGTCGACGTCATCGCTCTCACCGAAATTAGTGTCTGACGTTGCATTGTTATCAACATCTTTCGTTATTCTAGGAGTTAATTCAACAAAATCTCCATCAACGTCATTCGTTAATCTAGGAGTTAATTCAACAAAATCTCCACTCTCCTCTGAATTAACTTCATCGTATTAACTTGTTGTTTAATGACCAATTGTAATTAATTAATGTTCTTATAGTAGGAGTTACCTTCGGGCTAGTGATGGTCAAACCAAAAATAAATAAAACTAATTCATTTTATTTTAAACACCCAACGTTTCGTTTGTTTGCTTCAAACTTCTTCAGGGGTATATTTTATTTATAAAATCTAGCAACAAAACAATAGTTTAATAAATTTAAAATTCAACAATTGTTTAGCAATTAATTTTCAACTTACAAATTCTTGTTTTACATGTTAATATTTATCACTCATTACTTATAAATAAAAAACTGGACTTCACGACACAGAATTTGTATAAATAAAAATAAATAATTAAATAAAAACAATACTACACAAAATTTTATTTGTCAACCTTAACGCTAATATCACAGAACTTGAACTAAATTAAACTATTGTAGCAGAATACTGTAGTTTGGTGTTATCTTTATCCTCCTTTGTATTCATTGTCCTTTGTATTTTTTGTTGTATCCTTAAACTTTCGAGAGTGTAACGTTTATTTGCTTTCTTCTCTTTGTCCAATATTTTTATATTTTCTAAATCAACTATATGTTTACATTGTTTTGCGTGAAGGGATAACGCTGTCGCCTCTTTTCCCTTCCTTATATCAGCTTTGTGTTCATTTACTCTCGTCCCTAGCTTTCTTTTTGTTATCCCAATGTAAACTAAATCACAGCTTTCTCTCTCATTTCCATTGCATTTGATTTCGTACACAACATTGTTTATCTTTAATTTGTCAAGTTTTGTTTTATTATTTGTGAATAGGTTTCTTAAAGTTCTGTTTGATCTGTGTGCTATTCTTGTTGTTGGATCTTCGATTATATTATGTAGTGCTTTTGTTTCTGTAAGCTTTGGAATGTATGGTACACTGTAAAATTTCATATTTGTTTTTGTTTGTTGGTTTGTGGAAGTTTTATTTTCGTTTTTAAGAATTTTATTAATTAAATTATTTATTATGTAGGATGGGTAGTTATTTTTTCCTAATGTTTCCCATATCGTGTTTATATTTTGTCTTTTGTATCTTTTGTCACTTAATTGTAAGACTTTTTTGATGAAATTGTTGGCCGTATTCAGTTTCATTTGTAGCGGCTGTGTTGAGTGATAGTTCATTATTCTTCCTGAAGAAGTAGGCTTTTTGTACCAATTTGTAATAATTGTACCATTGTCGTTAATTATATAAATGTCTAAGTAAGGTATTGCACTATTTTTCTCATTTTCTATCGTAAATTGTATTTTATTATGGTACGCGTTTAGTGTTTTTAATATAATTAGTTCGTCAGATTTATTTATGACAGCAAAAATGTCATCCACATATTTCGTCAAAAACTTAATTTTAATATTTTTTGATTTTAATTCTTCGATTGCATCGTCCAAAAGGGTGTCAAGTACAATATCTGCTATAGTTGGGGATAAAGGATTTCCCATAGGCATACCATACGTCTGATGATAAAATTTATTGTCAAAATTGAAATAATTGTTTTCATTTAAACAGAACTGTAGTATTTTTAGGAATAATTTCTTCTCTATTGCTGTGTGTTCTTTTAGTTGTTGCCATTTTTCCAGTATGTTCTTAATTGCTAGGTGAATCGGTATATTGGTAAACAATGATACCACGTCGAAGGAAACCATTACTTCGTTGTCATCTATTTTTATTTTCTCTAATTTTTGTTTCAATTCAAATGAGTTCTTTATGTTGTAAGTAGGCGATATAATAGTTTTTAAAATATTTCCTATGTATTTTGATAGATGGTAGCACGGCAAATTCACTGATGATGAGATAGGTCTGAGGGGTATATTTTCTTTGTGGATTTTCGGTAAACCATATAATTGAGGAGAAGCTGCTGCGTGTGTTGTCATTTTATATTTTTCAAATTTTGTTATAATGTTCTTTTTGTATAATTCCGTTATTATGCTGTTATTTCGTGTTTGGAGTTTTTCAGTGGGATCTGTTTCTATTGGCTTATAGGTTTTTTTGTCATTTAGCATCGATTTCATTTTGTTTTTGTAATCATTTTTGTACATTATTACCGTTTTATTGCCTTTATCTGCTGTCGTTATTGTTATTTCATTTTCATATTGCTTTATGTATTTCCTAGTCTCTTCATATGTGCTAAGAATAAATTTCTCCTTTTCACTATTTTTTAATTTTCTTTTATAACTTGCGATTCTATTGGCGATCCTTGATCGTGTAATTTCTTTTTGTGTCTCATCTTTTATATTCTGTACCCACTGCTCAATGTCTGCAATCAGTGGGATTGGAGCGAAATTCCTCCTGTTTACAGGCAAAGAGAATTTGTTCCCTAGCGATAATATCCACTTCTTCTCTAGGTCAAATTTTATGTCTGTAAGGTTGACAAACCATTCCTCGTTAAATATAATATTGTATTGTTTAAATTTTTGTTTTTTTAGTTTGTCTATTTTTAATACGTGTATTTGTTTAATTTTCGTTCTTACATTGTAGAATTTTTTCCATTGTTCTTTTTTATCGTAATTTTGGAGCAGTTCTGGGTAATAAAATTCATTTAAAATTTTTAGGCTCACCTTACTTCCTTCCAAGAATACCACATCACGACTTATAATTATACTGTTGTCTTCGGGGTTAAATAATCTGTACGCCTTACTTTCGCTACTGTACCCCATCATGATACATTCTGTGAATTTCGTGTCCAGCTTGCGACGCTTTTCCTTGCAAATGTGTGCAAAGCAGGACATCCAAAAACTCAAAAATTTCAGGTTAGGACGGCGACCAGACCAAACTTCTTCGGGGCTTCTGTCTTCATCACGACATGGAACTCTGTCGATTAAATAACAGGCTGTGTTAGCGGCTTCTGCCCAAAAAACGCTTGTCTAAACCGCTATCAATTAGCATACATCGAACATGTTCCATCAAGGTTCTATTAAACGATTTTTGATGAATCACCCCACAGATCTGCAAAAAATTTTTAAGTTTTCCATTAACATACTCGCCTCCGTTGTCAGTTCTGAGAATTTTAATTTTGGTCGAACACTGATTTTCAGCCATTTTCTTGAACCATACGAAAGTTTCGAAGACATCAGATTTTCTCTTAAGCGGGTATACAAACAATTTTCTGGAATAGTCGTCAACAAACGTTACCAGATACCGAGCTCCAGAAAACGAGTTTACACTTAGCGGGCCAACAACATCAGAATGCACCAATTCTAATAATTCTGTAGCTCTTATACCGTCTTCTCTTATTGGCTTTCTGGTTTGTTTTCCTTTCACACAAACAACGCACGGCTCTTTGCTTTTGTTTTAAAAAATAACGCCTTCTGAGGATTTTTTTACTTCAGCGAAATTCTTGTCGCAAATGTGTCCCATCCTTCTGTGCCAAAGACTAAGTTCTTTTGTAACAACAAATGCGTTGTTTTCTATAAATCGTTGTAAATTTTAGCAGAAGCAACAAGTGTACCATCTCCATTCAATATGCGGCATGCTTCACCCTCAAAAATAACTTTCTTACCGCTACTAGTCATTTGTCTTACAGAAAGACGATTTACACACAAGTTAGGTACATATTCAACGTTTTTCACTGTTATTTCTTTTTTTTTTTGATTTCCCAGTTAAAATATTTAAATCGACGTCGCCTGCGCAATCAACGTTCAATTCGCTCTTGTTAGCAACCATCACTTTTTTATCTTTTATGTTATGTATGTTATACATACACTTTCTGTCGTTTATCATGTGGTTGCTTGCGCCACTGTCTACGTACCAATACGTAAACTTCTCATTGTTTTTGTTGTAAGGTCCATTTGTGTTTACGTTCAAACTCGTGCCCGATGCTGTGAGTGTTGAAGAAAACCCTCCCTTCTCATTTTTTCTATTTTGCTTACCGTTAATTCTGTTGTTACCGTTCTTGAAACCACTTTTGATATTGTTGTTGTTCTTGTGATGACAATTTCTGGAAATGTGTCTGTATTCCTTGCAGTTGTAGCATTCTACAGGCTTTTTCTTCTTAGAGGTGAAATTTTTGGAATTGAGCACAGCCTCCTTTTCGCCACGTGGAGCATCAAATTTAGCATCTTGTAAAAGAAGATTCTTTACCTTATCGACGGTCAACGTTTCCTTACAGTTCTCGACAGCCATTACCAGTGGCTTAAAATCATCCGTCAACCCAGCTAACATAAGTGAAGCAGTAAGTTCGTCGTCTATGTTGAGTCCTGCATTCTTTACTTTCAGGGCAATTATTACAAGCTCGTTGACATATTCTTGAATAGAAACATAATTCCGCAGTTTCATATTCACCAGTTGTTTTAACAATTCCACTTTACGCGTAAGACCAGTGTCCTCAAAAGCACTCATCAATGCATCCCACGCTTCTTTTGCTGTTTTAGCTGCAGCAATGTGTCCGTAAATACAGGGATCTACCATCAAAACAATTTCTGCCAAGGCGCGTTCAATCGAGACAGCATTATTGGCATCAACCGAGCCGGTTTCCACAACTTTCCAGCATCCTTTTCTGACCAGGCAAGATTTTGCTTGCCTCTTCCATACGTCGAAATTCTCGCGTCCCTTTAGACGCTCCAACGAAAATCCAATAGGAAGGTTTGCCATCTTATTTGCCCCAAGAAAAAAAATACTTTTTTTATATAAGTCGGAAGTTTTTTTTATTTATTTGAAAAAAAAAGTTCGAATATATTTTAACTGCGTGACATGTAGCCCATAACCTGTTAGTTTGAATTAATTTATTAGACTCATAGAGCTTTCACATGTAAGTTAACAAAACGAATGAAAAAGCATAGTTTGCATAAACATAAAAATATTAAAACAAGTACAACAAAGTACAGGAGAAACACAGTGACTTATTAAATTTATCGTTCATTCCAACATATATGTATATACCCATGGATATTTATATTGAAATAAATAAAAACGAAAACAAATTAAAAGTAAAAACATTTTTTTTATTAAAAATCATTGGCAAACCATTTTTCAGGTTGTAAACTGAAACGTTGGCAAACCGTTTTGGTTTCTTCCGTAACTTACTGTCCACACTTGATGAATTTTCATCATAACACCTAATAAAACGTCGGCAGAGAAATTGTAAATTTTTCATTCATATCAATACATAGGGGTAGGACGTTGCGGAATTTATATCATGATGAATCATATTTTCTTCTTCGTCGTACAGCTAAAATCGAACATTTAGACCTTTATACGGATGACAATAACCACCAAAAAATATCAATTATTTTTATTAAGATTTATTTAATAATTATCACAAAATTTATGTTTTTTCATTAAAAAATATTTATTTCTTATAATTTGCACTAATTCGAATAAAGAAAATAAACGATAAAGTAAAAACAATAAATAAAATGACGTTTCATATCATAATATATTCATCTGAGCATGAGCTCTGATGATTATATCATAACGCTGATATAACATTAATAAATTGTGTCTATACCTGATGAACTTTCATCATGATATCAATTTGACATTCATCATGGTATAAATTCATCAGGTGTGGACACTATGTAGTGCTTTCCCAGTGCTATAATTTTTGTACGGTTGGCAATTTCTGCCTGGGTAACTACACTAAGTTGGTGTACGTGTACGCCAACTACATGATTGCAATTTGAAATCATTAAATTATTTCAATAAAAATGATTGCAATCAATTTTTTAAAATTTTCAAATCCATCGCCACAATTTTTTTAGGCCATTGCTGAATGTAGGTGGGGTACATGTCAAAAATACAAAATAATTGGCAATAAACACATTTGCTCAATTCACAATATGTTGTAAGTGTTGTTTGTAAACGTAATAATGTAGTTGGTAATTTTCACATACAAATGTTTCTAACTCCTCTCGTGCTTAAACCAGAAGACCACTGAGACACGCGTTATAAAGCCTGACTCTTCCTCTAGAGCAGTGTTGTGAACTTTTAATAACTAAATATCGCTGTCCACCTCCATAAAAAGCACTAAAAAGCGCTAGATCAAATTAAAATGGAAAAAAACTTTAAAAAACATAAATATCTATTTCGTTTACAGGACATTAAATGCATGTTAAAAACTTTGCACTACATATTTTCAATAGCGAAGTTCAGTGTTTGATACAAATGGTCTTGCGAAAGTGCAAATGCAAAATATCGTAACTTTTTTATGAAATTTCGGGTATTTTTTTTTGTTGAATTTCAGACAAAAGCTACGATATTTTGCAATTGCACTTTCGCAAGACCATTTGCAGCAAATACTGAACTCCGCTAATATTTCATTTGATTATTGAGTTAAATTTTTAAACAACGGTAAGGGAACCACATAAATCACTTCGGCATAGTTTTCTGCAAAGTATATTGTTGAGGCATGTTTTACCCTGTTATAGACAATACTTAAAGTAAAATTGTATTCGATAATAACAGCCGTATAAAATAGAGCTTATTTAAAAAATTTATGTCAAATAACCATTGGGAATTTAATGGAATGTTGATAATGAAGAAAATTTAGCTAAAAAGAATTCAGTATTCCAGGCATATAAGTGCAATATCCTCCTACGCACAATTATAGCCAAATATGTTTGTGTAAATTGGCAAATTTTTATACAAAATGTTGTTAGCAATAGTTTTGGATAAATTTTTTAAAGATAAAAATGCTTAACTATTTTTAATTTCAAAGCCAAAACAAAACTTTTTTAATAATTACTTGTGAAAATTTTACGAAACTTCTAACCTTGACAAAAAAGCACCAAATTAGCGCTTTTTTTTAAAAAAGCGCTATAGAGAAAAAATGCGACTTTTGATACATCAAAAAGCGCTAAAACTAGCGCCAAAGGCGCTAAAGCGGCAATTATGCTCTAGAGATGTTTAAAGTTTCAGATAAATTCAATCAGCCGTTTAGAAGTTCTAGATTTATTACCATTTATTTTGCAAAACTCCCCACATTACCCATTAGTGATCGGAAAAATGTGATACACGCAAATAAAGACGACAACAATTGTTTCAACCGAATTAGTTTTAAAAAATTAAAATAATTCATTATCAGTTAGACTGACGACACAATCGTTCGTATTCTAGATATACATAAATAATTTCATTAAAGTTCATAGAAAAATTATTCAACATCGTAAAAATCTCTTTACAAATAGCTACACAATATATAATGCAAGTGTGTATAATTAGTTATTGATAGTAGCTTTCCTACACTAAAATTGAATAAATTCAGTAAAGTGCGATGTTGACTCGAATACAATCTTCATGATTCTATGTTTTCGTTTTGGCGACATTAGTTTGTTTTGGGTAATTTTTTCGTTTTGAGCTCTTTTTCGTTTTTACCTTTTTTCGTTCTAACGATTTTTTTCTTTTTTGTGTTTTCTTTTTTTAATTTTAGTGATTTCTAGACTACGGAACGATTTAAGTGTTGTACTATGTATGGTACGGTATGCATTTAAGGGATATATACTCTGCCAACAAATTTTCATACAAAAATTTATTTTATAACCCTTTTATTAATTAAAAATTTCTTTATGAATTAGCTTGTTACACTTTAACTAAAAGGCATATAATGCAATCAAAATTAATTAATGACACCTTTGCATGAATTTGCATACATATATGCATATATTAATAATACAAAATTCAGTACAGTGCGACTTTGGCTCGCCTATACCCCTTTCGTTTTTGCCCTTTTTTCATTTTGACAATTTTTTCGTTTTGCTTTTTTATTAAATTTTTTTTATTTATTAATTTTTTCTTATTTATTAATTTTTTTTCGACTTTTTTTGTTTTTGCGTTTTTTTAATTTCGGTTTTTGGAATTTTTTTTGGTTTTTACGTTTTTTTTCGCTTTTTGACTATATTTTAAATTTTAGGGATTTACTTTAGTTTTGGCGCTTTGGAGATTTCTTTTCGCTTTTTGGTAATTTTTTTTAATTTTAGCGATTTTTTTTGGTTTTGAAATTTTTTTCTTTTTGGAAATTTTTTCGGTTTTTCGTTATTTTTTTAGTTTTGGTAATTTTTTTTTGTTTTGGCGCTAGTATTTTAGTTTTCATTAATTATTGTTAAAAAACCAATTTAGGCGGATTTTGTTTTATGAATATTTCAAACTAAACTATTTTTTTTACTAAGTTTCATCAATTCTTTTTGTTTTCATTACATTACTAATATGAAAACGGTAATTTTTGTCTGATAAACGAAAACCATTTTTTTAGATTTATGCTATTTTGTTTTTGTTTTACATGTAACTTTCACTAAGTCGACGCGTATTCCAGAATAGCCACACAGAAAAAATTATCACCATCAAATTTTCAAACAATAGTTTGTCTAAAAATAAATTTAATTTTCAGTAAACGTTCTGTACATAATCTATGAATTGTTTGTTTGACTCTTATTTACAAACCAAAACAACAAGAAAAACTGTGTTATAAAGAAAAACAACCCCGATGACGACATACACAGAAATAACAACAACAACAACAATGATAGCAAAAGGAATGCGATTGTACCAAATTTGTTTACTGAAGATTTTTGAGTGAATCAATTCGTTAATGTCGTTGTTGAATTCTTATTCATTCTTTTAGAGTCTTTAGATAAGCATTCAGACTTGAACACATTTAACAAAGTGAAATTTCATAAATGTTTACTGGATAATGGTGATAATGACCTGACAAAAACTTTGTTCGATATATTACAAAAAATCCACTAGATATTTTGGTTTAATTAAGTAAACTATTTTGTTTAATATATGTTAGTATTTTTAGACTAATTCTTTTATAAATTCAGACAAGAATATTGTTTGATATTTTCCAGAAAATCCATTAAATCTTTTTGTTTGATTTAGTAAATTGTTTTGTTTACAATTTGCAATTATTTTTAGACAAATTATTTTGTAGATTTAAACAATTTGTTCACTGGAAAAAAACACGTTTTTTCAATGAAATTGTTCATATATTTTTGCCTATATATACAAATTTGTTTGTAGGTCCGTTTGTAGACAAAATATTTACTATTTTATTCAATTCCTTTACAGAAAATGAAATTTAGTTTTTTCTGTGCATCAATATTAATAAAATGTTTTTAAAAATTAAATAGATTTCCCTTTCCTTGATAAAGTTAACAAATAATTGACGAAACGTCGGGAAAAATCAAATAAAATAATTTGTTTTATTTGCATTATGAATCTTTAGGCCTTATTAGCTCATTTCAAAATATATGAAATACAAGTTTACATTGGGCTTACAATAAAAATAATAAAAAATCTTTCTTTTCAGAATAATGATGAAGCCGGCCTAGTTCAGCACATAACCTCCTTATTGACGACACCAACAAATCGTGTCTTAGGTCTCTGTTTACTTGATAAGCTTATAGATGATTGTTCCATTGATGTCTTAGAAAGAAAAGGAAATTTGTGGACAACATTTGTGTTAAAAGCATGCAACAATCAAGAGTTGCATCGCGATACTCCTATTATGTTTCATGTCCTAAGTAAGTAATTTTAGTATGTATAGATACATATTTCACTTTTGATATTTAATTATTAAGCTCAAGGTCTCTTTTTTATACAAAAACACAAACAAAACAATTGCATTTTTACTGTCACGTCGAAAGTTGCTTGTTCCGCTGTGTATGTTCAAAATTAAATTAATGCTAATTTTTCCCTAGTTCCTTGAAATATTAATCATGTCTGATCTGAGTCCATAGAAAACTTAGAAGCCTGACTGGTGGCAAATAGTTGTCAGAAACCTAAGTCGGTTGACAAAAAAACCTAAGTCTAAGAATGTATTAGTAGAACATTTTCTATTAGTATTGGTTTAAATAAAATATTCCCCACAGCACCAAACCATACTTAGTTGTACAAAAAGTATTTTACAAATTTATATGTTTTAAACATGAATTTTTAGTTATTATATACAATTAATTTTACATTATTTAATGAAATTTTGAATTTAGAATCATTTTTAATACATTTGTGCTAAAAAAATGTTGATTTGCCAAAAATTTTTTTGCAATTTTTCTATTTGGTACTAAAAATATTTATCCCAAATAGTAACAAAAATTCAACACTGTTGAATGAAAAAAGGGTTGAAAACTTCGATAAATTTCAACCCACAAATGCCAACAAAATTAAAAAAATAATTTAAAATTACAGCAAGAAGAAACATAAAATTTATACCAAAACAAATAAAATACTAAATAAAATAAAAAAGTGAGTGTTTGTGTGTGCAAAAAAGATATATTTTTCCGCGTTTTCAAATGCAAAACTTACGCTCTGTTATATGTGTTGAATTGCCTCTCTAAAGTTTGTTGAATACACAAGACCAGTGATGGAAAATGCAAATGGTACCGAAGTTATACTTAAAAAGTACTTTTTTCGCCTTAATGGTACTTAATTCAAGATTTAAAAAAAAATACAATTTCAGGTATTCTAAATTATTATACAAAAGAACTATTCTTGACATTTGAATATAATTTTTTATTATTTCCGTAGTTTTAATATTTCCACTTCGAGTGAAAGATCGTTTAACAAAAATATATATCTTTATTAGGATTAGTAAAGCCAGGGGGCGTTTTTACAACTCAACAGAATATCTTTCTCAAAAGAATACAGCGCACAACGAAAAATGCCCATGTTTGGAGCATGTGTGCTGTCAGTTTTTTTTTACCCTATCGAGACCTCGGTGGCTATTATGTATTTCGATTTGAAAACAAAATAATTCGTAAGTGTATACCTTATACATACATTGTGTGTTCGAAAATGTTTTCTTTCGAATCGAAATAATAGAAAAAATAAAAAAATGTTTTCAATTATTTGTTAATAGATGTCTTACTTAGGGTCTACAACTGCGATTGAATTTAAGATAACATGAGAGAGTACGTCGGAAGAAAAACAAAGATAAAATGTCGATATTTCTCTTCGTCTCATACAAGGGGAAAACGAAATTTTACTTTTCTTATAAGATTTCATTTTATACAAACATGTACTACTTCTGCATAATCAGTCATTTTATTTTTAATTTTAAATATGTAAAATCACAGACATTTATTAAAAAACATCGCTTGTTATTTATTTTAATAAACACTCACACATGCAAACTAATTTATTTTCATCTACGTGTATTTTTTAACAGTTTATCTCATCAGATTGTTCTTATAACAATGCTCTCATAATAATTCTTATAATATCGAGATAACACTACTTTTAAGTCTACACGTAACATAATTCTCTCTGCGATTGAATTTGACGTTGTCATCTAACATATTATGTTACGTGTAGACCCCATGTTATACAAATATTCTACATATATATATTATACATATATTCTAGCTACTTCGCGTTATTTGCAGTCTACACCTAACTTAACTTAACACTTCAAGTTAATGTTAAGTTTAGTCCGCTCAAGTTAATGCTTTTTTCAGGTTATAACATAGTTTTAGCGCAAAAGATGAAAAGCCGTAGGTCAGACGATCTGTAGACTATTCTGTTACAACGTCTTAAAGGAAATTAAATTGCCTTTCGATAATATGTAGACTAGTTTGATATTAATCGGATAAAAGTTTAGAAAATGTTTTCAAACGCCATACCAGAAAATTACCGACTATTCTGCCAAATGTCTAAGAGAATTTTAGACAACTCCCTTGATAAAGTTTCAGATTTTTCTGACGTCAGACATTCCGGCAAAATATGTTAATATTTTTTATTAGGGAAAAGTGGCCACCACATTTTTTTAATGTGTGCAACTAACTTTGATTTTTTATATGAAATTAATTTAAAACTTCCAAAAAATATGGTAAATGTGCAGGTATACAAAATTCTATTAAAACCCATTTTTTAAGGAAAATTACAAAAACTTTATGCACTTATCTTAAAAGTGCAGGTATAGAAAGTGCACTTAAAAAACGAATTTGTATGGGATTTTAGAGCATAGTGACAAAAATTAATAGTTTTGTGCAGTTAATTCCAAAGTGCGCTTAAACAAAAGGTAGTTAAATCAAAACTACTGTATATAGAAAAAATAGGATGCTGCATCGCATAATTTGCATTTACTCGAGAACTAGTTCTTCCATTAAATTAAAAAAACACAGAAGGATCGGAAACAAAATAACCTTTAAATTAATGCCTTACTAATTTTTAAGTCTTATAGTTTCGGAGGTATTCAGAAAGTTTATCAAAAAAATAAATTTAAAAAAAAATTTAAATTTTTTTAAAAGACTAATTAAAAGTTTAAACTGAAGAAAATTCTATTCTTAAGTGCGATAACTCCATATGTTACAAATAAAATCAGCTAAAATTTATCAAAATAATTTCATATATTCTGAATTTATTAACAATTTAGTAGTAGCACATATTTTACAGATTTATTTTTAATTTTTATTTCTTCTAAACTGAATTACAAAAATTTAAAAAAACGTTTAAGACAACCATTTTGTACTGGATTATATTATATTTTAGCTAGGTGCTACCATTGAATTGTGAATAAATTCGGAACTTATGAAATGATTTTAATAAATTTTAGCTCATTATATTTGTAACATATGAAGTTATCACAATTAAGAATAAAAGTTAAAATTTTCTTTAGTTTAAAATTTTAATGAGTTTTTTGGAATGTTTTTTTTAATTTTTTGGAAAAAATTATTCTTTTGATAACACTTTTTGAATATCTCCGAAACTGTAAGACTTCTAAACAATTAATGAGGAAGTAATTTAAAGGCTATTTTGTTTCCGAGTCTTCTGTGTTTTTTTATTTAATCGAAGAACTAGTTGTAGAGTAAAAACATCCTGTTTTTTCTTTATAACGGAAAATCCCGAGATACAGAGTCAATTCAAATAAGTAATTATATGTATTAGAGCTCAGTATCATATGTACGCAAATTGACTAAGAAATCACGGGCCTTAGAAATCGTGTTGACCTGTGTAATCTATATTAATTTAAAATTTTGTCAACTCACTACTAGAAATAGAACAATCAGATAACAATTAAAGCTTTTTTATTATAATTATCATCTACTGTTAAGATATTTTTATCTATATCTAATGTTTATAATTTTTTTTTAATTCTCTTAGTTACAATTTAATTTTCTAAGATCTCTTTGTTTGTAATTTTCAAACTGCCTTTGCTTTACTAAATGCGAACGACAGTGCCTTTCTTATAAATACATATATTGAAAACAAAAGTAAAAAATTCAAATTTGTTTTGAATTTGTGTGTATTTAGTCGAACTATATGGGTTTTATCCAAAGAAATTTATTATTCAGGCTTAAGTTCGTTCAATTTAATTTTTACAATTAAATCATTTTTTATTGAATTTTTATGATAAAGGTTGAAATTTTAGAGCATGCGTTTTGATGTAACACAGAATAAGGAATTAAAAAAGCGACTTTTTTCATAAATATGCTTTACGTTTCAAATATACTAGTATTTTTAACAAATAAATGCAACACACTTTGAAAATAATAACAAATAATCAAAAGTAATCGCAGAAAGTAGTCGAACTATTTTGTGATTACTTTTGATTATTTAAAAGTAATTCCAAATAATCCCGATTATGTTTTGATTATTAGTAACCGTAATCATGGGATTACGATTACTAAATGAAAATAATCGTAATCCTAATCATTATTTTACCTCTTGAACAAAAGTAATCTAATTACTAATCATTACGATTACTAATCATTACTTAACAGCTATGTATTGCATTATTATCTTCATCAGCTTGAGATATTGAGAGAACACTAAACTGGTCCAAATAGGTATGTCGAGATTTATCAGGAGGGACCTTTAAAGAGTCTAAATGGTTAGATTTTAAATCAATCGATAAAATTAAAAAAAAAATTAATATACATATATGGTTTCTTTTTTTATTATTTTTAATAAAATAATTTTTTTTATGAATATAAAAGAACTGTTTACTTCGAAAGTTCTATTTGAACAAACACAAAATGAATAGAATATAATAAAAGGTAAAACGTAAGAAAACGGAAATACTACTCTGGCAGCGATTAATTCGTACGGATTTTAATAGGCATTTTACTTTGTTGTTTTTGAAGTCATATATTTTTTATAAAAGTCAAAATTTTTTCATTCTTTCTTTTATAGTTTAAAGATAATTTTGCTGCTTATTAATCACTGAAAATCATCTCAGTATTTGAGCCTTTGTAGGCAATCATAATATGTGACAACAATAAACGACCCTGATACAAGAATTGATAGTTTAAAGAAAAATTTCCGCGAAATATGCTACAAAAGATAACTACAAAAGAAAGAATGGAAAAAGTTTAATATATATGGAAAATATGTGACTTCAAAAATTACAAAGTAAAATGCCTATTATAAGCCGCGGCTTATTTACAATTTACTAAATCAAACAAAAAGATTTAGTGGATTTTCTGAAAAATATCAAACAATATTTTTGTCTGAATTTATAAAACAATTGGTCTAAAAATATTAACAAATATTAAACAAAATAGTTTACTTAATCAAACAATAATATTTAGTGGATATTTTGTAATATATCAAACAAAATTTTTGTCTGGGCATTTATGAAATTTCACATTATTAAATGTGTTCAAGTCTGCATGTTTATCTAAAGACTCTAAAAAAATGAATGAGAATTAACGCAACGATATTAACGAATTTATTCGCTCAAAAATCTTCAGTAAACAAGCTTGGTACAATCGCATGCCTTTTCCTATCATTGTTGTTGTTACTTGTGTGTATGACGTCATCGGGGTTGTTTTCTACGAGACAGTTTTTCTTGTTGTTTTTGGTGTTTGCGTTCTAAATAAAAGTCAAACAAACAATTCATTGCTTCTGTAAAAAACATTTACTGAAAATGAAATTGATTTTTAGACAAACTTTTGTTTCAAAATTTTTTGGTGATAATTTTTCTGTGCGTACGAATTAATCGATATAAGCCGTACGAATTAATCGTTTGCAGAGTAGTAATTATTGCATTGCTAAGCAGAGTTGTATTTATGTGCAGTTATATGTCCAATACAGTGTCTATATGCATTTCATTGGTGATTTACCAAAGCATCGGTAGGCTTCAACCATACTTTTAAAAAGTTTCACGCCTCTTATTTTATGCACAAACTTTCAAAAACCATTTGAGAATTAACTAATGATAATTTTTTGCAAATCAGAAGAGAATAAAATAAGCGTAGTAGACTTAAAAACTTATGCAAAACCCAACAAACAATTTATATTCCATATCACTCTATTTAATATTTTTACACCTTTATTTATTTTTTTTGTAACAAACACAACCCGCGAAGCGATTAGCTTTTTACGGTAAACACCCAGAGTTTGTGGCAGGAATCGCACCCACGACCTCTAGGCTGACAGGCTAGCATCGCTACCACTCAGCCGCAGTGGCGGCCAATTAGTCGCCCATTGGGTTACAATAAAAGTATTAATAAGGCAAAATTAAAAATAAAATCCAAATTAAAGCATTTATTAAATTTATTATTTGAGATATTTTCCCAATTTTATATAAAATAAAGATTCCTTTGTTGAGGGTTAAACAAAGAAATCTTTATTTTGAATAAAATTGGGAGAATATCTCAAATAATATCGAGTCATAGCCGCACGAAAATCGTAACCAGCAAAAATAAAACTTTACAGGAGAAGCGTTTTTTTAATAACTTCGCTTCAAATGGCGGTATTGCTCTGAAATTAAGTATATCAGCTATTTTTCGTCCAATATACGTATCATAATAAATTTTAATGGTTTATTTCTAATATAATGGTGTATTATTCGGCTTACGATGATTTTTTCTGTCATGCTAACTATCTACTGAATAAAATTATGTTGGTTACGAAAAAATTTCATGTTAAAATATTATAAGGTTTTTTGACTTCATTTTTAGGGGTCCATACACCAAAAGTGGAAATTGTTTTCGCTACGCTGTCCGCCTGTCTGTCACAGGCTGTTTTCTCGGGAACCGTAAGAACTACGGACCTGAAATTTTCACGGAATAAGTAAAACTTATATATATACAAACTGAGTGTTGTGTTTTTCTTCCGACGGGGTTTTTTTGAATTTGGAACGATTTTCCGTCATCCCACGTCAAATTTGGTTTGTAAACAGACCGGTTTCGGCTCTGTGCCATCTTCAGTGTTCTATTGGATACTAAATCGTTTTTCTGTTGTACGTTGTTTCTTTTATAATTCATTTGTATACCTAACTTCCTTCCTTGATCCCTTTTGTATTCTGCTCCCTATTTCTCTCTCCCGCTCTTTCTCTCTCTCTCGCCTCTATATGCTTTTGTGTGTCTCTACCTGCTACCTGTTTCTCTTACTATTATGTTTGTGTTTAATATTTGGTTTATAATCTGCTCTGTTATTTATCAGTTGTTTTATCCCTACGTAGGTAATAATCCGTAATTGTACGTTTCTGGGTAATCCTTTTGTCTTGTTCATTTTCTACTACGTTGCCTGGACTATTGTTTTCTTTTGTGTAAAAATATTTTAACGGTTCAAATATTACGTCTGAAGCAGTGTTTATTTGTTCATTTATTATTCTTCCGTCAAATATTTTTTGCTTGTATATTTCCATGTTCTCTAATACGTTCAGTCGCCGTCCTTTATGTTGTGAATGTAATAGTTTAACTGTTTTTCTAATATGTCCTGGTGTACATTTGTTGTCGAATATGTGGTTTGCGAAATTCGATTCTGGTGTTATTCCTGGTTCTCTCAGTTTCTTGTTGTAGTCTCTCATGTGCTCGCGAAATCTTGTTTTTATCTTTCTTCCAGTTTGTCCGATATAACTGTGTTGGCATGTGCAAGTTAATTTGTACACTCCTTGTTTATCTAGGAAGTCTGTTTCGTTTGTTCTGTTCTGTAGTATTCTACCCAAGTTGTTTCTTGTTTGGAATGCTGTGTTAATGTTTTGTTTTCTAAAAAATTTTGCCAGTTTGTATGTTGATTTTCCCATATACGTAAAGATAACCCAGGTTTTCTTTTCTTGTTCCTGTTCTCTGTTCCGTTATATATATATATATATATATATATATATATATATATATATATATATATATATATATATATATATATATATATATATATATATATATATATATATATATATATATATATATATATATATATATATATATATATATATATATATATATATATATATATCTATATATATCTATATATATATATATATATATATATATATATATATATATATATATATATATATATATATATATATATATATATATATATATATATATATATATATATATATATATATATATATATATATATATATATATATATATATATATATATATATATATATATATACATATATATATATATATATATATATATATATATATATATATATATATATATATATATATATATATATATATATATATATATATATATATACATATATATATATATATATATATATATATATATATATGTATATATATATATATATATATATATATATATATATATATATATATATATATATATATATATACATATATATACATATATATATATATATATATATATATATATATATATATATATATATATATATATATATATATATATATATATATATATATATATATATATATATATATATATATATATATATATATATATATATATATATATATATATATATATATATATATATATATATATATATATATATATATATATATATATATATATATATATATATATATATATATATATATATATATATATATATATATATATATATATATATATATATAAGCACGCTAAAAGCCACATTGGAGCAGAATTACTTCAAATTCAACAATAGCATATATAGGCAAATCAACGGACTAGGAATGGGAAATCCAACATCAGCAATACTCATGGAAGTATTTATGCAAAATTTAGAAGAGAAATACGTAGAGGAGTTAAAAACAAATTTTGGGGTAACATTCTATGGAAGATACATGGACGATGTTATATGTGTAATAGAAGGAAATATGGAGGAGCAAATTCTGGATCTACTGAACAAACAACACAAAAACATAAAATTTACAATGGAAGTGGAGGAGAACGAAAGGATAAACTACCTAGACCTAACGATTAGGGCAAACAAGAGCTTAAATAGAATTGAATACGAAATATACAGAAAACCAACCGCTACAGATACAATAATACACAATTCATCAAACCATCCTCAACAACATAAGAACGCAGCAATTAGGCAATTAATAACGAGACTTGAACGAATACCCCTAACACGAGAGGCCTATATGAAAGAGTTAGGAATAATATATAACATAGCGGAAAACAACGGGTATAAAAAAGACCTAGTTGACAAGATTAGAAAGGATATCGAGGCAAGTAAGACACGGAAGAGAGAACAGGAACAAGAAAAGAAAACCTGGGTTACCTTTACGTATATGGGAAAATCAACATACAAACTGGCAAAAATTTTTAGAAAACACAAGATTAACACAGCATTCCAAACAAGAAACAACTTGGGTAGAATACTACAGAACAGAACAAACGAAACAGACTTCCTAGATAAACAAGGAGTGTACAAATTAACTTGCACATGCCAACACAGTTATATCGGACAAACTGGAAGAAAGATAAAAACAAGATTTCGCGAGCACATGAGAGACTACAACAAGAAACTGAGAGAACCAGGAATAACACCAGAATCGAATTTCACAAACCACATATTCGACGACAAATGTACACCAGGACATATTAGAAAAACAGTTAAACTATTACATTCACAACATAAAGGACGGCGACTGAACGTATTAGAGAACATGGAAATATACAAGCAAAAAATATTTGACGGAAGAATAATAAATGAACAAATAAACACTGCTTCAGACGTAATATTTGAACCGTTAAAATATTTTTACACAAAAGAAAACAATAGTCCAGGCAACGTAGTAGAAAATGAACAAGACAAAAGGATTACCCAGAAACGTACAATTACGGATTATTACCTACGTAGGGATAAAACAACTGATAGCTAATAGAGCAGATTATAAACCAAATATTAAACACAAACATAATAGTAAGAGAAACAGGTAGCAGGTAGAGACACACAAAAGCATATAGAGACGAGAGAGAAAGAGCGGGAGAGAGAAATAGGGAACAGAATACAAAAGGGATCAAGGAAGGAAGTTAGGTATACAAACGAATTATAAAAGAAACAACGTACAACAGAAAAACGATTTAGTATTCAATAGAACACTGAAGATGGCACATAGCCGAAGCCGGTCTGTTTACAAACCAAATTTGACGTGGGATGACGGAAAATCGTTCCAAATATATACATATATATATGTTTTTTATGCGTCAATTAACTAGTACCGGTGTTCCTTACGTCTTTTTTATGTACCTGTATTTTCTTTTTTTAATATAATTTTTGTGATTATTGCATTTAAAAATTATTTGAATTAGGTATGTGCATTTCTTTTCTTAAAAAGTAATGTTATTAAGATCGCATTTAAACAAAAAACTGTGGGTGTGTGGGATATTCACGATAATAAAGAATTTTGCAGATTTGGATTTATGAATACTTGTTCTTTTAAAAACTCTTTGGGACATTCGTCTTTTATAGGCAGGTAATCACATTGTAAAGTGTTCAAAGTGATGTGAATAATATTTTAAATGCATAATTAAAAATACACAAATGTTTATGATGGCAAAAAGGTATAAGAAAATGTGTCTGATGCGCAAAAATAGAAAGAGGGGAAATTTTCAAAAAATCATCAAAAATAATGGCGCTAACTTTTTGGAATGTGCCTAAAAGTAGATATTTCAAATTTTATTTTGGTATATAACGGTATTTGTATAATTGCTACCTTCACTTTTAAAAACTTTCCTTTGTTTTTTTTTTGCAAAAAAGTGTATAAAAACCTTTTTTTATATTTAAAACAAATTTTTTTAAAACATAAATATTTAAGATATTTTTTTTAAATGATGAAAATAGTTTTTGATCAACTCTTTCAGCAAAAAAAAACAGTACAATACCTCTATTCGTTTAGCAAACAAAAAAAATCATATAAAAATCTTGAAACAGGAAAAATCCATTAAAATCGCATTAATTTTCTTCGAATTTCCTGACTAGCAGTATCTCGGAACTAGAAATCTCAACTTAGTCTTGAAAATTCACAGTATAATGAAAAATTTTTATTTATCGATCAGCTTACTTAGATTCTAAGATTTCTTTAAATTCATTTTTACCTTTTTGGCCAGGTTTTTGGCTCAAATACTCCTCCGTGCGTCTGGTCAAATGTAGCGACCACTTTAATTTTTTTTGCGTGCTTGTGTAATTAAATATTAAAATTAATATAAAGGTCAATAACTACATTTTTCGTTACATTTAGATAAACTTACTAAAATCTCTCAACAAGTACCTGATTTGGCGAAATCCTTTATAAGTACACATATTTCAAAAATCTATGATTGTCTTACAAATATTCGTTCATCGAAAACAAAACATTCCCTACAATGTATTGAGACATGTTTACGCGTCTATCCCGGATCGAGTGGTCCTTCAAGGTGTACCATAGAACGATTTTTATGGAAAAATATAGACCTCATTGACTACGAACTCGTTCAAAATTATGGTAAATGCTTACATCTTCTTCAGCAAGTAAAAGGAGGTGGAGTACAAGGCGTTAATCATAAAACACAGTGGAAAAACTATCAACTTCAACTGTTGGGCGGCATTCACTCTGTTTATAATAAAATGTTTGCAAACTGTGTAGAAATGTACGAAGAGAAAGTAGAAGAAGAAAAATTACCATGGGAAGCAGATCAAATTGAATATGATGCTGAACCAGTAAAAAAAGCCGCGCAAATGTATACCCGGTGTCGTAACCTGATTACATATCTCAGTATCGCTCTAAGGTAACTTTTGAAATAGTTATTATATACTATATATTGTTCTTAAAATACATATTTCTTTTTTTAGAGAACCCTTTCCTGTGGAAAAACCTGTTCTAATAAAAAAAATTTTAAACATTGTTATCAGAGGCTTAAGTGTAAACTGCTTAATGTTAGAACGGAATCCCATTGCGGACAATATTGCTCTAAATATTCTTTTGCCAAAGTTGCATATAGATTTACTAAATTTACTCAATGTAGTAGTTACAATGTAAATTAAAAATAATTGAAATTTATGAATTATTTTCATACATTGTAATTGCTTTTTCCAGATCGCAAGGTCATCTCCTTCCTTATTCGGATCTTATTTTGGGTTTTCTGGTAGATGAACTGAAGTGGACGTCTGCTAAAAATATACATGGACATCAACAAAAATTGTGGTATGTATATATGTATAAATTTCTACTTATAATTTTAATTTGACTAGTATCAATAAAAGTTAATTAAACAGCAGTATCACCAATTACTAGAGTCCGACCGAGTATTCGGTTTCGGATTAGGCCAGAATTAAGATAGGTAACTCAATTGAGAAAAATTGATATTTCCATACAACACACACACACCCACACACAAATTAAAAATATGCTGTTGTATAAAAATCATTATTTTTTTATCAATTGAGTTTCCTCACTTAATTGTGAATAAAATCCAAAGTTGTTGATCGATTTTAATGAAATGTAGCTCGTTTTATTTTCATTTATTCATTAATTTATTTGTAATATAAAGCCTTTAAGGCCAAAAATAACAATATTACAAGTTTAACTAATTAAAGCGTGAGATGAAAGTAATATCTAATATAACAAAAAATAAAATAAATGTATATATTAAATATCTGTATGAAACATTCGTTTTTTAATTCACAGTATTTCTTTGTTTTACAAATCACTAACACTATTGCTAAAATGTGCGACAAAACATGTGTTGAGAGTAATAAGCAAATAATGAATAATGGCAATCACCAGTGCATTAAGAGAGAATCAACTCAAATCGTGTCTTTTATTTATTTTTCACTAGTCTTAAAAGTATTTGAAAACAAAAGCAGTTGTTCACAAAATAAAGCAATGAATCGAAGGAGTGATTCGTGTGAACTATTTGTTATCTCAATGAGGAAATGAGAAAATTAGAGCACGTTATGCTCTTTTATATTAAAAAAGAAAATAAGAAAACAACCCTTAATCAGAAAATGTAATTTTATATGATATAATATATTTTAATTAAAATAATCTTGAAAGTTGAATCGTTTTTATAAAAAATAACTTTATTTCATTATTGAAACTAAATAAAATTTTTTTACTAAATGGAACTAAATAAAAAAATTTTTACTATATAAAATTAGAAATTTTTTTAACAATGTTGGCATAACTTCGGTTTAAATTAAGCTATGTTTCTGATTTTTATGGTTCCGTACTCCAAACGTGTAAAGGACCCTATTGTTTTCGATACACTCTCCGTCCGTCCGTCCGTCTGTCTGTCTGTCACAGACTGTTTTCTCGAGAACCGTAAGAGCTACGGACCTGAAACTCACAGAATATGTAAACCTTTGGCCGCTACAACAACAAATATGTGACAGCTAAAAATTATAGGGTGCTCTAAAGCGAGCAACGAAACATGTTGAAATACTAATGTGATATACAGACACTTATATATAGACACTTGAAATTTTCAAAGTATGCATAATAGACTTCACCAATTAACACTGATATTAAAAACAATAAAAATTAAAGGGTTTTCTATCACTTAATGTAGTTTTGACTATGTAATTTGGACAATTTGCTGTATCTTGGAAACCGCAAGAGACAAACTCTTGAAATTTAAAAAAACGCTAAAACTAAAAAATTCCAAAATTAAAAAATATCAAAACGAAAAATTGACAAAATGAAAAAAGCGCTTAAAGGAAAAAGCACCAAAATTAAACAAAAAACGCTAAAATACAAAAAATTAGAAAAACTAAAATGATCGTCAAAAAACTAAAAAAACGCAAAAAACCGAAAAAAGTCGTCAAAAGGAAAAAAAGCACCAAAACAAAAAAGCACCAAAACGCAAAAAATCACCATAACTAAAATGATCGCCATAAAAAACCCCCAAAAAGAAAAAAATCACCAAAAGTTTTAAAAATCACCAAAACTAAAATTATCGCCGAAAAACGAAATAAATCGCCAAAATTGGGAAAAAATCACTAAAACGAAAAAAAAGCGCTAAAACAAAACAAGCACCAAAACAAAAAACACGCCAAACACGCAAAAAAACGCCAAAATGGAAAAAAGCACCAAAACGAAAAAGAGGACCAAAACAAAAAAAATCGCTAAATCGCAAAAAATCACCAAAAGGAAAATTATCACCGAAAAACGAAATAAATCGCCAAAAATGCAAAAAAAAAACCAAAACGAAAAAAAGCGCCAAAACAAAAAAAAAGCGCCAAAACAAAAAAACGCCAAAACGCAAAAAATGCCCAAAGCTAAAATGATCGCCAAAAGACGCAACAAATCGCCAAACATTTAAAAAAAGCACCAAAAATTTAAATAATCGCCAAAATAAACATATTGCCAAAAAACGAAATAAATCGCTAAAAATGGAAAAAAAGCACAAAAACGAAAAAAAAACACAGAAGCACCAAAACAAAAAAAACGCTGAAACGCAAAAAATAACAAAAACTAAAATGATCGCCAAAAAACGATATCATTTTAGGTTTGGTGATTTTTTGCGTTTTAGCGATTTTTTTGTTTTGGTGTTTTTTTGTTGTGGAGCTTTTTTTCCTTTTAGTGCTTTTGTTCTAATTTTGGCGATTTATTTCGTTTTTTTTGCGATATATTTCGTGTTGGCGATTTTTTAAACGTTTAGTGCTTTTTTCCATTTTTGGGGATTTATTTTTTTGTTTTTTTGTTTTGGCACTTGTTTTTCCGTTTTGGTTATTTTTTTCCATTTTTGGCGACTTATTTCGTTTTTCGGCGATAATTAAAGTTTTGGTGAGTTATTAAACTGTTGGTGCTTTGTTCTTTTTGTGGTTTTTGTTTTTTTGGCGATCATTTTAGTTATGGTGATTTTTTGCGTTTTGGTTCTATTTTTGCTTTGGTGCTTTTTTTCGTTTTGACGACTTTTCGGTTTATCGCGTTTTTTCAGCTTTTTAACGATCAATTTAGTTTTGGTAATTTTTGGTGTTTTAGCGTTTTTTGTTTAATTTTGGTGTTTTTTAAGCGTTTTTTTCATTTTGGCGATTTTTCGTTTTGATATTTTTTAATTTTGAATTCTTTAGTCTTAGCGTTTTTTTTTAATTTCAAGAGTTTGCCTCTTGCGGTTTCCAAGATCCAGCAAATTGTCTAAATTACATGGTCAAAATTACATTAACTGATAGAAAACCCTTTGATTTTTATTGTTTTTAATATCAGTGTTAATTGGTGTAGTCTATTATACGTTGAAAATAAAAATTTAATTAAAAATTTCTACTAAATTTGAGATCAATCGGTCAACAGAAATGCGGTAAAACTAAATATTACCTTTTGCGGGCGTGGCGCAGCAGACTTTTCTAAGAACCGTATTGTATTGTCAACAAAAGTAAAGGCGCTTACCAAATTTCAAATCAATCGGTTAACAAGAAGGCGGTTAATTTTGAATTACCATATTCTACCCAAAGACCACACAACTATGACACAAGCAATAAGCTAAATAACACCGTTTAATAAATTTTGCAAGATTTTGTAATAAAATACATTACTACATGCAAAATCTAAAAATAACAATAGTTCATTCGTTGTTAAAGCTTGTTTACATCTACAACACTAACTCTAAATGTTTCGTTGCCTTTTTGTTTTACTGTCTTCCGCTCTCATAATTACAGTCTCGTTTCGATTCGTAATCCAGTTGTCTTGTTGTCGTTGTGCACTCTCATTCGTTCGCCTTGAAAGCTTCGATTCATGACGTTATGATTCTAAAATATCGCGAATGATTCTAATCTCGTTATTGCAGATGTCTAGTATATATGTATAAATTTAATGTACGTATGTATGTATGCAACTAAATGAAGAAATCCGTTTGCCTCGTACGCCATCAAAATTGCCAAATTCATGTGGGAAGGTGGGTCTGGTCAAATGTACAGACCACTTTTTTTGTTATTAATTTTAAAAATATTAAAAAAATAATTTTTTTCAGCTTTTAAGACATATACGACCCTGTTCTGGAAACCGAATCCGAGAAAATTTCTCGTTTTCCAAAAATTAATAATGCCTCCATGAATGTATTTTAAATCGTAGATAGTAAATTAATTTCAGATATGATATTTTAAGCTCTGAAATATATGAAACTGTAAGAAAATCTGGAACAATTTTGCTATTAGTGGATTTAGTTTCTCTAAATCGAGCGTTTTCAAATCGACTCGATTTACAGAACAGGCAGCATAACCCGCTTTAGTCCTATCAACACAACCTAATCACTGTGTGAGCGAAAACAAAAAAATCTTTAGAGCTGTGCATAAGTGTTATGCCTTTTCGATATTCTTGGCAATAACTAAAAAACTCCAAAACTACGGGTTTTTTTTTAAATATCTTGAAAGCTATTTTCTTGAAGTAAATTAATTTAATATTCGTGTTCAGCGACATCATGTTACTTTAAAAACCATATTTTTTTTGACGTCGTTTTCATTTTAAGTAATTTGATTTTATTTATTTATTCGTATTCCTATACAACAAGACTTACAGCCTAACCCACGATATCGACCGCTATCGCTCGCTTGAATTTTACACGACAAACTGCTGATTTGCGGCCCAGTAAAAACTCTCAGTACGACAAGTCGATCGATAATGCAAGCGATCGACAACGTAAGAGTTTTCATACAAATTTGGTACCCACTAAGAAAAATCAAGCGACGACAAATGTCAAAATCAGTCACTTGTGTTGTTAATGTCGACAAATAAAAAAGTAAAACAATAAAGTGTTTAAATTTTATTAATTTAATAATAATAATAAAAGAAAGAAGTTTTATAGCCGAAAAGAACTAGTAAGTAAATGAATAGCAACAAAAATATGTTTATAAATCACATAAACAAATGTTTAACAAACAAATCATATTTGCAGCTGGAGTTTCCGGTGTAGTTAAAAAAATAGTTTTAGAAGTTTTATAGCCGAAAAGAATGAAGCTGGAGTTTGGTTTGAGTTGATTGAAGGTGGGCCAGCATTCGCATAAAGCATCTTCCCTATGCTCTGTAAGAGCTTGTAAATAATCCGCCAATTTTTTCTGCATCAAAGCTATACGCTCGTGCGCGATCTATGTGAGTGCTAACAGTTGGTAAATCACGAACACTTGTTGTTATATCCTGAACTTCAATACAATAGGCCTCGACACATTGCAATAGATCCCATAGTTATTTTCGTGGACTCAATAGTCCCTTCTTTGTACGCAAACATGTTCAATAGCAATAAAGAATTGTTGCAAAAGCAAATGATCAGAATCCAACATACATACGTCCATAGCGCACCGATTGTTCGGGTAATTCTTTTGCCACCAATTTACAAATATTTATCAAATTACAACGTTCAATTTCAGCGGGATCGCAAGCGGCCCTTTTCTTTTTATTAGATTTTGATAATTGGGAGGTTGAAGCTGTTGATGCTTCCGAAATGGCGCCAATGGAGCTTGTACCTAAACCAGCACCAGATACTGCTGAAGCAGCGTTTGAGACAATGAAACTTATATGATAAGTATTCTGTGCGTCGAAATGTGTCGCGTAACCGGTTTCAACAAAAATATGTTTGTAAATCACATAAAAAACGTTTTTAAATATGTATTGCGAATATAAATTTAACATAAATGGTTTTTTATAGTGTCACAATTTGAAATATATACTTATGCATACATATGTGTGGCTTTTGTTTACAAATTAGCGTTTCATTTGTGAAATTTTTGATGTGGCAATATGTTAATTTGACAATTAGTAAATGCATTACGTGAACAACGTAAAACTTGACGACCGACAAGTCGATAGTTAGTGGGTCGCTCAAACGAACTACAATGAGTGACTTGTCGTTAGTCGATCGAGTTGTCGATCGACATTATGGGTTAGGCTGTTAAAGTCCAGATATGTGTAATACAAATTATAGCATAATATCTATGAAATGTAAATAAGTAATATCTCTTCACAATGATGCATTGGCTGCCAGCTGATCTCAAGGTCAGACAACCGGCCATGAACTCTGCGACCAGGCTTGAGGCAGCAGGTGCATGGAAAAAGGCACCTAAGGGACACGCCAATATTTTGGAACTCCTAAACGGTCTGCCGGAAAACATTGATTACTGCTCACTCATTCCTCTGCCTGATAAAATATTTGCCGTGGTGCTCTCGGGCATGTCCTCCCCTCGTCAGGGGAGATTTGTACGGGCGCATCTAAATCAGACTTTGGAGTGGGTGGCGGCGTCTTTATTCCCCGTTATCAACAGAGAATAAAGTTTAAGCTACAGCCATAAAAAGAGAAGCTAACTGGGTGAGGTACTATAGGATATACAACGAGGATATCCAAATTTGTACGGACAGCAAAGCTGCGATCAAGTCTATCGGGTGTTTACACGACATCCATGCCGGATGTCTAAACGAGATAGCGAGACATTCAAACCTAGAGATACTCTGGGTCCCAGGGCACAGCAATGTCCCCGGAAATATTGCTGCTGACGAACTAGCCAAATCCGGGGCTCGAATGCACACTCGAGACACGGATCAAATGGCTGTCGTACCGCTAAACTGCTGCAAATCTCATATTCAGCAGGAACTATTTGGGATCGCGCAGACCAGATGGTCAAACGAGGTCACCTGCTCGACTTCGAGGTTAATATGGCCCCAATACGATTGTAGTAGATCTGCAATCCTGGAGGGGACCCGTCGTCCGCAAATACGCACACTTGTGGCGGTAATTACAGGACACTGTTTTATTGCTGCGCATGGTAGGAGACTGAATCTACCGTATAATGATTTCTGTAGAAGTTGTCATAATGAGGAGGAGGAAGAAAATGTAGAGCACCTCCTCTGTCTGCCCCGCTCTCTCTGAGCAAAGGGTGGTTTCACTGGGCAGCCCGCTGCTTTAGGGTCTAGCAGCCCTATCAGGCTGCGATATTATATGGATAAATTCGTTCATTCGATCGTCGGGTTGGTTCAACACTGATTCGAATAGGGAAACGTAGAAGGGGGTTCTACTTATCTTCACGGTCCTGTTTCAGGTAACACAACGGAACCTATAAGGACCCAAGTGGGCTAGTTTTTAAATCTTTAGACGCAACCTGTACAACCTAACCTAATAATAACATAAAATATAATATAAACACAATATGAAAATATAAATAATAATATAATAATACATAATAAAAAAATAAAGAAATAAAAAAATTTTATTAAAAAAAACCATCAAAATTGTACAAAACTTCATGACAAGGCGAAGTAGACATATGTTTAATGAACATTTATGAACTAATGCAAATATACATATGGTGATACAAGTGAATAAATTATGTATTTTTAGCTACATATTTAGCTATAGAAATTAAAAAGTAGTGTTTTAGATAAATCAATATAAAATAAAAATTAAAAAATTCGAAAAATAGTTAAAATCGAGATCACGATCTACGAGAGTAGAATTTTTGGAAAATAAAATAAAAAAATCTAACTTTTAGAAAACGTATATTTTCATTTTAAAACCTTATAGCTAAGTGATAATCACTTCGAAAATTTTTCTTTTGTGCTTAGATTTATTTGGCCATATGTAATTTGAGTATATGAAGAATTATTCAAGCTAATCAGGCCTAACGTATTTAATGTTAATAAAATAATTTTATTACATTTGTACACAACGTTTTGTCAACTATTTGATGACTTCTTCAGGAGCTTTCGTAATATAATGGTTACATACATAAAATATACAGTAAATGGTTGGCATTTAATACTAGTTTATGAAAATTATTAAAACTAAGATATTAAAAAAAATTCATTATCACCGTTTGTTTTTTACTATCTTATTGCAAAAATAGCTTCAATAATTCTTCATATACTCAAATTTAAAATTTTTCTCTTTTCTGAATAAGCATTTAAAGACGAATAAAATTATTCTCTACTTTTTTATCATACCAATTTTTATTATTGATTTATTACAGCCAAATTTATAAAAAATTCTTATTTTAGGTTTAAGACTCACAATTGTTATTGAACAGTTTCACGCTAAAAACTGTTTAATATAAAATTGCATTCATAAACACTACAATAGACATTGTCAGCCAAATTCATAAAAAATTCTTATTTTAGGTTTAAGACTCACAATTGTTATTGAACAGTTTCACGCTAAAAACTGTTTAATATAAAATTGCATTCATAAACACTACAATAGACATTGTGTATTTTAAGGAAATTTAGATTTCGATACTGGCAACACCACCATGTTTTGTAGTTAGTGTTGCAATAAAAAGAATATGATTTCATCCGGATATTGAAATAAACGAATAGCTTTTTATTGTTTTCGTGTAAGTTAAGATTTTTTGAACTCTCTTTATAATATATTCCTCAACTTATTTAACACAAGTTTTCTATGAAGTAAAAGCCAAAAAGAGAAATGATCACAAAAGAGTTCACACGAATCTTTTTTTCTTTTGCTGTCCTTCGATCCAAGATGACGAAAGGTACATCCAGCTTTGGTAAACGTCATAATAATACGCACACTTTGTGCCGCCGTTGTGGCCGTTCTTCCTACCATATCCAAAAATCGACTTGTGCCCAATGTGGTTATCCAGCAGCTAAATTGCGTTCCTACAACTGGTCCGTTAAGGCCAAGAGGAGGAAGACCACTGGTACCGGTCGCATGCGTCATTTAAAGGTTGTCAGACGCCGTTTCCGCAATGGTTTCCGCGAAGGCACCCAAGCTAAACCCAAAAAGACCGTCCAAACTAAGTAGATGCTATGTATCAATAGGTAGTGCTGGATTTTGTCCAATGGGGTTTACGAATGCTCGTCATTTTCTGTGACCACTACATTTTTTATGTGTTATGATTTGGACATGGTAAAAAGTTAAAATAAAAAAGGTACTCGAATAACGAGCAAATTTTTATTGAAATGCTTACGTTATCGCTCTCAATCATTTTCTTTCGACTCGTCGTGCTGAAGACTTTTAGTGGGACGCAAAACAACTGTTTGTCGTTTAAAATGTCTGCGAAGAAAAATGTGTGACATCCTGGGATAGCCTGTTAATATTGTAATAGAAATAAAAAAACAAAAAGCTGTTGACACATAACAAATAGAATTAACGCAAAATGAACCTTAACCAAAACAAAAGATGCAGAAAAGAAACCACAACAATAGAAATCGCAACAACAACAATAAGATGGTGATGCAGTGATGGAGAAATACATAGACGAATAACATGAGCGGGCAGCAGAGAGTAAGATGACAAAAAAGTATTTAATGAAATAATTGTATGTATGTATGCTATAAGTGTGGCGATAGGGGCCATATGGCTAGAGTACAGTAAAATAGAAGTAAGGTGTTTCAAGTGCAAAGGGTTTGGACATAGATCGTTCAATTGTTCAGTAGACGTTAAGAAAGAAGATCGAGATAACAGATATAACAGATATGATGGAAACAACGTTCATACATACATTAGCCGCTGGAGTTACATCATTGCCTAGAAGAATTTTCACAGATATCAGAGTGAATGGCAAAAAGATCAATGCAATAGTTGATACGGGAAGTGACATAAGTGTATTCCGTTATAATACGGTACTGGGGTTGAACATATGTAATTATACATTGCAAGAATAAAATTTAAATTTTTATTTTTTGTGTATTTTTAAAAACAAAAAGTATTAAAATTTTCTTAAAAAATGTGTTTTTCCGAAAACATTCTCAATATCTACAAAACTATAAAGCTAGCCAAGAATTGATAAGAGCATAAGCTCTGTAGTTATAGCAAATTATGTGGTGCAGCCTCCTTAATTTTCTATATTCATTTCATTTGTGTTGATTGTTTCTACATCACTAACATTTCTTTTTTGCTTTTATGTGTTTTGATGGTGTTTTTTTTTTGCTAATTTTGTTGCGAATTTTGTTTAACCTAAATAATTAACCCATTATACCCCAGTGTCCTATTTATAGGACAGTATAAAAACAGGTGTTTTTTTGGTCTGTATATAACTTGTATTTTCAAAATAGTTTTTTTTATCGTTAGGTGGTATCCCATTAAACCTTTTAATACGTGTTTGACCATATATTGTTTGTACCATTAAAAAGATTTTTATAATCCTTACGTTTAATCCCAAAACGACGTTTTTATAACGTTATATATATGTTTATAAATCATATAAAAAAAGGATTAACGAATATTTACTATACTATTCACTCGAAAAATAGTTCACCAAAGCTGTTGCCACAGTTATTTAAAAAAAAATATTTAGAAACTTCACAATATAGATGGTCAATTATGGCTGTCCTATTTATATGACACTGGTACTTCGCGTTATCAAATTTACTATCTCCTTTTATTTCATATTTCGAGTTTGTCTGTTGCCACGCACTGTTCAGTATTTTCTGTATTGTGTATTGTATGTTGGCATAAAAAAATTTACAGTTACGTTATTTTAGTATTTTGAGTTTGTCTCTTGCTTCGCACAATTCATTTCTGCATTGTATGCCAAGTAAGTATATTGTGTGAAAATTTTTTATTGCGTGGTGTTATATTGATATGTTATTCTATTAGTCTAGAAATTTTTATACATTTACATACATTTACTCAAAAGATGTACAGAAGAGCATTGCCGTTACGTGAAGTCGAGGAAATTGTAAATGATCCTACATTTTTGACATCTGAAGATCTCGATATAGTCATTCTTCCACCAGAACCAGATGAACTAACTGATGAAGATGACGTTGATGATAACAACTTAGGAAATGTGGAAGTCAGTGATGTACCAGGAGAACTTGTACTGCAATATAAATTACCTCTTAATTCTGATGCTCCAGAAACATATGAGCAAGAGGAAGTAAGTTTACCTGGTTGTTCATCTGCTGAAAATACTCGTACTCATGTCAATGCAAAGATACCTAAAAAAAGACGTTGCCTTACTCAACAAACATTTTCCTGGAAAAAGGTGAAACCCGTTTACACAAAATTGTCAGATACACTCCAAACAGCCACTACAAATAGAGATAATCTTAAAAATAATCTAGCGGGAAAATCGCCAATTCAAATATTTGAAGAATATTTTACTGACACCGTTTTTGATTTCATTGTTAACGAAACACTGAAATATGCTAGAAGCAAAAATGATCAAGATTTCACCGTAACAATAGACAAACTAAAATCGTTTTTAGGTATTTTATTGTTCAGCGGATATCATCAATTGCCATCTGAGAGAAATTATTGGAGCGAGGAAGAGGATCTTGGTATAAATATTGTCAAGGCCTGTATGTCCAGCAATGAATATTTAAAAATAAAAAAATATATACATTTTGCCGATAACTTGGTAATAGACAAGGATGATAGAGGATTCAAAGTTAGACCTTTGCTAAAAATGATAAACGAAAATTTTAAAAAGTTTCACGTATTTGAGAAAGAATTAGCAATCGATGAAATCATTGTCAAATATTCTGGACATCATGGTCTAAAACAATTTATACGTGGAAAGCCTATTAGATTTGGCTATAAATTGTGGGCTCTTTGTGGCGTTAGTGGATATTGCTATAACTTTGACCTGTATACTGGAAAATCAATTGCAAGAAATGATCGTGAAGATTTGGCCTTAGGATCCAGGGTAGTACTTGATATGTTAGATTGTGTATCAGAACCCGCAAGTCATCAAATATATTTTGACAACTTGTTTACAAGTAGAGACTTACTCATTCATCTACAACAGCTAGGATTCCGTGCAACTGGAACTTTAAGAGAGAATAGGCTATCTTCGTGCTCTTTAAAAGATTCCAAATCTCTTGGAAAAGAAGAACGAGGCTCGTATGATTTCAGATTCGATACAAATGGAGAGATACTTATTGTGAAATGGAATGACAACAAGTGCGTTACAATTGCCACCAATTTCGATTCAGTAGAACCTCTCCATAAAGCAGGCAGGTGGGATCGAAAGGCAAAAGAAAAGCGAAGCATACCACAACCGCTTTTGTTGAAGAATTACAACACTTACATGGGCGGAGTGGATCAACACGACTGGTTGGTGGGCAAGTATGCAACAAATATTAGAGCCAAGAAATGGTACTGGCCTCTATTTATTAGGTGTATTGATATGGCCATGGTAAACTCATGGCTCGTTTACAAGCTAGTTAACGATATTGATTTGAGTTTGCTAGAGTACAGACGATCTGTTGCCGTACCATACATGAAAATTATTCAAAAACCGTTTATCGGTAGGCCGAGAACGTCTCCAACAAAAGTTTTCGAAGATGTAAGATATGACAACCAAGGTCATTTTATGGAAAAAAGAGCGAAACAGCGAAGATGTCAAGGAAAAAATTGTTCATCCAAACCTCTTTCATTTTGCGTCAAATGCGATGTGACACTCTGCAAGGAATGCTTCATTCCTTACCACAAAAAATAATCTGCGTCTTGATTTCACCTATAGTACGGTTGATATGTGTAAGTGCCAGTGTCCTATATTTAGGACAGGCTATATTTACGTTATTTTCATAAAAAATTAATAAATTTTTGTATTTTCGTATCATTTTACTTCAATTAAAAACGTTTCACTAAAAAAAAACTTTTTATTTTTAATTTTTAAAAGTTGGGCGTTAATAGGTTAAGTGACATATTCTATAAAAAAAAAACATACTTAAACGCTTATAGCCAAGACTTTAAGCTTTAATTTAAAGCATATCATGTATTCCTGTGTGCTAAATTTGCAAATATATTTGAAGTTGAAATTGATATAACGATGATATGAATTTATTGAAGGTTTATAGTAGGTGCATACCATCTTTAAACCTATTTTAAAATTTTCATGTAATATACATTTTTTAATGGAATTTTATGAAATTTTGCTTAAAAGTAGTCTGTTGCCCTGTTTTAAATATTTATGAATATGGCTGTTATAATACAGGCCAACAAAATAAAGGTTTTTTGTGTCAATTTGCATACACATAGATAGCACTGAGCTTCAATGCCTATAAATTATTATTTTTAACCGACTTCAAAAAAATGGAGAAATGTTATCAATTAGTCCTGTATTGTTTTATGTATGTTTCCTCAAAACTCCGCCATTTATGAACCGAATTCGGATTTTTTCTCTATTCAAAAGGGTGTACTTCCAGATTGGTCCCGTTGAAAAGTGGGCGGAGCCACTGCCATACAAAGTAAATACACATTAGTTTTCTACTACTTCTACCGATTCTTATAAAATTTTACACACACATTGTTTAAATACTATATCAGGATCAAAAAAGTGGGCTGTGTCACGCCCATGCAAAGTAAATATTCTTTTTCAACAACTACTAAACCGATTCTTATGAAACCTTGCATATACCTTTAGTCATCGTTACAACACAACATTATGTTTATAAAAGTGGGCAGTGCCACGCCCATGAAAAGTAAATAAGCATTTTAACTACTTCTACCTAGCCGATTCTTATGAAACTGTGCATACACATTTAATTGTCGTTACAATACAACATTGTGGTTAGAAAAGTGCGCAGTGTCACGTCCATGAAAAGTAAATATTCATTTTAACTACTTCTACTTAATCGATTCTTATGAGACTTCGCACACACAATTAGTTCTCGAAAAAGTACATGATAAAATATGGGGGCGGTGCCACGCCTATTTTGTAGTCGATTTTTTTTTTGCAAAACTTACTTAATTTACTCTAGTTCTCCAGATTTACCGTTATATAGAAAATTAAGGAGGCTGCACCACATAATTTGCTATAACTACAGAGCTTATGCTCTTATCAATTCTTGGCTAGCTTTATAGTTTTGTAGATATTGAGAATGTTTTCGGAAAAACACATTTTTTAAGAAAATTTTAATACTTTTTGTTTTTAAAAATACACAAAAAATAAAAATTTAAATTTTATTCTTGCAATGTATAATTACATATGTTCAACCCCAGTACCGTATTATAACGGAATACACTTATGTCACTTCCCGTATCAACTATTGCATTGATCTTTTTGCCATTCACTCTGATATCTGTGAAAATTCTTCTAGGCAATGATGTAACTCCAGCGGCTAATGTATGTATGAACGTTGTTTCCATCATATCTGTTATATCTGTTATCTCGATCTTCTTTCTTAACGTCTACTGAACAATTGAACGATCTATGTCCAAACCCTTTGCACTTGAAACACCTTACTTCTATTTTACTGTACTCTAGCCATATGGCCCCTATCGCCACACTTATAGCATACATACATACAATTATTTCATTAAATACTTTTTTGTCATCTTACTCTCTGCTGCCCGCTCATGTTATTCGTCTATGTATTTCTCCATCACTGCATCACCATCTTATTGTTGTTGTTGCGATTTCTATTGTTGTGGTTTCTTTTCTGCATCTTTTGTTTTGGTTAAGGTTCATTTTGCGTTAATTCTATTTGTTATGTGTCAACAGCTTTTTGTTTTTTTATTTCTATTACAATATTAACAGGCTATCCCAGGATGTCACACATTTTTCTTCGCACACATTTTAAACGACAAACAGTTGTTTTGCGTCCCACTAAAAGTCTTCAGCACGACGAGTCGAAAGAAAATGATTGAGAGCGATAACGTAAGCATTTCAATAAAAATTTGCGTCCCGCTAATATATTTTTCAGTCATTTCACAATTGTTAAAAGTAGGCACTTCTATTTTTACAGCCTTACAGCTACATTCATAAAAAATTCTTATTTTAGGTTTAAGACTCACAATTGTTATTGAACAGTTTTACGCTAAAAAATGTTTAATATAAAATTGCATTCATAAACACTACAATAGACATTGCAATAAAAAGAATATGATTTCATCCGGATATTGAAATAAACGAATAGCTTTTTATTGTTTTCGTGTAAGTTAAGATTTTTTGAACTCTCTTTATAATATATTTCTCAACTTATTTAACACAAGTTTTGTATGAAGTAAAAGCAAAAAAGAGAAATGATTACAAAAGAGTTCACACGAATCTTTTAATCATGTATGAAAAAGGTACTCGAATAACGAGCCTATTTGCATTTGTGTTGATTGTTTCTACATCACTAACATTTCTTTTTGCTTTTATGTGTTTTGATGGTATTTTGTTGCTAATTTTGTTGCGAATTTTGTTTAACTTAAATAATTAAGTGACATATTCTATAAAATTTAAAAAAACACACGTAAACGCTTACAGCCAAGACTTCAAGCTTTAATTTAAAGCATATCATGTATTCCTGTGTGCTAAATTTGCAAAGATATTTGAAGTTGAAATTGATATATCGATGATATGAATTTATTGAAGGTTTATAGTAGGTGCATACCATCTTCAAACCTATTTTAAAATTTTCATGTAATATACATTTTTGAATGCAATTTTATGAAATTTTGCTTAAAAGTAGTCTGTTGCCCTGTTTTAAATATTTATGAATATGGCTGTAAAACTCTATATAGATAATGTTTTTTTTTTTTACTAATTTTGTTGCGAATTTTGTTTAACTTAAATAATTTAGTGGCATATTCTATCAAATTAAAAAAACATACTTAAACGCCTATAGCCAAGACTTCAAGCTTTAATTTAAAGCATATCATGTATTCCTGTGTGCTAAATTTGCAAAGATATTTGAAGTCAAAATTGATATTTCGATGATATGAATTATTGAAGGTTTATAGAAGGTGCCATCTTTAAACCTATTTTAAAATTTTCGTGTAATATACATTTATGAATGCAATTTTATGAAATTTTGCTTAAAAGTAGTTTATTACTCTGTTTTAAATATATATGAATATGGCTGTTAGTCTTTGAAGCCAATATTTTGAATGTAATTGTGTTGTTTCCTCTGTAATTAAGAATCCCCATTTCGAATTTCAAATATTACATACAACAGCAACAACTACAAAAGAATCGTGCTACAGCAAAAATTGTGATCCCTGCAGATGACGCAACTAGTCTATGCACGCATGTAAAGTATACTTTATAGAGGACTAGTGCAAAGGCAACCCAAATGTATGGAGAAAATATGGTCTATTTATTTTTATTTATTTATTTGTGTGAGCTTCTACAACAAAACTTATGTTTTAAAATAGCAGAAGTATACAATTAGTTATAAACGAACACAAATACTGCTTGAGCGTTGTGTTTTTCTTCCGACGGGGTTTTTTTGAATTTGGAACGATTTTCCGTCATCCCACGTCAAATTTGGTTTGTAAACAGACCGGTTTCGGGTATGTGCCATCTTCAGTGTTCTATTGAATATTCAATTGAATTTTCAATATAACACTGAAGATGGCACATAGCCGAAACCGGTCTGTTTACAAACCAAATTTGACGTGGGATGACGGAAAATCGTTCCAAATACTGCTTGAGCCTTTTTTAGGCTTTTCTGCAGAAACACCCAGGGTCTTGGCAAGAATCGAACCTGCGACCCCCGGATAATAGTCTAGCACACTATCCACTACACTACGGGGGTACCGTAGTGTAGTGGATAGATTTGCCTAGAGTAGTTCCTGATGTGTTGACGATTCCCATAGGATTTGAGGCCAAAAACGTATCTGGTTATATTATTAAATGTAACGTTTAGCCTCGATCTGCTTTTTGCGTCACAGTTTGAAAATATTTCACAGACATACGTTAATTTTGGGATCAAGTAAGTTTTCGCAAGGAGCAGTCGGATCCTAAATGGAGTACAAAATTGTGTTGGCCAGAGGCTACGGAGCATCGAAAACGTTTTCCCACAGGTTGTTGAAATGTAGTCTGACCAGGTAAACGTGGCATTGAATGTAGTACCCAAGTTCTTCACTTTTCGTACGATTTCAATTTGTTGGTTGTCGATATACAGTCTTGGTTCTTCAAATAGGCGATACAATCTTTTATGAAGTAACATACATTTTGATTTTTTTGGGTTTAGGCTTAGACCATTGATGGCAGCCCATACCGTAACTCGTTCTAAGTCTGCATTAAGCTCATCTTCAAATCCGTTTGTTCTGCTACTTATATATAATTGCACGTCATCCGCATACATCCTGATACGACCGTGCATTAGCTATTTAAGATAACGATGTCCTAGCGCTGGATCATATACTATTACATCGGAGTAGTCTCAGAACTACTTTATGACTACATGACGGAGCACTCAAGTGTTGGTATTCTAACGATTCCAATCGTTAAAACGCAGGCACTTGTCGCTTAACTACAAACTCTTGTTTGCAAATGACATGGCCCATCACTACACTACATAGCACCATGTTGTAGTTAGTCCATTTCTGCTAAAATGAACCACGTAATCCAATACAACAATTATAGCCAAATAATGTAAAGCAATATGCCAGAGTAGCACGAAGTCAAAGTCCCGCCTTAGATTGGGAAAGTGGTGCAGAAGCTGTTCAGTTGTGGACTTCCTTGCAATTGCTCATATACTTGGTGCTGTATCTCCCCAGCAAAAACTTTTGTCATTTTTGTAATCGGTAGTACTTTATTATACTTATTTATCTTATTACTATGCTTCAAATTAGAACTACCACTTAGTTTTTAATAAAATTAGTACGTTTTTTATCATTATCTGAAAGTAGTTACAATTTGTTGGTATGTATTAATAAAATAAGTAGACAACCACTTTTTAAGTCAACATGTGTTTGTATATGAAAACAAATTTCTGTCGCTTAAACTTATACGTCAACAATAGCTGCGTGGGTAAAGTTCTTGTCTTCATATCTAAACGATCATATCATACCGCAGCACTTTAAGGTTAAATACCTAGGAATTCAACTTGATCGTCGTCTAATATCAATTGAAATTGAAAGCAGTTCAAATTAATTGGCTGATAGGAAGAAATTCAACACTTAGTCTAGATTGTAAACTTCATCTATACAACACAATACCTAAACCAATATGGAGCTATACTATTCAGTTATGGGTAACGTGACCAGAAGGTTTTTCCAAAAAGCGGAACTAGAACGATCGAAAAGCGGGATTCTGAAGAAAAGTACGACCAAAAAGCGGGATTTTATAAAATTTCTTGTAGAAAGCGGGATGATGTAAAAACATTCTATTTCTATAATAATACGACTATACGCATGATTTCTTTTAAATATATGCAATTATACAGTTCCATATCGTACTTGAAATGCAAAACCAAGTAACTAATAAATAATTCAAAATCGCATTTTTATTTAATTAATGCGTATTACATCGAGGCGCATGTCCGTACAAATTTTCAAACCTTTATCATAAAAATCAACAAAATTAAAAACTAAAAAAGAAATTAAACTTCACGAACTTGAAGTGCATACATATTTTATTTAATTTTCTCTTCTATAAAATTTAAAAAAGTAGATACCTGATTTTTATTTCAGTTAACGATATGTACTTAAGAAGTTCATAAAAACTTAAAAACGTGAATTTTTATAATTTCTTAGTTACGATGAAACAAAAATCTACTGTTGAGTTGGCATTAGCACACAACGAAATGCAGGCATATGGATAAATTAACCCACAACTAATAAATTTATGTATTTATGGTATATGAAACAAATATTTTATAAATTGCGTTAAGGTTAAAGAACACATGAAACATAAAGTCGTTTAGACCCAACAAAAATAAGAAAATTGTAAGCCAGTAAGTGAAAAAGTCAGAAGTTATCTTTCCTATAAAATTGCGCAGAAAAAAATAAATAAATTTCGTTTTTGATAACAAAAACCCCGCTATTCAATAATTTTTTTTTTCAAATTTCCTGTGATAAAGAATTAAGAAAAATATATATAAATGACGTAAAGCATACTCTTTACAGCTGAGCCATATTCCACTTAGTTTTTTATGAGATACAACTTGTTTTAACTACTTATGTATGAAAAGAAAATAAATAATCGACATGGGAAAGAAATACATACAACGAAATATTGTATTAAGTTAATGACAAATGTTATTGAAATTCATATTTTTTTCAATAACATGGTTATGTTCAATAATAATTCTTGTTTTTTTTCTGTGTGCTTAAATTCAGTTTATAGTTAAAAGAATATTTTCGATCAAAAGCAATTTTGTATGAAAAAAATTCTGTCTTGTAACTTTGGTATTTTTTGTCGGATCTAAGCATCTTGTGTTTTATATATTCGGCACAAAATTAGTTTAGCGCTTGGCTTTCAATACTTTTTCTTAATTTCTTGTTCATTTTAATGTAGAAATTTTTAAATTGAAGTTATGAGTTTTATTTATTTATTCATTATTATTAATGTAATATAAGCCCACATGGCCAAAATAAAATATTACAAAGATCAATTTCCTGAGTTTATAAGTACCACCAATAATTCAAAACAATAATTTTATTACACTAATACATAGAATATTAAAATAACAATTCATTCAATATTCAGACCTGATCCATATTCTAGTAACGTAACGATCAAAAACAAAAAAATTTTAATCGTTACGTTACGACTGCATGGGCTTCAATCCAAAGATTTTTGATTATTCTGGGTTAATACCATTGAATTTGATTTTTGGAAAAGTCAAACATTTTTAATGTTACGTGCCTTACTTGACTTCATCACCCTCACATTGGGAGCATGTATCACAAGAGCTTTGATGATGAGTTAGTGATTGATCTCGAAAACAATAGTTCGACGCCTATACCGATAAGAATTTGTCTTTTCAGTTATTACATGCTTTCGAAATTCCTTTCTCAATAAATATAATTTAATAGAAAAATTCAATTAAATGAACTTAAACCTAAATAATTAACGGCTGTATGCGTAACAAAAACTTGGCATGGAGCCAGCATAAATGACGAAATTAATTTATAAATCACCGTAAATTGTAGCCGAGACTCGTGGCAATATTCTGTGATGATTTCCCATTTCAAAATATATGGAAAAACTCATTCTAACTTCATGCCAAGTTTTTGCTATGCATATGGCCCTAAATATCTTTGAAGTAATGAGATTTGAAGAAACGTCTAAAAATGAGTTGTACTGGCTGAAAAAGGAGAAAGATATTTTTTTATTCAGTTGAAAAACTTTCCAAATTTTTTGGCAATAATTGAAAAAGTAGAATTTTAAATTTTAAAACTCGAAAAAGCGGGAGAAAGCGGTTTGCAAATTCTAGGCGGGATCGAACTCTTAAAAGCGGGATAGATAATCCCGCCTAAAGCAAGATGTCTGGTCAGGTTAGTTATGGGGAACTGCCTCTGCATCAAATATGGAGAAAATTCAAAGACGACAAAAAAAAATGGTATGTCTGTGTTTTCAAAACATGTGACAACATATCGTCGTTCGCAAGTTATTGTGTTCTATACCGCGAAATATAAAAAATTGAGATAAGACTGATTTTTAGGGAAACTTTAGAGATCTGTCGATCTGGCCTAATCGTCGCTTTGGATATCGAGTACACTATCGTATCGAATAAAACTTCGACACGTATCGAATGGATGGACTACCGCATTTATTATTATAACAGAAAACTTTCCGTTTTCAATATGACGGTAACAGTGTGTTCGCAAAACAAAAAAGAATCGAACATAACTTACTGTGCTATTTGGAATGAGGTACACAGCGGTCGTTCAGGCAATGACATAGCCAATAAAGGTGGAAAAATATCGATGGCACTATCGATAGTATAGATATTAAAATTTTTTTGTGACTCGATATTTTTATTCTGCAATCGATTATTATTTGAAAACAATCGATATTTTTTTGCCGCTATCGATAATAAATGATTTACTACTATTGTTGTACTAGACACTATTTTCAACGATCATCAGTTAGTTAAATTGGACTTAAAAATCACTGAACTCACACATTTTTCTTATATTGATATGTTACAAGGATTTTAGTTATGTTATTTATTGAGCTACGAAATAATGTTCTGTTTTGTTTAAAAACCTTTTTCATTAGCATTTTTACATACATATATTTAGTGCATTCTCTGAGAACTATAAAACGTTGATAGTATCACGATAGTATCGTCGATATATCGATAGTTTTTCTAACTTTTGATAGTTTAGAATCAATATATCGATATGTTTTTTCAAAATATCGAAACTTTTCGATAGTGACACTATCGATAGTTTTCCACCTCTAATAGCCAGTGCTGTGGGAAAAATTTTACAGCAAATAGTTAAGGATTTTAAAAATGTTAAGCATTTCATCTTATGGAGCGACTCCTGTGTGCCTCAAAATAAAAATCAGATTTCCTCAGCTGCTCTTCTGCAATTCATGCACAACCATAAAAACATTCAATCAATCACCCAAAAATTTTCTGAACCGCGTCATTCCCAAATACAAGAAGTGGATGCCGTGCATAGCGCCTTTGACCGCCATTTAAAATTAAGAGAAATTCACGGCCCTTTAGATTTAGTTTAAATATTAAAAACATATAAATCACCGAAAGTTAAGCTTTAATGCGTATTCAGTAAAATCCAAAAAATTTTTTTTCAAAATGTCCCTTTTGCACTTATTAAATCGTTGCAATATTCACAATATTATATAAAACATCGTTGTGCCAAAAAGAATATACGAAAATGAATATTTAAAAAAGGTCGAAAAGGGGTTTTTTCAACGCCAAACAATTTATTTGATGAACATCTTCAGAATTCAGTTACTAAAAATATATCATCGGAAAAAATTAATGATGTGAGAAGTTTATATAACTTTTATCGCTAGATGCAGTGGCATACTATAATAATTTTTTTAATATGTACAACATAAATATATTTACAACTTTTTGTCTTGTTTTTTTAACAAGATTAAATTAAAAATTATCCAAACGGTTTTATAAATCAAGCATGAACTTCGTGATATCGCAGTCTAATGAATTTTATTAATTTTTTCCCTGATTTTATAGTCGAAACTTAACTTGTTTTAAGAAAGTAACAAGTATTGCCTTAAGTGGACTTATAACAACATAACTATAAGATTTAGTTTAAAATGAAGTCAATATTCTATGAAATAAAGTTTTTGTTGCGTGAAAATACATTGCTTTTCATTTCTCACAACACTTTAACATTTTGTTCTATATGCTATAAAACAATAAGAGTTTCGTAAATAAGTACATATAGAACAAAGCGTTTTTTTTTGAACGCTTCTTGCTCTTAGAACCTTTTCCAAGGACGAACATTTTTTTTACAGAAAAACCCAGAAAGTATAGAAGTTTCCTTGGTAAGAACGTTGCGACAACTTTTTCGGTTCAGATTTTTGTAACTAACAACTAAACAGCGATTTACCAAAAAAACATTTTTGTCATATAGAACACAATAACTTACGAACGACGATATATAAAAAAACTCGAATCGCATCCAACATCATTAATTTTAAAAGGCACATTCGGCTGGGACACTCTTACTCTCATCCGAACACGAGAGACGCAAGACATCTAAAGAAGAAAACGTTGAACCTAATGTGTGTAGCAGTGGCTGGACTAATATTCAACAATTTTAGTTTTAAGATTTGAATACTTATTGTTAGTTCACTTTACAATTGAAGATTCAATAAATTAATTTAAAAGTTAAAAAAATATCTGAACGAGCACAGGTTCGCATCCCAGCTGGGTCAAAAAAATAAAGTAAAATAGAAAAATATAAATAAAACTTAATGGGTATAAAATTTTGTTTTTAATTTTAATTTGTTTATTTGACTGCTTATTTCTTAGCTTCAAGTAAGCCAAATAATAACTAGATAATTGCTGTGACAATGTGAATACATTTATAAGAGGTACCGCTTATTTTTTGGACTTCTCAAACAAAAATAAGTAGTTATCGAGTCAAATTGTAAGTAGTTACGACCAGAGTGTGCAAACAAACAAAACTTTTCGCCAAACGTTTCATGTGAAGACACAAACTTTTAAATATTTTTAATCGTTTCGTACATGAGCAAAACCAAAACAAATACATTGCAGTGATAAAAAATGGAAACAAAACAATTGGCTTTTCACTCATCTGCATGCTTTAATATCCCATTTCAATCGTACAATTGCAAATAAAACAAAAGCAGAAATGTATTTCGTTGAATGGTTCATTGTATTTAGCATAAATACACTAACACACTCTCTACTATGATGAACAAATCAATCGGGAAACGTTTGCGAATGTATTTTCTTAAAACTTTTCAATTTTGTTCTTGTTCTTTTCTTTTCTAGCTGAGTACATTTCAGTTAATGTACATTTAGTGTACACAAGCACAAATATAAAATACAAAACTGAGGGCCTTTATTATAACTTGCCAATAGCTAAACTAAAGCTAAGATGTTATCGGACAGATAACTCGTTTTCATTATTATAAGTAGACTTTAGGCAAAATCTTTCCGATAAGCTAAAAGAAAGTTCTTCTTGTTTTAAATTTAATGTGAGGCTTATGCTATTGGAGCTGCCATAGTTTTTGAAAGAATTCAAATAAAAGAAACATTGAAAGAATTTTCGAGCATAGTTTTAGGAGAAAAAATAATTTTTTTCCTTTGCTATGTGTATTAAAAGTACTTTAAAGTGACGCCTAAAGGTAGTAATCGATGTTTGCTCTGGTGTTGCCATGTTTTGAAATAAAATAAATTTTATTTTACAGGGAAGTTGTAATAACGAAAATAGTTACAGGTCACTGTACTCCTCATTTTAGCTATGGTTAACTTTTACAAATGCGTACTTTACATGCAAGTTGTAATAACGGACCTTAATGGGACTATCATTCTCGTTGTTTTTTTTTCAGTTTTTATTTTACACATTGAAAAACACAAAACAAAACGAAACCAAACGTTTGGTTTAGTTTATTTTCCTACTCTGGTTACGACTTAAATCTTCATATGCATTTTTGCCTACCAGTAAGCAAAGTTTTTGCTGGGAATAAGATAAAATGAGGTAGATAAATACCTATTTTTTAGGGGGAACGTGAAGTTGATAGACTATTTCATAATTTTGCACAGAAATTTAGAGAATTTTGCTATCTATATAGTCTAAGATTACTCTATTGAGGTGAATCATTATGACGGGATGCAGCATAATATAGTCTTAAATGCTAAGGACCTGGGGCAAAATAATGTCAAACTGGTACGTTTCGCCACCTAGGAAGCTTCTATTTAAGCCTCATCGACAACAGCTAGAACGATATGGGTCTACAGGCTAATAAATTTTGAATTAAAGGAAATGAACGTCTTGGGACATTTTGCATAAAATTATGACAAATTACACAGGAAAGTTGGAAAATTTTATTCCGAATAGACTAAGGAACTTAAGGGAAGCAAAATAGTATAAATAAAATAATTGAAATTTTTGCTGCCGTATACAAGTTTTTCTTTTATTTGGAGTGCACAAGTTTTATTTGGAATTGGAACTTGATGTTTTTTGTTTCTGTGAATTAGTAAAACTTTTCCAAGAGAGTGTTCAAAAAGTTGTTTGTGGCATCAAAGTCAACAGAGTCAACCCTTGAATTTTATATATAGTTTGTCGGGTTTTATTTCATATTGATTCTATAAGAAATCGAATTATTTCAATGAAGAAAGTGTACAAGTTTTTTTGGTTCACTGTAAATCCAATTTTGATGAAATACAAAACGTAGATAGATCTGAGTATAAAAGAAGACATAGAAATATGACAATGAGGGGAGGTAGTGGGAAATCTCTTTCTCCTTAAAACTATCTATACAATTTTGATGAAATTCAAAATATAGATAGATTTGAGTCTAAAACAAGACATAGGCTATACATTTTTTTCAAAAATAGGACCACGAGGGTAGGTATGGGGAAATTTCTTCCTCTTTGAAACTAATGCTTTGCACATTGGACATTTCTTTTCTTGTCATCTTGTGGTATCATATTTCAAATGAACAGCTCAATGCGACAAAATAACAATATGCTGTCATTTTGTTTTTGTGACTGCAATATTGTCGCACTATTGTGACAACCGTACACATTAGACGCGCAAATAGTTTGCCACTCACCGAAAAATATCGAAAGTGGTAAAATTTGCCGCTAGTACACACTATCATGTTTGCTTGGGATGTCATAAAATGGCATAGTGTATAACTATCCGATTTTGATGACATTCAAAGCATAGATAGATATGAGTCTAAAATAAGACATATGCTATACATTTTTTTCAAAAATAGGACCACGAAGGGAGGTGGGGGATATTTCTTCCTCTTTGAAACTGTCCGATTTTGATGAGATTCACTTACACTTTTTTAAAAATAAGAGCACCAGAAGGGGTTTTGGGCAATTTCTGCCTTTCCGAAACTATCTAACCGATTTTGATGAAATTTAAAACATTGTTAGAACTCAGTCTGGAAGAACATATAGATGGTATTTTTTCAATAATAGGACCACGATGGAAGTAAGGGGCAATTTCTGTTCTTCCGCAACTATCTAACCAATTTTAATTACATTTAAAACATGGGTAGATCTGAGTCTGGAAGGACACATAGGCTATATATTATTTAAAAAATGGGACCACCATATGGGGGGGGAGGGTTAAGGAGCAAAATCTCCCTCTCTGAAACTACCTAACCAATTTTAATGATATTTAAAACATTATTAGATCTTTGTTTGGAAGGACGCAAACGCTATATATATTTTAAAAAATAAGCCTACTAAGGGGCAATTTCTAAAGTAAGTATAACGTAAGAAACTAAGTTCTAATACGGTGTCCCACTATACCGTGCATTCTTTTTATATGGAAACATCAGCTATTTAACTAATTTTTGTCACGAAATAGAATACAAGACTTCATGTACATTCTTGCATTCATTTTATTTCAACTCAATTTAGTAAGCCGAAATCTCCTATATCTGATTTAATCCAACACACACAAAAGCTCACAAAAGCTTCTAAAAAAGACATAACCAACTTAAATTTCACTTATAAGATACACATATTATATAATAAGATCTTATTTATCTCAACAAAGACATTTACCGATTTAAAAAAGCTTTGTTTAAGAAATAATATGCCTATCACGTAAATATCATAAAGAATATTTAAATTTAAAGCATACTTCAAGTAAAATATTCATTAACTGAAACTGACGACGACAATTAACTCCCTACAATATATTTCATATACTACATACATATTTTAGTTGACATAATTGCTCAATTCACAACCTATGTAAATCGTATAAATCTTGTTGGTAATTTCCACATAAACATGTTTCTAAACAAATCTTTATTTGGAAATTACCAACAACATTGTACGATCCACAATATATACAACAGGTTGTCAATTGGCCAAATATGTACATATGTTAACGTCTAAAATTATAAAATGAAGAACATTAATAAACCTAATTTTTCAAGATTTTTTTTATACTATATGTAATTTAAATTGATTCAAAATTTATCGAAGTACTAAATATATTAAACAGCCTTAAAAACTTTGTGCGCGAAAATATGGTATGTACCAAATAATTTTTTTTTTTTTGAAATACACAAACATTTCCAGAGAAATTATTAGATACTTATTTAAGCAATCTAATATTTATATACATTTAAAATTTCGTGCTAATGCTGTCAGCCAAATAAATAATTCTGGCAAAAAAAACTGACTTCAGTACAAAGAGCAATATACTTGATGGCCTTTCATATAAACAATTTTGAAAATCGGTATGCAAATTGAGGAATTGTGCTCTAATAAATATTTTGGGTGGCGGCGTGGAAGACTTGCCCCACCGATTTTCGTAGAAAAATTATGCGACCAAACTCTAAGCAAACCATTCCAAACAAAGAAAGAATTTTGGAAGTTGGCCCATAAATGGAGGATCTATGCGATAATCAATATTTCGGCCGAAGAGGGAAAAACTATGGTACCAACCTGCAAGCTAGTTTGCAGCAAATTTCCCAACTGATTTTCAAAAAAAAACTATGGAACCAAACTAAAAAACAATTTTGAAAATCGGTTCACAAATGACAAAGCTATGCATGGGGGGAGTAAGTTTCCCCTTCCATTTTAGAAAAGAATTGTGGGGCCAAACTACTAGCGAACCCTTGCAAACAACACAAGAATTTTGAAAATATTTCACAAATGACATAGTTATAGATTTGGGGGGAGGGAGCGGAGGGGTAGCGAATTTTCCCCTCCCATTTTTGAAAAGAATTATTGGGCCAAACTGCTAGCAAACCCTTTCGAACAAAAAAGAATTTTGAAAATCGGTTAAAATATAACAGAGTTATGGATTTGCGAAAAAAATATGGGACCAAACTGCAAGCAAACCCTTTCCAACAAAAAAAAAAATTTAAAAATCGGTTCACAAATGACAGTTATGCGTGTACAAACATAAAAAAGTAAAAAAAGAACATACACACGAATTGATAACCTCCTTCTTTTTTGAATTCGGTTAAAAAGTAGTAGAAATGCTCTCCTGTAAAATTTAGTTTTTGTAATATACGATAATTTTGCTCACAGGGGTCGACATTACACCTTTTCTACTTCTAATTCAGAAAGCATCAATTGTTATTCAGATTAGTCAATTGTAATTCAGAAAGCGTCAGTTGTAATTCAGAAAATCATAAATGTAATAAAGAAAAATCACTAAAAATTTTCTGAGCAAACATATCAAGAAGTCCTAAAATTCATTTAATTGAAGCAATTTCAAGTACAGAGATCGTATACAGTAATTTTGACTTAGCTGCACAATCAACTTTGGGCAGATAAGTCAAAAATGCTGTTATCTTAAATGTACATATCTGCCTTAATGTGCAGGTATACAATTGTTGTTTCCTGCCCAAAAGTGCAGCTAAAGCAAAGCGTTATTTATTATTATATTTGCGAATATTTTTTGCCGAATTCTGTTCGAATTCGGCCTGAAAATCATCACAAGATGGTGAGTTCTAGTCCGTTTGTCAGAAAAGTTACCGATAATCATACAAGTGAAAATTCTGAAAACTTTGCTGAAAAGTCTAAAAGAGTTCTGAACAATTTTCTGGGGATATTTTATGGGATTTTTCGCCATGTCTAAACAATATCGGAAAAAATGATGGCAAAACATCAAAAATTTTTCCGATTTTTCTGTTACTTTGTACGTCCTGTCGTATTAATGTCGCGGAAAAGTCGGAGATAAAAACAAAAATTTATTAGAAATTTCATAACATTCGCACATGGAATCAAAAAGTTTTAAAACTTCAGTGCTTCTTCATGTGTCATGCTGTTTGCTGTTGCTCATGTCAGCTAATCCGAAAACATTTACGCACACATTTATGCATACACTCTCTATTACAAAATCGGACAATGTGTAGAAGTGACGGGTGAAAAGTCGTAGGCCAGACAATCTGCAAAATATTCTGTTACAATGTCTAAAGGAAATTAAATTGCCTTCCGATAATGTGCAGACTAGTTTAATATTAGTCGGATAACAAACAATTCAGAAAATGTGCCCAAACGTCATACCATAAAATTGCCGACTAGTCTGTCAAATGCCTAAGGTAATTTTAGACAACTCGCTTGATTGTCTGGTAAAGTTTCAGATTTTTCTGACGTCTGACACGTCGGCAAAATATGTTAAATTATATTATTTAGAAAAAGTGGCCACCACGTTTTTTTAATGTGTGCAGCTGACTTTATTTTTTATATGAAAATAATTTAAAACGTCTAAAAAATATGGTAAATGTGAAGGTATACAAAATGCAATTAAAAAAGGTTTTTGAAGAAAAATGACAGAAAAACCATATTTTGTGCAGTTAAGTCAAAGTGCAGCTAACATTGATATTTTGTATGGAAATAATTTTTAAATCCCCAAAATTTTAAGCATTTATATTAAAAGTGCACTTAAAAAACTAATTTGTATGGGATTTTAAAGAATAGTGACACAAATTAATAACTTTGTGCAGTTAAGTCAAAAGTGTGCTTAAACAAAAGTAAGGTAAATCAAACCTACTGTACATGGAACGTAGAAGGGGTTCCTTTACTGCCCATTTAGCTATGAAAAGTAGTCAATGGTACGACAGCCTCTGTTTTGGGGTTAGGGCCATATTCTCCGATGCTAAATTCTATTGAGAATGTTTGGTCTAAAATTAAAGTATATGCCAAAAGCATCATTCATGTTCCAAAATGTTGCAAGTCTTGGCGTGATGGAACAAATATTGTTCCATCATGCCAGGACTTGTTCTTTCTGAATTACAATCTACACTTTCTGATTTACAATTGACACTTTCTGAATTACAACTGACTAATCTGAACTACAATTGACGCTTTCTAAACTATATTTGACTAATCTGAATTACAATTGACACTTTCTGAATTGTAATTGACGCTTTCTGAATTAGAATTGGAATTGGTACTCTATACCAAAATCAGTCGTTAGTTGTAAAAAAACTATTTAGTTGTACAGTGTTATTCTAATTTTTTACAATGATCGTCCTTTTAAGCTTTATATGGCATATGATGGCTCTAATTATATAGTCGACAGAAAAATGTTACTTTAACGACTGGCTCTTGATTAGGCATCTTTATATACTGATTTTTATGAAAAACACGTAATTGTTATTTGTTTAAAATATATAACACCTTTATTTATTATTTTTATTTCAGGTCCTTGCGTAAAAAAGTTTACGATACTGTTGCATTGTGGTGTAAAATATTTAACAGTGGTAATCGTTGCGAAACTGTTACTGAATACTTATTCCAAGAAATTCTGAGCGATATTACTCCAACACAGACTGACTTTACATTAAAGGTAAAAGCCATCTAAATCAATTAACATTTTAGTTTTTAATCGAGTTGAAATGTTTTCAGGTTATAAGCGGCGCTCGAAAACATATGTCTAAAAAAGCTAGACGGCAGCTTCAAAATGCTCAAAATGAGAAATCCAATATTGTTCATACAAATTCTGTAAACAGCAATCGAAACCAAAACTTTTCGGAAATCAGAAACCAGAATTTGTGCATCGCAGGATTGTGTTGTTTTCAAGAAGTTATTTTTTCTGTTGGTAATTTTTTGAAACCAACTATTTTAAAGGTAATATGTGTAATGTTTTTAGTTTTTCAACTTCCCGCAACCAGAAAGTAGGTAGTTACTGATTTCAGCTCGATTTTCGAAAATCGATTGTTCACCGCATCTCGACGTTTTGCCAAAATTTTTTATCGAAACTGTCACTAAAACGTAACAGCATGAAGTGCAAAACTATCATACATGATAATCGCTTTCTTTTCATGAAAGTGTCACCGTTCGGGAAGAAACGAGCAATTACATTAATACTTACCAGATGAAACTATTTAGAGTCATAAAGGAGTGCTCAAATGGCTTCTATTTTAGGTGACGAATTGTTGTAACTTAGAAGTTTGAAAATAGTAACGTTTTGAAGTTCCGCAGAAGTAACGAAATTTAAACGGACTTCAGTGGAAATTCATCGAATTTATTATCGGTTTCTGATCAAAATAGTGTATAACTTCGGAATGAAATTAACTTGTTTACTACTTAAATACATACAATCGAACTTAATGACATATTAAGTGCCATACAGGCGTGCATGAGGCATGTTTTCAATATTTAAGAACACAAAAATTAAATATGAAATAATGTTATCATAACAACTGATTTTCGCAAACATTTTAAATTTTTTAAGTATCTACATACTTTAAATATTGTTTTTTTATTTTCCTTATTTACTATATACTTATATAAAATTTTAGAAACTACCATTTAAGAAGGACCTTTCACATTGTAATACAAGCTTTGAGTTTTTTATTAGATTTTGTAAGACGAAAATCAAATCAAAATCAGTCTGACGGTCAAAATATCTTAAAGAAAATCTTTGCAATAAAGCAAATTTGTTCGTTCCTATATTTCTTTATTTATGGCGGCAAACAAATACACAACTGTTTTTATTATTCCTATGTTTGTTTGTGCAAAATACAACCCTGATAACATAAAAATGTGATTGTTTAGAAAATTTCCTAAAAATGATGAATACCATAACTTTTCCTTTCTTTCTAATTTTAATTTGGTTGGCGGAGAATTCAATCTCACAAATTGCCAGGTTATACTCCTGGAGAGCTTCCGTCATGTACTGCCCCCCGACCTACATATACCATCATATAGGAAGGAGGAATCATAAGCTATCCGCACCAAAATTTAATGGTCTCCACCAGTTTATTCGAGTTTTTGTTGGCACTGGTAACCAAAGAATTCATAAACTCTGTTTAAAACTAGTGCATCTGGCTAACGGCCACCGACGCGAAACTGTACACGATACCGTTAACCGACGCTAACCACTACACACATGCGATCGAATCGCAAAACTCTCGAACGCCAATAAACGAACAATGGCCTGGTTGCTTTTACGAAGTAATTGCCAATGATGCTTAATGTTGACTCGCCCAGACCTGCTTTACGACTGGAATACCTTAATACCCCTACAGATAATTTTGGGCTACGTGGTCCATTTTTGCTGAAATGGACTAGTTACAATATGGTCCTATGTAATGCAGTCATGGACCATGTCATTTGCAAACAAGAGTTTGTAGTAGAGTTGTGTCGTTCCGGAACGACCTAGTTCCATGGAACAATTCCCTAAATGGAACGGTATGGACCGATCTAAACGATCCTTTTTTATCGTTCCGCAATTGCAAACCGTCTTGAGGAGTAGTTAATTTGCTTTGACATACGTTCAACACAACACATTTGCTTCGTTCACATATTTCTGTACACTTTTTCGTATAGGGAATGATATATTTCTTTATGTTTATGATAGATTTTATTATTTTCAAAAATTTATTGCTTGTTGTGGGCTATTGTTTTTTTTTACAAATATATTACGAAAAGAAAAAATTATTTTATTGTTATTATGTCAGAAAATTAAAATAAACCATGAAAAATGTTTGTTGACGCTTTTACGAGCGACAGCGACATTCTCCCGTTTCTCGCTCATTCGCTGTTCAAAAAAAAACCCGGAACGATGAACGAAAGGAACGACCTAGTTCCTTTAGTCTTTCGGAGCGGTGGGAACGATTCCACATAAGGAACGATTTTGCCCAACTCTAGTTTGTAGTTAAGCGAAAAGTGTTTGTGCTTTAACGATTGCATATAAAACGAACACTTCGGTGCTCCATCAAGTAGTTAGATAGAGTAGTTTGAGACAAATCCGATGTAATGCTAGGAAAACAACTGGGACGAACGACGAATTTCGTCCAACACGACGAATTCGTCGATAAAAATTCGCTGTGTAAATTCGTCGTGTGAGTCACAATAGCGACGAAAACGCAACAGCTGTTACAATTGATAAAGTTGTTTACTGTTTGTGCAAAGTGTGACCGTATTAAAAAAATAATACATACTTCAATAATTAAACATTAGCAAAAACACAGCTAACACCAATTTTTATAGTTAATTATTATCTATATTTACTTCAAATGCTATAAAATAAAAATAAAAAAATAATTAAAGCAAAAATTATCTTTATTTACTAAATCACTAAAACCAAACATGGTCACTTGGTACTGATATGTTCGTCGTTCGCCGGCGTAAGAAATAGAAATAAATCTATTCACAGTTCGCCGCGTATGACGAATTTCGTCCGACGCCGTTATTGTGTGTATTTTCATATACACAAATGTGTTTTATTTTTGGCGACGAATATTCGCGACCAAAAATTCGTCGTTCGTCCCAGTTGTGTTCCTAGCATAATGCAAAGCTGGGCTAAATGGTCCAGCCCTAGGATATCGTAATTTTAAATCGACAATGTTTTCTCCATACATTTGGGCTACATTTGGACTAGTCCTAGTCCTCTATGGAGTATACTTTACATAAGTGTATGGAGTAGTCACGTTATCTGCAGAGACTCAAATTTCTTTACGTATTATTTGACAGATCATAAAAGTTTTGTTTTTCACACTGTTCGGTTTTTACTTAAGATTTGAGTTTTTGACAAGTATTAATACTAAATCTAATAGTCTGAAGGGCGCTTTAACAGTAAACATGAAATATGTAAACATTTACAAACTTTCAACGTTTATCACCATGTACCTATTTTGAGTTTATCTTTTTATTTACATATTTAAATTTTTTATTAATAATGCTACACACTTTTTAAACCTTTTTCCAGTAGATCACAAACATAGGCCCCAATTATGATTCACTACTCAACTTGGTGGAATTGTCAATATTACGACCCAACTAAGTTTTTTGTGTTATGATTCACAACTAATTTTATTTGTTTTCGAAATAAATTTCGAAAAAAGGTTCTTATTTATACTCTCTGTTTTTCGAAACCATAGTAGCCATCACAAAATATGTTAAATATTTTTAGTTTTGGCCTTAATATTATTTCTTGATATTTTGCCTACAATATTGTTGACATATCAATAAAACAATATGTCAACAATATTGGTTGGCAAATGGGATAGATTGGCGCCTAAAATCACTATTTTAAAAGTAAGGGTATAGTTAGTAAAGACGTATCGCGTTCGTGAGGATCGGCTGGCAAAATCTGTAACATAAACAAAGCTTGTTGCCGTTTACTAAAAACATATGGCTGCTTTTGTCACGTAGAAAATCTACAGAAAGTAGATTTTTACGTAGCAAATGTCAAACTAATGCCAAAGGTATTACAATCCAATACTGAGAGCTGACAAAATTTTTTTGGGTCATACGTTTTCTATAACTAACACCTAAAGTTGAGCGGCACTGAAAGTTCTAACGTTACGCGATACATTTTTACTAAATAGACCTTAACACAATAGTCGAAATAAAAACCAAAACACAACTGACAAAAAACAGTTGTCTCACTTTTAAGAAAGTTGTAATCCATAATAATAACTTGAGAACTACGACTCAACTATCAATTTAGTTGTGAATCATAATAGGTGCCATAACTAATTGGAATAAATCGTTGAACAAGCATATTTGTAAGCATATTTCAAGTCACTATTTTCGCACTTATTTAAGTAACTTAAATCAGAGTTGGAAAATAAATAAAACGAAACGTTTTTTTTGTTTTGTATATTTCAATGTGTAAAGCAAAATCAAAAACAATTTTTTACATGTTGTTTTCGTTAGTGAACTTCTTCTTATAGGATGTACATTAGTGAGTCGCTTTTATTACATTTTCTACAATCTCTAAGTAATTAACTTTTTAGTGACTTCTTTTTCATGATACTAAAATTTATAAAAGAAAGTATAAAATTTGATATCAATCTATTTATTTTTGTAAAATTTGCCAAATAACATTTAGCTTCGTTAAAGAAGTCACTGTTTAGAAAATCAGAAATTACACTTCCAAATGTTGGCAGGGTAGAAAGCTATTCCGACTATTTTCGCGATTATGTCCGTATGGATATATTGTATGTGTGCGTGTGTAAAATGGGATATAGAAAAATACTTTTTAGCTTGATTTTTAGGTACTTTATTCTCTGTTGAGAGTAAGACGTGTTTTTCAGAGGCTCCACTTTAATTATTTTTTTTCCAATAAATAAACAAAGCAAAAAAATTTGGAACGTAACAATTGAAACATATATACCTATTATGATTCACAACTCAACTAGGTTGAGTTGTCAATGTTACGACCCAACTCAACCATTTTTTTGTATTACATAGCGTCTTCACGAGGCATAATATCAAATATTTTTCTGCTAGCAAGCGTCAAATTCAATCGCAGAGAGAATTCTGTTACGTGTAGACTTCAAATTAGTGTTATCGCAATATTATAATATTTATTATAAGAGCGTTTTTATAATAAATATTATAACAACAATCTTATAATATGAAATGTCAAAAACATGAAAATAAATAAATGTGTGTGTATGTTTTTTATTGAAATAAATAAAAATCAACGTTGTTTACAAAATTTCAGTGCATTTATCTATTTAAATTTGTTTGATTGATTTTTTAATACAAATTTTAAAGAAAAATAAAAAATGAAACAACTAAATATGCAAAAATAGTATACGTTAACTCAATGAGCATTTGTATTAAATGAAATCTCATAACAAAAGTAAAAATACGTGTTCCAGTTGTATGACATGAAGGGAAATATCGACATTTTAGTTTTCTTATTCTGCCGATGTTCTATCTTATGTTATATCAAAGTTAATGACTCGTGAAGACGCGGTGTTATGATTCACAAAAAAAGGTTCTTATCAATATTCGCAGATTTTTTTAAACCATAGTAGCCATCACAAAATATTTTTATTTTTGGACTTACTCTTTTTTCTTGAGATTTTATGTTTTATGGATATGGGAACAATATTGGTTAAGCAAAAGTAACACAATTGTCGAAATAAAAACCAAAACACAACAGATAAAACACAGTTGTCTCAGTTTGATTAAAGTTGTTCTCAATAATAAGAATTTAAAAACTACGACTCATCTTGTGAGTTGTCGATAAAAGTCAAAATGTTGTGAAAGCTTTGTCAATTTCAGTCTTAAATTTTGCTTAGATTTTAAATAAAATATTAATCAAGGTACAGACTTGCAAACATGAGTGACAGTTTTGCTTGCTTGATAGTGTGGACGCAAATTTCGTCAGTCAAGAGTCAACCACAAAAATGTTTAAGCTGAAAGTCCATAAAACGCGTTACACGCTTTTTTGCTTTATACGCGGCTGTCAAAAAAGTTAAATCAGTGTAGTTGTACGTATCAAGTTACAGAGCATGACACCTTGACGTGTCCAACGCATAAAGTGGGTCTAGTTTCTACTTTTGTAAACGTCATCAGCGGCGTGCTAACAGCTTAACTGTTTTTTATAGCCATTGATATCTTATTTTGAATGCTATCGATGATTATGTTTGTATAGCGTACGATTTTGCTCTTGTAATATAGTTTAAAAATATTTGCGATCATTAAATAAATAACAAACAAACTTATGCGTAAAAAGCGTGGCGTATTACTTGAAACGCTGAAAAGTTTGGAATGCTTAAAACGTGTGAAAGCATTGTCGCGAAAACGCGTGTTATGGACTTTCAGCTTTACGGTTGACTGACAGTCAGCGGCCATATTGGTTTTTTACTTATAGTGCGAACCATAAAAGTGTCAGTCAAGAGTTATTTTTTGTAGCATAAACTTCACAACTTGGACGCGGAAATTTATATTTTTAAAGAATTCATATATTTTTATGAAATGCAAGGTTGTCTGTTTGAGATGTTAAGACAAAATCGTACGAGGGGTTGTTAAATAATAAGAAAATAAATGAGTTAAAAAATTCATTATAATTTTTTATTATCAACAAAGCGCATACAATTTTTTTATTTTCTATGTTTGTGTGTAACACTTTTTTCTTGAATGATGGTTTGAGTGTCGAACATGATCGATAGTCTGGACAGTCAAAAGTATCTTTCAAAAATTAAGAATTTTTGAATGTCACTCAAGTTTGCAAGTCTGTACTCTGCTTAAAGACATCTAGTGTGAATAATAAATAAAGCTATAATCAAGAAAGCTTTAACCTAAAGATTTTGTAGAACGTAAAGCTTAGCTTTTATTTAACTTTCGTTAATCAAGAGAATTAACGCAAAAAACTTTGCATACCGTATAGCCTTTTTACACCTACTCACATCTTTCAACAATTCGCCAAGATGTTAACATCTTCCTGTATGAATTGTACAAAGCTAAATACATATGTTTATCTTTAAAATATGTTCCCATCTCTTTTTATTTTACATTACATCTTTCGATAGTCTAAGTGTCATCACTAGAAAAATTACATTAAATTGGAACAAAATTAAAAACATGTGAGCCATTTTCATATGCGTGAGTACTTATTTACTGAATAGAGGTCTGCAAAGAATACTAGAACACGCAAAGTACACATGAAATAACAAAACATGAACACTTATTCGAAGTATCACAGCAAAAAAGTGTACACGTTTTTTAGAACAATAAAGCTGTAGAATAAATTTCTTGTTGTTCTATTTTTTTGTTTGTTCGTGTTACACACATGCCATCAGCTGTTAAGCTGAAAGTCTATCACACGCTTTACACGCTTTTTCAATCAGTACGTATCAGGTTACAGAGCAGGACTTTTTGACGCGTATAATGCACAAAAGTATGTCTGCTTTCTACTTTTGTAAGCGTCATCAGCGGCGTGGTAACAGGTCAGGTGTTTTTGATAGCCGTTGTTATTTTATTTTCAATGCTATCGATGATTATATCGTCGTCGCAAATCCAAAAGTACGTAACATCACTTTTCATAACTTTACAGGAGAAGCAAAAAACTTTGTAAAATGGAAAATATTTGAGATATAAAAGAAATTTTTTATATATGAGCTAAAAATGTGATAGCCGATATACAGGCATGTTCTGAAAATCACATGTGATTTTAATATCAAAAATGGTCCTGGAGACGTTTTTAAAATTATATACGATAATTTTCCTTCAGAAATAATATTTGTTGATGCTCTATAAAATAGAAAAATGGAAACAAGAAGTGAAAAAATATCTGCATGACCATTTTTGATTTAAAAATCATATGTGATTTAAAACCATGTGATTTTCAGAACATCCCTGATAGTTTTGAAGAAAAACTATTATTATTATCATTATTATTATTATTTTTTATTATTTTTTTGACGGGTGAGGTAGGGTTTAAAATGCCTTCGCACTTACAGTGACCGTCGTCAGCTACGTCGAGTGGTGTTTTCACTAAAACAATCCCTCCTCTTTTTCTGGGTAGAGTGCCTTCCTATTATTATTATTATTATTATTATTATTATTATTATTATTATTATTATTATTATTATTATTATTATTATTATTATTGTTATTATTATTATTATTATTATCATTATTATTATCATTATTATTATTATTATTATTATTATTGTTATTATTATTATTATTATTATCATTATTATTATTATTATTATTATTTAAAATAACTCCCTTTGAACCGTCAGAGCAGTATACATCAAGTCATTTAAGGAATATCCCGATGGTATTTTTGCGGATGCACCAAGTGACACTCGCAGTTTTGTTGTGGTACTGTCCGGCTTAAGAACACAGTGGCTTGGAATGAAATATTACGAAATTTCCAATGCGTCAATGTTGACCTTTTGCATATTACCTAATTGCTCGTACTCCCGCATGAATTGAACATATTGCGATTGTAACTGTTTGTCTTTTGATATTCGTCGTTTCAGAGCCATAAATATATTGTAAGCTGTTGCGTGTGAATCTCCAAAAATGGTTGGATTTTCTTTAATTGGGAGATTTACGACAAATCAGCCATCCTGATTAATAGACACATGCTGAATGAAGTGACGTTCACATTGTTCATCTGACGGCGAGAGCAGTTTCTTGCTGGACTGAACTTCCATATCTGTTCTATGCTCTCTTCCAATGATGTGGTACTGTTAAATATTGCACATGTAACTGTACCTTGCTTATTTGTAGTTGGGTAATTGGTGATTGCGCCAGCTATAATCCAACCAAGAGACGTATTTTGCAGATTAGGTAGATTTTTTCCAAGTTGCTTGGTTCCACCTTGTATGAGACTAGACAAATTCTGCACCAAGCAAAATATCTATATATGCTTGTCTATTAAATTGTAGGTCTGCCAATGGAATATTACTTGGAATCTTCCATGAAGTTATGTCAATATGTTGATCTGGCTGTGGTGGTGTAATACTTGGTAGTACGTATGCTTCCGAATTTGTTGAAAATTTTTAATGCCTGGACGTCATTTCGATATTAATACGAAAATTTGATTTCTTTTTAATTTCACCGATACCATCAATACAGAGTGATGCTTCTGTTGGAGAAATTCCTAGTTTTTGAATCAGGGGTTTGGATACAAGATTCACCTGTGATCCGGAATCAAGTATCACTCGAAATTCTCTTGAGGAGCCATTAGGGGTGTAAAAATATATTAATATGGAAAAATAGACAAGCACACGTATTATGTCTAAACGATTTAAAGTTTTATTAATGAATGACAGAAAAAATATTAAGTTTACAGAAAAACATACTATGATTAATTAAGTATAAATTCAAAAGCCTATTAGGTTTAATATAGAAAAGTATTTGTATATAAAGTAATAATTCCAACACTCCTTCTTAAACCTTACACTATATGTATATATGTAATTTATATAAACAAAAAAAAATTAGTTCATGTTCAATAGTTCACAAAATCTTACATGCTTAATTCTTGGGCGATTTTTTGTAAAAATATCTGCTATCATGTCGGTAGTACTAAGATACTTAAGATCAATTTGTTTCTTGTTGATTGCATCTCGTATGTGATGGAACTTTATAGCAATGTGCTTAGTACGATTATGAAATATGGCGTTTGAACCTAGTTTTATAGCTCCTTGATTATCCACGTACAAATTTACTGGGACTTCTTCAATACCACCGAGTTCGGTTAGCAATCTCTTTAAATAAATAGCTTCCTTTGCAGCATTTGACATTGATATATACTCCGCCTCAGTGCTACTTAATGCAACCACACCTTGTTTCTTGGACTCCCATGAAATTAAAGATTGTTGATAGAAAATATTAATTAAGTCCAAAAATTTTCAAGGAGAGAGCGTCAAAAGAGAGCAATAAATTGAGACACAAAAAATTGTTGGAAATTCGTAAAATGGTAAAATTTGTACTTTCAAGAATTTTTTAACAGCTGTTTTGTATTTATATGTATTTACAACACACATGCATGCGATAAATGGTAATTGTCCAATGAATGCAATCAATATACTTACTTGATTAGATGATTTTAAAAGTTTTATGGGAGCAATTTAATTACAATTTGGATGCTTCCATGTAACTAAATCAGTATTTTTTTGTTTCTGCCTGTTTAATTTATATTGCTTTTCATAGATCGGCTGAAAGTTTTAGTATTATAAATATTATGAGTACTTAGATACTCGTTACTTTTCTCTTTGGCGGCCCAATTATTTCAGAAAAGTATTTGCATATGAAATAAATGATTGCCAAGCATTGTTGAGTAAAGTTGTATTCAAGCTGGATTTATAAGGTATACTTATCCGCGAATTGATACAACAAATCAACTTTTTTGGGAATTGTGGTGTCGAAAAATGTTTAAGAAAAAAATCAAAGCAAATATTAAAATGTGAGTGTATTGGTAATATATAGTAAAATTTGACATCGTGCTTAACAAACATATGGTCTAATGCACAGACCTTATATATCGACCTTGGTTGTATTCTAAAAAAATTATTATATCAAAACTTTAAAGTAAGCCACGCCCTTGTTAAGACTACTTTAAGTTGATGTTTTCAAAATGTGCACAGAAAAAATTAACACCAAAAAATTTTCAAACAAAACTTTGTCTAAAAATATATTTAATTTTCAGTAAATGTTCTGTCCATAATCTATGAATTGATGTTTGACTTTTATTTAGAACGCAAACACCAAAAACAACAAGAAAATTTTTTCCGTAAAAAAAAGCCCAATGACGACATACACACAAATAACAACAACAATAATGATAGCAAAAGGAATGCGATTGTACCAAGTTTGTTTACTGAAGATTTTTGAGTGAATGAATTCGTTAATGTCGTTGCGTTAATTCTCATTCATTTTTTTAGAGTCTTTAGATAAACATTCAGACTTGAACACATTTAACAAAGTGAAATTTCATAAATCTTAATGCATGATGATGATGATGACGCAGACAAAATTTTTGATTGGTATATTAAAAAAACTATTTGTTTAGTGCTTGTTAGTATTTTTAGACTTATTGTTTTATAAATTCAGACAAAAATATTGTTTGATATTTTTCAGAAAATGTAGTAAATCTTTTTGTTTGATGAAAAAACAAAACACGTTTTCTTTCAATGAAATTTTTGAGATATTTTTGTCTATATTTACAAATTTGTTTGTAGGTCCGTTCGTAGACAAAATATTTACTATTTCATTGAATTCCTTTACAGAAAATGAAATTTAGTTTTTTCTGTGTGTATTTTTTACCTCAAATATTTTTGTTAATATAGCACATATTAATTCATGTTGCACCTAAAAATAAAGCTTAAAGCCTTAGCTCTTAACTTAAATTAACTATTTCTTTCGTGTGATGGAAAACAGCACCAACTTATCTAATTGGTTCGAAATCCATAGCAAAATTCATAAAAATATTAAAAAAAAACTGCTGTATAAAAAATGTGTAGATGTACATCACTAAAACATTTTTTATACCGATTTTTTTAAAATCAATCTAAACAAATCGAATAAAAGAAATTTTGTGAATTGTAATTGTGCAATTTTTCATATTGTGCAATAATATCACCAATATGTATGTGGTATTAGAAAATTATCGGCGCAGCCTTCTCGTTTTATTGCAGAGCTTTTTGTTTTATTGTGAAATTTTTAAAATAAAATAAAAATGAACAATTCGTGTGCTGCTGACAATAGCGCTGGATACCATGCTTATAGAATATTTTAGGAAAGTGAAATGCGCTCAAAACTAATTAGTTTATTAATTTTAAATGTAATTTAATTTGTCCCTCTCTTTGATTGTTTGCATTTAACAGCTGTTCACTTTTCCATGTATTCATCATGCCATTTCTAAAACATAACTGTTGGGCTCAACAGTTTAGTAGCAGTTGGGCTCAACAGTTACGTCTTATGAACGCTACCAATAACTGTTTAAACTTCAACCCGTTTTTTCACTACATTTAGCGTTATAAAATTACTTTACGAAAAACTAAAGGTATTTTATTTGTCTATGGGCGCCAAAGAAAGAGAATTGATGCATGAGAACCCTTGAATAAGTTTTTTTTCTTAAATTTTGTATCATATTGTAATTAATTAACATGATATTTAATTAACATGAGAATAATATTTAAGTTTGTAGGAGGTATAACATTGTTCATCTGACGGCGAGAGCAGTTTCTTGCTGGACTGATGCTCTCTTCCAATGATGTGGTACTGTTAAATATTGCACATGTAACTGTACCTTGCTTATTTGTAGTTGGGTAATTGGTGATTGCGCCAGCTATAATCCAACCAAGAGACGTATTTTGCAGATTAGGTAGATTTTTTCCAAGTTGCTTGGTTCCACCTTGTATGAGACTAGACAAATTCTGCACCAAGCAAAATATCTATATATGCTTGTCTATTAAATTGTAGGTCTGCCAATGGAATATTACTTGGAATCTTCCATGAAGTTATGTCAATATGTTGATCTGGCTGTGGTGGTATAATACTTGGTAGTACGTATGCTTCCGAATTTGTTGAAAATTTTTAATGCCTGGACGTCATTCCGACATTAATACGAAAATTTGATTTCTTTTTAATTTCACCGATACCATCAATACAGAGTGATGCTTCTGTTGGAGAAATTCCTAGTTTTTGAATCAGGCGTTTGGATACAAGATTCACCTGTGATCCGGAATCAAGTATCACTCGAAATTCTCTTGAAGAGCCATTAGGGGTGTAAAAATATATTAATATGGAAAATAGACTAGCACACGTATTATGTCTAAACGATTTAAAGTTTTATTAATGAATGACAGAAAAAATATTAAGTTTACAGAAAAACATACTATGATTAATTAAGTATAAATTCAAAAGCCTATTAGGTTTAATATAGAAAAGTATTTGTATATAAAGTAATAGTTCCAACACTCCTTCTTAAACCTTACACTATATGTATATATGTAATTTATATAAACAAAAAAAAAATTAGTTCATGTTCAATAGTTCACAAAATCTTACATGCTTAATTCTTGGGCGATTTTTTGTAAAAATATCTGCTATCATGTCGGTAGTACTAAGATACTTAAGATCAATTTGTTTCTTGTTGATTGCATCTCGTATGTGATGGAACTTTATATCAATGTGCTTAGTACGATTATGAAATATGGCGTTTGAACCTAGTTTTATAGCTCCTTGATTATCCACGTACAAATTTACTGGGACTTCTTCAATACCACCGAGTTCGGTTAGCAATCTCTTTAAATAAATAGCTTCCTTTGCAGCATTTGACTGTGATATATACTCCGCCTCAGTGCTACTTAATGCAACCACACCTTGTTTCTTGGACTCCCATGAAATTAAAGATTGTTGATAGAAAATATTAATTAAGTCCAAAAATTTTCAAGGAGAGAGCGTCAAAAGAGAGCAATAAATTGAGACACAAAAAATTGTTGGAAATTCGTAAAATGGTAAAATTTGTACTTTCAAGAATATTTTAACAGCTGTTTTGTATTTATATGTATTTACAACACACATGCATGCGATAAATGGAAATTGTCCAATGAATGCAATCAATATACTTACTTGATTAGATGATTTTCAAAGTTTTATGGGAGCAATTTAATTACAATTTGGATGCTTCCATGTAACTAAATCAGTATTTTTTTGTTTCTGCCTGTTTAATTTATTTTGCTTTTCATAGATCGGCTGAAAGTTTTAGTATTATAAATATTATGAGTACTTAGATACTCGTTACTTTTCTCTTTGGCGGCTCAATTATTTCAGAAAAGTATTTGCATATGAAATAAATGATTGCCAAGCATTGTTGAGTAAAGTTGTATTCAAGCTGGATTTATAAGGTATACTTATCCGCGAATTGATACAACAAATCAACTTTTTTGGGAATTGTGGTGTCGAAAAATGTTTAAGAAAAAAATCAAAGCAAATATTAAAATGTGAGTGTATTGGTAATATATAGTAAAATTTGACATCGTGCTTAACAAACATATGGTATAATGCACAGACCTTATATATCGACCTTGGTTGTATTCTAAAAAAATTATTATATCAAAACTTTAAAGTAAGCCACGCCCTTGTTAAGACTACTTTAAGTTGATGTTTTCAAAATGTGCACAGAAAAAATTAACACCAAAAAATTTTCAAACAAAAGTTTGTCTAAAAATATATTTAATTTTCAGTAAATGTTCTGTCCATAATCTATGAATTGATTGTTTGACTTTTATTTAGAACGCAAACACCAAAAACAACAAGAAAATTTTTTCCGTAAAAAAAAAGCCCGATGACGACATACACACAAATAACAACAACAATAATGATAGCAAAAGGAATGCGATTGTACCAAGTTTGTTTACTGAAGATTTTTGAGTGAATCAATTCGTTAATGTCGTTGCGTTAATTCTCATTCATTTTTTTAGAGTCTTTAGATAAACATTCAGACTTGAACACATTTAACAAAGTGAAATTTCATAAATCTTAATGCATGATGATGATGATGACGCAGACAAAATTTTTGATTGGTATATTAAAAAAACTATTTGTTTAGTGTTTGTTAGAATTTTTAGACTAATTGTTTTATAAATTCAGACAAAAATATTGTTTGATATTTTTCAGAAAATGTAGTAAATCTTTTTGTTTGATGAAAAAACAAAACACGTTTTCTTTCAATGAAATTTTTGAGATATTATTGTCTATATTTACAAATTTGTTTGTAGGTCCGTTCGTAGACAAAATATTTACTATTTCATTGAATTCCTTTACAGAAAATGAAATTTAGTTTTTTCTGTGTGTATTTTTTACCTCAAATATTTTTGTTAATATAGCACATATTAATTCATGTTGCACCTAAAAATAAAGCTTAAAGCCTTAGCTCTTAACTTAAATTAACTATTTCTTTCGTGTGATGGAAAACAGCACCAACTTATCTAATTGGTTCGAAATCCATAGCAAAATTCATAAAAATATTAAAAAAAAAACTGTTGTATAAAAAATGTGTAGATGTACATCACTAAAACATTTTTTATACCGATTTTTTTAAAATCAATCTAAACAAATCGAATAAAAGAAATTTTGTGAATTGTAATTGTGCAATTTTTCATATTGTGCAATAATATCACCAATATGTATGTGGTATTAGAAAATTATCGGCGCAGCCTTCTCGTTTTATTGCAGAGCTTTTTGTTTTATTGTGAAATTTTTAAAATAAAATAAAAATGAACAATTCGTGTGCTGCTGACAATAGCGCTGGATACCATGCTTATAGAATATTTTAGGAAAGTGAAATGCGCTCAAAACTAATTAGTTTATTAATTTTAAATGTAATTTAATTTGTCCCTCTCTTTGATTGTTTGCATTTAACAGCTGTTCACTTTTCCATGTATTCATCATGCCATTTCTAAAACATAACTGTTGGGCTCAACAGTTTAGTAGCAGTTGGGCTCAACAGTTACGTCTTATGAACGCTACCAATAACTGTTTAAACTTCAACCCGTTTTTTCACTACATTTAGCGTTATAAAATTACTTTACGAAAAACTAAAGGTATTTTATTTGTCTATGGGCGCCAAAGAAAGAGAATTGATGCATGAGAACCCTTGAATAAGTTTTTTTTCTTAAATTTTGTATCATATTGTAATTAATTAACATGATATTTAATTAACATGAGAATAATATTTAAGTTTGTAGGAGGTATAACATTGTTCATCTGACGGCGAGAGCAGTTTCTTGCTGGACTGATGCTCTCTTCCAATGATGTGGTACTGTTAAATATTGCACATGTAACTGTACCTTGCTTATTTGTAGTTGAGTAATTGGTGATTCCGCCAGCTATAATCCAACCAAGAGACGTATTTTGCAGATTAGGTAGATTTTTTCCAAGTTGCTTGGTTCCACCTTGTATGAGACTAGACAAATTCTGCACCAAGCAAAATATCTATATATGCTTGTCTATTAAATTGTAGGTCTGCCAATGGAATATTACTTGGAATCTGCCATGAAGTTATGTCAATATGTTGATCTGGCTGTGGTGGTATAATACTTGGTAGTACGTATGCTTCCGAATTTGTTGAAAATTTTTAATGCCTGGACGTCATTCCGACATTAATACGAAAATTTGATTTCTTTTTAATTTCACCGATACCATCAATACAGAGTGATGCTTCTGTTGGAGAAATTCCTAGTTTTTGAATCAGGCGTTTGGATACAAGATTCACCTGTGATCCGGAATCAAGTATCACTCGAAATTCTCTTGAAGAGCCATTAGGGGTGTAAAAATATATTAATATGGAAAATAGACTAGCACACGTATTATGTCTAAACGATTTAAAGTTTTATTAATGAATGACAGAAAAAATATTAAGTTTACAGAAAAACATACTATGATTAATTAAGTATAAATTCAAAAGCCTATTAGGTTTAATATAGAAAAGTATTTGTATATAAAGTAATAGTTCCAACACTCCTTCTTAAACCTTACACTATATGTATATATGTAATTTATATAAACAAAAAAAAATTAGTTCATGTTCAATAGTTCACAAAATCTTACATGCTTAATTCTTGGGCGATTTTTTGTAAAAATATCTGCTATCATGTCGGTAGTACTAAGATACTTAAGATCAATTTGTTTCTTGTTGATTGCATCTCGTATGTGATGGAACTTTATATCAATGTGCTTAGTACGATTATGAAATATGGCGTTTGAACCTAGTTTTATAGCTCCTTGATTATCCACGTACAAATTTACTGGGACTTCTTCAATACCACCGAGTTCGGTTAGCAATCTCTTTAAATAAATAGCTTCCTTTGCAGCATTTGACAGTGATATATACTCCGCCTCAGTGCTACTTAATGCAACCACACCTTGTTTCTTGGACTCCCATGAAATTAAAGATTGTTGATAGAAAATATTAATTAAGTCCAAAAATTTTCAAGGAGAGAGCGTCAAAAGAGAGCAATAAATTGAGACACAAAAAATTGTTGGAAATTCGTAAAATGGTAAAATTTGTACTTTCAAGAATATTTTAACAGCTGTTTTGTATTTATATGCATTTACAACACACATGCATGCGATAAATGGAAATTGTCCAATGAATGCAATCAATATACTTACTTGATTAGATGATTTTAAAAGTTTTATGGGAGCAATTTAATTACAATTTGGATGCTTCCATGTAACTAAATCAGTATTTTTTTGTTTCTGCCTGTTTAATTTATTTTGCTTTTCATAGATCGGCTGAAAGTTTTAGTATTATAAATATTATGAGTACTTAGATACTCGTTACTTTTCTCTTTGGCGGCCCAATTATTTCAGAAAAGTATTTGCATATGAAATAAATGATTGCCAAGCATTGTTGAGTAAAGTTGTATTCAAGCTGGATTTATAAGGTATACTTATCCGCGAATTGATACAACAAATCAACTTTTTTGGGAATTGTGGTGTCGAAAAATGTTTAAGAAAAAAATCAAAGCAAATATTAAAATGTGAGTGTATTGGTAATATATAGTAAAATTTGACATCGTGCTTAACAAACATATGGTATAATGCACAGACCTTATATATCGACCTTGGTTGTATTCTAAAAAAATTATTATATCAAAACTTTAAAGTAAGCCACGCCCTTGTTAAGACTACTTTAAGTTGATGTTTTCAAAATGTGCACAGAAAAAATTAACACCAAAAAATTTTCAAACAAAAGTTTGTCTAAAAATATATTTAATTTTCAGTAAATGTTCTGTCCATAATCTATGAATTGATTGTTTGACTTTTATTTAGAACGCAAACACCAAAAACAACAAGAAAATTTTTTCCGTAAAAAAAAGCCCGATGACGACATACACACAAATAACAACAACAATAATGATAGCAAAAGGAATGCGATTGTACCAAGTTTGTTTACTGAAGATTTTTGAGTGAATGAATTCGTTAATGTCGTTGCGTTAATTCTCATTCATTTTTTTAGAGTCTTTAGATAAACATTCAGACTTGAACACATTTAACAAAGTGAAATTTCATAAATCTTAATGCATGATGATGATGATGACGCAGACAAAATGTTTGATTGGTATATTAAAAAAACTATTTGTTTAGTGCTTGTTAGTATTTTTAGACTTATTGTTTTATAAATTCAGACAAAAATATTGTTTGATATTTTTCAGAAAATGTAGTAAATCTTTTTGTTTGATGAAAAAACAAAACACGTTTTCTTTTAATGAAATTTTTGAGATATTTTTGTCTATATTTACAAATTTGTTTGTAGGTCCGTTCGTAGACAAAATATTTACTATTTCATTGAATTCCTTTACAGAAAATGAAATTTAGTTTTTTCTATGTGTATTTTTTACCTCAAATATTTTTGTTAATATAGCACATATTAATTCATGTTGCACCTAAAAATAAAGCTTAAAGCCTTAGCTCTTAACTTAAATTAACTATTTCTTTCGTGTGATGGAAAACAGCACCAACTTATCTAATTGGTTCGAAATCCATAGCAAAATTCATAAAAATATTAAAAAAAAACTGCTGTATAAAAAATGTGTAGATGTACATCACTAAAACATTTTTTATACCGATTTTTTTAAAATCAATCTAAACAAATCGAATAAAAGAAATTTTGTGAATTGTAATTGTGCAATTTTTCATATTGTGCAATAATATCACCAATATGTATGTGGTATTAGAAAATTATCGGCGCAGCCTTCTCGTTTTATTGCAGAGCTTTTTGTTTTATTGTGAAATTTTTAAAATAAAATAAAAATGAACAATTCGTGTGCTGCTGACAATAGCGCTGGATACCATGCTTATAGAATATTTTAGGAAAGTGAAATGCGCTCAAAACTAATTAGTTTATTAATTTTAAATGTAATTTAATTTGTCCCTCTCTTTGATTGTTTGCATTTAACAGCTGTTCACTTTTCCATGTATTCATCATGCCATTTCTAAAACATAACTGTTGGGCTCAACAGTTTAGTAGCAGTTGGGCTCAACAGTTACGTCTTATGAACGCTACCAATAACTGTTTAAACTTCAACCCGTTCTTTTCACTACATTTAGCGTTTTAAAATTACTTTACGAAAAACTAAAGGTATTTTATTTGTCTATGGGCGCCAAAGAAAGAGAATTGATGCATGAGAACCCTTGAATAAGTTTTTTTCTTAAATTTTGTATCATATTGTAATTAATTAACATGATATTTAATTAACATGAGAATAATATTTAAGTTACATATTGACATAGTTACTGGCTTAAGTTTTAGAATTGTTGAAATATGCATGTCCTATATTTCTGGAACCACTGAACCGATTTGAACAAAATTAGCTTCATATGAAACCTATTTGAAGAGCTTTTCAACGATATTTAAAATGGTCCGGTATTAAAGACCAGCTATTGGCTTTTTTTCGAAAAAAAAATTGATAAAATTTTTTGATAAATCGGTTAAATCGAAAAAAAAACTCGTATATGAATATTTCTTTTACTTTAATAATTTAAAAGTCTAGAAAATAAGCTTTGTAGGAGGTATAATATGTGTTTGTATATGGTTTAGATATGTTTTTATAATAAAAAGAATACATCGTAAGCGTTAGTTTTCTGTGAGTAGAAATTTTAATTTATAAGTCATCATTTTATTTTTGTTTCCAAATACATTTCTGAACTAACAGTATGTATTGAATTTTGTAATAAATTTACTGGCTACATTTTTAGAAAACAAAGATATTTTTATGAATAATGCATTTATACTTTTATTGTAAACCCAAAAGATTTTTTGCTTCTTCTGAAAATTTTACTGAAATGAAAGAGTTGTAAATGATTAAATTCACATTATTTTGTAGTAATATGCGTACAAAATTTTCCCAAATATAGGAGTAGCTATTAAGTACTCACATATACCTACATATATATATCAACACTATTTTAGCTTGCAGCTTTTGAATGGTAAAGCGTTTATTTACTTTTTGTTATTTTTGAGAGTAATCTTACAAAATTTCTTTTTACTCTCACGTTGATGGAAAGTGATAGGAGAGTAAATGAAGAAAGCTATTGTTGTATCGATCTTTTAGCGTTTTCCATGCTGTGGCATAATTTTCTTCTTTCAGGGTATATGGACTAATTAGCTGTTCTGCTTCACCTGATAGATTTGTCTTTAAATACCACATTTTTTGGATTGCAGGGTTGGGTTGCTTTTCTACCATCTCCAAAAACAGGTCATGAAATTGCCGCCAGTTGGCAGTGATACAGTATTCTGTATAGATGATGCCATTCGAACGGTGTTTTATTGATTTTCGGAAACTTTTATAGAGAGATCAATCAATTTCTGTCGAACTTTATCTTCTAATGTGTAGTACTCATCTACTTGGAAGTCGTAACTCGATGGCTCTTCACATTGGCGACACATGTCATAATACCTCTTCTGTAATAGTTTCCAATGAGCTTCTATTGGGGTTGTTTTGAAGACGTAGTACTGATGAGGCTGACTTCTCTTACGGATGATATACCATTCAGTAGCCGATTAAGTGTAGGCATTCGTGCTTTTATATCTCGAATGGCACCTTGAAGATAGCTCGAAGCTTCAGGCAAGTTGGGTTGTGGCTTTGTTGCAGCCGCTATACAAGTTGTGGGTTTTGGTACTCTTTGCTCTCTGAGCCGATCAGCTTCTTCGCGAAATTGTGGACAATGAAGTTATGTCTGTTGGTTGCGTGTTTTGTTTTGTTTTTTAAGTCCTTACCACTGGTGTGGGGAAACTTAAAATACTTATTATGGAAAAAAACTTGGGGTCACCAAATGTTGAATTTAATGATGATTTTGATTAGTATTATTAGCTCAAAGACTTGAATTTGAACTGTACTAATTTTTTATCGTAGACCTGGGCGCAATAAATTAAAATAAAAGCGTTTAATTACTAAACCAATAAATATATATTTCTTTCTTCTTATATAACAACAACTTACAGTACAATTTGGCAATAAAATTGTTGCAAGCTGTTCTTTTGTGCTTGACCTAATTATTTAGTATTTTATATGACTAAGCATTTTAAGGTGGCTGTTGACATATAATAAAATGATAATGTAAACTATTTGTTACTTAACCGGTTGAATGTTTGTAAGACACTACTTTAGTTTTATTTTAAAATGATCTTAAATACTAACCACAAATATAATGAACATCTTAAACTAATTTAGTACGTATGCGCTTCTTTCTTATCAACTATTCTCCTTGTCTTCTTTTAGCGACAATAATACGTACGATAGATAATAAGGGTTGTTTACTAAGATCATATTAATTAATCTAGAGAATATGAAATACAAATATGTAGGCAAGAAAACAATTTTTATCTTTAAAACATACTTAAGCTAAACAAACAACATGAAAACCAATTTCCTCTTTAAACCGTAATTAGTCTAGACAATATATAAATATTTAGGCAAGAAAACAATTTTTATCTTTATGAACCTAAATAAATATGAAATGAATTCTATCCTGATAAAACTATGTTCAATTACATTTGAACAAAAATATATATAAGTATAATAAAATAGTATGCATTTTATAATGGTTATTGACTTATACTAAAGTAAAGAAAATAACATTAATAGTATTCAACGGATGACGATGTTTCTTAACAACGTTCTTTAGTTATGAGAGATTCGCATACACAAACACACACATATTCATACTAGTGATGTTATGAATGTCAATTTTTAATATTCGCGAATACGAATAGGAATATTTGAGCCAATATTCGCCGAATACGAATATTCAATCTAAAAATTTAGTGCCACTTGATATTTCAAATTTAATTGAAAAAAATTTTCCCTTTGCGTCAATAACAATAAATGGAGAAAAAAATTTCACCATACTATAGGTATTTAACATTATTATGACATTCCGATGAGAAAAACTAGCGGAAAAACGGGTAGCAAATGACGTCGACCCACTGACATGGCGTGGCTTATTTACACACCGAATCGCAATAGACTTGCAGAAGAAAAGACTTTAAAACTTGTAATTTTGAAGTTCAACACTGTTGCCAACTTTTTTTCCCAAAAATACCGCTAAAACCGAGTTAAAATAGCTAGAAAATAGCTAAATGTAAAAATATTTACCAAAAATTTTGCGATAAATCGCTAAAAACTTTAACTTAACATATCTGATTTCAAAATTCCTCAAAAAATAGGTAGAAAATAGTCAAAATAACTAAAAGAGGAAAAAGTTTTGCGATTTATTGTAAAACTTTTTGACATTCAGAGTAAAAAATTATATTTCCCTCCCAAAACAGTCAACAGTCAACCACAAAAATTGTAGCGATTGAGTGACAGTCAGCGGTTTTTGACTGATAGTCTGTATCAGTGTCAAGTAAAAGTGTCAGTTAAGAGTTTTTGGCGCATAATCATAGTCAAAATAAAATATTAGAGTCCGACCGAATACTCGGTTTCGGATTCGGCCGAAATTGTGGTTTCGGCTGATATCCGGCTTAGGCCAACTTTTTGGAATCTGTTTTTTCCCGTCCTATATCTTTTGAAATTGAATGACAATTTTATTTTGTTTTATAAAACGCAACCAAAAGATGTAATACATAGTAAAATAAAGTATTCAACTGTTAGTTGCCAAAATAAATAGCATAAATTAGGGAATGGTAAACCGATTTCAATTTCAATCGAAAATCTATTTCATGTTATAATAAATCGATTTTTCGCAATCGAATGTACTTGTGCAATTTTGCACTGAATTGATTGTTTTTTAAAATATATTTTTTTAAATAATTGCAAAATATGAAAGCTCATTTTCAATCTTCACGATAAATTCAATACCGTCGAGAAAAATTCTTTATTGTGTATATCATCGATGTAAACAAAAAAAAATTCACTTTAGTAGAAATAAATGAAATCGTATAATTTTAGTGTCAAAAATAGGTAAATATTCCACTTTATATCTCTTTAGTTATTCCGACTCAACTTTTTGGTTGGTGCTCTTGTAACGTCATCAACAGAACCCAATATTCCAATTCTATTCATCATTTAAGCTAATTTCATGCCAAGTTTTTATTAGTCATATGCTCATTAATGTTTAAGTTTTATATATGCTCGATGGAATAAAATATATTCCATTTCTACTATTATTTTGACTGACACTGTATGTATTCTACATACATACTCTTACGCCCTTTTTCACAGTGTACAGTTAAAAGCTAACGTATACTTTAATTGAGAGTTTTGTATGCCAAATTGGCCGTTAAAGACCACGTTAATTTTTAATCACATTATGAAAAGGGCCGTTAACAAAGTAAATGACTTTTCAGTTCTGTTAAGTTTTTAAAATGTCAATATCAGTTAGTGCTAAAAAGTTTCGGCAAGTTTCGGATTCGGCCGAATATTCGGCCTTTTTGCCGAATACTAGGTTCGGTTCGGGTTCGGCCTCAAAAAACTGGTTTTGGTCGGACTCTATAAAATATACTTTAGGAGTTTAAAACCAGTATTTTGTATGACAATACTGGTTTTAAATTCTTAAAGTATACTTAGCTTAGGACTATGAATATGCGCCATTATTTTTAGCATAAACACAAAATATACATTTTGTGCCATAAACTTCATAACTTGGACGCGGGAAATTATTTTTTTAAGGAATTCATATATTTTTATGAAATTTAAGGTTGTCAGTGTCAGATGTTAAGACAAAATCGTAAGAGTAGTTGTTAAACTATAAGAAATTAAATAATTAAATTTAAAAAAACCATTATAAAAAATTTTTGTTCTCAATAAAGCGCATCAAACTTTATTTTCTATGTGTGTGTGTATCAAATTTGTTTCTTGAATGAAGGTTTGAGTGTCAAACATGATCGATAGTCTGGACAATCATAAGTGTCATTCAAAACTAATGAACTTTTGACTGTCACTCAAATTCGCCAATGTCTAAAATAAGACTCTAATTTGTCTTATTTTAAACTTTCAAACTGATTTCAAATAATTTTGAGGTAATCAACTAACATAAATAAAAATTGCAAAGTAAAAAATCATAAATAATCGTGGCAGAAATATGTATGTATGTATATTCTTCCTAAAAAATGATTTGAAAAAATAAAAGATCTTTAAGGAAAAAATCGTTAGATTTCCCGCTGTTAGCTAAATCATATTTTTTCCCGCAAAAAGCTTTCAAAAATCGCTAGATTTGACGAGAAAATAGCTGAATTGGCAACAGTGAAGTTCAACATTAATCTACTGAGCTTTGATTATTAATTTAACATGATATGTACAAACGGGACTTTACTTTTTAAATACTATGTCGTTGTGAAATAAATGGTGTTTTTTTTTTACTAAAAGAAGATTATTATCTTGCGTTAGAGACAAATGTTTTTTTAAGTAAAAATTATTAAAAATTAATCTTTTTGTTTAATTTTCTGCATATTTTTATGTATTATTTTTTTTGACATATGCGCAAAATATTCGTGAAATATTCGCTTGAATTTGGCGAATACGAATGTCATTCGGTGATTCGAATACGAATATTCGTAACATCAGTAATATATACATACACACATCCACATGGACATCATCGTAGTAATAGTCAGAATAGACTCCCATGACCTCAAATGAAAAAACTTGATTTTCGAAAAGCGGCGTGAAATCAGTAACTTTCTATATTTGATTGCGGGAAGCTAAAAAGGAGTTTACCTGATGTAACTTATTTCTTCTTTTTTTATTTTAGATGATGCAAACTAGTATAGCACGAATTTCTGCTACATTTTATGAGCTTACTCAGAAGCCTGCTAATTTATATAGTAATGAGAATTGCCGCATTGAAATTTATAATGCGCTATATGCTATCCTTATTACAACACATCATTTTTGTCCACCCCCTACAGAGTTGGTTTTGGCAATTATTCAAACTGCTTATGCGCGTGATGATAGTCTTAAAGTTCGATTTCGTTGCGGCTTTATATTACGAAATCTTGAGAAAATAATTCATCCACAAAAAGAAAGTCTGCTATTTGCAATTGAGGCCCGTGATATACGTAATACATTCATCAAGATGGGTTCAGAAAATTTACTGCGAGAATTTGAAATAAATCTGTCAAATTCTTCGTGGAATGATATTACAATTTATGATGATAAAGTTCAGGAACATATCAGATCGCCAGATTTGCAATCTTTAAACACATCGTTAACTAATCATGAAAATAATAACTTGGAACATGATGCAGGAGATGTAGGCATAGTTGGGCATGTAAAGGAACAAGAAGATAATGTTATTGAAATGGAAATAATTGAGAATCAAGTGGCTGATGTTGATGAAATATTGTCCGGAGAAACCCGTACCTCAAATAAAAATATTGACAACTTACTGTCATCTCCAGAATTAGTGATATGTGATGGCGATGTAGATATTGCCAAAGTAAGTGAAGAAAAAGATAATGCGATAAACAACAGGAATATTGATGAACCAATGACAAAAAGACAAAAGCTTTGTAATGAACATGATGAAACTGAGGAAACAGAAATTTTAAATATCGTAAATAATATGGAGTATGAAGATAACATATTGGCCGAAATCGCATCTCAATTTGTTGATGAATTGGAATAATTTTAAAATTCATAAAATTAGAGAATAAAACAATAAATAAACCATAATATGTAACGTTCAATTTTCCAAAGTTAATCACTTCTATCGTGAAAACTTCCTCCCTCGAAACTCGTTTCCTTTTTCTTGTATTTAAATCACGGACTTAATAGTTATATCTTTTATTCGATAAAAATTGGGAATAATTATTACAAATAAATTTTTATTTTATGTATAGAGAATAATTATTATTTCCAATTTTTATTTTTAAAAATTGATGATAACTATTATGGATATCAAATAAAAGTATTTCTCAGGCATAGATAAATTACTAATTATGTTTAGTAGCTATGAACAGGGCAAGTTTTTTATGGCATATGCTATCTAATTTATACCAAAATTTTGTTTAGAAATGTTACGAATTTATTGCCAGACTATGAAAAAGGCTTTTATGGCGAAGAAGATTAAAAAGGCCTTTTTATGAAATGACAAATACCATGGCAAGGCCATAGCAAATGAGATATGACATAAAAAATTTGCCCTGGTTATGAATAAGAAATAACAGTTATAACTCATTTTATATTACAAAGTTTAGTCACACAAATTGTTTTATAAAGGAGGTTTTATTGTCGATAAGACGTTTAAATTAAAACAAAACATAGAAAAAAATTGATTCTTAAATTCATTGCTCTATTTAAAATGAAATAACACTGGTTTACTTTTAAATAATTCTTAAAATCTATAATAAAAAATTAGCATCAATAGTAAACATTTCAAAATACATCTTCAAGCTGAATAAACAAAATTAAATTTATTTAATTATACTTTAACAGTAATATTATATTCCCCTTATTCCGTAACTAGCCATCGACGTCACGACAAGACAATACCAAAAAATTGGTACTTGTCTACCCGCTGTCGACCAAAATTTACTACTATTAAATACGGGGGACTGTTTTATTACTATTATATTATTTATTGCTTTTACGCCAAATCGTGGGCGCATAGTGCCGATTGTTTTAGGTCTAAGTAAATAATAATTTGCTAAAAAAAGGTAAACTAAGGGCCGTTAACAATAAAAATATTAACTTGTAGTTAACACTAAACTCAAAATTTAAATCTTGATCAATAAAATTTCATTAACACAAAGCTAATTTACCTATTCAATTTCAATAAAATTTAGCTGGAACCTTTTTTGAGTTTAACTGTTGTAACAAACCATCTTAACTACTGAAACGCTATGAAGACCATGCTACCAAAGTACCGCGACCGTGCTCAGGGAAAATGGGTGTTCTTGTCTCCATACACGTTAGTATAGGCTACGTTCATAAAAATAAAGAAAGGTAGCTTCTTCCTCTATTGTTTCAAATAAAACAAATAAATAAAGTAGATAAATAAATACAGAAAACGAACTTCCATTGGAAAATGTTCAAGAGAGTGTGGTGAAAATCCCTCTTGTCGTCTTTACCTGCGCTACCATGCTATTATCTATCATTATTCTGAAATAGCCCACTACATCTTTCCTTCTTATTTACCCTAAACCGTTCGTAGAATTGAAAAAAATCTTTTTTAACAACTCATTTTAAGAAAATCGCACAATATAATGTCTTATTGGTTAAACAAAACATTATAAATTTAACTATAACTGCCCTTTTCACAATGTACGATTAAGAGATAACATGGACTTTAACGGAAACTTAGCCAAACTTGCCGTTAAAGTCCACGTTAACTCTTAATCATACATTGTGAAAATGGGTGTAAATTGTATATATTACAGTAAAGCATTCATATATTTATATGTCCGAATGATAGCATAAGAAAATGTATTTATGCTCAAAGTTAATATACTCAAATATTATGCAATTGAATTGGTAGTGTTGTTAAATTATTTGTAAGTGTAAATATGTATAAGAGAGTATTAGGTAGTATGTAAACAAAATAAAGTAACTGTACAATTTCAAAAAGACAAAACAAAAAAAATATTAAAACAAAGAAAAATGGAATTTACATGTGAATGTGTTTGAGTATTTTGTTAGGTATTAAGTTAAATTATAATTTAAATGAAATTTATTTGTTGATGTTTATTAAGCAATTGTCTAATGCATTTCATTGGCGCTTTTACCAAATCGTCAGTAGACTTCAACCACAACTTAAGGTTAAATTATAATGTTAAGTTAAATGTTTAAGGAAGTTAGTAAAATTAATGAATATGATATACATATATAAAAAAAATTGTCTTAAGTTGGTTCGATGGTTTTTGTTTAAAAATCGTCGAAAATCATCTTTAGGATTCAACGTACAAATTAGTTCATTTTAGTAGTTGGTTAAGGAATATTTAACATAAGTCAAATCAGAAGACTACTTGATCAATTGCGAAATAATTGCGATAGATAGTTTTTGAGAAGGTATTGAAGATATTCAGAAAACCATACGATTAAATACAAATAGATGTATGAGGATGAAGAGGTTGATGTATAATTAATTTGTTTCAAATCCACTTAAAATTGTTTCCCTTGCTCCAATCTGGAACAAGGGTAATTGCAAACGATTTCTCGTCCTCTAGAGGAAAAATATTGCATAAGCATTTTATTTTACATAAATAAACAATACCACATTTCTTACCTCGAGAATAATAACTGCTGAAGTAACTTGGCAAAGGTAAAGGAATCTAAATGCAATTTGCAATTAATAAAATTACACGTATGAAATAACACTATTTGGCTTTATTTTATTATATACTTTAATTATATTAGGTATTGCACCCTAAAATATTCTGATTGTTTCAAATTTACTTTCAAAGGTAATTAGAATTATTAATTTTATTTATTTTCCATTATTTGAGCATATGCTCAAAAACATCCAAGGTATGAAAATAAATCAACTCTTTGCCTCACAAAACAGATAACAATTAAAGACATGCACTTTAATTAGGTACTGGAAAAGGCGAGCAAAATAAGAAAACTGTAAATATATTAGGTCATTATTACGTACATATATCTTTCGCATGATATATAGCCTTACTACCACTGTGCTTGTCCTGTAGTTCATAATTTACTTGTCCGATTTTACGCAGAACTGTGGCCTTTACGCCTACCGGAGCTAACTTTGAATTAAAGCCATCGATTTAAGAACTCTGCGTAAAATTTCGTCAAATTGTACAGTCTTGCTTTTTTGTCATAAGCTTTCCTCATTTGATGTTTTATATATTCCCTTAATAAGGAAAATTCGTCCTGTCTTTCGATGTAAGTATCTGCTTCTGCCAATATGTTTAGTTTCTTCAAAGTTTTATAATCATGCCAATGTGTAGCCATAGATGTTCAGCCCATACAACAATTGTTTGAAAAAAATTCATACACATTTGCTACGCTCTTTTAAAAACTCATTCATTCATCGTTGAGCAAGCGACGAAAACACATGCGTCGGAGTATCGTCATTTTTTTCAGGAATTTATTAAGCATTGTTGTTGGTTTTTGTTGAACAAAGCACAGTAAACACACACGATTCAATTACAATTGAACATTCAATCAGAGATAATAATACTTAGATCTGAGGTAAAAGCCTTCGATAAAATTAATTCTCTTGAGTTTTGGAAAAATGTAGATGGTGCCTTATGTCCTCAGCTCAAACGAATGCATTTAAAATATTTATCATTTTTTTCCTCAACATACTTATGTGAACAAATTTTTTCAGACATAAAAAACATTTGCTCCAAGCAGCGCAATCGCATGACCTCGGTGAACTTAAAAAATATTTTGCTAATTCGCAATTGTCATGCAAGTATTAACACGGAAAGTTTAATTTAAAATCTTCAAAGCGATTTTAAAAATTGTAATAAAATTACGTTTTAATAATCAGAGACCGAAAATAATCATTATTGAATTTATTTTACAAAACAATACAATACAATATTACATCAAAGCTATTCATTAAAAAATAATTTATTTGAAAAAACATTATAATGGTTACTGTCTCTGTTAAAAACACCTTTTTATTCATATCATTATGAAATTTGTTTTAGGTGTTTGCCAATATGTTTGCAGGGAGTTAGGGTTGCGAGAGCGAGCGCTAATACATCTCATTTTTATTTTTGATCATCTTTGTTGTAAGCATAACCTGTCCAAACACTACCGGGTATGGAGTTCTATTAATTGATTGATGCACTGTATTACGCAATGCACATTTATATACGGCAGATAAACATCCCAATTCCGCTGTTGGCTGTAAATCGCTGTAAACATATGTTTAATACCATACTTTGATATAACTTGGCTAAAATCTCTACTCTTGAATTGTGATCCATTGTCCGATACGAAAATTTCCGGTACTCCATAACAGGTGAAGATTTCTGTCTGTAAAAATTTAATTATGTCCTTAGTAACTAACCATTGAAGAAGGTCTAAAAGCAAATTTTGAAAAATGGTCTAAAACAATAAGTATTCCTACATGTCCTTGTTTCGTCCTAGGTAATGGTCCAATTATGTCAATATATAAACGTTGAAATGGTCTATCTGTCTGTACAATCTGTCCCATTGGTGGCCTCAATACTGTAGTGTGTGTTTTAGATGTCTTGCACAGATCGCATCCGTTTATATACTCCTTAACATCACTGACCAATCTGGGCCAGTAAAAATATCGACGTATCCGTTCTAGATTCTTTGCAATTCCACAATATGATGAATTCGGTTGATCATGAGCAGCATAAATAACATTATTTTTAATTCTGTTGGTACAACAAGCTTCCACAAGTCTGATTCGTCCACGTTACCCGCAGAAAAGTCTGTTCGTTTATATATGTACTTGTCAATAATTTTATAGTCCGGTAGTCCAGATTTCTCGAAATCGTCACGCAGTTTTCTGTACTCGTCACTCAAATGCGTTTGAGTTAATATCGATTGAAGGCAAAATTTCTAATTCTATTGAATTTACACAAAGTTCACCTTCATGCGGTCGAGATAGTGTATCCGGAACAATATTTTCTTTTCCTTTCCTATGTTCAATTCCAAAGTTGAACTCCTGTAACTTAAGTGACCATCTTGCTAAGTGCACCGAAAGATCCCTCTGGCTCATGAGCCATTTCAAACTGGCATGATCCGTAATCACCCTAAACTCTTGAAGCTCAACATATTATCTGAATTTCTTAATAGCTACGACAACCACCAAACATTTTAACTCTGTAATTGTGTAATTACGCTGTGCCATATTCAGCTTTTGCGACATGTAAGCAATAGGTCTTTCATTGCCGTCATCGTCCTCTTGTGCTAGTACTGCACCTATTCCACATATACTCGCATCACATTGTAGAATAAATGGTTTATCATAATTCGGGTTACACAACAAAGTTGCAGAAGTGAGTCTATGCTTTAAATCGTTAAAAGATTCCTGTGCTTTAGCAGCCCATAAAAACGTATTTTTCTTTGTTAACAACTCTGTCAGTGGAAAAGTTGCAGTCGAATAATCGTGAGTAAACCGTCTGTACCTTCCTGTCATGCCTAAAAAACGTCGTAACTGCTTAATTGATTTCGGTATTGGAAAGTTCTGTATTGCTCTAACTTTGTCCTGGTCAACTTGCAACACTCCATCCCTACAACATAGCCCAAATACTTAACCTCCCTAATTGCAAAGCAACTCTTATTTACATTAATGGTTAAACCCGCTTTTCTCAACTGCGTTGCTACTTCCATGAGGTGTGTAAAATGTTCGTCAAAAGTCTCAGATACGATTAGTAAGTCATCCACATACACAAATACAAGTGATTTCATATTATACGGCACGACCATGTCCATAAGTCTGCACAACGTTTGCTGTACGTTACATAGTCGAAACGTCATTCTTGTAAATTGATACAATGGTCGATTAGGGACTGTAAAAGCTGTCTTAGGTCTTGAGCTTTCCTCCAGTTTTATTTGCCAAAATGCATCTTTCAAGTCAATTTTTTAAATAAAATGAACTGGAGGAAGTCTTGATAGAAGTCCGTCAATGTTCGGTATAGGGTAAGCATCTTTTATAGTAATGGAATTTAATTTACGGATGTCCACACACATCCTTATTTTGCCTGGTTTAATTACAACAACACTTGGAGAAGACCATGGAGAATTTGGTGCCTCTTCAATTGAAAGCATACGACCTAACTCAGTACAAAGTTGCTTCTCCACAGCTGGTGAAATGGGGTAGTACCTCTGTTGAATACGTTTAGCATCGCCGGTATCTATACAATGCTTCAATAGAGTTGTACACCCTAAGCCTTAAATTTCTGAGCTTGGAAATGTCGCAATTATATCATCAAGTTTTCGTCCTTGCTCTTTTGTTAATGTAACTTTGTTAGAACCTCTTTCCGTTGCATATACTTCAGCAATAACTGGCATAGAAATTTTATTCCAAAGGCTGTCCAAAAGTCATAACCACAAATCAAATCTTGTCGAATCGACGGTACCACAAGAAACTCAAATAATTTTGTCTATCGTTGAAATTCTATGTCCAATGACACCGTTCTTTAAACTACTTGTTTTTCTCCGTCTGCAGTTCTTACGTTGCCTACACACCTCTTAAATTCTGGCATATCGTTTACCCGACCAGCCAAATTTCCACCAAACACGCTTTTGTTGGCTCAACTGTCTAATAAAGCAAAATATAAGCAATATTTTATATTCAAATTTTTAAAAGGTCTGTTATCGAACTTTTCATTAATTATTAGAGATGACACAAAGTTTAAAAGATTTTAATTTTCGATATTAGTTCTGAATCCTAATCGAAGATCTATTTTCCTCTTTTCACAACCAAAACTTCGTGCACGAGCTTTATGATACTCCTCCAATCTCTGATGGTATGGCCTCATCAAATGATGTACAATACCTTTTGTGTTTACGTCTGTAATGTTGTTTAATGTAGTCTCTTTACTATTTGATGTATAGCATGATGTCCGACTTGCTTGCGACGGACCGTTTCCCGAAGTCCTCGTCTTACAAGTTGGGCAGGTGGACTTGTATGTGTCTTTCACACCACATCCATAACAAAATACTTGTCGTTTCTCTAAACAATATGTATATTAGTGTCCCAGCTGGTCACAGTTCCAACACCTCAACGTCTTTCAAATCTCACAAATGTCCATCTGTATCAGTATCGTCTATGGTTTTCACTTCTTCGTCGTCCTCAGTTACTTCTGAAACACGCCCTTTGTCTTGCGAAAATCTGTTGTGTGCATATCTTTCATAAATTTTTCGTGTTTCCTCACTTCTCGACGTAATTGGGAAACACTGGTAATTTCCAAATGTAGGAGCTCATATCTGACTTCATTTTTAAAATTTTTTAACAAAGTCTGGCAAAGATCATTATCCGTAATTGGTATTACAAGTTTATCCGTCATCGCCGAAATTATTTTCAAATACTCGTCAAAGTTTTCCGAATCTTTTTGTTTTCGACGTCGTATTTCGTCCAATATATCATAATCCTTGTAGTCTACTTTATCTTGTGTCTTCAAAGCCCAAGTCAAGGAAAACTAATCGAATTCGTCGTGCTGTCTATGGTATCTCCAATACCATTCGAGTTCCTTACCTTCAAACAGAGAGTGAGCATGATCACATAGAAGATCGTAATTACCGCGTAAATTTTTACAGCCACATTCATAAAAAATTCTTATTTTCGGTTTAAGACTCGCAATTGTTATTGAACAGTTTCACGCTAAAAACTGTTTAATATAAAATTGCATTCATAAACACTACAATAGACATTATGTGTTTTAAGGAATTTTAGATTTCAATACTGGCAACACCACCATGTTTTGTAGTTAGTGTTGCAATAAAAAGAATATGATTTCATCCAGATAATGAAATAAACGAATAGCTTTTTATTGTTTTCATGTAAGTTAAGATTTTTTAACTCTTTATAATATATTTCTCAACTTATTTGATACAAGTTTTCTATGAAGTAAAAGCAAAAAAGAGAAATGATTACAAAAGAATTCACACGACTCTTTAAATCAAGTATGAAAAAGGTACACGAATAACGAGCCTATTTGCATTTGTGTTGATTGTTTCTACATCACTAACATTTCTTTTTGCTTTTATGTGTTTTGATGGTGTTTTTTTTTTTTTGCTAATTTTGTTGCGAATTTTGTTTAACTTAAATAATTTAGAAGCATATTCTATTAAATAAAAAAAACATACTTAAACATTTATAGCCAAGACTTCAAGCTTTAATTTAGAGCATATCATGTATTCCTGTGTGCTAAATTTGCAAAGATATTTGAAGTTAAAATTGATATATCGATGAAATGAATTTATTGAAGGTTTATAGTAGGTGCATACCATCTTTAAACCTATTTTAAAATTTTCATGTAATATACATTTATGAATGCAATTTTATGAAATTTTGTTTAAAAGTAGTTTATTGCCCTGTTTTAAATATTTATGAATATGGCTGTTAGTTTTTAGTATATTAATACGATAAATAAACTCATCCACTCTTGAACATCCGGCTCTTGAACAGAATTAAATCTTGGAGAACTATTGCATTATTTTCTCCGGACGGCCTATTATAAGTGTAAAAATCCGGTATATCGCGTGCGTTAGCAGCGCCAGATGTCAGATTCAACCCAGTAAAAAATTTTCATGTTTTTTGAAGCACTAAAGAAATAAAGCGCTTCATAATTCGCTTTAAAATATGAGCTGGTTCAGAAGCTGACTTCATAGCGTCACAACAATGCAAGTTTTAAGCGAGTAAAGTATTTGCTTTTTACTTATACAAAAGCTTCGTACACAAGCTATACAAAAAAGCTGATTTTATAGTGCTGATCCAAAGCAGGTTTATAAGCGAGAATGAAGAGTAAGTTTATTTGAGTTTCTTGGTGCCGTTTTGCAACAGTGTTTTTGGTCGAGTGATTGGTACGTTAGACTTCAAACCTGAAGGTTCTTAGTTCGATACTAGTTGAAGTTAAAATAACAAACATTGAGTAAAAATATGAAATTAATAAAAATAAAGTAACGAAATAAGAAAAATTCAAAATGGCGTTAACGACGCCAATCCACATCGAACCATTTTTTTCATATATATTTCAGTTCTTGTGCTGAAAATGTTGATGATTTTCAGCGCTTCAAAAGCGCTTTTGTGAGCAAAAATTTAGTACTCCGATCCGGGACTCGTCATACAAAAATCAGCAGCGATATCAGCAGGTTTGTCAGCGCTACTTTTATTCCATAATAGTAGAAACCTGCTTTATTGGAAACAAGTTTTTTACTGGGAAATTATGTAAAGTGGATCTCATTTCGCTAAGTTCGCTAGAAATTAAATTCTGAATCTCACCATAAACCGTTGGTGGAATTACAAAAAATCTTTTTTAACAACTCATTTTAAGAAACTCGCACAATATAATGGTGTATTGGTTAAACAAAACATTATAAATTTAACTATAAATTGTATATATTACAGTAAAGAATTCATATCTTTATATGTCCGAAGGATAGCGCATGTAAATAAGAAAATGTATTTATGCTCAAAGTTAATATGCTCAAATATTATGAATTGAATTGATAGTATTGTTAAATTTTTTGAGTAATGATTAAATATAAAAGAGTTACTTAGTCTTGAAAGACTCGCCAATTTAAATTTCCATTGATGTAATCAGGCCTGATGTTCGAGGATTAATTTGAAAGTTTTTATACATTTTCACTCAGTTTTTAGTAAGTGTAAATTTGTATATGAGAGTATTAGGTAGTATCAAAGTATATTAATAAGTGTGTTCGTTTACCCCAAAATTTGCAAAAATTTTTAGAAATTTGTACTGGATTTTACTGAAATGCGTTCGTTTACACATAAATTTGCAAAAGAGAACATCAATTGAGAGTGTAAAGTGACAGTTGTTTGACTGAGAGTCTGCAAATTTTTACTGAACAAATTTTTGCCAGTGAAGTCCAGTAGAAGAGAAAAACATATGATTCAATAAAATAAACAAACAAAAGTAAGCAATCAAAATGTATACAATTTTTAACAAAGAGTTTAAAATAATAAAAGCTGAATTAAAAGTCCAACAAAAACTGAAAATAATTATTTTACATATATCCTAAGTAAGCTTCTTCTCAATTTGCATGTTCCTGAAGAGCATACAATGCCAAGTTTTCTTTTCTTGGCGCCCATGGCAAACATTTTTCTTTTAATTGTTTTATTTACATAAATGCTTTAGAGATGTAAAGCTAATATATATTTGAATACTTATTACAGCATGTTAGTTGGAGTACCCAATATCAAAAATCAAGTAATGATGTATTTTCGTATGTCATTTAAGCAGAAAAAAACTTAAAAATCATGTACAAAAGAAATAAATGTAAAAGCTTCCTCCGAAGTTCTATTTCATAAATACATATCGCTACGAATTTATAATTATAAAAATGCATTGTACCAAGTACCAAAAACATGTATGTACTGGAAAATGAAAACAGCACATATTTTACAACGCTATCGTCTTTAGTGATCAGCTGTTTAGATAAACCTGAAAATTTTTGCAATTTTCCGTTCGCGTACTTCTTTGTGGAAGAGCCATTCTTGTGAGTTCAATTCTCAAATTAGAATTTACTCAACTACTGGATTTTACTGGAAAAGTAAACAAACGGACCTAATACAAGTACGTTCACTTCGTCTGGTTAACATCAGCTGATTTCTACTAAATTGTCAAATTATTTGTAATTTCTTTTTCCATTTTATACCCAGCAAACATTAAAATACATTGTTTTAAACAAATAGTTTCTTAAAATAAATTTTTATTTTATTTGAGTATAAATTCGGATAATATAGAATTCATTTATAATATCCTTGCATTTGGTAATTGTTTTCATTATATATAGTAAAATTAAAGGCAAACGGACGTAACTACACTTTTATTTTTTTTTTACAACAGATGCAAAAAACAAAAATTATATCTTATTTAAAAAGCGCCGTTAACACCGTTGTTTATAATCTCAGAGAATACATGCGTTTGTAGGGTTTTTACATCGTTTTGCATTCAAAAAATTTTAATTTTGCGTGAACGTCTGTTTGCATATAAGGTGACGATATGTACCTCTTCATTGAATCTAAACTATACTTAGAATGTTACGAAATGGATTTTTCTGATGTTTTAATTCGTTCTTGAACTGCTTTGAAAGAAGTGAATGTGTTGTTCTTTAAAAAGTACTTTATATTTTTTTAGTTCCACATTTGAAAAGTATTTAAAAATATTATAAATAAATAGGTATATAGGCATTTCCAGAATAATTCAACTTTTGTCGCCTCCGTCCCCAAGGACTTAAGCTGGTTTTTTCAATTAAAAACTTTTTTAGAAATCATTTGCTATTCTTCTTCACAAAGGTATGTATATTTGCACACAATTCGCAAGTCATCCTCCTAAATTATTCTAATGTAAATATGAAACCCGCATGTTTGTTGGGTATATGGTGCTTAAATGTGTGTGTGTGTTTTTAGCAATTTAAATTGCTTATAACTCCCAAGATATTCAGCGGATTTTTCTAGTTCTTGCGTAGTCCAGTTCTATGATATAATCCTATCCAACGGTATACTTTCAGTGAAAATCTGCAGCATATTTTGCGCGTACAAAATTTACAAAAACTGTACTTAAATATTAATATAAAATTTACATATGTAAACAATTATTTATTTCCTTTTGTTTGCTTTTGTTAACCCTTTTATACCGACTACTCGTTCATTCATCTTCTCCTGATGTCCATTTTATGCTCAGATATTCTGTTGATAAATTTCTCTTTGTTGTTCCTATGTAAGTATATTCGCTCGCATTTTTGCTTGTCATTTCCCTTGCATGTTGTTTCGTAAACAACATTGCTTTGTTGTTCTTTTTGTATTGGTGTTTTAATGTTAGTAAAAATCGAATTTAGTGTGTGGTTAGGCTTATAAGCAAAACTAATGTTATTGTTTCTTATTAAGTTTTTTATGTTTCTGTTATCTGTGAGTCTCGGAATGTGTTTTACACTGTAATACATAGGAACAACAATATCTGAGCATAAAATGGACATCAGCAGAAGAAAAGAGACAACTGCACTTGCACAGCACATTCTTGAAACAGGTCATACAGCTGATTTTGAAAAAGTTAAAGTTCTTGATAAAGAAAAAGTAATGAGGAAGAGATACACCAAAGAAAGTTTACATATACAAAAGAAAATACATAAAAAAATAAACCTTAAAGAAGATACGGACAACATCAGCGCCAGTTACAGAGTTGCGATTGAATAAACTGTGATACCAGACTAAGATGTGTTTTAAACATTTTTATTTTTGTTAAATGTAATTTAATTAAAAATTGTAAGTTTAAATGTTTTATAATTTTTAGAACGAAATTATAATAGTTTATATTTTATACTAATTTTATATTTTGAAAATAAAACAGAGAAACCCCTGAAGAAGTCGACATATAATCGACGAAACGTCGGGACAAATTGTAATTATAGTGTTTAATCGGGAATACAGGCCTTATTAGCTAAATATACATATGTATATATAAAAAAATCAACAAGTTACTTAAAATCATTGGCCAATAATCGAACTAAAATTTCAAGAAAAAATGGAATTTACATGTGAATGTGTTTGAGTATATTGTTAGGTTTAAAGTTAAATTATAATGTTAAGTTAAATGTTTAAGGAAGTTAGTAAAATTAAAGAATATGATATATATATATATATATATATATATATATATATATATATATATATATATATATATATATATATATATATATATATATATATATATATATATATATATATATATATATATATATATATATATATATATATACATATATATATTTATATATATTTATATTTATATATATATATATATATATATATATATATATATATATATATATATATATATATATATATATATATATATATATATATATATATATATATATATATATATATATATATATATATATATATATATATATATATATATATATATATATATATATATATATATATATATATATATATATATATATATATATATATATATATATATATATATATATATATATATATATATATATATATATATATAAAATAGTCTTAAGTTGGTTCGATGGTTTTTGTTTAAAACTATGACTTTGTTTAAGTTTTTACAGCCAATTATTATTTGTTTAGACCTAAATCAATATAATATTACCGTTAAAGTATTACTAAAATAGCTTTTGTTCTTTCCATTCGTTAGTGAACCACTCTAAAAATAAACTACAGTATTTATCGGTTATATGCACTTAAAATTTTGCACGACTGGGTACTTATAAGGGAGAAATGCATTTATAAAAACTCGCTTATATGCATCGGTAGTGCTTATAAAAAAAACTCGCTTATATGCTTCAGTGGTGCATGTATAAAAAAAACTACAATGAGTAATTAAAATCCCAAATTTTGTTTTCAAAGCCTCGTACGCAGCTCCGCCTGATGACTATCACGTAAGTAAAATAATTAATAAAATAGCTACATTAAAGTAATGTTGTTTCAGCTTGATATAACTTTAATTCAACATGATTTTTCGTGTTGTTTCAATATCAAATTCACGTTGTTTCAACTTGAAATAACTTTGATTCAACATGATTCTTCTTGTTGTTCCAATATCAAATTCAAGTTGTTTCAACTTGAAATAACTTTGATTCAACATGATTCTTCGTGTTGTTCCAATATCAAATTCACGTTGTTTCAACTCGAAATTACTTTGATTTAATATGATTTTTCGTATTATTTCAGTATCAACTTCATTTTAATTTAACTCTACTGGAATATTAAATCAACATGAAATATAGTTATTTCAAAAGGAAAAACTTTCTTTCAAGATTATTGTAAATCATGTTGATTTAACATGAAACACCTATGAAGCAAAATCACTACCGTAAAATAATAAGTTAACCTGGTTTTCGACGATTTTACATGGAAATTTTTCTGTGTGTATGTTAAAACCCATGATTATATTGCAGAAAAATCAAAGGTTTTTGATAAAGCTCAAAACGGGAAAAATTATAAAACTATTTTCTTTTAAAAAAAAAATTAGGAACAAGTCAGGAATATCAAGTCTGCTAAAAATTAAAAAACAAAAACTTTGGGTATAGCCTTTTTAAAACAAAAATGTTAGCGCAATTTTTTTCACACCCTCTCCCGTTGGCTCTCGAGTTACGGGCTTAAACACTTGTATTTTTTATTGATGATAACTCCTACAATGTGACACAGATACGAGTATAAACAATATTGGTATCATATTAAAGTGTTCTAAAATACGTTTCCACTGGTATGTAAATTTTTAAGTAAAAATTTAGGTTAACATAATTGAAAAGGCACTAAATCGGGCCGTACAATATTACTGAATATGTTTTTGTATATTTTTGTCGTTTTGACCAATACTATGAAACGAGGGGCACAATACTTTCAAATAAAATATGGCGCAATTTTTCTCGTTGAGAAAGAGTATTGAGTAATGTTGTCAACACATTGCATACTTTTCTTGCTTGTGCAATAAAAATCAAAAGAATTTTGAATTGTTCCAATATATTATGCCACATGATATACATATTGGCACTATTATTGCACAATATGAAAAAGTTGCACAATTATATTGCCGCTTAAGGCAATATAATTGTCTTTAGATCTGTCAAAAGCTCATATGTACTCAAAAAGTATGATAGTATGACCTAGAGTTAATATGTGTGACAGATTATTTGACAAGTCTTTCTGATTAGATAATTTTTTTAAAATTTTTCATTAACTACATATTAATTTTTGTGCGATCAGAGTTGCATTTTTTTGGGAGTTGCAAAAAAGTAACAATTTCTGCTTTGTTTATTAATTAAACAAACGCTGTTGTATATTCTTGTCATAAAAATATCCGAACTATTTGTTTTTCATCTTTTTTGTGCAACAGTGTGGTAGCGGTGGCAGACTTTTGTTGAGATTTTAGGAAGCCGGATAGAATTATGTCAGATTTGTTTTTGACATAATCGTACGATTGTGTAGGATAGTCAATCATTACCTTTAAAGCGCCTCATTCATTATGCAATATTATTGTATATGTTATTGTACATATTATTGTCAGTTTGAGCTATACTATGCAATAAATGGTACAATATCTTCAAACTATATATTGCCCAATTTTCGTGACAGTGAAAAAGTAAACATAACACTGAACAATATTGCCAACACATTTCACAGTTTTCTTGATTGTACAATAAAAATCAAGTCTTTTGATTTTTGCCAATATATTGTAAAACCTTCAAATATGACATACAAATTGCCGATATTATTGTACAATACGAAAAATTGCTCATATAGTATATTGCAAGTGGGTGGGCAGCTTAGTCTATATCCATACGAGTCAACTTTTGCTTCTGCAACTTTCTTAAATTTTCTTTTGAACTTGCATTAGTGTCCATATAATGAAATTCTTGTTGCGCAGCTTTTGTTTTTACATAGAATTTGTTGCTGCTTAATATTACGAAGAAGAAAACAAAAGAGAGTTACATGTACATGAAGCAGTGTAACCCCTCCCAATCTTCTCACCTCTCTCTCCCATAAACTCAAAAGTTGCGCTCCAAAAGTTGACTCGTATGGATATAGACTTAGAAACCATATTTTTAGTGTTTTGCCCTTTTATATAACCCGTAACATCGAAGTTGTCATCACTGCATTCTGACAGTAATAGTATGTGTCATATCTGCTAACCTGGCAACCTTTTTCATACTATATGTAGGTAGTTGGTACTTGTCATAGCTTTTATTTTCTTAACTCACTCTTGTAATAATAGTTGAACAATAAACATTACGTTTTCTGAATTCTTTAATATAAAGAGTCGTGTGCATATTTTAATGAGAGTTACAACAAATTGGCGACGAGGTGAAACTACATAGATAATAAATTAAATCATAATCTCTGGAGTGCAAAAGGTTTATGTTAGTATCATGGACGCCACACAATTCAACCAATTCCTACAACAACAACAAAATTTGTTAGTACAGATGCAGCGGATGATGGAACAGCGGATCTACCACAAAATACAGTGCAAAATACTACGGTAAATGCGGCGTTGTTGCCGAATTTCGAGACATTTGATAATACAAAAGAAACATATAAAAACTATATACAGCGTTTTAAAAATTATGTAGACATGAAGGGCATTTCAAGTAACAAAGCATACTGTGCAAGGCTTTCGTTAAATTCGATCGGCGCCAAAAACTTTAATATGGTGGCGGCGTTGGCTTCACCAAAGCAACTTAGTGAAATCGACTACGATGAATTGTTAAAGCTTTTGGACAGCCATTTAGCACCCAAGAAAAATGCATTGGTAGCCCAGCATAAATTTTTGTCCAAATACCAGTCAGAAAAGCAATACATTTCAGAATTTGTGGCTACGCTAAGGGCAGACATAAGCGACTGTGAATTTGTGTCTACATGTACATGCGGGTCTTCAGTGGCCGATCTATTTTTACGTGCCCAGTTTATAAGAGGCATTGCCGATAATAATATTCGGGAGCAGTTACTGCAGTCGGGGCCTATAAAATTTAGCGAGGTTGTGTCGAAGGCAATCGCATTGGAGGCCGCAAAAGCAGATGCAAGAGAAATGAGGACAACAGCATCAACAGCCATTAATAAAATTTCAGGTGGTAATCGTACAAACTACAGAAATGAGGCTCGTGCGGGCCAGAATGCAAGTCATCAAACAAACGTCAGTTACAAGAAGTTGGGAATAGAAGAGTTGTGCCTAAGATGTGGACGGAACAATCATTTTGCAAAGGAGTGCCGAACAAATAAAAATAATTTAAATTGTACGGGGTGCAACAAGCAGGGCCACGTAGTAAAGGTTTGTATTAAAACTTTGCAGAGAAAATCTTCAAGCAGTAAGGGGTCTTCCTACAGACAAAGTTCAACACACCAGGTACAAAGTGCGGAAAATGATGATTACGGTGTTTTCAAAGTGGTTAATGTGTATCAGAATAGCAACTCAAGAAATACAGATGCAGAACATTACTATACTGAAGTTGGCATCAATGGTAAACCTGTAAAATTCGAAGCAGATTCGGGTTCAGGATATACATTCCTACCCAGAGGTCAGTTTAAGAAGTTGGAACTAAACACACCACTACTTCCAACAAATTTAGTTTTCCGGTCTTACACACAAACCACATTCGCCCAGATGGTAAAGTTATAGTATGTGCGAAATACAACAATGTCGAAATAAGTGATGAAATATACATAGTACCAGACTTTTGTTCTGCCTTGTTGGGCCGTGCTTGGATTAGGCGATTGAAAATTGATTTAAATGTTTTGGATAACGATACATCAAAACAAATAGCAGTTATTAAACAGGTGAGTGTGATTGACGACATTGTAAAAGAATTTTCTGAAGTCTTCAAGCAAGAAATAGGGTGTACATCACAGTATAAGGTTTCCCTGAAACTACGTGAAAAGGCCACACCGATTTACACCAGAGAGCGAACAATTCCGTATTCTTTGACAGAACGTGTTGACAGGGAGTTAGATGTATTAGAACAAAGCGGCATAATTTCGAAAACAACAGAAAGCGATTGGGGCTCACCGTTAGTAGTCATCCCCAAGGCTGATGGAGGGGTAAGGCTCTGTGTCGACTATAAGGTGGGCGTAAACCAACGACTTACCGACTCACACTATCCAATTAGAAAGATTGGAGATATTTTTAACAGTCTTCGTGACTCAAAATTTTTTTGTAGGCTCGACCTTTATAAAGCGTACTTACACATACCTGTAGATGAAGAATCTGCAATTATACAAACAATATCCACACATCGTGGCACCTATAGGATGAATCGATTATCATTTGGTATTAAAACTGCTCCGGCAGAATTTAATAGGATCATTGATAAAATTTTGCGAGAAATACCAAAAACTGAATCATATTTTGACGATATAATCGTTCATGGGAATTCAATGGAAGAGTGTATATCAAATCTAAGAGCCTGCTTACATCAATTGCGAAAATTTGACTTACATCTCAATAGTGCAAAATGTTCCTTTTTTGAAGAAAATATAGAATTTTTAGGACATATCGTAGAGCATAACAAAAGTAAGAAATCGAATTCGAAAGTCGCCGCAATTTTAGACATGCCTTCCCCTAACAATACAGATGATGTCACGCGGTTTTTGGATATGGTTACGTACTACGCGCGATTCATACCAAATTTATCTACAATAACCACACCCTTGCGGAGTCTTTTAAAAAAAAGCTCTAGTTTCAGGTGGACCGATAAATGTGCAAAATCATTTAAAATACTCAAAAAAGAGTTGGCCAGTCCTCGGGTTTTAATACCATACAATCCCGATCTACCACTTCAACTGACGTGCGATGCTGGTCCAACGGGTATTGCTGGCATTTTATCACACATTGTCGACGGCTACGAAAAGCCAATTGCTTACACATCAAGAGCATTAACGTTAGCGGAACAGAATTATTCACAACTCGATAGAGAGGCATTAGCAATAGTTTTTTCTGTTCAATATTTTCACGAATACTTATTCGGACGATCATTTAAACTCATAACTGATAATCAACCTATTATGAGAATTTTCCACCAAACTGCAAAGTTGCCACAGATGACATTCCAACGTTTACAACGGTACGCAGCGTTTCTATCCGGGTTTAACTATGAAATAGTGTACAAAAAAGGGATTGAAAACACCAACGTAGATTGCCTATCACGAGCACCAGATACATCGAAAATTCCTAAAGAGAACACAATGAATCAAGAAGTACACCTTATATGTAATTCAACTATACACCAAATTAGTAATTCACAAATTAATTTCCAATCTCTTCGCGAAGAAACCTGGAAAGATAAGGATTTAGTGCAGATTCTACAAAAACTTCGTAATAATAAAAAATGCCATAAACTTGACAAAATCTAATCTGAATACACAATAGATGGTGATGTACTCTTTCGAGGTGAAAGAGTCATAATTCCTGCAACACTGCAGCCATATGTTCTACAAGAACTGCATTCAACGCACGTAGGAATAACAAAGATGAAGCAGCTTGCACGTCGATATGTTTACTGGAGGTCAATCGATAAAGACATCGAAAATATAGTAAGATCGTGCTCATCATGTGCAACAGTCCGAAGCTCTCCCGCTAAAGCAGAAATACATCCATGGGAAGAGCCTGAGGAAAATTGGCAACGCATACATATTGACTATGCGGGTCCTTTTCAAGGTTACTTTTTTTTGGTAATAATGGATGCGAAATCTAAATGGGCTGAAGTTGGAGTATGCAGATCTGCACCAACATCGGGCTCAACAATAGAAATACTAAAAAGCATATTCTCTAGGAATGGGTTTCCTAACATATTGGTTTCAGACAACGCCACTATTTTCAAAAGTGAAGAATTTAAAAGAATAGTGGTATTTTTCAAAAATTTATAGCGCCGGGCCATCCAGCTACAAATGGATTAGCGGAGAGAAACGTTCAAACGTTGAAACACAAGTTAATATCAATGGAAAACAGCACAATGCCAATTCCAGAGAAAGTTCAGGAGATACTATTTAGATACCGTGCCACGCCACTTAAAAATAATAAAACACCTTCAGAACAATATTTGGGAAGGCAAATTCGTATAAGTCTGGATGCTTTAAAACCCGTACGATTCAAAAAAACGGAACTCTCAACTCATTTGGCAAGACAATTAGCCGAGGGGGAGAGGGTTCAGGCTCAGTATTATACAAACAATAAAACGATTTGGAAATTGGGTACAATCAGTAAGAAACTTGGCCGTCTCCACTACATAGTGACGCTGGACAATGGGTTCGTTTTCAAAAGGCACATTAACCAGCTTCGCTCTACAAAAGTACAAAACACAATTCCTGATGATCTACTTGAACAACTTCCTGATAATTTTTCCCATCAAGAAATTCAAAATAGTCCTAATATAGAAGACCTGGTGTTTGTACCCAACAACACAACTAATGAAAACACGCAACCGTCTACATCGACTCAAGATTCAACTACAACCTCTTTTAGAACTGCAACGGCTGCCAGAGATCACCATATAACCCCCCACCAACCAACAAGAACATCAAATCGATTGCGCAAAATTCCAAAGCATTTAGCAGATTATCAGCTAGACTCTGAATAATGGTTATAACTTATATTTTATTAATATTAGTATGTAATAAGGGTGCGAGGATTGTCATATCTGCTAACCTGGCAACCTTTTTCATACTATATGTAGGTAGTTGGCAAAGCGAATTAATATCAAGTGGCCTTATCATCAAAACAACACACATACAAAGTAGGTGTAGGACTATTTTTATTTGTGCTTTGACAGTTCGGGTTAAAGTTTTTCTCTTTTCTTATATAGAGTTTGACTGATTGGGTGTAATCAGCTGATGATCATCTGTGATGATAGGGCTACCTGGTACTGAATTCGCCTTGGGTAGTTGGTACTTGTCATAGCTTTTATTTTCTTAACTCACTCTTGTAATAATAGTTGAACAATAAACATTACGTTTTCTGAATTCTTTAATATAAAGAGTCGTGTGTATATTTTAATGAGAGTTACAACAGTATGTTTCCACCGGCATGATTTCGACAAATCATGGTGATTTGAGCAAATCAAGTTGATTTATACATGATTTACCATACATTTTGCATACGAGCAAATTACCTCAAAGTAGGTGATTTATTTTAAATTATGTCGAAAATACTCATTTTCGAATTGTATTTATCTATACAACCCTGCGTTGCTTTTAAAATTACTCTATTGTGATTGACAATTTCGAAAAAATTACATTAAAGAATATTTTATTAATTTCGAATGTCAAACTATATGTATATGGAAACAATTCAATTACAGCTGCTGCGCACACCTTATAAAGTAAGTGCATCATTTGACTACGAAAATTCGAACACCAAATCACTCACAAGCTCGGTGGAAACACTTCGAAGTAATTTACCTAAATCTATGTAATTTAAAGTTGGTGGAAACATACCATAATGTACTAATGTCATACGCATGGTAGAATAATATACAAGGTAGCCCTGGAACGTCAGCTGATTATTTTTTTATTTGCTTTTTTCATGGTACGAACAGTCAAATGTTGTGTATATGCGAAATAGCTCGTTGCACACACAATACCACACGTATGTTGGCTGCTTCTGTTATACAAACACACTCATACCCTCTCTATTAATGTTTGAAATTTTCTATCCCAAAATGTACATTTGTATTAGTTATTCGGCTACCTGTTATATTATTCTACCATGGTCATACGTCTATATTGATAATGAGAAAATAAATAAATTTAGAGTTGGCATCCCTGCCATTTGAATTAGCAGTTTCTGTACAGTGAAAGTGAATTTAAGTGTTTATTTGAAAATAAAATTTAAAAAAAATCAAATAGGTCTTTAAGAAAGCACAGTGATATATGGCTACATTTCACGGAGGATGGACGTGATCGTGCCAAATTCAATTATTGCAAGTCTTCCTTAAGCATTGCAGCTGGATCGCATGGAAACATGCGTCGCCACTTAAAGAACGTTCACCCATCAATTTTCACTGCAACGCCAGCCAACCATAAATTTGGATCCAGAGGAAGAACACCCCTTCTAACCTTCGACCAGCTCCCAACTTTCCACAAGCTCTCAACCGTCGACCAGCTCACAACCTTCGACCAGTTCGCAAGCCAGACTACAGCAGCAAAGAATTTCCCAGTTTATCCGCAAGCCACCTCCTATCAAGAACGTCAAAAAATTGATAAGCTGGTACTGAAATTTGTCGCAAAGGGGGATTACTTTTGCGGGCAGTAGAGGAACCGGCACTCAGAGAACTGATACATGAAGTGTCGTATTGCCCAGGATACCAGATGCCCACCAGAAAGACATTGTCATCAAATCTGCTACCAAGCACTCATATGGAGATACTAGAAGGTGTAAAATCGAACATTCGATCATCTTCAGCAGTGTGTCCTACCACAGATGGCTGGAACTCCAGATGTAATACCAGCTACTTAGCGGTAACTGTACATTATATAGATCAAAATTCCCAGCTTAAGTCATATTTAATTGCATGTGACCAGATTTCGAAGAGTCATATAGCCGAAAATGTGTGCACATTTCTAAAAGATATTATGGTGGAATGTGAAATTTCGAATAAAGTAACAGCTATTGTGAGCGATAATGCTGCGAATATTTTTGCAGCAGCTCGTCAAGGACAATGGCGTAGTATAGGCTGTTTTGCACATTCTCTCAACTAAGTGATACAGTCAGCTTTAGGTGAAGTTGGAGATGTTTTACTGAAGGTAATGAGAATTGTGGAATATTTCCAAAGAAGCTCTCAGGGTCTTAGTAAGTTGTTCGAGATTTAAAAACAAATGGGAATGATGTAGTAACGCGTTGGAACTCCACTTAACTAATGCTGGAGAGAATTGTAGCTACAAAGAATGCTGTAATTTCAACGCTGTCCTTGAAACGGCCCGATTTGTTGCTATCATTACAGGAGTGGGAGTTCATATGTGAAATAATTCCCATTCTAAAGCCCTTTTATGAGGTGACTATAGAAATTAGCGCAGAAAATAATGTTACGCTTTCCAAAGTAACCGTGATTTGCAACATTTTGGAGACTTTTATGGCAAATTGTTTTTCCGCACATACCACAGTATCAGCATTAATTTCGAAAATTAAATACGAGCTGAAAAAACGGTTTGGTGAAAAAATCACTATATGCTGAAAGCACAATTTCGGATCCCCGGTTTAAAAAAGAGGCTTTAAAAACGAATTTTGATATGAAGCTGCTGTTAAAAGCCTAAGATCCAGGATTTGTGCAATAACGCTGCCAAATAGTAACACGGAGAGCAATCAGCACATAGGAAAGACAGCTGAGAATGTTGAGGAAAGCTTTAACTTTTGGGCAATAAACGACGAACTGTTTAAGAAAATAGTTCTTCCGGACAATAACTCTGCCGCTGCTATTAGAGAATTCGACAAATATCTCAATGAAGAATATTTGGAGAGAACCCAAGATCCGTGTATGATAGAGCGAGAGGAAGAAACTTTATCCACGGATTTATGCTTCCGCTCTCAAACGACTTTGCATATTGACCACTTCAGTACCCTGCAAGAGAGTATTTTCACCAACAGGTCAAATTATAAGTGATAGGCGTACACAATTAAAGCCTAATAAAGTTTCAAGCCTGGTTTTTCTTCACCGAAATATGTAATAAGCTCAGAAAGCTCTAAAAAAGTCTAAAAGGTAACATAATTTTCAAAATACTTTTACGTCACTATTACAGTATTTATCGGTTATATGCACGTCGGTTATTTGCATTTAACGTTTATATGCATCCTATCATGATCTATTTTCTATTGGTATTAAAAAAACCATAAATATTTGCATTTCGCTTATATGCATTTATCGCTTTTATGCACCGTAAAGTAATGTAAATATTTTCAAAAAGTATTAAAAAAATACTCATTTATGCATGGTACATGTTAAGTACATTTTCCAAAAATTAAAGTTTGTGCACCAATTTTTCAGCAGAAACTAAAAGTTCTTTCTCAATTTAACAAAAAGTAAGTGTAAAATAACAAAGTGAAATTCATTTTTGGGCAATTTTCATTTTCTATTTGGTTGTACGCAGTTGAAGTGACAAATCACTAAAGCAGCCAATCGTTATTTGATGTAGCAAAAGTCGAATTTTTTCTCTATAGCGCTTTTTTTAATAAAGCGCTAATTTGGCGCTATTTTGTCAAGAGCTTTTTTCACATTTAGTTATTAAAACAGTTTTGTTTTGGCTTTGAAATAAAAATTAATTAAACATTTTTATCTTAAAAAGATGTATCCAAGCTATTGCTAAGAGTATTTTGTTTCAAAATCCACCAATTTGCACAAAAATATTTGGGTATAATTGTGCGTATCAGGATATTGCGCTTGTATTCCTCGAATAATTAATACTTTTTAGCTATTTTTTTATTATCAACTTTTTACTGAATTACCAATGTTTACTTTACATCAATCTTTTTTCATTAGCTCTATTTTATACGGCTTTTATTCTCGAATATAATTTTACTTTAAATATTGCCTATAACAAGATCAAATATGTGACATGGAATGAAGTACGCAAACTGCGTCAACAATCTACTTTCAGCCTTCGGTCGATTCTTATGCAAAAAACTATGCCGAAGTGATTCATGTGGTTTGAAGACATGTAGTGCAAAGTTTCTAACATGCATTTTCTGCCCTATAATTGAATTTGAATTGTCGTCATTGTACAATAAAAATCAAATGTCTTTTGATATTTTCCAATATATTGAGCCACCTTCGAATATGACATATATATTATGCTGACTTTAGACGACATGTATTTTACATCTGACTTGTCAAATTTCCCACTGCAAAATTGATACATGCCGTGTGAAACATATGAAACATTGTCAGATGACATTTACAGAAGCAAAGTCAGATGAAAAATTTTCAATTAGAGCGTGTTCTATTTTCATCTGACAAGGCATCTGACATCAGCTGTATTAAATTATCAAAAGTGTGGTTTGGCTGAAAAAACATTAAAAAGCAAAGTGCGATTTATATATTTACGAAAATTGTGCAAAAACTCAGCTGTTGTGAACACTCAGAGGTTATGTCAGATGTAATTTCACATGTACGTGTGAAAGCAAATATTATAAACCGTCTGTAAATTGACAATTTTGACAAACATGCGAAGTTACATATGTCTAACACACCTAACAAGCCATATGTAAAAAACATGTCGTCTAAAGTCAGCATTAGCGATAGTATTGTACAATACGAAAAATTGCACAATTTTTTGCAAGTGGGTGGGCCGCTAAACATTTTTGTCTAATACAGGGAAATCATATCTATTACCATGAATGAATGAATGAATTTAAATTAAACGGAAAACACAGGACACTGCGACCGAAGAAGTTCTATTGTAGACCTATCCAGGTGCTAGAGTACCTCATCTAGACCTACTCTCCTAAGGAATTTCAAGATTAGCAGTGGTTCTAATGTTGGCTGTTCTCAATCCTCCAACAGGTGCTTGCCCAATTGGCTATATCTTTTGTGGCATAACGCTTCACAGTCCATCAGAATATGCTCTGGAGTTTCATCCACATAATCGCAGAATCCGCACAGGTTGTTACTCTTAAGGCCGTGTCGCTTTGCGTGACGTTTCTAACTTTGATAGAAAAGTGTAAAGCAAAAGTTGTATGACACAATTAAAACTTTGAAAACACTCGCGCATTGCTTGTTCACCAAAAAAAGTAGTTGATAATTTTGCTATTTATTTATTTTTGTTATAAAAATAAAAGTCAATTATGTTATTTCACGATTTATTATAAATAAATAAATGGCACATACATATTTACCTCTTATTAAAACAGATTCAAACGCACGATATGTTTCGTTTGGCACTATAATAAAAGAAAATTATTCCAGCTGATTGTCAAAGCAAGCAAAAAGATGAGAGTTGCCGAAATTTTCGCTTCACGCTGCGTTAAAAGTGCTTCATGTAGCATGTTTCGTATAAGTATGTACATTTCATCTTAGATGTCAAAGCGAATCTATAACGCAACGCGAAGCAAAAGTTTTATCTGACATGGCCTTCAATTCCAATTCTGTTGAGGTGTTTTCTCAGTCTGCAATGGCCTGTGAGGTAACCCGTGAGCATTCATAGATTGGTTTTACTCAGAGAGCTATGAAACGATTTTGAATATATTACCATACGTCTCCACGTAGCAGTTTTTATTGCTAAATTGGTCAAGCTTCATTTAGAAAATACTAACCAGCAAAATAGTATAATTTTTAATATGGGTACTTATAAGGTACTTATAAGGGAGAAATGCATTTATAAAAACTCGCTTATATGCATCGGTAGTGCTTATAAAAAAAACTCGCTTATATGCTTCAGTGGTGCATGTATAAAAAAAAACTACAATGAGTAATTAAAATCCCATATTTTGTTTTCAAAGCCTCGTACGCAGCTCCGCCTGAATTTAAGGTTCGAAATTTTCATTTACTTTTACCAAAATTCATTTAAATTTCTTAATTACCATATACAGAAATTTATTTACAAGACGACACAAAATGTCAAAAATGCATTGAAAAACAATTGTCTGAACATTAGTTTTTGTTTCAGTTGACAGAAAAAATATTGTCGCTAACCCTTCGTCTGCGCGTAGCAATTTTTATTGCCGGCAATTGTCAAATTCCATATTAAAAATTATACTATTTTCTTGGTTAGTATTTTCTAAATGAAGCTTGACCAATTTAGCAATAAAAACTGCTACGTGGAGTCGTATGGTAATATATTCAAAATCGTTTCATAGCTCTCTGAGTAAAAACAATCTATGAATGCTCACGGGTTACCTCACAGGCCATTGCAGACTGAGAAAACACCTCAACAGACTTGGAATTGAAGGCCATGTCAGATAAAACTTTTGCTTCGCGTTGCGTTATAGATTCGCTTTGACATCTAAGATGAAATGTACATACTTATACGAAACATGCTACATGAAGCACTTTTAACGCAGCGTGAAGCGAAAATTTCGGCAACTCTCATCTTTTTGCTTGCTTTGACAATCAGCTGGAATAATTTTCTTTTATTATAGTGCCAAACGAAACATATCGTGCGTTTGAATCTGTTTTAATAAGAGGTAAATATGTATGTGCCATTTATTTATTTATAATAAATCGTGAAATAACATAATTGACTTTTATTTTTATAACAAAAATAAATAAATAGCAAAATTATCAACTACTTTTTTTGGTGAACAAGCAATGCGCGAGTGTTGTCAAAGTTTTAATTGTGTCATACAACTTTTGCTTTACACTTTTCTATCAAAGTTAGAAACGTCACGCAAAGCGACAAAGTTGTATCTGACACGGCCTTAAGAGTAACAACCTGTGCGGATTCTGCGATTATGTGGATGAAACTCCAGAGCATATTCTGATGGACTGTGAAGCGTTATGCCACAAAAGATATAGCCAATTGGGCAAGCACCTGTTGGAGGATTGAGAACAGCCAACATTAGAACCACTGCTAATCTTGAAATTCCTTAGGAGAGTAGGTCTAGATGAGGTACTCTAGCACCTGGCTAGGTCTACAATAGAACTTCTTCGGTCGCAGTGTCCTGTGTTTTCCGTTTAATTTAAATTCATTCATTCATTCATGGTAATAGATATGATTTCCCTGTATTAGACAAAAATGTTTAGCGGCCCACCCACTTGCAAAAAATTTTGCAATTTTTCGTATTGTACAATACTATCGCTAATGCTGACTTTAGACGACATGTTTTTTACATATGGCTTGTTAGGTGTGTTAGACATATGTAACTTCGCATGTTTGTCAAAATTGTCAATTTACAGACGGTTTATAATATTTGCTTTCACACGTACATGTGAAATTACATCTGACATAACCTCTGAGTGTTCACAACAGCTGAGTTTTTGCACAATTTTCGTAAATATATAAATCGCACTTTGCTTTTTAATGTTTTTTCAGCCAAACCACACTTTTGATAATTTAATACAGCTGATGTCAGATGCCTTGTCAGATGAAAATAGAACACGCTCTAATTGAAAATTTTTCATCTGACTTTGCTTCTGTAAATGTCATCTGACAATGTTTCATATGTTTCACACGGCATGTATCAATTTTGCAGTGGGAAATTTGACAAGTCAGATGTAAAATACATGTCGTCTAAAGTCAGCATAATATATATGTCATATTCGAAGGTGGCTCAATATATTGGAAAATATCAAAAGACATTTGATTTTTATTGTACAATGACGACAATTCAAATTCAATTATAGGGCAGAAAATGCATGTTAGAAACTTTGCACTACATGTCTTCAAACCACATGAATCACTTCGGCATAGTTTTTTGCATAAGAATCGACCGAAGGCTGAAAGTAGATTGTTGACGCAGTTTGCGTACTTCATTCCATGTCACATATTTGATCTTGTTATAGGCAATATTTAAAGTAAAATTATATTCGAGAATAAAAGCCGTATAAAATAGAGCTTATGAAAAAAGATTGATGTAAAGTAAACATTGGTAATTCAGTAAAAAGTTGATAATAAAAAAATAGCTAAAAAGTATTAATTATTCGAGGAATACAAGCGCAATATCCTGATACGCACAATTATACCCAAATATTTTTGTGCAAATTGGTGGATTTTGAAACAAAATACTCTTAGCAATAGCTTGGATACATCTTTTTAAGATAAAAATGTTTAATTAATTTTTATTTCAAAGCCAAAACAAAACTGTTTTAATAACTAAATGTGAAAAAAGCTCTTGACAAAATAGCGCCAAATTAGCGCTTTATTAAAAAAAGCGCTATAGAGAAAAAATTCGACTTTTGCTACATCAAATAACGATTGGCTGCTTTAGTGATTTGTCACTTCAACTGCGTACAACCAAATAGAAAATGAAAATTGCCCAAAAATGAATTTCACTTTGTTATTTTACACTTACTTTTTGTTAAATTGAGAAAGAACTTTTAGTTTCTGCTGAAAAATTGGTGCACAAACTTTAATTTTTGGAAAATGTACTTAACATGTACCATGCATAAATGAGTATTTTTTTAATACTTTTTGAAAATATTTACATTACTTTACGGTGCATAAAAGCGATAAATGCATATAAGCGAAATGCAAATATTTATGGTTTTTTTAATACCAATAGAAAATAGATCATGATAGGATGCATATAAACGTTAAATGCAAATAACCGACGTGCATATAACCGATAAATACTGTAATAGTGACGTAAAAGTATTTTGAAAATTATGTTACCTTTTAGACTTTTTTAGAGCTTTCTGAGCTTATTACATATTTCGGTGAAGAAAAACCAGGCTTGAAACTTTATTAGGCTTTAATTGTGTACGCCTATCACTTATAATTTGACCTGTTGGTGAAAATACTCTCTTGCAGGGTACTGAAGTGGTCAATATGCAAAGTCGTTTGAGAGCGGAAGCATAAATCCGTGGACAAAGTTTCTTCCTCTCGCTCTATCATACACGGATCTTGGGTTCTCTCCAAATATTCTTCATTGAGATATTTGTCGAATTCTCTAATAGCAGCGGCAGAGTTATTGTCCGGAAGAACTATTTTCTTAAACAGTTCGTCGTTTATTGCCCAAAAGCTAAAGCTTTCCTCAACATTCTCAGCTGTCTTTCCTATGTGCTGATTGCTCTCCGTGTTACTATTTGGCAGCGTTATTGCACAAATCCTGGATCTTAGGCTTTTAACAGCAGCTTCATATCAAAATTCGTTTTTAAAGCCTCTTTTTTAAACCGGGGATCCGAAATTGTGCTTTCAGCATATAGTGATTTTTTCACCAAACCGTTTTTTCAGCTCGTATTTAATTTTCGAAATTAATGCTGATACTGTGGTATGTGCGGAAAAACAATTTGCCATAAAAGTCTCCAAAATGTTGCAAATCACGGTTACTTTTGAAAGCGTAACATTATTTTCTGCGCTAATTTCTATAGTCACCTCATAAAAGGGCTTTAGAATGGGAATTATTTCACATATGAACTCCCACTCCTGTAATGATAGCAACAAATCGGGCCGTTTCAAGGACAGCGTTGAAATTACAGCATTCTTTGTAGCTACAATTCTCTCCAGCATTAGTTAAGTGGAGTTCCAACGCGTTACTACATCATTCCCATTTGTTTTTAAATCTCGAACAACTTACTAAGACCCTGAGAGCTTCTTTGGAAATATTCCACAATTCTCATTACCTTCAGTAAAACATCTCCAACTTCACCTAAAGCTGACTGTATCACTTAGTTGAGAGAATGTGCAAAACAGCCTATACTACGCCATTGTCCTTGACGAGCTGCTGCAAAAATATTCGCAGCATTATCGCTCACAATAGCTGTTACTTTATTCGAAATTTCACATTCCACCATAATATCTTTTAGAAATGTGCACACATTTTCGGCTATATGACTCTTCGAAATCTGGTCACATGCAATTAAATATGACTTAAGCTGGGAATTTTGATCTATATAATGTACAGTTACCGCTAAGTAGCTGGTATTACATCTGGAGTTCCAGCCATCTGTGGTAGGACACACTGCTGAAGATGATCGAATGTTCGATTTTACACCTTCTAGTATCTCCATATGAGTGCTTGGTAGCAGATTTGATGACAATGTCTTTCTGGTGGGCATCTGGTATCCTGGGCAATACGACACTTCATGTATCAGTTCTCTGAGTGCCGGTTCCTCCACTACCCGCAAAAAGTAATCCCCCTTTGCGACAAATTTCAGTACCAGCTTATCAATTTTTTGACGTTCTTGATAGGAGGTGGCTTGCGGATAAACTGGGAAATTCTTTGCTGCTGTAGTCTGGCTTGCGAACTGGTCGAACGTTGTGAGCTGGTCGACGGTTGAGAGCTTGTGGAAAGTTGGGAGCTGGTCGAAGGTTAGAAGGGGTGTTCTTCCTCTGGATCCAAATTTATGGTTGGCTGGCGTTGCAGTGAAAATTGATGGGTGAACGTTCTTTAAGTGGCGACGCATGTTTCCATGCGATCCAGCTGCAATGCTTAAGGAAGACTTGCAATAATTGAATTTGGCACGATCACGTCCATCCTCCGTGAAATGTAGCCATATATCACTGTGCTTTCTTAAAGACCTATTTGATTTTTTTTAAATTTTATTTTCAAATAAACACTTAAATTCACTTTCACTGTACAGAAACTGCTAATTCAAATGGCAGGGATGCCAACTCTAAATTTATTTATTTTCTCATTATCAATATAGACGTATGACCATGGTAGAATAATATAACAGGTAGCCGAATAACTAATACAAATGTACATTTTGGGATAGAAAATTTCAAACATTAATAGAGAGGGTATGAGTGTGTTTGTATAACAGAAGCAGCCAACATACGTGTGGTATTGTGTGTGCAACGAGCTATTTCGCATATACACAACATTTGACTGTTCGTACCATGAAAAAAGCAAATAAAAAAATAATCAGCTGACGTTCCAGGGCTACCTTGTATATTATTCTACCATGCGTATGACATTAGTACATTATGGTATGTTTCCACCAACTTTAAATTACATAGATTTAGGTAAATTACTTCGAAGTGTTTCCACCGAGCTTGTGAGTGATTTGGTGTTCGAATTTTCGTAGTCAAATGATGCACTTACTTTATAAGGTGTGCGCAGCAGCTGTAATTGAATTGTTTCCATATACATATAGTTTGACATTCGAAATTAATAAAATATTCTTTAATGTAATTTTTTCGAAATTGTCAATCACAATAGAGTAATTTTAAAAGCAACGCAGGGTTGTATAGATAAATACAATTCGAAAATGAGTATTTTCGACATAATTTAAAATAAATCACCTACTTTGAGGTAATTTGCTCGTATGCAAAATGTATGGTAAATCATGTATAAATCAACTTGATTTGCTCAAATCACCATGATTTGTCGAAATCATGCCGGTGGAAACATACTGTTGTAACTCTCATTAAAATATACACACGACTCTTTATATTAAAGAATTCAGAAAACGTAATGTTTATTGTTCAACTATTATTACAAGAGTGAGTTAAGAAAATAAAAGCTATGACAAGTACCAACTACCCAAGGCGAATTCAGTACCAGGTAGCCCTATCATCACAGATGATCATCAGCTGATTACACCCAATCAGTCAAACTCTATATAAGAAAAGAGAAAAACTTTAACCCGAACTGTCAAAGCACAAATAAAAATAGTCCTACACCTACTTTGTATGTGTGTTGTTTTGATGATAAGGCCACTTGATATTAATTCGCTTTGCCAACTACCTACATATAGTATGAAAAAGGTTGCCAGGTTAGCAGATATGACAATCCTCGCACCCTTATTACATACTAATATTAATAAAATATAAGTTATAACCATTATTCAGAGTCTAGCTGATAATCTGCTAAATGCTTTGGAATTTTGCGCAATCGATTTGATGTTCTTGTTGGTTGGTGGGGGGTTATATGGTGATCTCTGGCAGCCGTTGCAGTTCTAGAAGAGGTTGTAGTTGAATCTTGAGTCGATGTAGACGGTTGCGTGTTTTCATTAGTTGTGTTGTTGGGTACAAACACCAGGTCTTCTATATTAGGATTATTTTGAATTTCTTGATGGGAAAAATTATCAGGAAGTTGTTCAATTAGATCATCAGGAATTGTGTTTTGTACTTTTGTAGAGCGAAGCTGGTTAATGTGCCTTTTGAAAACGAACCCATTGTCCAGCGTCACTATGTAGTGGAGACGGCCAAGTTTCTTACTGATTGTACCCAATTTCCAAATCGTTTTATTGTTTGTATAATACTGAGCCTGAACCCTCTTCCCCTCGGCTAATTGTCTTGCCAAATGAGTTGAGAGTTCCGTTTTTTTGAATCGTACGGGTTTTAAAGCATCCAGACTTATACGAATTTGCCTTCCCAAATATTGTTCTGAAGGTGTTTTATTATTTTTAAGTGGCGTGGCACGGTATCTAAATAGTATCTCCTGAACTTTCTCTGGAATTGGCATTGTGCTGTTTTCCATTGATATTAACTTGTGTTTCAACGTTTGAACGTTTCTCTCCGCTAATCCATTTGTAGCTGGATGGCCCGGCGCTATAAATTTTTGAAAAATACCACTATTCTTTTAAATTCTTCACTTTTGAAAATAGTGGCGTTGTCTGAATCCAATATGTTAGGAAACCCATTCCTAGAGAATATGCTTTTTAGTATTTCTATTGTTGAGCCCGATGTTGGTGCAGATCTGCATACTCCAACTTCAGCCCATTTAGATTTCGCATCCATTATTACCAAAAAAAAAAGTAACCTTGAAAAGGACCCGCATAGTCAATATGTATGCGTTGCCAATTTTCCTCAGGCTCTTCCCATGGATGTATTTCTGCTTTAGCGGGAGAGCTTCGGACTGTTGCACATGATGAGCACGATCTTACTATATTTTCGATGTCTTTATCGATTGACCTCCAGTAAACATATCGACGTGCAAGCTGCTTCATCTTTGTTATTCCTACGTGCGTTGAATGCAGTTCTTGTAGAACATATGGCTGCAGTGTTGCAGGAATTATGACTCTTTCACCTCGAAAGAGTACATCACCATCTATTGTGTATTCAGATTCGATTTTGTCAAGTTTATGGCATTTTTTATTATTACGAAGTTTTTGTAGAATCTGCACTAAATCCTTATCTTTCCAGGTTTCTTCGCGAAGAGATTGGAAATTAATTTGTGAATTACTAATTTGGTGTATAGTTGAATTACATATAAGGTGTACTTCTTGATTCATTGTATTCTCTTTAGGAATTTTCGATGTATCTGGTGCTCGTGATAGGCAATCTACGTTGGTGTTTTCAATCCCTTTTTTGTACACTATTTCATAGTTAAACCCGGATAGAAACGCTGCGTACCGTTGTAAACGTTGGAATGTCATCTGTGGCAACTTTGCAGTTTGGTGGAAAATTCTCATAATAGGTTGATTATCAGTTATGAGTTTAAATGATCGTCCGAATAAGTATTCGTGAAAATATTGAACAGAAAAAACTATTGCTAATGCCTCTCTATCGAGTTGTGAATAATTCTGTTCCCCTAACGTTAATGCTCTTGATGTGTACGCAATTGGCTTTTCGTAGCCGTCGACAATGTGTGATAAAATGCCAGCAATACCCGTTGGACCAGCATCGCACGTCAGTTGAAGTGGTAGATCGGGATTGTATGGTATTAAAACCCGAGGACTGGCCAACTCTTTTTTGAGTATTTTAAATGATTTTGCACATTTATCGGTCCACCTGAAACTAGAGCTTTTTTTTAAAAGACTCCGCAAGGGTGTGGTTATTGTAGATAAATTTGGTATGAATCGCGCGTAGTACGTAACCATATCCAAAAACCGCGTGACATCATCTGTATTGTTAGGGGAAGGCATGTCTAAAATTGCGGCGACTTTCGAATTCGATTTCTTAATTTTGTTATGCTCTACGATATGTCCTAAAAATTCTATATTTTCTTCAAAAAAGGAACATTTTGCACTATTGAGATGTAAGTCAAATTTTCGCAATTGATGTAAGCAGGCTCTTAGATTTGAAATACACTCTTCCATTGAATTCCCATGAACGATTATATCGTCAAATATGATTCAGTTTTTGGTATTTCTCGCAAAATTTTATCAATGATCCTATTAAATTCTGCCGGAGCAGTTTTAATACCAAATGATAATCGTTTCATCCTATAGGTGCCACGATGTGTGGATATTGTTTGTATAATTGCAGATTCTTCATCTACAGGTATGTGTAAGTACGCTTTATAAAGGTCGAGCCTACAAAAAAATTTTGAGTCACGAAGACTGTTAAAAATATCTCCAATCTTTCTAATTGGATAGTGTGAGTCGGTAAGTCGTTGGTTTACGCCCACCTTATAGTCGACACAGAGCCTTACCCCTCCATCAGCCTTCGGGATGACTACTAACGGTGAGCCCCAATCGCTTTCTGTTGTTTTCGAAATTATGCCGCTTTGTTCTAATACATCTAACTCCCTGTCAACACGTTCTGTCAAAGAATACGGAATTGTTCGCTCTCTGGTGTAAATCGGTGTGGCCTTTTCACGTAGTTTCAGGGAAACCTTATACTGTGATGTACACCCTATTTCTTGCTTGAAGACTTCAGAAAATTCTTTTACAATGTCGTCAATCACACTCACCTGTTTAATAACTGCTATTTGTTTTGATGTATCGTTATCCAAAACATTTAAATCAATTTTCAATCGCCTAATCCAAGCACGGCCCAACAAGGCAGAACAAAAGTCTGGTACTATGTATATTTCATCACTTATTTCGACATTGTTGTATTTCGCATATACTATAACTTTACCATCTGGGGCGAATGTGGTTTGTGTGTAAGACCGGAACACTAAATTTGTTGGAAGTAGTGGTGTGTTAAGTTCCAACTTCTTAAACTGACCTCTGGGTAGGAATGTATATCCTGAACCTGAATCTGCTTCGAATTTTACAGGTTTACCATTGATGCCAACTTCAGTATAGTAATGTTCTGCATCTGTATTTCTTGAGTTGCTATTCTGATACACATTAACCACTTTGAAAACACCGTAATCATCATTTTCCGCACTTTGTACCTGGTGTGTTGAACTTTGTCTGTAGGAAGACCCCTTACTGCTTGAAGATTTTCTCTGCAAAGTTTTAATACAAACCTTTACTACGTGGCCCTGCTTGTTGCACCCCGTACAATTTAAATTATTTTTATTTGTTCGGCACTCCTTTGCAAAATGATTGTTCCGTCCACATCTTAGGCACAACTCTTCTATTCCCAACTTCTTGTAACTGACGTTTGTTTGATGACTTGCATTCTGGCCCGCACGAGCCTCATTTCTGTAGTTTGTACGATTACCACCTGAAATTTTATTAATGGCTGTTGATGCTGTTGTCCTCATTTCTCTTGCATCTGCTTTTGCGGCCTCCAATGCGATTGCCTTCGACACAACCTCGCTAAATTTTATAGGCCCCGACTGCAGTAACTGCTCCCGAATATTATTATCGGCAATGCCTCTTATAAACTGGACACGTAAAAATAGATCGGCCACTGAAGACCCGCATGTACATGTAGACACAAATTCACAGTCGCTTATGTCTGCCCTTAGCGTAGCCACAAATTCTGAAATGTATTGCTTTTCTGACTGGTATTTGGACAAAAATTTATGCTGGGCTACCAATGCATTTTTCTTGGGTGCTAAATGGCTGTCCAAAAGCTTTAACAATTCATCGTAGTCGATTTCACTAAGTTGCTTTGGTGAAGCCAACGCCGCCACCATATTAAAGTTTTTGGCGCCGATCGAATTTAACAAAAGCTTTGCACAGTATGCTTTGTTACTTGAAATGCCCTTCATGTCTACATAATTTTTAAAACGCTGTATATAGTTTTTATATGTTTCTTTTGTATTATCAAATGTCTCGAAATTCGGCAACAACGCCGCATTTACCGTAGTATTTTGCACTGTATTTTGTGGTAGATTCCGCTGTTCCATCATCCGCTGCATCTGTACTAACAAATTTTGTTGTTGTTGTAGGAATTGGTTGAATTGTGTGGCGTCCATGATACTAACATAAACCTTTTGCACTCCAGAGATTATGATTTAATTTATTATCTATGTAGTTTCACCTCGTCGCCAATTTGTTGTAACTCTCATTAAAATATGCACACGACTCTTTATATTAAAGAATTCAGAAAACGTAATGTTTATTGTTCAACTATTATTACAAGAGTGAGTTAAGAAAATAAAAGCTATGACAAGTACCAACTACCTAGATATAGTATGAAAAAGGTTGCCAGGTTAGCAGATATGACACATACTATTACTGTCAGAATGCAGTGATGACAACTTCGATGTTTACGGGTTATATAAAAGGGTGGTTTTTCACTACGCAAAACACTAAAAATATGGTTTCTAAGTCTATATCCATACGAGTCAACTTTTGGAGCGCAACTTTTGAGTTTATGGGAGAGAGAGGTGAGAAGATTGGGAGGGGTTACACTGCTTCATGTACATGTAACTCTCTTTTGTTTTCTTCTTCGTAATATTAAGCAGCAACAAATTCTATGTAAAAACAAAAGCTGCGCAACAAGAATTTCATTATATGGACACTAATGCAAGTTCAAAAGAAAATTTTAGAAAGTTGCAGAAGCAAAAGTTGACTCGTATGGATATAGACTAAGCTGCCCACCCACTTGCAATATACTATATGAGCAATTTTTCGTATTGTACAATAATATCGGCAATTTGTATGTCATATTTGAAGGTATTACAATATATTGGCAAAAATCAAAAGACTTGATTTTTATTGTACAATCAAGAAAACTGTGAAATGTGTTGGCAATATTGTTCAGTGTTATGTTTACTTTTTCACTGTCACGAAAATTGGGCAATATATAGTTTGAAGATATTGTACCATTTATTGCATAGTATAGCTCAAACTGACAATAATATGTACAATAACATATACAATAATATTGCATAATGAATGAGGCGCTTTAAAGGTAATGATTGACTATCCTACACAATCGTACGATTATGTCAAAAACAAATCTGACAGAATTCTATCCGGCTTCCTAAAATCTCAACAAAAGTCTGCCACCGCTACCACACTGTTGCACAAAAAAGACGAAATACAAATATTTCGGATATTTTTATGACAAGAATATACAACAGCGTTTGTTTAATTAATAAACAAAGCAGAAATTGTTACTTTTTTGCAACTCCCAAAAAAATTCAACTCTGATCGCACAAAAATTAATATGTAGTTAATGAAAAATTTTAAAAAAATTATCTAATCGGAAAGACTTGTCAAATAATCTGTCACACATATTAACTCTAGGTCATACTATCATACTTTTTGAGTACATATGAGCTTTTGACAGATCTAAAGACAATTATATTGCCTTAAGCGGCAATATAATTGTGCAACTTTTTCATATTGTGCAATAATAGTGCCAATATGTATATCATGTGGCATAATATATTGGAACAATTCAAAATTCTTTTGATTTTTATTGCACAAGCAAGAAAAGTATGCAATGTGTTGACAACATTGCTCAATACTCTTTCTCAACGAGAAAAATTGCGCCATATTTTATTTGAAAGTATTGTGCCACTCGTTTCATAGTATTGGTCAAAACGACAAAAATATACAAAAACATATTCAGTAATATTGTACGGCCCGATTTAGTGCCTTTTCAATTATGTTAACCTAAATTTTTACTTAAAAATTTACATACCAGTGGAAACGTATTTTAGAACACTTTAATATGATACCAATATTGTTTATACTCGTATCTGTGTCACATTGTAGGAGTTATCATCAATAAAAAATACAAGTGTTTAAGCCCGTAACTCGAGAGCCAACGGGAGAGGGTGTGAAAAAAATTGCGCTAACATTTTTGTTTTAAAAAGGCTATACCCAAAGTTTTTGTTTTTTAATTTTTAGCAGACTTGATATTCCTGACTTGTTCCTAATTTTTATTTTAAAAGAAAATAGTTTTATAATTTTTCCCGTTTTGAGCTTTATCAAAAACCTTTGATTTTTCTGCAATATAATGATGGGTTTTAACATACACACAGAAAAATTTCCATGTAAAATCGTCGAAAACCAGGTTAACTTATTATTTTACGGTAGTGATTTTGCTTCATAGGTGTTTCATGTTAAATCAACATGATTTACAATAATCTTGAAAGAAAGTTTTTCCTTTTGAAATAACTATATTTCATGTTGATTTAATATTCCAGTAGAGTTAAATTAAAATGAAGTTGATACTGAAATAATACGAAAAATCATATTAAATCAAAGTAATTTCGAGTTGAAACAACGTGAATTTGATATTGGAACAACACGAAGAATCATGTTGAATCAAAGTTATTTCAAGTTGAAACAACTTGAATTTGATATTGGAACAACAAGAAGAATCATGTTGAATCAAAGTTATTTCAAGTTGAAACAACGTGAATTTGATATTGAAACAACACGAAGAATCATGTTAAATTAAAGTTATATCAAGCTGAAACAACATTACTTTAATGTAGCTATTTTATTAATTATTTTACTTACGTGATAGTCATCAGAAAACTTTTCGTTGTAGCTGACTGCCCCAGCCAAGATTTGAACTCGTGCCACCTGCATGATAGTCCACGCGCTAACCACTGCAGCCACAACAGCTTCAAACTTTTCTTTACTTTTACACTAAACAAATACCATCGTCTGTAAAATGCATTTCATTTTAATTCAACATGATTTAAATGATTATTTAACATAAAACTTATTTGAATTTAAGTTATAGTCATGTCGATTGAAAATGAAACTTAACGTTTATAACAAAATTGTTTTAACGGTGATTTAAGGTCAGATTAATTATTTTCCGTTTAATATTAATATAAAACAATGGTAATTTTAAACCAGCAGCAGTAAATATTCGCTGGTAATTAATTTTTTGTCGTATACATAGACGACACATGTAAGAATAAAAAACAACAAGCCACACAACTAACGCTGACTTTAGACGACATGTATTTTACACCTGACTTGTCAAATTTCTCACTGCAAAAGTTTTACATGCCGTGTGAAACATATGAAACATTGTCAGATGACATTTACAGAAGTAAAGTCAGATGAAAAATTTTCAATTAGAGCGTGTTCTATTTTCATCTGACAAGGCATCTGACATCAGCTGTATTAAATTATCAAAAGTGTGGTTTGGCTGAAAAAACATTAAAAAGCAAAGAGCGCTTTATATGTTGACGAAAATTGTGCAAAAACTCAGCTGTTGTGAACACTCAGAGGTTATGTCAGATGTAATTGCACATGTACGTGTGAAAGCAAATATTATAAACCGTCTGTAAATTGACAATTTTGACAAACATGCGAAGTTACATATGTCTCACACACCTAACAAGCCATATGTAAGAAACATGTCGTCTAAAGTCAGCATAAGCAGAACAGTGAATTTTAGCAATAAACAAAGCAAGTAAATACTAACACACTCAAACGACAAATTATTTCTTATAATTTAATATGATTTGCAATCAAAATTGCGGCATGTGGGTTTTACATTCCTTTTTTTCTTTGTTGGACCCTATAGAGTTGGCATCACTGTCAAAACAATAACTTGGAAAACATTCGTACACACATGAATGATTGCATATCATTTGTACATTTGCTCACATCACAAGGAAAGATATATTTTACAAGGAAAGGTATATTTCATTTTGTTTCATAGTTCAATTGAACTAGTGAATGGTAAAAACTTGAACTAGTTTCCTTAGTTCAATTAATGAAATATGTAGTTCAATTGAACTAGTTCGTTCATAAACTACACAAGTCTATTGCGTACTACAAACCAAGGTAGATTGAACAGGTACCACTACAAGAACAGCTGATTTAATAAATTTGAGAATGTGTGCGTCACACAGACAATAGATTTTGACACATGTCTGGGAGTTTTCTATCAACAACGGGCATGTGTTAGTAAATTTGAGAGAGCTTATGTATGTGTGCGACTCACAGTTAATGGATTTGACATATTTCTGGGGTATTTCTACCAACAAAATACATGTGTTTTTTGGTGTTGTATTTGTTTTAGTCATGGTGGTACCTGTAACCGCTACAACCGCTTGGTTTTTTTCCAACTCTAAATTGTAGTTGTGAAGGCAATTGAAAATAAATATAAGCAACAACAGCTACGAATTGTTTTCACAATGAGCTGTGATGCCAACATGTATTTTTTTGGGGAATTTTTATATTACATTAATTTTAATTTTGTAACGCGCTTTGCATGTTGGCATCACAGCTCATTGCGAAAACAATTCGTAGCTGTTGTTGCTTATATTTATTTTCAATTGCCTTAACAACTACAATTTAGAGTTGGAAAAAACCCAAGCGGGTTTTACAAGGCATATTCATTACAGGTACCACCACAACTAAAACAAATACAACACCAAAAAACACATGTATGTTGTTGGTAGAAATACCCCAGAAATATGTCAAATCCATTATCTGTGAGTCGCACACATTCATAAGCTCTCTCAAATTTGCTAACACATGCCCGTTGTTGATAGAAAAATCCCACACATGTGTCAAAATCTATTGTCTGTGTGACGCACACATTATCAAATTTACTAAAACAGCTGTTCTTGTAGTGGTACCTGTTCAATCTACCTTATATTTTTACAACAAATTTTCTATTGTTGTAGAACTGCGAGTACCTGTTAATTGTATCATGGTCTGATCAATGCCCTATGCAGTGTAGACAGATGAGGGGATTCGACCCCAAGCTGGGGACTTAAAATTTTTTTTGTGGACGGATTTTCATGGGGAGGGATTTGGGGATTTTTTAAATATTAAATAGTACATGTTCTTTTGTAATTTAAGGATGATATTGTGTTCAACATTTCACGTGTAATGCTGTCAAAACACATATACAAAAATTGGCATGAATTATTCATGAAAAAATTGTGCATTAGTAGTACTCTGTTTTTCTGAAGGAAAACAAAAACAAAATGTATTGGCAACATTTTAAGTTTTCATAAGAAATAATATGAGTGGCACTTTTTCGCATAAAATTTACAACAAACACATGAAGATTATAGCAAACGTACATGTCAAAATTTTCGTATGAAATAATCAATGTTGTCCAACATTTTTCACAAATTTGAACATAGTACAAGCCTTTAATTATGAATCACATATTTTTCAACTAAATTATTGTGTATATTTTAATGGCAGTTCATGAGGAAGTTACGTTTGAAAATCTAATAAATAAGTAACCATACTACAAAAAATTTTTTGAAACATTTGAAATCGTGAAACATTTTACAATGTCACATGACATAAAACGAGTCAGATAATTTAATGTGATTATTTGGAACTAATTTCCTTTTTAATTTATATAGGCTAAGTTCGCAACTAAGAAGATATGATCGATATTCCAAGAACAAAAATATTCCCATCCACCAGCTTATCCCCTCTTGATCGGTGGCTTTGTTGATCGCAGTTCTTATTTATTAAAATCGGTTAAGAAATTTTCATACGAGAATTGCATCACTACTAAATTGATGGTAATCACAACAAATTCCAGTGTTACCGATGGATGGTTAATTTTCCTTCTGTTCATCATTTCGTGCTAAGTGCTGTCAAAAGTCCATATAAAAAAAATTTACACGAATTGCTCACGAAAAATTGTTGTAGAAGTAGTACTCTGTTTATTTTGTGAAAAACATATGAAATGTATCTACATCATTTTGAGTCTTCCTGCGAAATAATATGAGCACATTTTTCGCAAATTTGAACAGAGTACTAAGCTTATGACAAGAATGATTAAATTTTGCAATTGCTTACTAAAATAGGAAAAACTGTTTTAAATCAATAAAATATTACTAATGACGAAAACCCGATAAAGTAACTTTAATTGCGATAATGACAAAATTTGAAAATCGCTAAAATGGTACCGCAACTTTTCTAAGTTGTGAAACTTGTTTCAAAAGCACTAAAAATAATAGTTTTTAACCCAAAATTTTCCAAAATCAAAGATAGGCTACGAAAGCCGAAAATAAATATAAATTTTTTAATTGCGTAAAGATTAAAACTGGAAAAATTCGAAAATGTTTATAATATCCTTTTTTGTCACAATGATTTTAGAAAAACATTTCCACATCACTTGGAATGAATTCATACGATGGCTTTATAAATGTTTTTTCGGTGTAAAAAAATAGGTGTGACATTTTTACTCTACTAGATTTTCGCACCGCTTATCACCAAATAAAAAAAGCTTCTTGAGTATAAATTTCGCACTTATTAGTTGACATACAATTTTAATATCACAATTCATGGGCTTAAAAGCAAAAGGGTACAGTGCAAAACAGAAAATTCTGAGTAATTAAGCTTCAAAGTTTTTTGTTCCTACATAATATTTTTGGTTTCTGTACATACCGTCTTTTGAGATCATCGTACAAGTCTACATTTTTGTAGAGTGATAGATATTGGTATTAAGTGTTGATTCCTGCATATAACTAAATTTTTTAGTATTGGCACTTGTAACCTCTTGCTTTTCACCCCCTCAATTATTATGATAGGTAGAAACAAATATTTTCTATTTGAAATATACGGAATTATCAAAGCATTGTTGTTGTAAATTAATATATATTACAAAAATGCTTTGATGATTCCACACATTTTAATTCCACATGATATATAGAACATACCCGACAGTGTTTATTTTAAACAAAATTATTTTGGGGATTTTTCTTTTTGAAAGGTGGATTTTTGGGGACTTTATTCTTTAAATTGGGGACTCAAGTTAAAAATTTTCTGGCAACACTAGCCCTATGTTGGTGAGGAGCAGCGATGCCAGTTTATTTTTCATTCAGGCTCTAAAAAAGTAAATTTTTTCTGAGTGTTGTGTTTTTCTTTTTTTTCTACATTATAAAAACTCTCTACATTCTCTACACTTTCTCTACATTATAAAAACATATTTCTAGTTTTCTAATTATTAAGGTATATGTATTAATGTAAGCTTTTGCTATAAATGAATAAACATTTATTTCTAGTTTTCTTGGTTTATGGCATTTTAATATAAATGTTTGCGATAAATTAATTTAATAATATGGTAACAAAATTATTTTTACACTCTCTTTAGCTTCGGTGTTATAGAGTCGTAAAAAAAATTATGCAATGCATAAAATAAGCTGTATTTATCTGTGTTCTACAATGGATAATTTTTACTTAATTTTTTTCTCGAAAATTTGGGATTTTTCAAGAGGCTGGTTCACCGAGTTCATCATAACTTAGAAATGAATTTCAATTTCACTAAAAAAACCAAAAAACTTTCAGTAAAATTACGCTTAAGACGTTTAAAAAACATTTTTATTCATAATAAAGTGAATACACCTAATTTTTGATAAATTGCGAATATTTACACTTTAAGACAAATCAATTTATTTTAAACAACTGGTGGAGGCCACCAAAAAGATATACATATACATACGTGTATCGCCGTTTTGAAAGTTTATATCTGGCACTCATTTTACGGGCTTGTAAACTCCATTTTTTGCAAAAATTATGTAATTTCCCTTTATTGTGAATAAAATTAATATTTATAAATCGATTTTCATTAGAAAAAGCTTATTTTATTTGTACTGAATGTGGCTTTATCATCACGTAATAAACATGGTAAATTTTTGCAGTTTTCGATTAATTAAAATTTCAAAAAATGAAAATTTTCAAGTTCAAGTTTAAGAAAATGAATTTTTCATCATTATTATCTGAATAATTCTGAGTAGTATATGAGTAATGAATGGTGGCTATTCCAAAAAACGCGTCGAAAAAGTGAAAATTTGCATTGAAACAAAAACAAAGTTTCAAAAACTGTTTTTATTTTCATTACATTTCTAAAATGAAATAAACGTGAGAATTTAAAAGCGTTGCTCTCTCTTTTAAAAACGGTAAGTTTTGTATGATAAACAAAAAAAAAATTTTTAGATCTATGATATTTTGTTTTTGTTTTACATGCAACTTTCACTAAGTCGACGCGTAATCCGGAAAAAATTCCAAATCTAACAAAGAATATTAAAAAAAAACGTATCCTTTGAATTTAAAGTTTTGTCCATAACATATCAAAAATATATTGGTAATCCTTGTTATTTTTCTTGTTGCATTGTGTTACAAACAATGTTTATGTATTTTGACTTATTAACCTTTAACTAACGAGGTGGTGGTAAATTTTACCCTCTCTTTACATTTTTTTTAAATTCTCTCTTCCATTGCGCTCAATCAATTTAATTCTCTTAGTATCTTCATATATTGTGACCGTTGTCATACAGTTGTGTTTTGGCTGAGCTAGACATAGCACGAGCGGAGCTACGCACATGCTGGTGTAAAAATTACCACTCCTCGGCATTTACGTAAGTTTTTCTTTGAAAATATTTTACCACCACGTCAGCGTAAGTATTTAGTAGAAAGAAATTTACCCCACATCGAAATTAACGTAATATTTTCGTGGAATTATTTTTACCACTCGTCTGTTTTCTTGTTGGTAAAAACTTATATTATATTACACATTTTTTAAATTACGTGATATGCTATTTATGTTTACAGATCATGTCGAATCGAAAAAAAACTGTGATTCAGTCATATCTCAATTTGTTGGGGAATGTTTTGAGGACGATGACGATGTTAGCGAAGTCGACGACGATACAAAAGGTGGAATGGATGAGCTCGATAAGAAATGCTCGATTTATTCATCCGGTCGACGTACACGCCGCTGGCCATTAGCCATATTTTATAGAATTGTGGATATTTGTGGTGTCAAGTCTTTCATTATTTTTCAATCTTCAAAGGTTTATGATAACAGCTCAAGAGGAGACTTTTTGAAAAAGCTTGCAAGACAAATGATTTTACCACATCTGCAAAGATGTCAACACAACCAAAAGCTCCCTCGGGTATTACGAGACACAGTACCTCCGCCTCCAGTAGAACCGATCCACGTTGCTCGTAAGTTATGCCACATATGCCCGACTAGGCTAAAGCGAAAAACTACACACTTTTGTCTGCAATGTAGTAAGCCAATGTGTATGGGATGCAGCAAACGTATATGCTTGCACTGTGCGAACACAGATTTTGATGAATAAAAAACCACCTATAAGGTAGACCTGCAGTTTTTACACCTGACTATTTTTTTTATGATCTCTTTTATATCTTTATATGTATACATTTGGCTGTGAAAAAATGCCCTTTAAGTTTTTGTTTTTTTTAATTCATATTTTTTTATAAGTTATTTATATGTCGTTTTTTTTATTTAAAAAAAAGGTTTGTGAAATAAAGTACCTGTTTTATTCAAACGAATAAAAACAATTTTTGATTTCTTTATTTTTTGTAATTAAAAATATAGTAGCTTATTTTTAAAAAACTAATAATTATCAAAAAATATTTTTTACTAATTTTTTTTTAGTAAAATTAAGAGGGGTAAAACTTACCACCACGTCATAAACTATGTCCCAAAATTTCACCTCGTCAGTTAAAGGTTAAATAATAAAGATTGATTGAGTTTTCAATAACAAATATTTGGCATTTTTTAGATTTTATTTTGGTACGATTTAGCCTTTTCTAGCCTTTTAAAAAGACCGATTTAGCTTCTTTTTTTGTGAGGAGAGGGTGAGGAGAGTGGTGTGGTAGCTGGTATCTGGTACCACGTAATTCTTTTTTAACTTTTAGTGCATTATCTACATCATTATTAAGTTTCATTACAATGAAACCATATAACTTAAAATGTTTTTCACCCATGTGCTGAAAAACGCGAGATTTTTAATAAGTCAAATAAATCGGTCAAGAGAAAGGGGTAAAAGTCAATATGTATTACTTTTTATGGGCGTAGCGCAGCCCACTTTTATAGTCTCAAAATTGTATTGTCATCCAAAGTAAAGGCGGATACCAAATTTTAGATCAATCGGTTAACAGGAAGGGCCTAAAATTAAGTATTACTTTTTAAAGGCGTGGCACCGCCCCTTACTTTAATTACAAAATTAAGGAATCATCGTAAGTAAAGGTGTCCACCAAATCTCAGATCAATATGTTAACAGGAAGAGGCTCAAACTAAATATAACTTTTTATGGGCGTGGCGCAGCCTACTTTTGAAATCACATTATTAGGGCAGAGCTACACGTTCAATACATATTGACCGCGATCCAGTATCACGGTATTTATTGAACGTGTAGCATGCGGTATTGATGGATTGTGATCCATATCGCAGAATAGCCTAATATTCTGAAATCCAGATTCCGGATCGTGGATCACGCGATAAATATTGAACGTGTAGCATACTTCGTGATATCAATCGCGATACGGTGGTAAAAAGTACAAAAATAAATAAAATCAAAGAAATAAAATAAAAATATTAGCAATATGCAGTACAACAATTTAAACAAACAAAGTAAAACATTTTACTAAATTTTGGTATATATTGTGGCTGTAAGGTGTAATGGCACAATATAGTGAAATTGGGTAGATGTGCGGGTGTGTGTGATTTCATTGCGGCATTTTTTAATCAAGGACCCGCACAGAACAAAAATAATGTAAATACTGATGCGATAAATACTGAACATGTAGCATAATGGCGCGATCCATCAATCCATTAAAATAGATCGCGATCCAAATATCACAATATATATTGAACGTGTAGCAGTGCCCTTAAATTGTCTTCAAAAGTAAAGGCGCTTACAAAATTTCAGAGCAATCGGTCAAAAGG
>OY101447.1:76893464-76976464 GCA_956483635.1 Panzeria rudis | reverse complement strand
CAGTGCAGCGCATAACTCGAGACGAGGTAATGTCTGACGTTTTACTGGTGCTACTCGTGATTTGGCGCAAAGTAATCTTACTATTACTTGCTCGTTCTTGATAACAGATCTGACGTACAGTGCTGCACCATACGCTTTTTCCGATGCATCTGCGAATGCGTGAAGTTGTATATTTGATGATACATGTCCTTCAAATACATGTCGGGAGATTTGGATATTGTTTATATTTACTAAGTCCTCGCGGAATGTACACCATTTTTGATGAAGATCAGATGGCAGAGGGTCATCCCAGTTTGAATTTATTTGCCATAGTTCTTGAAGGAACATTTTTGCCGTAACAATGATCGGTGAGAGCAGTCCCAATGGATCAAACACTCTAGCTATATCAGAGCTAACTGAGCGTTTTGTAACAGTTTGCACATCTCCTAGGTTAACCTTGAAGGAGAACTTGTCTATATTTGGCATCCAGGTTAGCCCCAAAGTTTTTACGTACTGATTGTTTTCATTGTTAAAGTCAATGTTGACTTCTTGTTGTTGTTCAGTAGCGTTTGGGGTGAGTTGCTTATGATTTGCGCTCCATTTTTGAAGGTAGAAGCCGTGTTTTTGTAACATATGTTGTAACTCCCTTTGCTGTGCTAGTGCTATGTTTAAGTTGTCATTTCCACCAATGCCATCATCCACGTAGAAGTTTTCTAGTAGAAATTGAGCTCCATAGGGATACCGTGCCATATTTTCCTTCGCTATCTTTTCTAAGCATTTTGTAGCCAAATACGGTGCTGATCGTGTTCCATAAGTGACTGTGTTAAGTTGGTAATATTTCAGTGGCATATTGGTGCCTTCTCTCCAGATGATAAGCTGGTATTTTCTGTCTTCTGGGTGCATTAGGATTTGTCGATACATCTTTTGGATATCTGTCGTGAAAACAAATCTTGGTAGCCGAAAACGCAACAGGAGTGAAAATAGGTCACTTTGAATTGTGGGTCCAGTAAACATTAGATCATTTAGTGACATGCCATCAGAAGTTTTAGTAGAAGCATCAAATACCACTCGTAATTTAGTTGTTTGACTTTCTGGCCTAATTACGCAATGGTGCGGAATGAAATACTTCGACTTGTCAGTGGAGTATACATCTATTTCTGTCATGTGACCCAAGGCTTCGTATTCCTTCATGAACTGGACGTATTGTTTTTTGATTTCTGGAGCCTTAGCTAGACGTCTCTCTAGTGATAGAAATCTGTTGAATGCTACACCATGTGAATCACCTAATTCATCAGGATTTTTGCAAAATGGAATCCTGACCACAAATCTTCCGTTGGTATCTAGTGTAACAGTTTGTGCAAAATGAGTTTCACACTGTTTTCCTGACACTGATAGGCATTTTTCAGCTGGTTGTACCGTCTCAAGTTCCCAGAGCTGAGCAATGCCATCTTCTAAGCTGGATTCATCTCCGGTGCATACTCCGCATGCCAAAGGAGGTGCATCGAGTCCGCTAACCGGTCCAGCAATCACCCAACCTAGTACGGTATTCTGTATTGTAGGTAGATCTTTGGCTAGCTGGATTTTTCCGACTGACAGCAACTGATGGTAAAACTCGGCGCCCAGCAAAACATCTATTTTGGCGGGCTGATGAAGTTCTGGATCGGCTAGAACGATGTTTTTCGGAATTGGCCAGTTGCTAATATTGATTAGTTGCGAAGGTTGTGGTGAAATTATATGTGGCAGTACTGCTGCTTCTAGTCTTGTTGTGAAGTTGTTGATACGTGAGTGTAAGGCGACGTTTACTCGGTATTGAGCCTTTGTGTTACTTGATCCAATTCCATTTATATAAATTGAGGTTGACTTGGGCGATATTCCCAAGCGTTTGACTAGTCACTCACTAACCAAATTTAGTTGCGAGCCTGAGTCGAGGATTGCTCGGCATTGAATTTCCTCTTGATTTGCCTTAATCGTTACCATTGCTGTACTAAGTAGGTAAGCGATGTAGCTTCTTGGTGGTTAATGGGTGAAGGAACGTTATGCACAGCTGATTGGTGCTTAACCGACATCTGGTTTTGTAAAACATTTCTTATTGGTTTGCTGTCATTTGGAGGGAAGCCATTTAAATGCAATAGCGTGTTGTGTTTTTTGTTGCAATGAGTGCACCCTCTTGAAAGGCAGCCTGTTGCTTTATGGCCAGCCTTTAAACAGTTCACACATAGTTTTTGACCTTGGGTGAATTGCAACCGAGCAGAAGGTGAAGCCTTAAGAAATTCTTTACACGCGAATAATGGATGTGTTCCCTTTTTGCACATGTTACACACTTCACTTCGTTGATCTCTGGCTATTATAGATGTGCAAACCCTTGCCTTGTAATTTGATTTTTCCTTATCCATAGCTTCCATGGATTGAAAATGTTTCTCTAAGAATTAGAGGAATGCTTTGATTGTTGGCACTTCTCGAGGCTGTAACAGTGACTGCTCATAGCGAAGGCGTGTGGAGTTGTCCAATCCTCTCAATAAGAGATGCAGAAGTAATGGATCCCAACTTGAAGTATCTATATTTAGATTTTTGAGGGCTAAAAAACACTCCTGAGTTTTATCATGTAGTGTCTTGTAGTTGTCGCTTGATACCTTAATTGGTGAATCGACTAGTTCTTGCACTAGTTTGCTGACCAACAATCTCTTGTTGTTATAGCGATCCACCACCAATGCCCATGCGTCGTGGAAATTTTCGCCAGATGTAGTGAAGTGCTTTATTAGGTTTCCAGCTTCCCCAACCAAATGGGTTTTCAAATACCAAATTTTTTGAACCTTTGGTATTGACTGATTTACAATTAGTGATGAAAATAAGTCGTGGAATTCCTGCCATTTTAGGTAATTTCCATCAAACCTTGGAATTGTTATTTTTGGTATTGGCATAGCATCTGACTGATATCTATTGCTGCCATTTGTTGAATTGGGATTAGTTAAAGTTATGCTTCTGGACGCCGTCCGTAGAAGATTTTCTAGCTTGATAAACCTGTCCATATCGTAGCCTTGGTTGCCGTTATCACCGCACATTTCAGCGATCTCATAATGAATGCTTTCAATAGATTGCCAAAGCTTAGTTGCAGATACGATATCTTCATGTGAGAATTCGTGGTTTAATATACGCTCTAACGTAGACATCATAGCTGCTTGTCTTCGTATTAGTCTGATAAGCTCACCAGTTTCTAACCTTGCGACTTGAATGCCTGCTGAATGATTTTGAGTTGTAATTTTTTCTTTTGTGCTGGGAGAAGTTGTTTTCAAGATTGATTGCTCAAATTCCTCCTTGTATTGGTGAACAATGTCCATGATTGCCGTGTAGTATTCCTCCTTAAAATATTGGTGGTCCAATGGTAGATTGTCGAGCAATCGAATTTTGTTGTCTGTTGTTTCGAAGGCTGCCCATTCTTCATCCAGCCTTCTCAATCTCTCTTGGAAATAGCTGGGCGATGTCTTCCGGGATGATGGGCATAGCTGCCAGAAATGACGATTTTTTACGATATGGCAAAAAACGATATGACATACTGTGTTGTCATATCGTAAGGTTTTTACGATATGACAACACTGAGAAAGCCATACACTGTGAGTGGCTTCCTCAGTGTTGTCATATCGTAAAAACCTTACGATATGACAACACAGTATGTCATATCGTTTTTTGCCATATCGTAAAAAATCGTCATTTCTGGCAGCTATGATGATGGGTCCTTCTTGTAGTTTCGTATGATGACTTAAATTTTTTCACCAGTCTGCTTTTGGCTGGCCACCAATTCGTCAAACGAAGCCATGTTATTGCAAGGATCACGTCGGGGTCACCAAAATGTTCAAAGCTATTACAAATGTTCAATATAGCACTTAAACTATCTTAAACTTGAACTTTGATTCACAGATGTTCAATATAGCACTTTAACTATCTTGAACGTGAGTTTGGGTTTTACAACAACAGCACTTTAACTGTGTTGCCTTTTCTTACTTAAAAGACTTGGTTTTTTGCTTTCAAATAAGAGAGTGTTTTTATTAATAATTATTTCCAACTTATATACTAATTTTACAATAAAAGTTATGCTTAATTTGCTAATAATATTTCTGCTGGGCTTACAATAAGTTTTAAGTTTAATGTCAATGAAACAAAATAACTGAGTAAGCGAATTAATTAAAGTTACAATAAACAACCAAAGAACATTAATATTAAATATCAAGTTTCAATTATAAATAAACCAAAGAATAAAAAAAAGGTATGCAATTCAATAAAAGTATGCCAAATATATTCAGAGGTTCAATAAACTTAAATAAAATAAAAAACAATAAAGTATGTATTAACAAAATACTTTAAATGTTTTTTAAAAAATCGATTTTTAAAGGACATTTATTAACTAATATTCTTCTAAATAACTTAAAAGCTTAATTGCTAAAATTCTTCTAAAAGTTTATATTTATTCACTTGAATTTACATGAAAACACAGTTTTGTGTTTAAATTTGCATAAAAAGAAACAAGTTGTGAAAATGGGTGATTTTTCATCCTTTTTCCTTGAGGAAAAGTCATTATAGAACACCGAAAAAGAAATTTTGCCTAAACCGCTTCCAATTCGGTGATTGGTAATCAAAAAAGAGAACTTCTTGCAATGACAAGGATATGTAAAATTAATTAGAAATGATCCAAATTTGCAATACTTCCGGATCGCGAATTCTACCATTTCATGACTTCTTTAGAGTGTCTTTTTTCCTGGGAATAAGATTTAAAAAACAACGAATTGAATTCGAATTTATGGTAAAACTAACAAGAAATAAATTATGTTTTTTACAAAATATTAACGTAATATATTATTACTATTTAAACAATTTTTTTTAAAGAGAAGTAACACAATCAGGCAATTAATGCCTACCAGTTAATTAATTAATGCGTTACCTTCTTTGGGAAAGGGATAGTGCAGAGAGAACAGGTGGTGAAGTGGGAGAGAGATAGAAAGCTTAATTCATTTACTACCCTGCTATTGCGCGTTTTTTATGTATAGCAGTGTTGCAAGCCACTCTGGTGTCAAGTAGAGGCATCGAGTTGTTTAAGCTGTGTATCCATTTTATTAGTTCTTTTACTTCGCCGACGGTTTTGCTACAATACCGACGAAGGAGGGTGCTGTGAAGTGCATTAGGATATGTTAGTACTACTCGCCGCCGGTACTGCCAAAGGGATCAGTGCTATGCCTTCACCACTTTAACAGTCCAACAACAACCAACACAATAACACACCAATGCACATGAGAAAAATGCATGATGTTGCTGGCTTGCCTGAAACTAGTCTCGAGCTCAAGACCTCAGGGTTTGTAGTCAAACGCGCTAACTACTCAGCCAACAACGCGTTTGGATACGTATTATAATATTATCTCTGGACAGTGGGAAATATTTATGTCCAGAGGATTGATTTCGGGATAAATTCTCTTTCAATATTTGTAAATAAATTGACAGTAATAAGATTTAAAAAACAACGAATTGAATTTAATTCATGGTAAAATTAAAAAAATATATTATTTGTTAAAAAATAAACTCTTAAAAAAATGTAAAAAGTATCGTCGTATCCACAGTAAAATATTGCCGATACCGATGTACCGATGAAATTCTGAAGTATTGCTGATATGTCAGTATCGGTTACATCCCTAATTAAAATATTAAATTTTGAGTACTAATATGTATACATATATTTTTTATATTTTCAGATTTTTTAACATAACCAATAACTAATTATTTTTTAGCTATAAAATAGTTTTATTACTTTAAAGTGCAATTTATGTTTTCATTTTGCATCTTTACGAAAGTGTAAATGTTATGAATTCCTCAAATTTTATTTTGTTTTAAATAAATATATTAAAAAAAGGTAAATTGTTCAGATTTAATGACAAAAAGTTCGGGTTCGGCCGAACTTTGGAAAATGTACCGAAGTGTACATTTCCAAAGTGCGTTCCGTCGGCCACTAATAATTTCATTAGCTGTGCCCGCTCGAAACTCAATTTGTGACTACCTGCTAGGTAGCAATAAGATTTTAATATTGAAATTTCAAATACAAATTGTTAAAGTGACTATCCATTCTTCCGAATCACGAAAAAAATTAAAGGAGAATCGCCAGTGATTCTCAAATTAAGATGCGTTTAATGTAGGAAAAATTGCCTGAAACTGGTTTTATATAATTGATTACAACGTTTTAATATTTAAGGTAGGCAAATGATTCATGTCCGCAAAAAATTTAGGGTCGTTATCCAATGGAGTAGGATGGGTAGTGCTATGCCGCACATCTACTCGGAGACCCAGTTGGATCCAATGGAGTAAATAAATCTATAAATCAAACTATTAGAATTAAATATTTTATGACTAAGATATTTAAATTTATTAACTTTTATACTTTTTATGGTATTAACTTTGCCCATTTTTAGGTACATTTTCTTTGCGTTTCATTTGTTTTGGTACAATTTTCACAATACAATACGTGTATATATTTCTTTTATTTCGTGTTGTTAATTAAGAAAATAAAAACCTTCGTAGAGAAAATTTTTTTTCTCGGTTATATTTATTTATTGTATCTTCAATAAAATTTAACTAATAATAAGTAATAAAATCTTAACTCTAAAATTTTAATTTTTAAGTCCAGCCAATGCCAGACAAAAATATTTGTTTCAGCGGTTGGTTCTTTGGTTATTTACATATCTCGTGTGCGGTTTAGAGCAAGAGTGTCCCTCCTTCTCACCCGAGTGTGGCCTCTAAAGTATATGATGTTTCGGGCTAGGGGCTTTGGCTGCAACTCAAGTTTTTTTTATGTAGCTTGTCACGTGTTTAGAAAACACATACCATGGGGCTGCTGTAATCATACGGAGTATTTTATTATGTTGCCTTTGAATTTTTTTGTACATTTGATGCCGAGGCAGTGCCCCATAACTGGATTCCGTAGGACCATATTGGTTTTAGAATGGAGTTGTATAGAAGAAGTTTACAATCTAAGCTTAGAGTAGAGTTCCTTCCAATGAGCCAATTCATTTGAGCTGCTTTTAATTTCATTTGGGTCACCTTTGCATTTATGTGTGACTTCCATGTTAGACGACGATCAAGATGAACACCGAGATATTTTACTTCAGTTTGTTGAGGTATAGTTTGGTTATTTATTTGTATAGGTGGGCAGGTTTCTTTACACAATGTAAAAGTAATGTGTAGACATTTTTGTTCGTTAATTTTTATCCGCCGTTGTTTTAGCCATTGTTCCAACTGGGGTATATAATCTAGCAAATTGCGGGTGGCTTCTTGATGGCTTTTGTAAACACTTAGAAAAGCTGTATCATCAGCGAATATTGATATGTGTGTGTTACTGCTTACCGGCAAGTCAGAGGCATATATCAGATATAATACAGGACCGAGGATGCTGCCTTGAGGAACTCCGGCTTCAATGGGTTGCGGAGAGCTTTGAAAATTACCTTCTTTAACAACAAAATTTCGCTCAGTTAAGTAGCTTTCTAAAAGTTTAAGGATGTTTTCGGGTAGATTTTGCTTTAGTTTATGTATTAAACCTTCGTGCCATACTTTATCAAATGCCTGAGAAACATCGATGAAGAGCGCGAAACAATATTTCTTTTCTTCGAAGGTTTTTCTGACCACGTTCACGAGTCTATGTTCAATCGTGCTATGTTGTCTCATAAGACCGAATTGGTGGTCTGGAATGCATCCAGTACGATTCAGTATGGGTGTTAGCTTACTCATAAGAAGCTTTTCAAATAGCTTTGACAATAGGTTTATAGGCCTATAGGATTCCACCTTCGTATGATCTTTGCATGGCTTAGGTATCATGGTAATCAGCGAAACCTTCCATTCTGCGGGATAGTATTTGAGGCGCAAAATACTGTTAAAAATAAATAGAATTATCCGTTTTGCAGTATAGGGTAGCTCTAAGAGCTTTTTTTGCTTATTTTATCAGCGCCTGGAGCTTTTTTCGGATTTAAGTCCGCAATACAGTGTTCAATCTCACGAATATTGAACGTCAAAGTAACGTCTAGTATAGCGAGGACTGGTGGCAGCTCAACTATAGTATCAGACGTATTTGGTGTAAATACTTTCTGCAAGTGGTTTACAAACAGAGTACCTTTTTCAGCGTCAGTTCTTGCACAGTCTCCATTCGAAGCTCGCAATGGAGGCTTATATATCACTGGTCTTTTGAGGCGTCGGTCTGCTCTCCATAGCGAATAGTCTGTTTGAGGTGTTGCGTCGAGCCCATTCAGAAAGTTTTGTAGAGAAGCGGTTTTTTGATATTCTAGTAGAGTTTTCAGCTGTTTAGTACATTCCTTCAGCTCTACGAACTCTTCTTTTTTCAGATATAAGCCGTTCTACATCTGTTAAATAAATTTTATTATATCTCACCTGAAGATTTGTAGTAGTAGCATTTAGAGTAGATTGCTTAAGGTTTGCCTCAAACATTCTAATAGAGTTATCTATGTCAGCAGGCGTTTTTAATGGAATATTTTCTAGGCATGAGCACTTAAATATTTTATAATTTATACGTGTGGTTGTCATCGTTAAATCTCAAGTGGGTGAAGGGGTTGTATGTGAATATATAGTGACAATAGCTGGTGAGTGATCTGAAGACATGTCTAAAGATGCTTCAACTTGGATCATTTCGCGATCATTTTCAGCGGTTTCAGTGTAAATCCTCAGAAATTGGATTTGGTACTCTTCACAAAAAGATACAAGGTACCATCTTTTCCACTCTCGATTCTAAACGGAATAGAACTTAGGTTGTCTGACAACGTGAGGCACCTGGGTATATAGCTGGACTCGAAAATATCAATGCACCGTAATGTCGAGTCAAGGGGAAATAAGGCCGCGGTGGCCATATACCCATGCAGAAGTGCCATTGGGAAGAACTGCGGAAGAAATTCCAGGAACTCAAAATGGATCCTCAACATGGTAATAAGGCCCATACTCACATATGGGGCGCTAGTATGGTGGACTGCATTAGGTAAGATCACCTACTGTTGGATCATAGAAAGGATCCTGTGTACATAAGCTTTGATGATGACAGGCGTTCCACTCACCACTCCATCAAAAGCTCTTCTCACAATAATGGACTGGCTACCAGCTGATTTCATGGACAGGCAACTGGCCATGAACTCTGCGATCAGGCTTAAGACAGCAGGTGCATGGAAAAAAGCACCCAAGGGACACGCCAACATTTTAGAACTACTAAACGGCCTGCCGGAAAACGTTGATTACTGCTCACCCGACAAAAGATTTGCCGTGACGCTCTAGGGCACGTCCTCCCTTCATCAGGGGTATGAATGCCGGGTGTCTCTAAACGAGATAGCGAGACATCCAAACGTACAGATACTCTGGGTCCCAGGGCACAGCAACGTACCCGGAAATACTGTTGCGGATGAGCTAGCCAAGTCCTGTGCTCGAATGCACAGTCGAGACACGGACCAAATGGCTGGCATACCGCTAAACTGCTGCAAATCTTATATTCAGCACGAACTATTTGGGATCGCGCGCACCAGATGGTCAAATGAGGTCACCTACTCGACATCGAGGTTAATATGGCTCCACCACGATTATAGTAGATCTGTAATCCTGGAGGGGACAGCTCGCGGGCAAATACGCACACTTGTGGCGGTAATTACAGGACACTGTTTTATAGGTGCGCACGCTAGGAAATTGAATCTACTGTATAATGACATCTGTAGAAGTTGTCATAATAAGGATGAGAAATAGAATGTAGAGCACCTCCTCTGTCTCTGCCCCGCTCTCTCTCTCTCTCTCTCTCTCTCTCTGAGCAAACGGTGGCTTCACTGGCCAGCCCGCTGCTTCAGGATCTAGCAGCTTTATCAAACTGCGCCATTAGACGGATTAATTCGTTCATCCGATCGTCGGGTTGGTTCAGCAATGAACAGAATGGGGAAATGTAAAAGAGGTTCTGCCTACCTTCACGTCCGCGCTCCAGGTAGCACAACGGGACCTAAAAGGACCCAAGTGGGCTGGTTTCAACCTTTAAACTGGCAACCTGTGCAACCTAACCTAACCTAACTTATGGCATATGACTTTATGATATCTTGTGAATCCAACTGAGTTATAAATTTTAGTCGAACTGTGTGGGTTAAATCCAAAGAAATTTAGTTATTTTGGCTTTAGTGAATCCTTCATATATTTTTGTACTTACATACATATCTATATGAATAATTATTGTTTTTTCATTACAATTAGCACAAAAGTTATAATTAAAATAAATATAAACATTGGCATTTATTGCCCGTTGAAACTTGTTTATTATATATATTTAAAATAATGGTAATGAAAAAGTCCCTTGTATGTATATTAGATAGGACAAAAATCAGACAATCTGTTGGCCATGTAACAATTCATACAAGTATGTGTGCATGTATCTCATAGTTTCTGCTTAAATGGTATTTTCGGAAACGTATATATCGTGAATAAGGGATAGACGCCTTAAAAACTGGTAAAAACCAAAAACCCATAATCATATTTTAAATTTATTTTTCATATGTTTGAAATACTGTTTGACAACGTACCCTGGTATTAATTGACGCGCAGATAGCAAAGGCAGACCACAAAAAACTTCACTTTTACATAAAATATTTGCATCTTGTGGTATAGGCTCTTCAGGCATTGTTAAGCTTTCAATAGTTTTGCGGGCATTCCGATCCATTTCTAAAAACCAAAACCCAGAATCTGTATAACGAATGCTTCCTTCCTTGTCATACAGTGTCCGTATGGAGTGCTTTAATTAGAAAATTATTTGAGTAAATTTAATTTTACTTATGTAAATACAAAATGTTACCGTAATGTAATGTCTTTGTACTCTTGGATCACCATTCTTATCATCTCTATAAGGAAATCCATAATGAGTAAATGAAATAAAATAAAATCGTGTTATAACGTAGGTTGCGAATAGTATAACCAGAACATTTTTACATTTCTTGAATAGAATAACCAAAGGAGTTAAGAAACTGGTGGTAAGAAATGTAAAAATACAGCAAATGAGGGCAACTATAACATCTGGATTTTTTTTCCCACCGGATCGGCCAGATGTTGAAATAAAAACATCCACAACCATATTATAAAAGTTTAGAGTCCATAACGCTACCACAACTTGACCAGCCAAGTGAATATATAACCAACGTCTAACTAAAAAAATAAATTTTCTATATGTATATATTAGGATATTGATAATATTGTCTTGAAATTTTCGGTTTAAATCTAATAGACATCATCTCGATCGCGAAATCGAAACATTTTTGAAATTTTCGGGATACATTTTTTGGTAAAACCCAATTTTTTTAAATATACAGTTTAAGAAATTTATTATTTGACTTATTGTCTCAATAAGTATTTCTTATTTTCTTCGACCTTAGGTTGTTAAATTATATTTGGGTTTTTTTCGGCTCTAGGTCACAACAATGTGTTTAAATAAAACTTCGTTCTTTTGTTCTATTAAATATTGGTAAGCATTTATATGTATATTTATTCGATATTTCGAATAACTAATAATTATAAATATAACTAATTAATTATAAATATTTTTTATCTTAAGTTAAAAAAAAACTCGTTTTTAATTTTTTAAAAATGTTTCATTCTAGTTTTAATTATAAAAATTATGATACTTCCTTAAATAGTGTTTTTAATCAAGATATTTTTAAATAATTTGTTAAATAATTTGTTTGTTTTTATGTTTTGTAAAAATTTCTAGTTCCTGAAGAAGAGCACAGACGGTGTTCGAAATATTGAATAAATATACATATAAATGTTTACCAATATTTAATAGAACAAAAGAACGAAGTTTTGTTTAAACACATTGTTGTGACCTAGAGCAGAAAAAAACCCAAATATAATATTGTCTCAATTTTATTTTAAACGAAATATATTTGCTGGTGTTTAAGCATTGTCTATATGCATGTAATTGGTGCATTACCAAATCGTCAGTACACTTCAAACACAATTTTGAACAGTTACAAACCTTTCATCTTCTGTACAGACTTTCAAACACCATTTGAAAATTTACAAATATGTATATGATTTTCAGAAATAAGCATAGTAGGCTTTGAAAATTATACAAAACCCAGCTATTAGTTTATATTCGATATGAGTCTATTTTATTTTTCTACACCTTTATACAATTAGAAATCCATTGGATAACAATAAAAGCATTTATAAGGCAAAATGAAAAATAAAATTCAAATTAAACCTTCAAGGCCCGTTATTGCAACTTGCCTGTAAAGTACGCATTTGTAAAAGTTAACCATAGCTAAAATGAGGAATACAGTGACCTGTAAATATTTTCGTTATTACAACTTCCTGTAAAATAAAATTTATCTTCTTTCAAAACAGGGCAATACCAGAGCAAACATCGATTACTACCTTTAGGCGTCACTTTAAAATGCTTTGAATACACACAGCAAAGGAAAAAATTTTTATTTTTCCTCCTAAAACTATGCTCGAAAATTGTTTCAATGTTTCTTTTATTTGAATACTTTCAAAAGCTATGGCAGCTCCAATAGCATAAACCTCACATTAAATTTAAAAACAAGAAGAACTTTCCTTTAGCTTATCGAAAAGATTTTGCCTAAAGTCTACTTATAATAATGAAAAACGAGTTATCTGTCTGATAACATCTTAACTTTAGCTATTGGCAAGTTATAATAATGGCCCTAAGAAATTTAATATTTGATATATTGTCACAATTTTATTTCAAATGATATTTATTTGCTGGTGTTTAAACATTGCCTATATGTTTTTCATTGGTGCTTTACCAAATCGTCAGTAGACTTGAAACACAATTTTGAACAGTTACAAATCCTTTATCTTATGTACGGACTTTCAAAAACCATTTAAGAATTTACAAATATGTAAATGATATTCAAAAATAAGCATAGTAGGCTTATAAATTTATACAAAACCCAGTAAATAATTTGTATTCGATATGAATCTATTTTATTTTTCTACACCTTTATACAATTAGAAATCCATTGGATAACAAAAAAAGTATTTATATTGTATAATTTTCAAAGCCTACATGCTTGTTTTTGATAATCATTTACATATTTGTAAATTCTGCAAATCTGTACATAAGATAAAGGGTTGTAACTGTTCAAAGTTGTGTTTGAAGTCTACTGACGATTTGGTAAAGCACCAATGAAATGCTTAAACACCAGCAAATAAAAACATCTAGTCCTAAATAATTTAATATACAAATATTTTGACTTATCTGCATAACCAACTATGCACGATTTTTTGCAGATAAGTCAAAAATGCTGTTAGCTTAAATGTACATATCTGCCTTAATGTGCAAGTACGCACTATTATTAAACCGAAAAAAATATTAAATGTACAGATCAGTGTTCGAAAATAAACTGAATGTTATTTTGTGTACTGTATACCCAAGCAGAAACTATCTATTTTTTTAGTGTTTGTGTATATTTACACAACCCGAACACAGCACATAACGATTTTTTAATGCAAGTAACAAACAATATGTAGCGTTTTGTTTGTTGTCAAAAAACAATACAATTGTAGTGGTTGCGTACTACATACATACATTGTATTTTAGCGTTTTATAGTGTTCTTTTTTCAGCATATACTCAAGTATACATGTGTAGCATGATTACACTCTTTGTCATACGACATGATTTCATTCCTTAAAATGCATGCATATAATAAATAAATAAATATCAAGTGTCACTAAAAATTCACATGGGCAACAGACACAATTTGACACCACGTGCCGCTGCACTTTAAATATACTGTTGAGTGTGAAAATGCTAAGCGGTCAGTGTTGTGACATTGCACACACAATTTGCCTAACTCTGCCGCTGCACTTGAAATACACTTCATGTTTGTGTGTGTTCTATGCCGCCTCACATTTCATCGATGGGAAACACATTTATTTTGTTTTCCCGCTGAACTAATTTTAAGTAGTTATGAGAAACCAAATGTAATTACTATAGAATTAGGGGGTTAATCTTTCTTCTCAAAATTGGTATAAAAGAAGGAGATTTCTACCCAATAAAGACATTAATTAACAAGAACTGGAGCGACGCATATAGTTGCTCAGTTCGATAAAATAAAAGTAAAACGTTAATAATAAAAATAATTAAAACGCCTTTTATTTATAAATGTTACATGGCGATCCTGCCAGTTCTAGAGTGCGACAACTAAATGCGCACCTAGAATTAAAAGGAAAAAAAAACTTTTAATCCTGACGGATCAGCCACAACGATCCGTCAGAAGAGAAGGTAATCCAGAGAAGGAAGTCCGCCTGGCAAATAGGCTAGCGAGGTCCACATCCACATCATACGGCACCAGCTTGTTACATCTATACTGAAGCAACCAAAACGACACCACAAAAAAAAGGAGGATTACATCATCACGTGTATCTATTTAATATTAAAATTATTCTTATTTATTAACTTATAAAAGAGGTGCGTGCTACACTGCGCACTCTTAGGGCCTGTAAGCGTAAACCGCTCGAGGCAACTAACTAAGAAAATAATTAGAATTTTTTTTTGTCCTTTTCCATTATGTCAAAAATTGGGCCGAAGCCTATAACAATAGAAGAATATAGAAAAAGGCAACAAAAGCCTATACTGAATAAAATTTCAATACCCAAACAGGCTAAGCCTAAACGAAGAGGTGGCTTCTCTAACAAATTAAAAAGAGAAAAGTCTTTATTACAAAGAGAGGTAAAAGGCAATCCACCACCCAGTTGGGAGCGTTCCACAAAAATATGGAAGCGCATTGTAGAAATTGAGAAATTATTATTAGTTGTAAGAAATAAAAATAAATAATTAACTAGAATGTAAGAATCAAAAAAAAAAAAAAAAAACAATTTTATATAGTACAAACATATATATATATTTTTCCAAAATGAATATTTTCAAAGAAAAAGAAACCCCGATTGATTTAGAGTGGTTAAGTAAGCATTGCGAGTTGATAGGAATGGAAGGAAAACCAACAATAATTGACATTGTAGAAAAACCAAGAATAGAAGAAGAAACAACTAAAGGATTAAGATGGGTAGAACGTATAGAAAAAGAGAAAAAGGAATAAAACTTTCATAATACTAAATTTTTTTTACATAATGTGCAAATCACAAACAAAATTAGAAAGGCCAACCGCCAATGTAATAAATGAGCTGGAAATAGTTCAAGACAAATTCAATTTACATACAATTGAAGTTTGTATCATAATAATAGCAATCTTGATAGGATTAAATTTTATATTGCGACTTTATTTAATGCATAGTAGAAAATTAAAGAAAAAATATGTCAGTAGAGCAAATGACTTAGACAAGATATGAATTGGGAAGATATCATCAATAAAATTAAAATAATAAAAGAAGATTTTGACCGTTCATATAAGTGTCTGAACATAGATAGACCAACCAAAGCCGAAACGATTAAACATCATTTTCAGAATCTCCTCACACGACTTGAAGAAATAAGAGTTTTACTCAATGTACATTATAACAGACTTACTGTAAGTCATCAAACAGCAGCAGACGCACTTTTCCTCGATCTAAAAAATCGAATTCTAAAAATAGCTTCGAAAAAAGCAATAACAATAGAAATACCAAATTCACTTCATGAAAGTACACCCTATAATTTACTCATACCAAATATAGATGTTACAATGAGCCAAACAGTGGTAGAATTTTTAAGCACAGCCTCAAAGCTGATTACAGACTTTGATGGTAGATCTGAAAACTTACGATCTTTTATTGACTCTTTATCTTTGGTGGACACAATTAAAGGTTCTCACGAATCTATAGCAGTAAACCTAATAAAAACAAAACTAAAAGGTAACGCTAGAAACTTAATAAGTAATGAGTCAACTATTACACAAATTATTAATAAACTAAATAATTCCGTTAAGGGTGAATCAGTCGAAGTATTGACTGCAAAAATAATGAATACTAAACAAAATAATAAAACAGCTAACAATTATTGCAGTGAAATAGAAAATTTAACTAAATCTTTAGAAAATGCATACATTTCGGACGGACTAACATGCGAGCTAGCAAACAAATATTCTATACAAGTTGCTGTAAAAGCACTAACTAAGAACTGCACCATTGATAAAGTAAAACTTATCATGGAAGCAGGACAATTCAACAGCATGAATGAAGCGGTTAGTACATTTGTCAATAGTTGCACCGATGCCACTGGACAACAAAATGCCATATTGTATTATGGACAAAGATACAAACCTAACAACAGTTACCGTGGAAATAATACACGATTCCGTGGAAGAAATAATTTCTCACGCAACAATAACAACAACCATAATAATAATAACTATAATAATAGTAACATGTATAACAGAAACCGGCAAAGATTTAATAATAACCGTAGCAACAATAACTACGTAAGAGCAACAGAATCAAACGAACATGGTTCGGAAAACTCCGAACTTCCCCTAAGGTCAATTCAATAAATAGAAAAGTGTATAATTTAAACCTCGACTTATGTTTTTGCATCCAAACACGAATAAATAAGACAAACACACCAATAACTTTACTAGTAGACACCGGAGCAGATATTTCAATAATAAAAATAGCATGTTTTAATGTAAATCAAATAAATACTAACAAAACAACAACCCTAAGCGGAATAGGACAAGGTGAAATACAATCAATTGGAAGTATATTTTTCGATTTAAGACATGAAAAATTTTTAATACCACATAAATTCCAAGTAGTACAAAATGATTTCCCAATACCGTGTGATGGAATCATCGGCATGGATTTTATTAAAAAGTATAACTGTAGATTAGATTTCAATAATGATTACGATTACCTTGTTCTACGTCCATCCTACTTAACACATCCAATAGAAATACCACTTACTAATAATGGTGATGACATAATTCTCCCTCCAAGATCAGAAGTCATACGCCAAGTGAAATTATCATCCACAAATAAAGAACTATTAATTCCTAACCAAGAAATAGAACCAGGTATTTTTATTGCAAATACATTAGTAACAGCAAGTAAAGCTTTCATTCGCATTCTTAATACTAACAACAATATTACTAGAATTAATCAAAACAAGATTAAAACCGAAAACATTTCAGACTACAATGTATTAAAGCAGAATTCTAACAAAAATAAAACAAGAAATACAGAAGTATTGCAAATTTAAAAAAAAAATTTTCCTGAACAATTCAAAGACACACTAACAAAACTATGCAATTCATATTGTGATATTTTCGGTTTGGAATCAGAAACAATAACAACTAATAATTTTTACGAACAAAAACTGAGAGTAAAAGATACACAACCGGTATACATTAAAAACTATCGAATACCACATGCACATAAAGAGGAAATTGACAAACAAGTAAAGAAATTAATAGATGACAAAATAGTTGAACCGTCGCAATCGGAATACAACAGTCCAATTCTTTTAGTACCAAAGAAATCACTTCCAGGTTCAGAAAATAAAAGATGGAGACTAGTAATAGATTATAGACAAATAAATAAAAAATTAATTGCAGATAAATTTCCTTTACCAAGAATAGATGACATTTTGGATCAACTAGGAAGAGCAAAATATTTCTCTTGTCTGGATCTAATGTCAGGTTTTCACCAAATTGGTTTAGATAAAAATTCAAGAGACTTAACGTCATTTTCGACAAACAATGGATCTTACCGATTTACAAGATTACCATATGGCTTAAAAATAGCTCCAAACTCTTTTCAAAGAATGATGACACTTGCTTTTAGTGGATTAAATCCGGATCAAGCTTTCCTTTACATGGATGACTTAGTTGTCCTAGGATGCTCCGAGAAGCATATGCTATCTAATTTAAAAAACGTTTTTGACTTATGCCGCGAACACAATCTAAAATTACATCCAGAAAAATGTTCATTCTTTATGAAAGAAGTAACCTATCTTGGTCATAAATGCACTGACAAAGGAATATTACCGGATGATAATAAATATTCAATAATTGAAAATTATCCGACGCCAAAAGACGCTGATAGTGCAAGAAGATTTGTCGCTTTTTGTAACTATTACCGAAGATTCATCAAAAATTTCTCTGAATATTCAAGACACCTAACTAAATTGTCCAGGAAAGGAATAACATTTGAATGGACGAAAGATTGTGACGCTGCTTTTAAGTATCTAAAGAAAGCATTAATGAGTCCAACTTTGTTGCAATATCCTGATTTTACACGAGAATTTTGCATAACAACAGACGCAAGTAAACATGCTTGTGGAGCAGTGTTAACTCAGGAATACCAAGGTAAACATTTACCAATTTCTTATGCATCAAAAGCATTTACCAAAGGCGAAAGTAACAAATCGACCATTGAACAAGAACTAACAGCCATACATTGGGCAATAACTCATTTCAGACCATATATATATGGAAAACACTTTCTTGTCTGTACTGACCACAGACCACTTTCTTATTTGTTCTCAATGAAAAATCCTAGCTCCAAATTAACAAGAATTAGACTTGATCTGGAAGAATATGACTTTACGGTTGAGTATCTTAGGGGAAAAGATAACTATGTTGCTGACGCTTTATCGCGCATAACAATAAACGATTTAAAAGACATGAATAGTAACATTTGTTCTATATTAAAAGTCACGACTAGATCGATGACTAATAAACAATTAAAAGAAAATAATGGTAATACACTAAATAAACAGCATAAAGTTGATATAAATAATAAGCCCAGTATATATGTACCTTTAAAGAACACTGACGTCAGAAAATATTATAAACTAAAGATTTCTCCCAGAAGATGTTACATCAAACGAGGAAAATCTATAGTAACATATATACAAATATACGATTTGTTTACTAATGGGAACTTTGACTTAGGACAATTTTTCTCTAGGCTCGAAAATGTGGCCGGTAAACTTAAAATATATAAATTACAAGTGGCACCCACAGAGAAAATTGTCGAATTTATCTCAATAAATGATTTTAAAGAAATGGGCAATAATATATTAAATAAAATTGAAGTAGCGCTACTAAACGAGGTGACCCAAATTGATAATAAGAATGCCAAGGCAATTCTTGAGATTATGCTGAAATATCATGATGATCCCATAGAAGGAGGACATTGTGGAATTTATAGAACAATAGAAAAAATTAAAAGATATTACTATTGGAAAAATATGTCAAAAGACATATCTAAATTTGTAAAAACATGTCATAAGTGCCAAACTGCTAAAACGTTTAAACATTCAAAGAGTCCAATGCCTATTACACCTACACCTGCAAAACCATTTGACACGGTGTACGTGGATACAATAGGACCTTTTCCAAAATCATTACACGAAAATGAATATGCAGTCACAATAATATGCGACTTAACTAAATATTTAGTAACAATACCAATTAAAGACAAAAGCGCTAAAACGGTTGCAAAAGCAATATTTGAAAATTTCATACTAACCTATGGTCCAATGAAGACGTTCATTTCCGACATGGGTACAGAATACAAAAACACCTTACTAACAGAACTATGCGATCTATTAAAGATTCAAAAACTAACTTCAACAGCATACCATCATCAAACATTAGGAACAATCGAAAGAAGTCATAGAACTTTCAATGAGTACGTACGTTCTTATATTACAGTTGACAAAACAGATTGGGATGAATGGTTAAAATATTTCACTTACTGTTTCAACACAACACCTTCAACAGTACATAATTATTGTCCGTTTGAATTAGTTTTTGCTAGACAGCCAAGTTCTTTTAATAAACTTAGCGAAGTGGATCGAATTGCTCCACTATATAATATAGATAATTATGCTAAAGAAGCAAAATTTAGGTTAGAAGTAGCATATAAAAGAGCTCAACAATTATTAGATAGGAATAAATTTAGGCAGAAATCAAATTATGATAAGAATGTACTAGACTATAACTTTAAAATAGGAGATTTAGTATTAGTTAAAAATGAAATAGGTCATAAATTGGATATTCAATATAAGGGACCATATAAAATAAAAAATATAGATTTAACAAATAATGTAACCGTAGTTGATAAGAAAACAAACAAAGAACAAATAGTTCATAAAAATAGACTTAAGTTATATCGTCACTAAATAAACAACAATATAATTACCCCGGGGAAGGTAGATATAATTTAAATTAAACTATACTTATACATTTACATAATAAAAATTGAAAAAAAAGAAAGAATGTCCATAAAACAAATGTTATATGAACATTCTTATGAAAGGTGGAGGTGTAGCATGATTACACTCTTTGTCATACGACATGATTTCATTCCTTAAAATGCATGCATATAATAAATAAATAAATATCAAGTGTCACTAAAAATTCACATGGACAACAGACACAATTTGACACCACGTGCCGCTGCACTTTAAATATACTGTTGAGTGTGAAAATGCTAAGCGGTCAGTGTTGTGACATTGCACACACAATTTGCCTAACTCTGCCGCTGCACTTGAAATACACTTCATGTTTGTGTGTGTTCTATGCCGCCTCACATTTCATCGATGGGAAACACATTTATTTTGTTTTCCCGCTGAACTAATTTTAAGTAGTTATAAGAAACCAAATGTAATTACTATAGAATTAGGGGGTTAATCTTTCTTCTCAAAATTGGTATAAAAGAAGGAGATTTCTACCCAATAAAGACATTAATTAACAAGAACTGGAGCGACGCATATAGTTGCTCAGTTCGATAAAATAAAAGTAAAACGTTAATAATAAAAATAATTAAAACGCCTTTTATTTATAAATGTTACACATGCACGAGAGGCAAACGAATACTAATGCTAAATACACAAAATATACATTAAGAATAATGTGCTGTGCCAAACACAACGAAGTGTACTGTTTTTCAACGAAAACCAGAACACTATTAAATGGTCTTATCTTTATATTGAGTTTGTTAAAAACAGTATTTTCGTTGGATACAAGATCACTGACAGAAATACCGTTCTTCTTTTTTAATGTATTTTCTACACAACCACTACTTGCGTTTGTGTATAACAATATTCTACCGTCAGCGTTACCGTTGGTGCTACTAAAGTAGCAATTTGCCACTTTTTCGACTGGGATACTATTTTGCTACTTTTACAAAATTCACCCAAATGTGATACTTTTTGTAATTCTTGCCACTTTTTTGATACTAAATAGCAGTAAACTAAATAGTGTTTTGTTTTTGAAAAATCAGTCTACATTACACTGCTTTACAAGCAAAATATATAAAGTTTCTAATGCATTTTTGAGATTGATTAAGATATGCTTAACACGAGAAAAGTAATTAAAAATGTTTAATTTCGGCCATTTTCAGATAACGGTACATTTGTGTTTTTTCGATGTATACTTCCCAGAGTCAAAAGCTGGTTCGATTAAAGTGATCTATATATTATTTGAAAAGCTTCAAAATTACGCGTCGAATAGTGGATTATTGGCTTTGACCGGATAAAATATGACTGAGTTATTGGTGGTCAAATTTAACAAAATTTCTTATTGTCTCTTCGGAAGCTTTACCACAAATAATATTGAAAATCCATAGTTGTAAACTTCTATTGAAAAGTCTATTCGATAAAAAAATTAAGCTATAATGGACGGAAATTGGATAAAAACTAAAAATGGTGTAATATAAAAACAAAACACAAACATTTAAATTTACTAAAAAATACACTATGTAGTAAAAATCAAAATAAAACAAAACTATTAAATAAAAGATTTGCTAGTAAATTGAAATGCTAGTGTTTTAGTTTTTTTCTTCTAGCATTTTTAGTTTTTATCCGATTTCGGTCCATTATTCCTTAAAATTTTTAAAATCGAATAGACTATTCAATAAAAGTATTTAGCTAGCAGTTTTTTTTATTTCTGGTACAAAACAGCTTCCGAATAGACAACACTTGGTAAAAAACGATAAATATTAAAAAAAATTAAATTTGATTTTTTATCCGATCAAAGTAAATTATCCACTATTCGACGCGTAATTTTGCATACTTTCAAACAATAGCACTTTAATTAAACCAGCCTTGGCATGTGGATAGCGCTTTAACGGGAAGTATACATCGAAAACGCAAACGCACCGTTATATAGACAATGGCCGAAATGAAAAAATGTTTATTGTTTATAAAGCAGCGTTATGTACGAGTATTACGCGCTCTACATAGCTTTACTACCAACATTTTCTTTATTTTCGCTGCTTTCTTTCAGCTGCTGAGTTGTCTCCTTTCATGTTCTTTCCATAGTTAGTCTCATTGACTGCCAGTTTTTGTAAAATAAAACGAAAATTTCGTGTGAGAATTTATGTCGAAAACAAAAATAATATACGATAGTTTGTTTTTGTTGGCAATATGAAATATCACAAAAAATGTTGTTATATTTTACAAAAATTACTCACACAATTTTGAATTTCATACATTTTTTTTTCAAATTTGATCACGAGTAAGATATTCTTTAGCATAACATTTAAATTTAACTATTTCAGCTTCAGATAGAGATTTTCGCCGACTCTTTTAAATTTCAAATTGTTTTATCGGCTTACAAAGATCAAAAATTTATTTTAAAAAACTAACAATTCGCGGGGAAGTTATAATGTAAACTATTCTGATTAGGCACTGCTCGTGTTTTGCAGCAATTATATGATAATGGTACAATATTTCCGTTAAATTTTTTGCACCGATTTCTCGTAGAGCATATTATTTATTAATAAGTCCAATTTTATTAGTAGTTTGAGTAATAGTTTTTGATAGAACTGCCAAAAAGTATTGCTAAAATGTTAAATCTAATCAGATGAGCGACAGTTTATGTTTGCTAACCTTTATTTTAAAAAATTAAATAACTTTTTTTCATATATTTCTTGTTATTAAAGTTGCCCTTTTTTTCTCAGAAATCCCCTTTTTGTGCCCCTTTTATTTTCAAAATCCCCTTTTTGTGCTCCTTTTTGAAAATTTTCAACGGTAACGCTGTCTACCGTACAGAACATTAACCCTGCGTTTAGACATGTAAGTACTTGCATGCAAGTTCTGTGTACGTATTATCAACGAAACAGCAATTTGTATTCGTTTCTCTGTCTTTCTCGTAGCTGAACCAAAAGTGTGTTAGTAGAAAAGTTTGAGTGTATTGAGTTTTTCGAACTTGCACTTGCATGTGTAAAGGCCAGGTAAAGTACATTATATAACCCTGCGTTTATATATGTAAGTACTTGCATGCAAGTTCTGTGTACGTATTATCAACGAAAAAGCAATTTGTATTCGTTTCTCTGTCTTTCTCATAGCTGAACCAAAAGTGTGTTAGTAGAAAAGTTTGATTGCACTGAGTTTTTCGAACTTGAACTTGCATGTGTAAAGGCCAGGTAAGGTAAATTTTCGAAGACTGCTTAATACTGTCATCAAAGTTTTAAATTCCATAAAAAAAATCTTTACAGTCAATGTTGTTTCGAACAGTTTGTGAAGACATTGGCGCTCTCTATCAAAATCTTCTTTATCACACAGAGGTGAGGTGGTTATCCAAAGGAAATATGCTGACAAGAGTAACTGAATTGAGATCGGAATGGAACATGTTTTTTCAAGAAGGAGAATTGAATATGAAAATTTGTTTAATAATCCTAAGTGTGTTTTTAAATTAGCATATATTGCAGACATTATATCAGCCAAAGATAAAATCAAAGCATTTATTTTAAAAATTGAAATGTGGTCAACATCTTTGCAACAACTACAATTTGATTCTTTCAATAGCTTTGAAAGTATTGCAACAGAACTTTCATCCTATGAATTGGGGAGTGATTTTATTCCTACCAAAAGAGCTGCAAGAATATAATGGTGATTGCTGGATATTAAATCCATTCATAACTAACTGCGTTGAGTTCGCCGATCTTGCCAATAATTGGAAAGAACATTTATGTGAGCTGGCAGCGGCCAGTATGGTCAAAATGGAATATTTATCTCAAAAGCAGAATACCCTGACCTAATTAAAAAAGCACTTAAAATATTAATTAAATTTTCAACATCTTATCTGTACGAAATGACTTTTCCACAAATGGTAAACATTAAAACAAAAATAGTTCTAACAAAAAAAAACCGACTTCAGTACAAAGAGCAATATACTTGATGGCCTTTCATATATACAATTTTGAAAATCGATATGCAAATGCAGAAATTGTGCTCTAATAAATATTTTGGGTGGAGGCGTGGGAGACTTGCCCCCCGATTTTCGTAGAAAAATTATGCGACCAAACTCTAAGCAAACCATTCCAAAAAAAAAATTATTTTGGTAGTCGGCCCATAAATGGCGCTATGGGGAGCTATGCGATAATAAATATTTCGGTGGAAGGGGAAAAACTATGGTACCAACCTGCAGGGGGGTTTGCAGCAAATTTGCCAACTGATTTTCAAAAAAAAAAAAAGTTTTTTTATGTTTTCGAATTAAAAAAATTAAATATAAAAAAAAAATCGCTACCCCGAGAAAGGTCGCCGCGACTCCCCAAGGGGTCGCGACCCACCGGTTGAAAACCACTAATTTAAGGCATTTATCCTTAAATTGCAGGTATAGAAAGAGCACTTAAAAAAGTAATTGTATGTGATTTTAGAGCATAGTGACACAAATTAATAATTTTGTGCAGTTAAGTCAAAAGTTCACTTGAAAAAGGCAGTTAAATCGAAACCACTGTACACTTTGAACCTTTGTTGGATTCTTTCCCCTTACATAGATATTCACCCATATCGGGAATAAAAGTTCACGTGAAATTTGACCCCTTTCCCTAAAATTGTGATCGTCAATTTTGTGGTTTTGTTGTGTTGCTGTACTATTTCGCTCGTTCTGTTCACCATTTTTAGTTCATGGGAAATATTTCACGTGAACAAAATGATCGCCTCTTATTCCCGATATGGGTGATTATTTCATGATGAACGACAGCAATTTAACGAAAAAAAAAGATTTTTTGGGTGCCAAAATCCGTACTTTTTTATGTATATAGGAATTCCCAAATAAAATTCCCGGGAAAGCGGAAACGAAAATAAGCGATTTTCCCGGGAATTCCCGGGACGGTACATCCCGGAAAAACCCTAGTAAGTACACAGACAGGCAAACACAAGGACTGAGTGAAAATAACAACAACAGCAAACAGCAGAAATGCCTATGTTAGTGTTCTAGCTACAGAAAGTGAAAAAGTTGTAAACAAACATGTACACTTGATGTCAAAAGTATTCCATCGTGAACGCTCAAACTTGACAGACAGCGATATAAAAAAATTTTTTTTTGTGAAAGCAGCTTCACATCAAAGAACAAGTGCCTACAATATGAGCCCAGAACAACCCGAAAAAGAAACAAGTAAGAGTGCTATATTCGGCTGTGCCGAATCTTATATATCCTTGACCAAACAATAAAAATTATATGTATATGTATGTATTATAGAGCTGCAAGAATGGCAATAAAACAGAAAAATGTGCATTCATTCTTGAAGTGACTATTGATTGCTAACTCACTTTTGTTTGTGAATACGTTAACAATTGTGTCTCACTATGTATGATTCCGAGTATTCCCCTATTCACCATTTATGCATTCATTAAAAAAAAAGAAAAAAAAAAAAAAAAAAAAAATATATATATATATATATATATATATATATATATATATATATATATATATATATATATATATATATATATATATATATATATATATATATATATATATATATATATATATATATATATATATATATATATATATATATATATATATATATATATATATATATATATAGAATTTGAGTAATTTCGTGACGTGTTTTAGGAAATTAGGCCCTTAATATATATATATATATATATATATATATATATATATATATATATATATATATATATATATATATATATATATATATATATATATATATATATATATATATATATATATATATATATATATATATATATATATATATATATATATATATATATATATATATATATATATATATATATATATATATATATATATATATATATATATATATATATATATATATATATATATATATATATATATATATATATATATATATATATATATATATATATATATATATATATATATATATATATATATATATATATATATATATATATATATATATATATATATATATATATTAAGGGCCTAATTTCCTAAAACACGTCACGAAATTATTCAAATTCTATAAATTTGTTTTTGTTTTCATACAAATTTTAAAAATTATGAAAGGCAAAGCAAAGCCTGAATTTTTTATGTGTTTATTCGGTGAAGAATGTATGAAAAACAAAAACAAATTAATAGAAATTGAGTAATTTTGTTATTGTTTGCTATATAAATTTCACTTTCGTGACGTGTTTTAGAAAATTAGGCCCTAAACCATGTGTTAGCTTCAATATTGTTGTCAGCGCTACTGCTTTGGTTTTATTTTCCTCTAATATTTCCATGTTATTTTAGTTACTTTCTTGTTGTCAATAAAAACGAAAGTTATTCTTATGGCGTTTTCTTTTTTAAAACAGTGTACCATAAGTGTTACATTTGATTAGGCAACATTTTTAAATGCTCCACTGATTTGTAAGAAGTGTTGCATATTTCACGTTTACAAAAGAACACTAGTTTATTTATTTCAGAAACAATAACAAAACCAGCTGTCAATGTAGTGCTGAACTAATGCCCCTTTAATTAAAATGATTGTTGAATATGTAAAATTTTTTTTCTTTTTAAGTGCAACATCATAAGAAAAGAACGCGTTACACTTTTAAATTAGCGCGTATTTTATAGAAAAGAACATAAAGAAATGTAAAAAGCAGAAAAAATTTTAAATTAAACTTATTAAAAACATAAAATATTAGTGTCAATATGTACTAAAAAAGAAAAAAATTAATACATATAAAAAGTATTCAAAAGTGCAAAACACCGAAAATTAAATTTTTCCATATATTTGTGCATATATGGGTGATTCTTATTCTAAACGTGTATTTTGTAGATTTTTTTTAGCATTTAAACATGAGAAGGTGGGATCCATATTATAATTTTCGCCCCTTTCAATGGAACCAGAAATAAAATTATATTTTTCGCTTTTTTAACATATTTGTGTATTGGGCGTTTGCTATCGCGGTTGTTCTGGGTATGATTTTTGCGAAAAAGTACACCACAAAAAATTAATACGGGCCTTGAAAGCACAATATATTTGCTCTCTAAAATCAGAAAATTAAAATAATCACAGGACGAAATTAAAAGTTGTGACCACTTTTTAAATTTTGAATTGGGTTCACATCAGTGATGCCATTAGGATACGAAATATACATTTTTCGTATCTTTGGAAGACTTTAGGTACCATGTATAATCCTGACATTTTTCGTATCTTTTGAATCTGTACGCAAAATGTACAGAATTAAAATATTAAACTTTCCGTCGCTGACAAAGTTTTTTAAAGTTACCATTGAGTTATTTGCAGTCTACACCTAACTTAACTTAACATTAACTTCAAGTTAATGTTAAGTGTAGACCGCTCAACTTAATTCTTTTTTAAGGTTATAACCAGAGTTCGGATTTCGCGCACCCCTTTTGCTCATTACGCATTACGCATTTCTTAAAAGGAGCATTTGGTTAGCGCAGCGCAAGCGTATTCGATTTATTTTCGCCGCTCTTTGCGCAATGCGCATTTATTTTTCTTGTCTAGCGCTTTACGCTGTGCATTGCGCATATTGAGCGGCGCATTGCGCATGCTCTTTTTATGCCGACAGTGGTTAGTTTGAGTTTATTCACTGCTGCAAAATACACACATCTTTCGTAGTGACGTAATTTTAAGACATTTGGATTTGTAGCAGTATATCGTTACTTTACTTAATTTATTCTTGACACCATACAAATATGATGCCCCTAGACGGGTTAAACTTCCGGACCGGAACCGGAAAAATGAACTGCACTACCGATCCTATTTCCGGTCCAGTCCCTAAACCGGAAGTATGAACTACACTACTGACCTCATTTCCGGTCCAGTCCCTAAACCGGAAGTATGAACTACACTACTGACCCTACTTCCGGTCCAGTCCGGAACCGGATATATGAACTGCAGTACCGACCCTATTTCCGGTCTAGTCTATAAACCCGAAGTGTGAACTGTACTACCGACTGAACTTCCGGTCCAAACCGACCGGAACCGGAAATATGAACTGCACTACCGACCTAATTTCCGGTTCAGCCACTAAACCGAAAGTGCCATACGGTGATATAAAAAAAACATACGATGGCATGTAATAACATCCATGTAAATAACACCCATTACTTTTTTAAAATTTTTTACTACTGTAAATGCCGCAATGCGCATTTCTTGCTCTTTTGGCTCTTTTTGCGCATTGCGCAAACAAAAAGCGCAAGGGAAAATGCTCCTTTTGTGCGCAGCGCGAAAATATTGGCGCGGCGCAAGCGCAATAATAAATTCGCTCCGCTCTTTGCGTAAAGCGTAAAAAAGAGCAAAAAGAGCGGCGCTGTGGTGCGTTTTTTCGTACTCTGGTTATAACATAGTTGTTAGTGCAATTGTTTTAACAACGCAGTCATAACTTCAAGTTACAACATCATTTCAAGTTAGGTAGAGACGTAGAGTTATGAATACTAAAAAACGCCTTTACTCGTATATTCATTTTTACAAAAATTAATTTGTTTTGACAACATCCAAAGATAGTTACATATCGTCAGCTGAAATCCAAAACCACGTAACTAACAAAAAATTTGAAATTGCATTTCTTGATTAATTATTGCGTATTACATCGAAATGCATGTCCCCACAAACTTTCAAATCTTTATCATAAAAATCAGCCAAATTACAAAAGTAAACAAAGCGGCTTCACTTCAGTAACTTAAAGTATTTTATTTAGTTTTCAGCTAACGACATAATTAGTTTTAAAGTTTGCTTGCTGTATTTTTAAAAATTACATACCTAATATTTATGACTTAAATAAATCTACGACCCTGTTCTGTAAGCCGAATCCGAGTAAATTTCTCGTTTTCCAAAAATAAATAATGCCACCATTGATGTATTTTAAATAGCATATAGTAAATTAATTTCAGATCTGATATTTAAGATCTAAAATATATGAAACTGCAAAAAAAATTGACAAAAGTTTGATGATAGTGGATTTAATTTCTCTAAATCGAGCGTTTTCAAATCGGCTCGATTTAGAGAACAGGCATGATAAAAATGAATTTATATGATATCATTTTCTTTACAATATTCATTAAATATGAAATAAAAGTGTTATGTTAATATATCAACCCCTTTGCGCGAAATGATCGTAAGCGACATTTTGTAAAAAACAAATTTTTTTATTGAAATCAAAATTATGTGAGGATACCCATAGTTTAAAGTCGTAAAAAGATCAAAATTTTTGATAGCTTTTGAAATACAGGCTATACAATTATATCGTAAGCGACAGTTTATGAATATAAATCATGTTTAAATACAATTAAAACACCCTCCTCCTGAAAAATTAAAGTTTTGTCGCTTACGGGTCGCTAAGGGGTCGATATGTTAAACGTTAAAAACAGATTTTCAAATTCTTTTCAAAATGTATCTATTTGGGAAAAAATGTATCTTTTTGGAAACTAAAATGTATCTTTCTCGAAATTTCACTGGCAACACTGGTTCACATAGAAAAATAGTTCTTACAAACATTTATACATGAGCGAAAAACATAATGGACAGTTTTATACAAAAAAAAACTTATGTACATTTACATGTACATGAAATTTATTTGCTGGTGTTGAAGCATTATCATATCATTTCAGCTTCGTTAAACATTATTCCACATTTTGACCAATGTTTTTCTTCGATTTAAAGTTTCTGTGGTCTTGCGCTAATTGATGTGAGTCATGATCCGGTGAACGGTCGCTGTGCTTTGGTGCTGTAACCGGTCTAGCTACTGAACGAATTTCGTGCCTACTATGAAACTTAACAGAGATTATCTGCACACTATAAGTTATTTTTGTGTGAAAAAAATTAAAGAGGGGGGAACTTTGTGAAATTCAAGTTTCAAAAATAAAATGATTATTTTTTCCAAAAAAAATATTTTTTGTTATATATGAAAAAGTATTTAAAAACCTTATTTAAGAACTATAAACTTATTTAGTTCATTTATTTATTTTTTACTTTGCAAAACTAGATAAATAGAGCACAATAATAATATACCAGCCAGTTAGTTCAATATTAAAAGCCATATATGTCGTTAATCAGATTTTGTATTCCAAAATGTTCTTGCATCAGCGCCAAGGATATACATATACAGTGACCATATTTTTAAGCAACAAAAAAAGGACATTTCGAAATGAAAAAACTACTGCTTCAGCTTAAGCAGGTTTGTAAGCGAGAGAAACTGGTTGTTGTGTCTCCTGCTTCGAAAAACGCTTCGAACATGCATGATTTTTGTTCGCGATGTCTCACTTTGGAGCTCTTGTTTTTTATATACAACAGCCCTTCTTTTAAAGCATCAAAAATGCTCTTAAATCATGTTTCTTCGTCTTATCGCCTCATCCAGTTGTATCATCGTTAAACTACAGACCAAACAAATCGTGTTTTATTATAAATCCCTCTCTTCCATACAACGAATGATTGAGAAATGTAGAAGGAAAGCATACTTTAAATGTATTAGTGTTTATTTAAAACAATTCGTGCGACAATTCTCTAGAACATTGAAACGCACGATATACCACATGTTGGCGACCCTTAAATTAAGTTCATCATAATTATTCAACTCATTAAAATTAAATTCATAAACATCCAAACACATGTGTATGTATGTAAATGCATTTGCAATTGTTTGTTTATAAAAAAAGAACACAAACAATAAGTGCAATGCATTAATGGTTAGTGACCGAAGAATCATATTGCAGTCACAGCATAACATACACACATGCATACACATGTGTAGTCATATTACCAATAAGTTTTTTTGTTTATTTAACACCAGTCAATGACCACAATAAATAACATAAGTTCAATGTCTTCAATGGTCAGCGACTTTACAAATTCAGCATTTCTAGTTATTTTTTACACCTTGCATTAATAAGTGACCTAATTCTTTAGCGTATAAGTCCAATTAGCTATAATATTTTGTATAAATATATAAAATAAAGACATGAGTAGTAGACAAATTGACTTGTTTTATTGCACTCTTGTTACATGGTCCAAAGTACCTTGTGACACCAAACAAATTTTTGGTTTATGTACCTAGCATTTAACATCAAACTTAACATTGGTGACCCAGACGTATCACCATAACATTGGTGATACAAAACGTTTTTATAACAAATAATCTGGGTAAGCGGTAAAAATGGAGACAATTCAAAAATTATTGGACCTTCAAATCTCAACGGGCGAAGATATCCAGAAGATAATAAGAAATTTCAAAAAGGACCCAGCTGAAAGAAAAAGAGCGGCTTACTTCGAGGAACGTTCGAGACGTCTTCAGGAGTGTTTGGATAAATTTCAAAACACGGATTCGGTTATTCGGGAAGATTGCGATGACCCAATGAAATTCGACTACTTCGCGGAGGGCTACTATGACAAAATCAAAAAAATAACAGAGGAATACTTGGACATGTTTAATCAGGAAACTAAACGTCTTAGGGCTGAACATAAAGTTCAACCTGAAGCTGTCACTAGGTCCAGTGGAATTTCGAAGGCTACAACTAAAGCACAAGGAGTTACACCTATGCCTGACGATCCTAATAGTACTCCTGGCATCATCCGCAAATTAAATATGCGTTTAGCAGCTCTGAAACGGCTATTAAATTCATTGACATTCATAGAGGATAAGCCAAAACAGTTTTTTGACCTGAACATAAGTAATATAAAGAAATTATGGGAGAAAATAGAAATTCTATATGATGAAGTTCATGAGCAGTTTACAATTCCAGCTGCGTATGGACTTGATCAGAATGAATATGAAGCGTTATATGCTTTGATGCAGCAAACTCTAGTCAATCTTTTCGTGCAGGCAGACACCCTTCAACCGAATGATATGCACACTCAAACAGCAGCACCAGAATTAATGACAAACAGTTGTAAAGTCAAATCGTTACAACTGCCAAATTTAACGATACCTCAATTTAGTGGGGATTACCTGAAATGGCGTCAATTCTATGACTTATTTTCTGAAATGGTAGATAAGCAACCAATACCAGCTATTCAGAAAATGTGGTATTTGAAAAGTAACTTATCCGGCGAAGCTGAACGTCTAATAAGTCAGTTGTCATTATCAGAAACAAATTATGCCACTGCCTGGCAAACACTCAAGGACCGCTACAACAATAAAAGAGTTCTTGTGGCAAACCTGGTAGAGAAATTAATTGATCAGCCTGCAGCTACGTCATCTGCTTCAGCGATTAAGACTCTTCATGACACCACCAAGGAGTGTATGTTGGCTTTAAACAATTTAGGAATTGCAACAGCCTCATGGGATGCAATTCTTATTTAGCTTCTGATGAGGAAACTTGATAGAAGCACACATGTAAGGTACATGCAATCGTTAACCAATCCAAGGAACGTGCCAGTTCTAGCTGAGTTTTTATCATTCTTGGAATTTGAGTTTCAATCAATGGAATCAATCCGCCAAAGGGATAAGTCATCACCTAAGGTTGTGTCATCATCTGCAACCATTGCCAATGAACACTATGTTTCCTGTAAATTATGCACGGCCGGCGACCACGGACTCTTCCATTGCCAGAAATTTTTACAACTATCAGAAGCAAAGCGGCTAAGCTGGGTACAACAACAAAGACTGTGTGTAAACTGTTTCAGAGCTGATCACAGTTCGAAAACCTGCACATCAAGACCTTGCAATAAATGTAACAAAAAACATAATACATTATTGCATTTAGGTTCAAATCACACAATTCATCAAAACATGGTAATCAAGTCAAAACCGCAGATCAGCACTCAAGTGATATACGGAAAACAGATGTTGCACCTAACACTACTAATGTGACTGTTACATCAGCTGCCACAAACAACCCGACGTCGCGCCAGGGTTATGTACTACTTGCAACAGCAAGAGTAAAGTTAACAGCGGCCAACGGTAATTCAGGAGAATTTAGAGCAATATTGGATTCCGGGTCTCAGGTGAATCTAGTATCCGAGAGTGTCGTAAAAAGATTGTCTTTATCTTCACCTGAAGCCCTTTTATGCATTGATGGTATTGGAAACGCACGAAGAAGGGCCACAAAGCGCATAAATGTTAAATTGCAAGCCAGAAATAACAATTTTGCAACTAACTTAGACGCTTTTGTTCTCTCTACAATCATCCCTCCACAACCAAATCAACAAATTGACATTTCAAATTGGCAAATCCCAAATGTAGACTTAGCTGACCCATATTTTGACCAACCAGGAAGGGTGGATATTCTGCTAGGCGCCGAATACTACTTCAGTCTTATGCAAAACGGGAAAATAGAGTTGGCCGATAATCTTCCAATATTGTTGAACACAAAACTTGGATGGATCGCCAGTGGCAGAGTATCGGAAAACAGCACAACTGAAGCGATATGCGCAGTTTTTAGTGAAGAGGATGTGTCAACTGACGAACTAATTGAAAAATTCTGAAAGGTTGAAGATGTTCCTACAGAAAGCAATTATACAGCCGCTGAACAAGCATGTGAAACTCACTTTATTCAAACCACAACCAGAAATCCCAATGGAAGATTTGTTGTTCGTTTACCTTTATCTGAAGACGCGGCAGCACTTGGCGAATCAGAACCAACAGCATATTCCAGATTCCGTGCTTTGGAACGACGATTCAGACGAGATGAAAAGCTCGAAACACAATACAAGGACTTCATGAAGTCATATGAAGATCTTGGTCACATGACTCAAATCGACCCAAAAACTCTCTACGGCCCACGTTACTACATTCCACATCATTGCATTATGCGTCCAGAAAGTAGCACAACTAAGCTCAGAGTAGTTTTTGATGCATCGGCAAAAACATCAACAGATCGTTCATTAAACGACATTTTACTTACAGGTCCAACCGTGCAGGGGGACCTCTTCGGTAATGCTTCTACGTTTCCGTTTACCCAGATTTGTCTTTACCACAGACATTGAAAAAATGTACCGCCAGATCCTCATAGACGAACGAGACAGGAACCTTCAACTAATTCTGTGGAGAGAGAATCCTGGCCAGCCTCTACGTCATTTTCAACTAAACACCGTTACATATGGCACATCATCAGCCCCGTATCTGGCGACGAAATGTTTACAAAGGCTAGCGGCCACTCGTATGGACAAATATCCGCTGGGTGCAACGATCTTGGGCCAGGACTTGTACGTTGATGACGGAGTAAGCAGTTCTAATAGTTTAGCAACAGCTAAGGAAATGCAATCCCAACTAACAAACTTGCTCAAGGAAGCTGGTTTCAAGTTACGTAAATGGTGTGCAAACCATCGCCATCTACTCCAAGATATACCACAAGAAGATCAAGAAGTCAACCTTGATTTCGAAAATGCATCAATCAAGGCACTGGGACTAATATGGAGCCCATCTTCGGATCAATTTTGCCTAAACGCAAATCTTCAGCCAACCTCGAGTATAACCAAACGATCTGTCATCTCAGATGTGGCACGAATCTACGATCCTTTGGGTATTGCAGGCCCAGTCGTGGTTTTAGCCAAAATATTCATTCAACAACTGTGGGAAGGTAAAAGATCTTGGGATGAGGAACTCCCTAAAGATCTCACAACGAAATGGCTTGATTTCCGTAAGTCACTAAACACGTTAGACAACACTCCTATACCACGACATGTTTTCAATGGTCAAATAGCATCGCACGTCCAATTGCACGTATTTGTAGACGCATCAGAAAGGGCTTATGGAGCAGCAGTCTACATTCGATCCAAGCACGTCGAAGACTGGGTTTACAGCATCAACCACCTAGCCTATGTACTGGAAGTCGCATCACTGCCATTGAACTGGATAATGCTTTTCATATCATAGTGCGAGTAATGCAACAATCTGATTTCCTAGACGAATTGAAGACACTTCAACGGTCTCAAATAGTCGAAGGAGCAAGTCCGCTTAAAAGTTTGTGCCCTTTCTTAGATTCAGCAGGATTAATAAGAGTAGGTGGGCGCTTAGAAGCATCAGAGCTGTCATACGACGCAAAACATCCGCTCGTGTTACCACATAACGATCCTATTGCAAGGCTGATCCTGGTAAACCTACATAATGAAAATCATCATTGTGAACCACAGCAATTACTAGCTACAGCATGACAAAGGTTTTGGATTCTGAAAGGGAAAACAATGACAAGATCTGTGGTCCATCAGTGTATACGTTGCACAAGAGCCAAGCCACGAATGTTCAATCAAATAATGGAAAAGTTACCAAGTTGCAGAATAAGCCCATGTCGACCATTCATCACAACTGGGGTAGATTACTGTGGCCCTTTCTGGGTACATTATAAGCTCAGAGGAAAGCGCCCTCATAAGGTGTATATTGCAGTATTCTGTTGCTTTGCCACCAAGGCGATACACTTGGAGGTAGTTACCGATTTGTCCACGGATGCATTCATAGGGGCATTGAAAAGGTTCATTTCTCGCCGTGGACGCTGCCAAACGATGTACTCCGACAATGCAACAAACTTTGTTGGAACTAAAAACAAGCTTGAAGAGCTTAATACAGCTATATTCAGTTCCAGTTCCCAAGAAAAAATAGAAAATGCCTGCGCCAAGGAAGGAATAGAATTTAAGTTCATCCCGCCCAGAGCTCCCCATTTCGGAGGTCTCTGGGAGGCTGCCGTGAAATCAGCCAAACACTTACTTCTTCGAACGACCGCCGAGGCTTCTCTGACCCATGAGGAGTTGGAAACGGTTGTAATAGAAGTGGAAGCCATTCTGAACTCAAGACCGCTAACACCAATGTCATCAGATCCGAATGATCTAACGGCCTTAACACCAGGCCATTTTTTAATAGGAGAACCGTTAACCGCTCAATTCGACAGACAGGCAAAACAGCCAACCTCATCACTCGCGAAAAGATGGGAACTAGTGTCTCACTTGAAACATGCTTTTTGGAATCAATGGTCAAAAGAATACCTTTCAGAATTACAACAACGACATAAGTGGAGAACAGCTTCATCAAACGTTCAAGAAGGTCAAGTTGTAATCATCAAAGAAGACAATGTGCCAGTCATTAAATGGCCCCTTGGTCGAATAGTAAATATCTGCAAAGGTCATGATGGCTTCGTACGAGTGGTCAAGGTCAAAACTTCATCAGGTATTAAGTCACTTGCTATTCATCGCTTGGCCCCTTTAATGAATGAGGAAATAAATGGGAAACCTGCAAACAAAACCTTAAAGAGGTCACCCGAACCAGACTCGTCTCCCACCAAGCGACCTAAATCTTTTGGTTGCAGCTTACTATCCACAACCTTGCTCACCCTTCTCTTACTCCCTGCTGTTCTCAGCAAACCAATAAATTCGGAGGTATTCAGCAAGGATCCCGGCCTGTATTTTGAAGGGATAGGCACAGCAAGAACAATCAGAGCGGAATGGAAAATAATGGTGTATTACGATCTCGTTCCATTCCGATCAGAAGTTAAGCCATTTTCAACCGCATTGGAAACGTTTTCCAATTTCTGCTATTTTTCTCCACAAGCAAACATATGTCACGATTTCATAAGCAACCTAAAACAGCTTCAGGCCGATCTGATACAAGATGAGAACGTGATCATGTCTGGTCGAATGCGTAGAGGTGCCTCTTTGGTGTTCTCGACTCTGATTATGCCACAGAAATGGAACACACCATACGCCAGGCAGAAACGGGCAGAGAGCATCTTTACTCATTACTACGAAATCAAACATCCATAATTGATTCTACTCTTAATATTATCAAAGAAACAGAACTTTCATTGCAGTCAAGGTTAAATGAAACACAAAGTGAAATAACAAGGCTACAAAATCAAGTAACGGAGGACCAGCATCAACTAAAGATCGCATATTTAACAACATTTCTATCTAGTGAGCTGATTTTAACAGCAACACGACTCCGCCGAATTGAAGCTGAAATAATAAACGTCTTAAAGGACTCCCATCATGGTAGAATTAGTCCTTCTCTTTTATCACCAAATCAGCTTCAGAGAGAACTAAACGTGATCAAGGCACATTTGCCAGTGTCGCGAGTCCTACCTGTCAAAGAAGGCGACTTGATTTAACTTTACAAACTTATGCGAACTAAGGCAGGAGTCACAGAAAACAATGTCATCTTTGAAGTCAAATTACCATTGATCGACCAACAACCCTTTGAACTCTTAAAGATATTTGGAGTTCCCTCAAACAGGAACGGCACACTTTTTGTCATAGTACCCGAGAAACCGTATCTGGCAATTAATTCACTCAGAGATGAATACATTCCACTGTCGAATGATGATATAACAAATTCATTCCGGCTCAACGATGTCTTTATCTTCGACAACAAACAATCAACCTTCGGAAAAGGATCAATGGTTTCGTCCTGCGAAATTAACTTCTTTAATCAAAAACCTGCTAGAAATTGCAGGCTGGTTACATCAAGAGAACAAGGCGTTTGGATACAACTACACAACAAAAACAAATGGATTTATTCCACAATAAATAGCACTGAAGTTTATGCTGTTTATGGAACTGAAATAATGCAATTCACATTGCACGGTTCTGGTATACTTCAGATTGAACCAACCTGTATCCTAAAGACAGCCGATGTCACCATTCGGGGGCACTATGATATATCCAGTAACATCCAAACATCGTACTTCCGTTTCAAAAATATTAATGCCCTGACCAACATAAGTGAGCCTATCACAATATGCAACAGCACCCGGCAGGTCCTACAAACTCATACTGATCAACTAAATGAGCTACAAGCCCAACTTCAGGAGGCCGACATGTCACAACTTCATAGACTGATTAACAACAAAAATCTGCACCATCAAGCAATTAGCTACTTTACGCTCAGCTTAGTTTTCGCCTTAGTTGACCTTTATCTGGTCTGGAAAAACCGATCATCTTGTAGAAGGAAGGACCAACCCGAAGCGATACCTACTCCAACTCCTCGACAAAGCTCACCATCCAAATACGTCATCGAACTACAAGATACCTGAAGTGCAGCGGCAGTACTTGAACATTCCATGGTTCAACGGGGGAGAATGTTGGCGACCCTTAAATTAAGTTCATCATAATTATTCAACTCATTAAAATTAAATTCATAAACATCCAAACACATGTGTATGTATGTAAATGCATTTGCAATTGTTTGTTTATAAAAAAAGAACACAAACAATAAGTGCAATGCATTAATGGTTAGTGACCGAAGAATCATATTGCAGTCACAGCATAACATACACACATGCATACACATGTGTAGTCATATTACCAATAAGTTTTGTTGTTTATTTAACACCAGTCAATGACCACAATAAAGAACATAAGTTCAATGTCTTCAATGGTCAGCGACTTTACAAATTCAGCATTTCTAGTTATTTTTTACACCTTGCATTAATAAGTGACCTAATTCTTTAGCGTATAAGTCCAATTAGCTATAATATTTTGTATAAATATATAAAATAAAGACATGAGTAGTAGACAAATTGACTTGTTTTATTGCACTCTTGTTACATGGTCCAAAGTACCTTGTGACACCAAACAAATTTTGGTTTATGTACCTAGAATTTAACATCAAACTTAACACCACAATTGTGGAAATTATCTCACACACATTCGTCACACAGATTTTTTTTATGCTCTTCATTAAGTCGTCGATGAGAAAGCGACGAAATTTTTTTATATTTTTTTTATACATTTTTTCATTAAGATTTATCCAGCAAACACTCGTGTTTCATTTCCAATTGATGATATGCGAAACAAATTTTATTATAAACAATACATTTGGTAACATCACCGCCTTTATGTTGTGAAATATTTAAGTGAATATGTACATTAGAGCGACTCAAGTTGTATGGAAGCGATTTCGTGCAAGGTGTACCCACCTCAAAATGAACATCGGTATTTTTTATGATGACATCTAAAATATTTCGGCTCTAGCTTTGACCTCTCGTGAGCTGGACCATTTTGAAAAAGGGTATATTTTTGCATGTTTTGTTAATTTGAGAATCTGTTTCCTTACCAACATATACAATATCATAAGAAAGGTTTTTTAAGGCGCGTCCAACTGTATATACAATTTGTCCAAGGACGATCATCCATGTCCATTTTTTAAGGATATTCTGTAAAAGAGCACCGTTTTTGATTTTTTCTTCGGGGTTGTTCGTAATAAAAATGCCAAATTAACACATTTTAATCTTTAGTCGATTTAATTAAATACGGGTCTCAGCTTTTTTTTTATATTCGTGCATGTTCGCGCTTTGACAAAAATGCAATGGGCAACCCTTCGTTTTAAATAGGGCAATATGGGTATCAAATTTTTTCTTTTGCTAAGTACATCATCTTTGTATGTAAATAATTTAGATTTTTGCAAATTAGATGCATTTTACACGGTGCTCGGGAATATATATATGTATATATATATATATATATATATATATATATATATATATATATATATATATATATATATATATATATATCTATATATATATATATATATATATATATATATATATATATATATATATATATATATATATATATATATATATATATATATATATATATATATATATATATATATATATATATATATATATATATATATATATATATATATATATATATATATATATATATATATATATATATATATATATATATATATATATATATATATATAAATTTTGTGGTAACTCTAATATGATAGCGGATTTAGTTTTTAGATCATGTATTGATGAAAATAGGACTAAAGACAGAAAAAAAATTATCCACGACTTTTTGGCGGCATATTTTTTTCGCAAATTAAAAAGTTATTAAATTTTAATCATTATATATAAACTGTCCTCAAAAACAAAAACCACTTGCGAATTTATCATAGATTTAAAATCCTCTTAATAAGTGAAGATGCTCTAATTATCTGTATTTTGGAATTTTAAAACAATATGGTTTTAGTTTTATTCCAAATGAAAACATAAAAAATTTTATATATAAATTTTGATTTTATTTTAATAAAATTAAAGTTAAATGTTAGCATATATATAACGTGTTAGCATGTTCTTTACTAACATTTGTAATATATTATTTTTTGAGTGTACTATTTAAAAAACTTTTTAACATTTTCTTTCGAATTTTGCAACATAAAAGAAAGTCCCAAAAAGTTGTTGTCAAAAATTAATATAAAAAAGAATTACTTCATTTAAAGTATACTAAATATTTAAATTTTTTTTTGGATTCTGTAACATATTTAAAAGAAAATTTTATACAGATCATTTAAGGCTCATTTATTGCGATTTTAAAAAGCGTTACAGCAAATCCTTTCGTGATTCTATTTTAGTATATTGCTTGCGTGACACGATCTGGCTCGCAATATAAGCCGGACGATTTTTATTGATTACCGATGCTGTAGATTGGCTGACAACGTGTACAAAACGCTCAGTGCATTGTGAATTAAATTCGTTAATAATATTAATATTTTTTGTATTTTATTTTTTTACCTGGAATATTAATAATTTCATCAGAATTTAAGTTCCAACAAGTATTCTTGTGAATAAAACTGTATACAAGGTGGTTCCATACCAGTTTCAACTTCATTCCAATAAATCATGTTTTTGAGCGATTCACAATTAAAATTTATTTTAGGCACAGTAAATTGTCGAATTTGTTGGATGGTACGTACACGTAATTGAAAAATTATGTCGTAGGCTTCACGTCTTATGTCCTGGCTCTCATCTGTAATCATTGACAAAATTATATTTTCCGGATGGGCGAAAAATCCATTTATCTGCACCAATCTTTAGACTATGACTTGCATATGTGCTGGTAATTGGCGTATCCGTTTAATATACTTAAATAAATGTCGGCTACCATTGATAGCTTGAGGCTGACTTTGTACCAGAAACCAAAAAGGAGCGTATATCTTCATAACAAAAACGGCAAGATTTTTAAAATTTTCCGAAGGCACTGTTTCCGTAACATAGAGACGTAAAACTCTTCAAGCTGTTGTCAACTAGCGTGATAAATTGAGTGGGCCAGGCATTGTTAAACATAGATAGCAAGCTCTCGCACTATCAATAAAATAATGACAACTCTCTTTACACATATAGATATTGTGAATTCAACAAAAATGAGAGGACACCATTTTTGCATTTCAACACACTTCAGAGACTATCATTTTTCCACTTGAAAATGCACTAAATCGTAACTTTTTTTCCACGCACAAACACTTTTTAGTTATATTTAAATTTTTTATTTGTTTTAATATAAATTTTATATTTCTTCTTGCTGTAATTTTAAAATATTTTTTAGTTTTGTTGACATTTGTGTGTTGAAATTTATCAAAGTTTTCAACCCTATTTTTCATTGAACAGTATTGTATTTTTGTTCCTATTTGGGATAAAAGTTTTTGGTACCAAATAGAAAAATTGCAAAAAATTTTTAAGCAAATAAATTTTTTTTGAGTCGAATGTATTAAAAAGCATTCTAGATTCATATTTTGATTAATTAATACAACAATAATTGCATAAACTTCTAAAAATTCATGAATAACAAATATAAATAGTTTAGAATACTTTTTGTTACAACCAAGTGCGGTTTTAGTGCTGTGGGGAAATTTTTATTTTAAACCAATACGAACACAAAATGTTCTACTAATACATCCTTAGACTTGGGTTTTTGACAGCACACTTAGGTTTTTGAAGTTTCTGTTTGGCCTCTATGTACCCTATGGGGCCAGGTTTCAGACTAGCCAACGTGTCATCGCACACTACTCTATCAACTGCACGGACCATATCTTTTTTTTGTCGGTTATATGTATTTATTTATTGTATCTTCAATAAAATTGAACTAACAATAAGTAATCAAATCTTAACTCTAAAATTTTAATTTTTAAGTCCAGCCAGTGCCAGACAAAACTATTTGTTTCAGCGATTGGTTGTTTGATTGTTTACGTCTCTCGTGTTCGGCTGAGAGCAAGAGTGTCCCTCCTTCTCAGCCGAGTGTGGCCTCTAAAGTTAATGATGTTTCGGGCTAGGGGATTTGGGTGCAACTCAAGTATTTTTATGTAGCTTGTCACGTGTTTAGAAAACACTGTCTTAACCGGCGGCACATCTAGGTCTTTATGAATTCGCTTGTTTCTGACATACCATGGGGCTGCTGTAATCGTACGGAGTATTTTATTTTGTTGCCTTTGAATTTTTTCTACATTTGATGCCGAGGCAGTGTCCCATAACTGGATTCCGTAGGACCATATTGGTTTTAGAATGGAGTTGTATAGAAGAAGTTTACAATCTAAGCTTAGAGTAGAGTTCCTTCCAATGAGCCAATTCATTTGAGCTGCTTTTAATTTCATTTGGGTCACCTTTGCATTTATGTGGACTTCCATGTTAGACGACAATCAAGATGAACACCGAGATATTTTACTTCAGTGTGTTGAGGTATAGTTTGGTTATTTATTGTATAGGTTTCTTTGCACAATGTAAAAGTAATGTGTAGGAATTTTTGTTCGTTAAATTTTATCCGCCATTGTTTTAGCCATAGTTCGAACTGGGGTATATAACATAGCAAATTGCGGGTGGCTTCTTGATGGCTTTTGTGAACACTTAGAAAAGCTGTATCATCAGCGAATGTTGATATGTGTATGTTACTGCTTACCGGAAAGTCAGAGGCATACATCAGATATAATACAGGATCGGGGATGCTACATTGAGGAACTCCGGCTTCAATGGGTTGCGGAGGGCTTTGAAAATTACGTTCTTTAGCAACAAATTTTCGCTCAGTTAAGTAGCTTTCTAAAAGTTTAAGGATGTTTTCGGGTAGATTTTGCTTTAGTTTATGTATTAAACCTTCGTGCCATACTTTATCAATTGCGTAAGAAACATCGACGAAGAGTGCAGAACAATATTTCTTTTCTTCGAAGGTTTTTCTAACTACTTTCAGGAGTCTATATGTTTGTTTAATCGTACTATGTTGTCTCCTAAAACCGAATTGGTGCTCTGGAATGCATCCAGTACGATGCAGTATGGGTGTTAGCTTACTCATAAGTAGCTTTTCAAATAGTTTTGACATGTTAGACAACAGGCTTATAGGCCTATAGGACTCCACCTTCGTATGATCTTTGCCTGGTTTAGGTATCATGGTAATCAGCGAAACCTTTCATTCTGCGGGATAGTATTTGAGGCGCAAAATACTGCTAAAAATAAATAGAATTATCCGTTTTGTATAGGGTAGCTCTAAGAGCATTTTATTGCTTATTTTATCAGCGCCTGGAGCTTTTTTCGAGTTCAATCTCACGAATGTTGAACCTCAAAGTAAGATCTGGTATAGCGAGGACTGGTGGCAGCTCAACTATAGTATCAGACGTATTTGGAGTAAATACTTTCTGCAAGTGGTTTACAAACAAAGTACCTTTTTCAGCGTCAGTTCTTGCCCAGTCTCCATTCGAAGCTCGCAAGAAAGTTTTGAAGAGAAGCGGTTTTTTGATATTCTAGTAGAGTTTTCAGCTGTTTAGTACATTCATTCAGCCTAGAATTTAGCTGAGGGGATCTGTAGCGTTGCCATTCTCTACGAACTCTTCTTTTTTCAGATAAAAGCCGTTCTACATTTGCTGAAAAAATTTTATTATATCTCACCTGAAGATTTGTAGTAGTAGCATTTAGAGCAGCCTGCTTAAGGTTTGCCTCAAACATTCTAATAGAGTCATCTATGTCAGCAGGCGTTTTTAATGGAATATTTTCTAGGCAATGATCACTCAAATATTTTTTATATTTCAACCAATTTATACGTGTGGTTGTCATCGTTAAATCACAAGTGGGTGAATATGTTGTATGTGAATATATAGTGACAATAGTTGGTGAGTGATCTGAAGACAAATCTAAAGATGCTTCAACTTGGATCATTTCGCTGGGCACACCCTTTACCACTCCAAAATCAATAACACCAGGTATTTTTCGGCGATCTGTTGGTCAGTAAGTTGGCTGCCCACTTGATATAACATTTAACCGCATTTTTAAAATTGTGTCAAACAAAACGCGACCATTTGGCGTGATGAGGCGAGATCCCCAGAACGTGTGCTTAGCGTTGTAATCACCTGCGGCCAAAAAGCGTGGGCCTAATGAATTAAAAAATCTACTATATTGATTTTCTGTAATAGAGTACCTGGGAGGAGAGTAAATTGATAAAATCACCAGGTTTTGATGAAAAGCTTCAATGCAGATGCTTGAAGATAGTCCTCACAATGATCACTCATTAAGTAGTGTTTTAATCGTGATTTTATTAGTATACCCGAGCCACCACAAGCTCTACCTTGGGGGTCCTTTGCGTCGTAGAGAGTATATCCATTGATTTTAAAAAAAACTTCTAGCAGTCAAGTGCGTCTCAGATATAAGCATAACATCAATTTGTTTATCCATCGTGAAGTATTCAACTTCATGGTTTGTTTAATGCAGCCTGCAATAATGTAGACTGCATTTTCAACACTTCCTGCATCATGCAGGTCATGTGGGTTGTAAACAAATTTACTGTTTGTATTAAATTGTCTATTGAAGCCTCAAGTCGATCAAAATTGTTTTCGTTGGCAAGAGGCCGTTTTTGAGCTGTGGGCTGGGTAGACTTCAAAGCATTAGTGTAGGAGAACTGGCTGTTTGGTATGTTTTGCGCTATGGGCTGGTTAGCCTTAAAAATGTTGGCGTATGAAGGCGGGCTGGTAGCTGGTTGGTGCAACTGGGGATAATTTGTATTGTCGAAAGTATTAGGTTGAGCATAGGTGTGATTACGTCTGTTAGACAAAGACTGCTTAACATGTACATAGACAGGGCAGCCTCTCTAGTTTGCAGTGTGATTTTGATGGCAATTGCTACACTTTTTAATTTTGGAATCATCTTTTTGCTTATCACAATTGGCAGTGCTCTGTAGTTCACCACAGACGACACAAACGGTGCGCAACTTGTAATATGTTTTGGTGTGGCCATATTCTTGACAATTTAGACATTGAATGGGCCCTGCTTGCTTGTGTGGTTCCTCTACGGTAACTCGTCGGTGCAGCAAATATCTTAAGCTGTAAATGGGGTGTACTTCATTCTTTTTTAATTTCATATCACCTGGTTCCATTTCCACACGAAATAGTGGTTGGGGAACTCGCTCTCTATTATTGATGTTAGTAACATTTTTTACTTTAAAATTATTATTTAGTGGACCCGCTTTTACCTCTTCTGGATCCACGTATGAATCGATGCCTTTTATCACTACCTGGAGGCCTTTTGCACTTTTCAATTTTTATTTTGTGTTTCAAACTCCGAAACTACTGAGCGGTAATGATTTTCTTCATTTACTTGAATTTTTGTTTCATGAATCGCACCACGTTTTATCTTCACCGATTAATTGTACTAGCCTTTTAATTAGCTCATTTAAGTTTTTCTCTCTTAAGTATATTGAGGGCGGCTTACTTGACCTGCTTGTTTCTACTTCGAGAGTAAGTTGCGATCTCACGGACCATATCATACAGATACTTTTGATCGCCTCGTAAACTCCATCCATCATTATTTTGGGGCATTTCGCCCATCTCAATCGGTTGGAAATTGTCAGCGATCTCAAAAAGACAGTAATATAAAAGCGATTTTCGAATAATACATTCTAATATAACAAAAGAATGAAAATAGTTTACCGGAATGTCTTCGCAGTTCACCAGTGTTTTTCCAATTACTCCTGACCAGTTTTCCCAACAGTTTTTAACAGCGCTGTGAAGGGCAGTTCATTCATCGTTTCAATTGACGTTCTAATGAGCAAATTGCGCCATTAAATTTACCAGTATTTCAGCTCGTTCCATCGCAATTAATAGCGACCAGATATTCTAACGACATCCCCTCAGCTTTCAAGAAATTTATAATACCCATTGCAATTCCAATTCCTCTTCCATCTTCAGGTGTGAAGTATCCAATATAAGAAGAATTTGGTTCTTTTACAATGGTAATGTGCTCTTCTATCACTTTGATATTTCGGGGTTCCCCATTAACAAATTTTTGCTTTAATGTTCTTTCCCTTTTGCTATCAAAAGAACTGCATTTAAGCAAATCATTGCATTTCATCGAATTTAAAGCTTTGAGTCTAGCTTTACTACGTTCACGACGAATTTTATGCTGGTCAAATACAATGTGTTGAATGTTTAAATCTTTAAGAAGGGTTGTTGCCAGTAATGCTCCAAAGCGATTTGACACCCCAGCACGATCCAACGCAGCACTATATGTCGGATTAGATATTACTGTTACTGTGCGATGTTCTTTTGGTATTTAATTTTCTTCACGCGGTGATGACTCAAGGTCATCTTGTCTTGTCAATTCTCCTTCACTGCATGTACTGTCAGTTTTCATTAAACAGTCAGTACCACCTGAACTAGAGTCTGCATACGGTTCATCATCTAACGACAACAATTTTTCTCCTGACTGATCCACATAAAATTTCCAAACACTCAATGACATTTTTTTTTCGACCGGACATTCACACGGCACTTTTACTTTTCGAGCGCATTTGCACTAAGAGATTAAAAAAAGGTCGTTCCACTCATCTTCCTTAAAATGCAATCGAATCGATTTCTTACGTTATCGCGATATCGTTTAGTCAAACATAAGATTTTTTACGAATTGACGGTCTGTTTATTATAGGAATGTGCACTTTGCCATACTTTTGCAATGTCAATAATTGCACAGCTGTAAAATTTGGAAAGACCGAATCTGCGATTTTTGTTTCGAGCGCGCAAAAATAATAAATGTATGACATCGCGGTTTGTCAGTAATCTATCTCGGTTTAATTTTAATAATTTTAATAATTTAATAATTTTTTTAGCTTAAACCCAACGATATTGGGAACTGATAAACTTAAATTTACAATTTTGTTTTTATGCATGAAATTTTTCATGCAGCATACTTTGATTTTATATTTTTGCAAAAATCAAAATTATTTACATACAAAGATGTACTTGGCAAAAGAAAAAATTTGATACCCATATTGCCCTATTTAAAACGAAGGGTTACCACCCCATTGCATTTTTGTCAAAACGCGAACTAGCACGAATTTCAAAAAAGCTGAGACCCGTATTTAATTAAATCGTCTAAAGATTAAAATATGTTAATTTCGCATTTTTAACAACCCCGAACAAAAAATTCAAAAGCCGTTCTTTTTTACAGAATCGTGTGCCAGAGTACTAAAGCGCGAAAAAGCTTTGCACGAGCAGCGTCTTCGTGCTAAAGTGCTTGCTACCCCTCGGGCTAGCAAGAGCTTTTGGTCATTCGTTAAAAGAGTAAAGGATAAGGCTAGTTCTTCAATTCCGACTCTTTTAAAGGATGACCAAGTATTCACTGACCCGGTTGATAAAGCTAACCTTCTGGCTGAATTATTTGCAAGTAATTCTCACTTGCCGGAGAGCAATCAGCCACTTCCCATACTCCAAAGAGTATCTGTAACTATGCCAACGATATTCTTTAGAGCGCGGGCGGTTAAAAGGGTTTTAACGAACTTCAGCATAAGCAAGTCTCCTGGGCCGGATGGCATTCCAGCACTGGTCTTGAAGCAGTGCTCTTCGACGCTAGAGCGCCCATTGGCAACACTCTTCAGCACTTTTTACCATACACCACTTCGGCGAAAGTAAGGTGGTGGCTTCAGATATTTCTAAGGCGTTTGATAGAGTGTGGCATGGGGCACTCTTGTCAAAACTTATTGCTTTTGGTGTTGGTGATGTCTTCTCCCGATTTCTATCGAGCTTTCTCAGGGATCGCACTATAAGAGTTGTTATAGATGGGGTCTCATCAGACGAGTTCAAGATTAGTTCAGGGGTACCGCAAGGCTCCGTTCTTTCACCTACCCTATTTCTTATTTTTCTTAATGACCTTCTCTGTCAAACTTCCAATCCTATTTACTCTTTTGCAGATGACAGCAGCATCTGCTATTCATATTCATTCTCAAATAGGCCAAGCCTGTTGCAGATTGGGGCCATGCGGCAAAACATGAATGATACACTTAATGACGATCTTATAACAATCTCTGAATGGGGTCGTGCGAATAGGGTCGACTTTAATGCTAGCAAGACCCAATGCTGTATGCTTACGCACAGGCGTACGACCGAACTTGCTGCTCCATCTGTAATTATGGATGGTGTTAATGTTGGGGAATCAGAAGTTCTTGATGTTCTTGGCATGAAAATCCAGTGGACGTTCGATGGACTGACCACATTTTTCAGGTCTCAAAAGAAGCATTCAAGTGCCTCGGTTTCTTAAGACGGTGTAAGAGATACTTCACTCCATCTGATCTCCTTAGCATTTATACCACCTATATTCGTCCGAAAATGGAATATAACTCTCATGTATGGGCCGGCGCTTCAAAGTCTATTTTGAAGTTACTCGACCGCGTACAGGAGAGGGCGAAGAAGCTCATAGGGGACAGTAGGGTAGCCAACTCTATTGACTCGCTGGAGCATCGACGCAGTGTGGGTTGTATTTCACTGTTTTATCGCTACTACAATGGATTTTGTTCTGATGATATCAGGGAACTTGTTCCCGAAACTCGCTCCTTTTTGCGAACAACACGTTCTTCAGTAAGAGCACATCCATTTGTGGTGGATACGCCAGTTAATCGAACTACGCATTACAGAGAGAGTTCGTTATTTAGCCGAACAGTTAGTATGTGGAATAAACTCCCTGCAGAGGTCTTTCCTGCCACTTTCAATATGGGAAAGTTCAAATCGAATGTTCACAAACACTACTCCCTCTATCCTCCTTCCCATAGCTAATTTTCCTAGTTCCGGCACAATGCATTGCATGAGTAGGGGTCATCCCCTGAGTGCTGGTAAAAAAAAAATAATATTTCCTTAAAACAAGGACATGGATGATCGTTCTTTGACAAATTGTATATACAGTTGGACGCGCCTTAAGAAACCTTTCTTACGATACCTATATTGTATATGTTGGTAAGGAAACAGATTCTCAAATTAACAAAACATGCAAAAATATACCCTTTTTCAAAATGGTCCAGCTCACGAGAGGTCAAAGCTGGAGCCGAAATATATTTAATGTCATCATCATGTCCAAGGTTCATTTTTAGGAGGGTACATCGAGCACTTTTTTTGGTGAGTCGCTCTAATGTACATATGTATATCATTAAAAGACATTATGTAAGACAATGACCCAAAAATTTTGAAGTGAAAACAAAAATAGAAATTATATTTTTCCTATTTTCGGCGACATTTTTTATTTTTGAATTTTTTCTATACATATGTATTTTGGGCCATTATTAAAAAGAACCAAATTTAAAAATGGCACCCAAAATAAGAAAAATGGCCCAAACTAAAAAAAGCCCAAACTTAAAAAATTTCCCAAAAAAGGAAAAATGTCCCCAAATTAAAAAATATAAAATAGCCACAAAATAGAAAAAATGGTCCCTAAATATTTATTTTTGTTTTTAATGGAATATGTTGGAAAATGTTCACTCTTGTGGAAAAATAACCCCAAAATTTTTTTTATTGAAAACAACAAAATTTTTCGGCTCCATTTTTCATAAAGCTATATTATTAGAGGCAAATAATAAAAAGCAAAAACTACTGCCTGTTTTAAAAAATAAAATAAATTCTTTCGTTTGGGAATTTGTATTGCAAACAAAAATGTAATGCATCATCATATTTCAAACGCTTGACTTTGTGCTTGCTGGGTAAACTGGCTTTCTTTACTAATATTAATACTAGAACATTGCTGCCCAAAAATATTTTGCAACTGTATTGCTGAAAGAATTTTGAAGTACAGTAACACGATAAAGTAAACGCAAAGATGTTCATTAACATTTTATCACAAGAAATTGTGTTGGTCGTATAAATGTATAATAATGCAGTTCACTCTGAATTTGATATTTTTTATTTGGGAAAATGAGATATTTTCAATACATTTTGCCCCAATCCCCTTAGTTTTTCCAAAAAAATATCTATTTATTTGTAATAAAAAGCACTTTCTTTTCCATAATTTATTTTACACACTGTGTGCAAAATACCAACACAGCTTCTATGCATGTACACTCGTCCCTCTAATGACTAAAAAAGAGTATAAAAATAGAAGAAGTATGGATTCTAAACAATTGTTTGGTGAAATGGGCATATTTTCTCTAAGACTTATTTTGTTGAAAGCTACAATGCTACTGGATATGAATTTTTTTTATTTGGAGTTTGTGTTGAATAATTGAAAAATTTTGACCAACTTTGTAATTTAAAGATTATAAACACCGATAGTACTCTGCCTTCTTTTCGAGCATCCTCGGAAGCGCTTCAAAACATCGCATGTGGAAGACATGAATGTTTTTTACTGCTTCCAGAAACATGATATTTTTTGATTGGTATTTTGAGTAATATTAAGTTTATTTGATATATATTATATGTATATAAACACTCGTATTATTTATATCGAAGTCGAATTTGTGACTACGACAAATTGTCATACAATAAAGAAAAGATGTAAAAGTTTTCTTTATTCTAGGACAATTTGTCATAGTCACAAATTCGACTTCGACATACATAATACGGGTGAATATATAGAAATATAATTCAAACTGTGTAATATTAGTAAGTAGTAACATACATACTTATATTTTAGAGTTTAAAAGAAATTAGGAAAATTTATGTAAAAAAGAACACTTTTATTGACAAAAATTTGAAAGCATATCGTGTCAAAAAAAGGACTGTCCTCTTTAAAAAAGGACGAGTGGTCACCGTACATATACAGGTACAATATAGTCAAATATCATCAAAATCGAAATCATAATTTTTTTCATATGCCCGCTTCACGAATAATGCCCCAAAAAAATAAACTTCTCAATAATATTATGATCGAACAACTAATGTTTCTATTAAAAAAAACAAACAAAAATACCTACAGAACACAGAAGATAATTGTTGAATTTTCTGTGATAAAGATTTTTTTATACTGTTTTATGGAAATGTGTTGTTCCCTCAGACATTTGGCGGAACATAGGCAGTTTTCTGGAATGACGTTTCTGCACATTTTCTGAAATATCCGATTAATATCAGAATAGTCTGCACATTTTCCGAAGGCAATTTAATTTCCTTTAAGGCATTTAACAGAGTATTCTGCACATTTTCTGATCTTTTAGCAGTAACTTTTGCACATTCTCTGATTTTAGTTTTCGTTATAATTCTCTTTTATCTCTTGAGAATATTATGTACACAAATATTTGAGCTTTTAAACTTATAAAATATGGGTAAATGTTTTCCGATGAGCTCCCATTTCTGATAAATTTCTAATTTTAGCTCCGACTTTTCTCTGACATTAATATGCCAGGATGTAAAAGGCATCAGATAAATCGAAAAATTGTTTGATGTTCTGTCAGAAAATTTTCCAACATTTATAAGACATGTCGAAAATTCCTTTAGAGTTTCACTAGAAAATTCGTCGGAATTCGTACAGAATTCTGTTAGGCCTTTCGGTATAGTTTTTAGAATTCCCTCAGACTAAGAGATCGGCTTTCTTGCCAACCACTCATACGATTTTTCGTACGTTTTCTGACCGACATCGGATACGAATTCGGCATCTTGTGCAGACTTTCTGACCGACTTCAGACCGAAATCGGCAAAAAATTTTGCTGGGCATTAAGTAAAAGAAATTTTTGTTTATGTTTACACGTACATACTTATCCCCATATTCATAAAAATTTAACATGAGTTTGAAATGTATTTTATTTAAAAATTTTCATACAGAATTTTCTTAAAATAGATGTCAAATACATTTAATTTTTTATGCATATTGGGGCTTATTTTTAAACCAAAATAATATTATAATTTAGTTAAAAATCTCAATTGAATAAATCATGTATGTATTACAAAATACTTTATTTCATAATAGCTACATACTTATATAAAAAAGTTTTGAATGTTTTACGAAAAAAGTCATTAAGAAAGTTGTTTGGAAATTATTGCATAGATATTTCGTGAATAATTTGCAATATACATGCCCAAAATACGAAAGCATCGAATATTCGCGCTCCACAACGCTGATCCTATTCGAATAGTGCTTGAAAATGTTCAGTCCAAATTCGAGCACAATCGGTCAATATTTAGAGGTTGCGATAGTTTAATGATTTTTCGGGGTGAGATAGAAATGAGACCATAAAAAATCACTGTATGTTATAATTATTTAAAAATAAAAATATTTAATAAAACAAATAAAGAAAGAATTAATAAAACTGTATATTAAGTACAAATTATCATATATTTTATTATTTTTTAAAATTATCGATAGCCATTTTTGCAATATCAGCTATACAAACCCCGGGAAATTTTTTTCCATGGTGTTCAACTAATCTAAGCAAATATTGCTTTTGCTCCTCATTTTTCGTAATTGAGCTGTTAAATTGGGTCACCAAAGCAACACCTCGTTCTGTACAGTCATTTACAACTTTTAAAAGTCTAGCATTTTCTTTCATCGAAATAAAAATGGCGTCGTCTTTCCACTCTGGTGCATCATCGCATAGTAAATTAAAAAAACATTGTTGACCTTTTGGTAACATAGGTTAAATACTTTTCCGTCCAGTCTCTTTAAGGCTTTAAGGTAGCTGGAGATTTTTCACCATTGTTTTTTTAGATTCATATGTAACTCAGGAATTGAAAAAGGCAACCCCGATTAAATATTCCGAAAAGTACCATATATGTCGATGAAATGCTTTTAGAGCAGCCTTAACAATTTTTTCATTGGGATAGTTTTCGAGTTTTGTATGGAGGTTTTGGTCATTAAGAGGAGCATTTATTGCTAAAGGAGCTTTATTCCAGTATCGGCAATATATAAGACTTACAAACAAACTTATTTCGGCAACTGCTTTCTTTTCCTCGTCTGTGAGATCAAATTGATTTTGAAACATACATATTTTTATGCAATAGATCGCTTTCGTCCTCCAACATGCAAGATGGCACGCGCCTGGTGCATAAAATTTAGCTTTCATTGTTCCTGCTTCATTTGCACCAGCAAGAAAATTTAGACAAAGCGTAAGGAGTTCACGGTAATCGTCACTTGGCTGTTGACGGCATCGCTATAATATTCATACATTTGCTGTTGGAGTTGAAGCAAGTCACTGGTATGAAATAGAGTATCATCGCCATTGGAAGTCCTGATCTTTTAAATATTTGCACTTCGGTTCCTCCGCTTGGGCCAAAATACTGTTTAAAAGCATTGGAAAGCATGACCTCAAACATATGATGGCGACAAGCAATCCATATTAGGTCTTTATTTAATCATTTTTCAATTAAAGTACATCCACCTAGCTTTAAACCAATATTGGAGGCGCTAGTGTCAAAGCATAGTCCTCGAATTTGGGTTTTTATTGACCAATCGGTACGGACACCCAAGCAAGCGTTAGCATGTTCAACACTGGTTTCTTTTGTGGTCTTCGGAACTGCTAAAGGTTTTTCTTTTCTATTGCCACTGTTGAGTATAGCACCTCTATCGACTTTTTTGTTTTCATCAGAAATATCGGGCAATAATTTGCTGTCCCAGTGCAATACGACTGGATATTGTAAAGATAATGAGTCCTTATCAGCTTCTGGTATCTTTTTTCGGATATCATTTCTTTTTCGTTGTATTGTGGTACGTGATAAGGCAATTTCGGGCACAGGCATACCTAATGCTTGAACTGCAGCTCCAACAACATACATGGTATTCCGATCAGAAAGATTTACAAGGTCAATAGATCCAATAAAGTCGTTTGTAAAAACAGATTTAATTTTTATTGGTTTAGTTGTATTTTTTTCGCGAAACTTAAGTTTTTCGTGCGCTGAATCTGACTCACTGTCGGAAATTTCAGCATAATTCTTCAACGTAGATAATCCAGCCACTTTTTCAATAGCTCTTTGACTTTCAATGTTACGCGATTTCCTTGCCTTTAATTCCACTTCTTTCTTTCGCTTGCGATCTTCTTTCTCCTTTGACTTTTTGCCTATATTATTTTCCCTCTTCATTATAAGAAACAATTTGTCCTCCTCATTCTTGATTTTGTTTAATGCATCTTTTGTGGTTACGTCTAATATTTTATTTAAATCTGCTTTGAACATGACTTCTTTTGCCCGACTGCTTTTGAGATTGTTTTTCCGACTCTTCTTCAAAATGTTATATTGTTTTAGGTCAATTACGAATTATTCTTACGATCGAATGAATTCTTTGAGTAGGAAGTCTTGCTCGTTCCCAAATCTCGGTTACTGCATTTGCCGTTTCTCGAATACTAATCGTTTCAGTTCTATTTTTTTTCTCAAGTGATAAAAATTTAACAGTTTAAGCACATCGCTTTTTGATGGAAGTCTTGCCGGACAAAAAACGTTAAATTTGATTCCCAATTATCCACGTTCCTGGTGAGCTTATTAATCTCGAGGCTTTAGTTGCAGACATTTCTTATGATGTTAGCTAAACCAATATAGCACGAAAGTCAATAAATGATTTAAAAAATTATTATTGTTTTGCACTACTTACATTTTTAGAAATCACTGAAATTTTACAAAACTTACATTCAAAATGGCTTGTACTTTAAAAAAAAATCGCGCACAACCAACAATCAGGCACAACCTTCTCGTTTAATGTATTTGTTATCAATGAACTTCGCTCTTTTTTTACTTTTGAAAGAACAATCAGGGGATGCCCCTTATTAATACAGTATTTTGTTTTGATACGATGAAAGTAAGTGCATGTAAGAAAAATAAGAAATTCTGAAATTTGCTAACATAAACTCGTTTCTTGTAATTTTGCATTCAAAATAAGCTAAATAATTATATAAAGGGATAAATATATTTTAATTTTAAGGAATGTAAATCTAGTAAAGATCTAAGAAAAGTGTGGAAAAGTATCTCCAAAGAAGTACAATAATGATAAGCCAGTAGTAAATGCATGCAATAAAAGATGTGAAACATAAAAGTCACAATTCATCGCGACCTCTAAATATTGTCCCTTTGAGCCAATTTTTGGTATACACATATATTTTAGTAAAAGGAACAAAATCAAGCTTGTGGAGAAAGTATTGGAATATACTTTTACTTTTACATACAAGCGTGTGCCACACTAATGTACATCTGCGCCCACAGGAATACCGACTCGATCTTGATAAAAAGAGAATTTCAAAATCGCTGTCTAAATGCAGGGAATTTAGTTAGATTAAGCTAATATATTATGAAAAATAAGTATTTTAATATTAAAAAAACATTTAAAAATTAAAAGAAAATAAAGGTTGTAGCCGCCGTCTCAAAGGAGCCCGGTACAAATCACGGCTAAAACTTTTATTTTTTTTAATTTTTCAAATGGTTTTTTAATGCCAAAATACGTTTTTTATAAGATATTATAATCAGGAGCCGAAAAAATAGTTTATAGTAAACAAATTAATAGTAAATAAGTAAAACCAATAAAAAATAGAAAAATTGCAGTCAAATGTTTGGAAAATCAATATTTTTTGAGCTCAAATGATTCTTAATTTATATTTTTATTAATTAATGCAAAATTAACTGTATATAGCCTAAAAACTAATGTTTAAAACATAAAAGAAAGTTGTAATATACTTTTTGTACAACTAAGGATAGTTTTGGTGCTGTGGGAAAATTTTTATTTAAGCCAATGCTAATACAAATCAGTGTTCGAAAATAAACTGAACGTTATTTTGTGTACTGTATACGCAAGCAGAAACGATATTTATTTTTTTAGTGTTTGTGTATATTTACACAACCCGAACACAACACATAACGATTTTTTAATGCAAGTAACAAACATTATGTAGAGTTTTGTTTTTTATAAAAAAAAAAAACAGTACAATTCAAGGTGGATTTATACAGGTGATATTATAAGCACAGCTGTTCTACTTTTTTCACGCAAATTAGATGCTCGAATGTCAAAGTTTGTATACGTTGACATAGGGGCTGAGATGTCAAATGTTATTGTAATGTTGTAGTTGTTTTAGAATCAACACCACCTGATAAAATTAACGCACCTTGGTACAATTGTAGTGGTTGCGTACTACATACATTATATTTTAGCGTTTTATAGTGTTCTTTTTTCATCATATACAACTACGCACTCAAGTATACATGCACGAGAGCCAAACGAATACTAATACTAAATACACATAATAAATAACTACTTAAGTAGTAAACTCAAAAAAACTTTTATATAATTGCAGTTTTATTACATATCAATAACAATATACACTTCATCCTCAAGAGTAGCGCAATTAAATTGGTTCGGCATTTCTTGAGAAGGTGCAGAAGAAGTGCAACAAAGTGTTATTTACGTTCATATATTTTACAACTCGTAATAACATTTCAAGAAGTTCAAATTGCAAACTATTTTGCAGATCAGCTTTGAAGTGTTGAAAATATTCTTTCATTACATTTTGTTCTCATACATGCATATGTATGTAGCTATAAAAATTCAAGCATAAAACTACAAGACTAAATATATATGAAAAAATAATCATACTGACTTTAAGTTTCTCAAAATAAATTTATGGCTCATCAAAAATAGCCAACAAAATCGCCAACTACTTTATAAATCGCCATGTCGCCAAATCGAAAATTAAGACGCCAAACAAGTTTTAAAATCGCCACGTTTGGCGAGAAATCGCCACATCTGACAACCCTGAACATATGTAAGTACATAGTTATCATCCAGCAATGTAAAAAAAATTTTTTTAAATAAAATTTAAAAGCAACGAAAAAAATGTTCTATAAAAATTTCTAAATTAAAAGTTACTGGCAATGTAAACAAGCTTTTATATGAAATAACTATTATAACGTAAAAAGTATTTATTGCAAATAATAGTTATGGCCAACGTAAAAAAATTTATCACAAATAACTATGTTCGAGCAACGTAAGAAATTTAAATTGAAATATAAAAATTATGGGAACGTAAAAGACATTTATCATAGATAACTATTATCGAGCAACTTAAAAAGTATTTATTGAAAATAAAAATTATGGGCAACGTAAAAAAATGTATCTTAAATAACTTTTATCGAGCAACGTAAAATATACTCATTGAAAATAAAAGTTGCGGCTAACGTAAAATTTTTTTATCAGAAATAATTATTATCGAGCAACGTTTAAAATGTTCATCAACAAGTACACTCACAATATTATGACAATAACGGAATGTATTTTGTTCAAGAAGGATTCAGTGCAATAATTTTTAAAAGAGTAAACATTTAAAATTCTAAGAAATCTTATTTTTAACTGATTCTAACATTCAATAAAAAAACTAAATACACATCATACTGATTTTCTGTTGCTTTCAATATAGTCCGTTATTTATGTTATAAGTACCAAAAAAGTACATGTATAGAAATAACACACACACAAATAATCAAAATATGCTGTACGTAAAATTAACGAAAATTGCAATTGAAATTATATAAATATACATTTAAAATCAGTGGTGTAGTGGTTAGTACGTAAGACTATTAAACCAGAGGCCATATGTTCAATTTCAGCCAAGATCATGCGTGTGTTTTTCTTTATTTCTTATGTTAAATGCAAAAAGTTTATGTTGCCTTCGTGCAGCTAATTTACTTACTATGCTTTGGTCAGATGTTTGATACGTTGGATTTCAAACCCGAACGAGCCTTGTTTGATCCCAGTAGAAGTTAACATAACAAACAGTGAGTAAAAATATAAATTTAATAAAATAATAATTAAAGATACGAAATAATAAGCCTCTTAACATTTAAAAATATTTAGGGGACTTGGGTTTGATTATTTAACAGTGAAAATAGCAGAAACAATGAAACCTATTTTATTTTTACGGAAGCTGCTATTAGTTCTTTTGACAGTGAAATTGATCCAAACAAATAAGAAACCATTAATTGTTTATGGTTTTAAGTCTGTTAACTTTCTAATATTTAAAGTTGAATAAACTCTTTGTTAAACTTAAATGAAAAATAAGTAGACCGGTTTTTGATTGAGTTTTAATTTATTTTATATTGCAATTTCAGTTAATTTTAAGTACGGAATATTTTGAGTGTAATAGTTATGGACAACAGAAAAATATTCTTATTAACCATAACTGTTATAGGAAGATTAAAATTATATTCGTTAATAATAATTGTTATTACAAAATCAAAAAAATTTTTATTGTATTTTAATAATTGAAGGGAGGTGGGGAAAAACGACTTCAGTCCAGTTTTGTAACAAAACGAGCTTTTAGCGCCATCTAGTTGCATTGTGGAAGTACTATAATATGACTGAGTCGAAAAATGGCTATAGTGACTTGAGTCCATAGAAATAAGCATATGAACATCCACCCTGCTGGGGAAAAACGACGTGAGTCCGAGCGCGCCATGGGAAGAACGTCTTCAGTCCTTTTATTGCATTTTCATTTTGTGTGAACTACAGTGATCGGCGATTGCACCACCCAGCCTGTTCTTCGATTGCATGACCCAATCTGTTCATCGATTGCATCACCCACCCTGTTCTTCGATTGCATGACCCACCCTGTTCTTCGATTGCATGACCCAATCTGTTCATCGATTGCATCACCCAATCTGTTGTTATCAATCTTATCTTCTCGTGTTTTGTTCTAGTTCATACGTCGTACCGTACCTTTCACTTTCTCTGTACACTTTACTGTTTTTTAAACTTGTGCGATTGTGCAGTATTACAGTGCAATGGACAGTGACAGTGACAGTGACTTGTTTGTGTCCAGTGAAGAAGAGATAGGACCGTCGAGCAGTGGAACGAAAAAAAAAGAAAAAAAAAACAGGAAGGGTTAGAGATGTAATGAAAACCTTGCGAGCTACCACCCACGAACTTGGGCCTGATTTGTGAGCCAGAACGCCGAAGAATAATACTCGAATTTAACGATTTGGGGGACACCAATGCTCAAAATGCTTACCTTGGTGGTCTTATTACTGTTCTCCCAGTCATGCGACGACGTCCACGAAAGAATGAAGATGAGGCACGAATTAATACAGCTTCATTCAGCTATCGAGTTAGGATTAGTGAGAATGGAAAAGTCCGCGATGTAACAGTTTGTATAAAGGCTTTCATATCCTTGCACGGAATTACAGATCGACGAGTCAGGTATTGTTCGTGACGGAAAATCGCCAACTGACAAGCGCGGAAAACATGACGTACGTCCACTTAAACTGAGCGATGAGACAAAGGGAAAGGCGATTGACTTCATCAAAAGTCTGAAGGGCCGTAAATCCCATTATTCATTGAAGGAATCGAGTAAAGTATATTTACCTGATACTCTAAATATATCTAAGCTACACAGAATGTATATTGAGCAGAACCCCGATCATAAAATGCAGTATGAATCGTTCCGCTGCATATTTGAAAATAATTTTAACATTTCATTTGGTTATCCGCGCAAGGATACATGCAGCACCTGCGATACAATGAAGGCTGACATTTTTTCTCTAACTGAGAAATCGAAATCAAATCTGGATGGTCCGGACAAAGAGAGGGCACAGCAAGAGCTAGACAATAAGCTAAGAGAAAAAGAACTTCATCTGAAGAGAAGTGAGCGCTTCTATAAGCTGAAGAAATCCTATCGCAAACGCTGTATGAAATCGAAAAGCATGGAAGCGATCACAATGGACTACCAAAAAAACCTACCAACACCAAACATAACAACGAACGACGTATACTACAAACGTCAGTTGAATTTTATTATCTTCAACATCCATGTTTTATCGAGTTCGCAAGCTGTATTCTACACTTACGACGAATCTATTGCTCGAAAAGGAGCTGACGACGTGTGTTCAATGATGTACCACTTCTTTTGCCACATTTTGCCAATTGAGGTTAGGGAGCTGGCAATTTTTTGTGACTCATGTTCTGGGCAAAACAAGAACTTTACAGTTATACGATTTTTACACTATATGGTTGTGCAAAAGAAACGATTCGAAACAGTGAAGGTTTTATTTCCGATACGTGGGCACTCCTACCTTGAATGCGATCGGAACATGTCTCTCATTAATCAAAAAACATATACAGAGACGCCAGATTACTGGAGGGAAGAATTCAAAAGCTGTCGTGTAAAACCAAACCCATTCCAAGTAATCGACTGTGGACAAAATTTTGAATTTCTTAATTGGACGGCCTTTCTCTCTTCACTATACGCAGCAAAATGCCCCTTCCCTACCCGACCGGTCAGAATGCTGAAAGTCGAAAATGAAAACCACAGCAAGATTTTCCACAAGGGAACATTCACAGGCATTTACCAACAATCTCCGTTGCTTGCGAAAAGCACATCAAGAAAGATAAAGACAAACACAGCTGTGATGTTGACCAAATTGTACCCTGACCAGATACCTATCAAAAAGGCAAAGCGGGATGATTTACAAGCTTTTACATCATTCCTTGTAAGACCAGAAGCTAAGGACTTCTATAGACGTTTGACATACATCAATCAACCAGAAGAAAGTGAGGACGAATACGTTGATGACCCACCGATTGACGCCTAATGCCAGGGAAAAGTGACATCAGTCCGTATATTTTAGAGAATATTTTGAAATTATTGTGGAAAATGTCATCTGAAACTTATTTTGCTTTGTACGAGTTGTAATAAATATATTTCTGATCAAATGCTGAATTTTGAATATTTTTTTCATGAGTCTGAAGTACTTTTTTTAGTTGGGAAACTTTAAATTTGATTTTTTCAAATTCCATTTGGCGTGACTTAGGTCGTTCTTCCCCAGCACTCTTCAATTATCATCCAATTTTTTTACATAAATATTATAACAGTTATGTCTCTGATTTTTTGTGTGTTTAATTATTTGCTTCGTCTCTTATACAAAATGTATGTGCTTAGAAATTACTTTTCATACACACAAATATGTAAGTGTGTTGAGTGATTTTAACTTAAGTAAAACATTAAAATCTTTGGACGTGGCTATAAAAGAATTTAGTAAATACTCTGCTACTCTAATTAAACTTGAGGGAATTATGTATTAAGGTTTTGTTTAATAGTTTTACAAAATCTAATAATACTATTGCTAACGATTTAATTAAAAATCTAAGGATTATATTTAATGACAGACGAATTCAATTATTTTATACCTCCACTCAGGAATATTTCCTTCTAGCAACAGTATTTTGAAATACAGTACAAAAACGGAAACTAAGGAATTCCGAAATAAACTTTTTTTGCTGAGCTTTGCCAGCATCAATTATAAGAATAGTAATATAAGAAATATAAAATAGTAATATAAGAATATAAGAAATATTTTAAGAGAATTAACCGCAACAATTAGAAGTGTCAAGAATTTGAAAAAAGATTAACACAGGACTCTAATGGCAAATGGAAATTTTATAAGTTTAGAGAAATCCAGGAAAAGGACTGAGAAACTAGATGTTCTGTATTATAGATTGCTTTCGACTTCTTCAACATCTACGATAAATGAAAGGATTTTTCAAGCCAAGTTTTATCAAAACTAAAGAAATTATTTTTCTGAAAGATTGTTTTAGAAGATCTCCTTAAACTATTGAAATAACTGATATAATGATCTCACAAAATTTTTAATTTATTAATGAGTACATATATATGATTTTTTTCTTGATTAAGTTCAAGAATTGTTATGTTTGTTATGTTATTGTTTTTTTTACCAATAAATTCAAAATAAAAGATAATTTATTCAATTTTATTTGCTAAAATTACTTGATATATGAAAAACTTCATTGATCGGTTAACCGGTTAATACCGCAATTAACCGATTATTAACCGATTAAGCCAAAAGCTAGATTAATTAATCGAGCGATTAACCGATTAAAGCAGAAACCCGATTAAATTAATACCCTACTAATTACTAACAATTTTAGTTTTAAGATTTTAATTTACAATTGAAGATTCAATAAATAAATTTAGAGCTTAAAAAAAACTACATATGTATCTAAAAATCGTAAAATTTAGGGCAAAAATCTTTAAAGTGCAGTTTTCGAGCTTAAATCGTCAAAATGACGATAAATCGTCGAATACTGCAGCTATGAATACGACCAGAATTTTCAAGTAAGCCATTTTTGAGAGCGGTTAGCGATTTTTACATATCTTTGAATGAACTTGTTTCTTAATTGCTAAATTTGATGGAAAAATAACAAAATTTTTTAGAATTAAATTGTGTGGATAAAATCGGCTCAAGCTGTTAATTTTGTAAATGCGGCTGACAAAAAAGGCCCGTTCCAGCCGCTCCATCGGCGGGAGATTGATCACTGAAAATAAAGCCGGCGGCGGCTGCCAGCCGACTGTGAGCCGCATGAGTTGAACCTCTGCTAGCTTAAGCCATGCATATTTTAGTTGGGCCTAAAACTTAGGGCCTTATTTTGTAAAACGCAAAACCAAGCGTTGATAAATTTTGTATGGAAAAAATGTAATTTGCAAAAACAAAACACACACAACATTTGTCAACGCTAAGCGTTGCGTTTTACAAAATAAGGCCCTTAATCTATTCTTACCGCCAGTTTTTTACTTGGTAATTCAATGGTTTTTAAACTTACATAGGAAATTCATTTTTATAGACCATATTTAAATAGAACTTATATCTCCAATTTTGTACATTTAAATTCGATTTAAGTTTTATAAATTACCATATGATTTAGACTGCTTGTTGTTCTTGTGGAAACAAAAAAATTGTGGCCGCTGACAACTCAACTTTTGTTGCCAAGCAATTTGGGCTTTCTTTGTCTATATTTGTCTTTTTGTGATTTTGTAGACTGTTTTTATTCGTTTAAAACATTGCAGAAGCTCTTCATTATTCTTTATTTCCTGAATGTAGAAAAATGCATTTTTTGGAATTTTTCTTTGTTTATGTTGAACAGCTGATTTTTTTGGAAATTTAGGGGAAATTTGTGATATTTTATGGTGCTACCATATTTTTGTCACAATTAAATAAGAACAACTAAATACGACTGAAAAACAGAAGTTGTATTTAATTACAATTTAAATTTGTATGAAAATTAACTAAATAAATATTTAATTACTAAGTCAAAAACTGGACGTTAGTTTCTCAAATGGAAACCGTTAACGATGTTATCCAAAAGATAAAATCGAGATTTAGCTCGGCTATATTAAAAAATAACGGATTTTCTATAGTATAAGATGTAGCTGATATTTTGAGTGGAAAAAATGGTTCCAGCTCGCATAGAAAACATGCTAGAAAACAAAAAGTACATTTCAATTCTCATCTAGACCGTTTTGTATATAAAAATTTACATAAAAAATGTTTAATTCATTGCAACTATGCTCTTAAAAATAACTCCTTTTCGTATTAAAATATGTAACTGCTTATTTTGATGACGTTTCTTACTTTATTGAAGAGGCTTAAATGTACATACATAGTTTCAAGTCCTTTTTAGGGTTTTTTATTTTGTTGTCGTACTCATTACCAGGGCTCGGACTTTCATGCAAATGCATGTTTTTTGTGGTGATAGATAAAGATGTACTGATTAATTATCTATGCGAATCATCAAATTTTAAGTAGTTTGGTATCGATTCGTAGTTGCATATTTTGGTGGTAAGTGCATGTTTTTGCATATTTTGGCAATAACTGCATATTTTTGGAGTTATAATTTTTTAATGCATATTTCCCAATTTTTAAAAGAAATATTTATAGGCCGATTATGCATGGCAACCGATCCTCAGTTGGATTGTCAGTTGCTAAAATGATACTACTGACGGCAACTGCCAACTGAGAGCATTCAATTTCAGTTGCTATTTAGCGCCTTTCTGGCAATCATTAATTTTCAGTTGCCGACTGACAGCTCAACTAAAATTTGGTTGCATTAAATAATAGACCCAATTACGGTTGTTTTATGTTTTTTCTCTAATAATAATAACAAATTAAATTAAATATTTTCATATTGTTTTAGTTTTGGTACTTTGCTCGTAGGTAAATGCATATTTTTGCGCATATTTTTAATTTTTAGGTGCATTTGTTAAGCGCTTAAAATCAATTTTTAGATGCATGATAGTCCGATCCCTGCTCATTACACTTACTTGTGTTTTCTAATTTAAATGCTCCGATGATTAAATTTGCCATTAATGTTGTGAGAAGGGGTACAATTAAAGCATATGAAGTCCGAATACCTGTTCCTGTTAACGCAGCTGACAGTATGCCCCAGAAAAAGCTTGTGCCTATTAGCCGGGCTTGGGTTTGTAACGCCAAACTTAGTGGAGTCTGTAAAAAATTTAAAAATACAAGTTATGGACAAGTAAATGAAATGTACTTACATTTTGATTGCGATTAAAAATAAAATGAACCACACTCTGTATGAAGACAGTTACTAAACAATATGTTGGAACGCACAAAAATACATTTGAATACCTGTAATAATAACAAAAATTAATGGTGATAACTGCATATATGTACATACATATCGTGCTATGACCGCCAAAAAAGCTTAAGCGCCATAAAGTAAATTTTACAGGAGAAGTCTTTTTTAGTTAACCTTGGTTTAAATCGAAGTAGAGCCCTTATATTGGCTACATAGGATTGTAGTGGACTGTTATATGTAATGTTAATAGTTTTAATAAATTTCCTATAAGACAACGCATGTTTGTAAGGGTTAAGATATTTTAAGATATTATTGATGCCATGAAAAATTAATTAATTTAATCAAACTATTTTAAAACTAGTAATTATTATCTTTATCAAGCTGTTCTTTAACCGTTTCATTGATATCCTTGCAGTTTTTGACACTAGTTTTGCTGTATTTGCAAAAAAGAATTTTAGCTTAAGCGACATTTTGCAGTTACAAAAAAAATGTAAACAAATTAAACATTTAAATGGAAAATGCACTTAAGCTAAAATTTCTTTTGCTGTATTTCCGTAACGGTACATGGCAGGACTTTGAAACTTTGACAGATAGTCCGATTTATCGTAAATAATCGATTTTCGTCCAAAAACTATTTTCGAAAAGCATGTCGCTTGAGCTTTTTTGGCGGTTATGGCTCGATATGTATGTAAGTCAGGGCTGTCAGGTCCTTTTTATCGCGCTCCTCAAATTTGAAAAAATATTTCCCTGAAAAATCACCTGCTAAAAGGAAAATCACCCAACAAAATCCTCATGACAAAAACATATTTTTTAAAAAAAATCTAAGTTTACACGACGAAATATTTTATGAAATTTGTTGCATGAATTTTTTTTATGGCCAGGAAAGAAATTTGGTATAAAAAGTGGTATGAAATGAATGTTTAGATGGTTCTCGTCAGTTTCTTTACCCTATTTGCATCTCCAAAGTTGCAAGAAGCAAATGAAAATGTTTCATGACATATTTCAACATGTAAATTTAGTCTATATTACTCACGGATTTATATATTATGTATCAGGCGATAATTGTTAGCACATACAAAGTGTTACGAAAGTTTGCATACGGCTGAAAATTTTTAAGTTTTTTAATATATTACACTATGTTGGGCTCCCTGCTGGTAAAGTTAATTCGAGTACCCCGAAAACAATGGCGTTAGCCGTTTTTCGAAATTAATGTTCGTATTCGCGATATTCACGACTTAAATTTTTCGTAGTAAATTACCATAATAACTATTTTTTATACTTTTAGAATAATTTTTAAATTTAAATTTAGCTAACTTGACTATCTACATATGTACAACATCAAGAATCTCTTGATGTGACTTTTTTCGCAAAAATTAAACGTTTTTTTAGGAAAGAAAAATTTTTTAATTTTTAGGTTTGCTAAAATCGATTTTTACGAGGAACATTACAGTGCCATTTTGTTTTACGTAAGTTTAAGAGAATTTAAATGACTAAAACTGGAAAATTTAAAAGGTTGCATTATACAACATTTTTGCGAAAAATGTAAAATTTTTCAAAAAAATAAATAAAAACCAGTGTCGTGTTTTGTTTCATTTTTTTAACCGATTTAAATTCGAAAATTTTCGCAAAATTTCAAACATATATAAATAACTTTTAAATAACATATAAATTGTATATCGCGAATGCGTGCGCTAACTTCGATAAACGGAAATCAGCGTACTCGAATTATCTTTACCAGTAGGAGGCCCAGCTTGTTAAAGAAAAAAAGTATTTAAAAGATCATACAAACATATACAAAAACTTCTCCAAAACACGAAGATTTATCCAAAATGAAAAGACTGATCAAAAACAAAAATACAAAAAATTTTGAAACCACTTACTTAAAAAATATTCTTAAAAATATTAAGTTATTTCCAAAGTGAACCACATGAACTCCCCTAGTTGAATTCAATAAGCCTACTCTTTCTAACAAACTGTATTCTGTAGGAAGATGCAGTCTGATTTCATTAACTAGCTTTATTTTCAACTGAGCTCAGGCGAAAAATTAAAAACTGTATATTAAGCACGATATTTCACTTTTACATATTGAAACAAGACGAAAACTCAGAAACTTTTGTATAAACTAATTAATGCAAAAACTACACCGGCATACAAAAACAAAAAAAGTTGGCCGTACATAGGACTAACCCCACCTATGTACATCTATTCCGATTAGCTGAATCCGAATTATATTCGATATAAAAAATAAAATAGGTTTTATATTGAATATATAGGTATTTTGTTTGTTGTGCTTTGTATAAGTTTCTAAGCCTACTACGCTTTTGTAATTCTCAAATGATTTTGAAAGTTTGTGAATAAGGTAAGAGGTTTGAAGCTTTTCAAAACTATGGTTGAAGCCTACTGATGATTTGGGAAAGCACCATTAAAATGTTAACGATAATGTTAAACTTTCAGATAAAACTTAAGTTCAGGAAAACTGAGAGTTACTAAACTTTTAAATAAAATTGATATGACTGAAATTTGTGTTACTAGGGACTAGTACTTTATTTGGGGTCCAAACCGTACGTATGTTAAAAATATTTTAGAAGAAGTAGCTTTGATTTTAGATCAAAGGAAAGAAACTTTTAAGGAATTTCCCCAAAAACCCCAATGTATTTTTTAATTAACACCAATGAAAACCCCGAACCCCGAATTAAAATTTGTCATCCTTTTTTGTGCTGACAATTCCCCTAATTCTGGGATTCAGAACCCCTAAAATGGCAGTCCTGATGTAATTACGTATGTACTCGTATGTGTGTCAATTGCAAACTAAATGCCATGGTAGAATAATATACAAGGTAGCCCTAGAACGCCAGCTGATTCTTTTTTATTTGCTTGTTCGTATCACGAAAGCAATCAAATGTTGTGTATATGTTAAATATCTACGTTGCACACACAATACCACACGTATGTTTGCTGCTTCCCAGCGGGAAAACTCAGAAGACCTTCTTACTTCAGGCCTTATTAAAGGCCTGCTTGCAAAATTTTTTATTCAATTATCACTCTTATCTAACTGCTAAAAAATGCGTCACAGAAGACCTCGGGTCTTCCGAATAAAAGATAAGATACACATTCCACATTCGCTTCTATGAAAAAACCACTAAAATGTATTTTTTCATTTTATTTAAAAAAATTCTTATATTGAGTAATTTCAAAAATTTCCTATAAGGTCTGGATTTTTACCCTGTCCGATGATTATAATGAAATTATACATACATAAGTATATGTATATTCTACTCTTATTCCTCTTACGGCTATCAATGCTAAGCTTGGGCATTAGAGTGGGTCGATTTATTTTGCAAGAAATCGTATATCGGAAATATAATCTACGGACAATTCTAAGAACTTTTCACCAAGGAACACCAAGGTCGGAAATGAATTTCTATGCCGCGCAAATTGAAATATATATTTCATATGGATTAAAACAAATAATACCAACAAATAACACCAACAACCCAGTTCCCCTTGGACTTCCGGTTCGCAAAATATAACGATTAGAGAATATAGAATTCAACATAAATATACCAAACCGATTTTACAAAATTATGTATATATTTAAACCTACTTACAATAGGTGTTCCATTGTGGTGTCAAATTAAAGGGCACAAACGGCACTTTAAAATGGAGTATGTTATGATTTTATTTCTCAATCTTCAGAGGTAAAAGTTAACCGGCGTTTTGTCTCTAAAATTTTACCTTTTGCCCCTTTCGATTTTTATAAACTTGGTATAAATGATGGTATTAGTGCAAAATCTTGATTCAATATACTTTCTTGTTCACGAATTATAGCCACAAAAATATACTAAAACGGAGTTACAAAATTATGTACACATATATTAAAGGTGACAGGTAATATGGTCAATGGAAATAAAGTCAATTGACTTTATTGCGTTTTCGAAAACGAAATAAAGTCATTTGGCCTTATTGCACTTTCAAATATTTAATTTGCATAGCATCGCGATATTTCGCAATGAATAATAATCTGAATGTACCAATTCAATATTGGTATCAATTATAAGCCATTTTTTATTAGTATTTCCATTATAATTACTAATTTTAATAAAGTTAATTTTATTACTAAGTTTCTCTACGTAGCCTGCCTTCGGCCGGGCTTAACGGTTTCCCCCTCAGTATATCGAAAAGCGGCTACGCTGATTAAAAATTTATGCATAGCCGGCCGTTGGCCGGGTTTAAGGGATTTTCCTTCTTATTATATCGAGAATCGGCTTCGCTCAGCTAAGATTTTCTGCCTAGCTAGGCTTCAATAGTGGGAGATATTTATTCGACAAACGCAGAAAAGGAAACCAATACACACACATTCACATTCCATTTTAAAGTCCATTTTGTGCCCTTTAATATGACGCCACAGTGGAACATTTAGTGTAAGTAGTAGAAATAATTTTGTGATGTCGGCTTAATAAATTTTTTTTACGTAATTTTTATTTTGACCTGAAAAAGTCTGAAAATTTTTATTATTTCAGGTTTTTAGTTCAATATTTGAAATAATGTAAATTCCAATTATTTGATTAAGAGTGGAGTGTTGGAATATTCATATCAGATTAGCACTACAGATTTCGACACCGCTACACTGTCTCATCAGCGTTCTTGTTCACTTTTACCACTTATGAAGGTGGATGCTTTTTACAAGGAAACATCAGCTATTTAACTAATTTTTGTAAGCAAATAGAATACAAGACTTTTTTCATGTAAATTCATGCATTCTTTTTTATTGCGACTCAACTTAGTTTGCCGAAATTTCCCTATCTGATTAATAATCCAACACTCACAGGCTCTTATTATTTTTTGTTTTCGGTTTTGATGGGCATTTTATTAATACCTACAATCAAAGCTTTTTGTGTGTATGGTTTAGTGCATGGCTTAGACAGTAGAGCTGTGCAGCAAGTTACTCGAACACGTGAAGTACTTATGAAATGGTAAAGCATGAACACACCAATTCGAAGTATCACAACAAAAAAAGTACACATTTTATATAATAACAAAGTTGTACAATAAATGAACTTGTTGTTCTTCTCTTTGTTTGTTCTCTTTGTGGGTTCAAATCACTGAAACTTATTTTTTTATGTGTTTCTTTTAATGTTAATATTACTTATTTTTCATAAAATATTAAAATTAATAACAGAAAAAATAGATTATAGCAAATAAATTAATAGTAAACAAATAAAAGCACTAAAATAGTTATTTGGGATACAAATAGAAATATTGCAAAAAAATTTTTAGAAAATCAATATTTTTGAGCTCAAATGATTCTAAATTTATATTTGCATAAATTAATACGAAATGAACTGCATATAACCTAAAAATTCATGTTTAAGAATACCAATTTTGTAATATACTTTTTGTACAACTAATACACGTAATCTCAACAAATAGGTATCTGGTACAAACAAATATGTGTCTTTTAGATCTTATTAAAGCTGTTTTTAGACCATTCTACAAGCTGTTCGACTTCTGCACAAAATGCAAGCCTGATACAATGTGCTGTTAATGCTTTTTTAACTTTCATAAACTCGTGAGATAGTGTAAACTTGTGAGATAGTGTAAAACAGCTATAAGGGCTATAGTATTATTATCAGCCCTTGTGAAGTTTTATTCCGATAGGACAATCTGTTTAGAAATGGCTGATTTATATTCCAAATATTTTGATTCTGTCCCACTGTATACTGTAATTTAAACAATCATTACACTACTATACTTATACACGAAGGTTTTCCTTTCAGTATACATACATATATTATAAAAATAATGTAGAGACTTTTTAAAACTGCAAGAGAGATGGTTTTGCCAGTCAGTAATGCAATTTTATAACATTCTTTAATAATCTTACTTACCATGTCATTGCTTTTCCAGTTACATCCAAGTCATATGCAATAGCATAACAACAAGCACATGATGATACTAAACTAATCATTTTAATAAGAAAACCCAAAAATATTTCGTATCTTAAGTGTTTTTTGTTGATTCCTTTTGTGGCTCTAGATAAGATGATATACGGCAACAAAACTGAACAAATTACAACAATGTAATTAAAACCCTTTGCAAAGTCTCCAGAGTATGTGACGAAATAAAACCCAAATATGTCAAAATAGACAGAGGTTCCATCGAATTCAGACTAAAAAGTAAAATTATAAATACATTAATATTATGTTACTTAAAATGTCTTATACACATTAAAAACAAATCAATTCATAAGCAAAAAAACAGAATTAAGTTTATATTATAGCATGTTTCCATTATGGTATTCGTAATTCGATCGTCCATTCGTAATTAAAAGCCGAAACACATTTAAAATTACGTACTTCGTTTGTGAGCGAGCGACGTCAGTGTTAAGTACTCTATTTCAATTATGCTCAGAGCTATAAAAATATTTGTGCCTTCCCTAATTTCACTGTGGTAGTCAAAAATTCGGACAAAGGTTCTGATAGTGGATCAAATATAATTTGGGGACAAAGAATCGAATGGCGTTCACTGTTTTGTCAGATTGGCTCGAGTTTTCGAGATATTGGTATTTTATTATTTTATTTTGTATACCCTATTCATTTAGGATCGATCTTATATGCAAATTATGTGAACAGAAAACGGTTATGTCCCTATGTTTACATAATATAAAATACAACAAAACAATAGCGGAAATCACTCTTGGTAGCATATTTGCACCTCTAGGATATAAACTATCATTTTCTGCTACAAAGAATGAGCGTCTTCTTCAAAAATGTAGGAAATACATATGTATATTATGTATAACTATGTATTTTCCAAATGTACCATAAAGAAATAACTACTCTTACTTATTTCTTAATTTATTATTTGAAGTATTGAAAAAGTAAGTAAACAGGCCTACTATTAGTTTGTATGTTCTTTTGTATTTTTCTATTAGTTTCTATTAGACAAGTTTCCTACAGTTTTTAGTATTGCATATCTGCTACTGTGTAGGAAATGTTAGTTTCTTATATTTTGTTCTTGTTATGTTGCATATTGTAGCATATATCCTAGACTTGCATGACCTGCAAGGTCTGCAATAGCAGTTTCCTACGAAGAGTGATTTCCCCTAATATACCATCTATCTTATAAATTTTTCTAGCCATTTTTGATGTTTTTTAATCTTGACAGTTTTCTTATAATTTCTTACTGTTATTATATTAATTACTGAATTTTTTACTCAAAATCAAGTTAATAATAAAACATATCGTTACTGCTTGATGTATGTATATAAAATATTCCAACATGATATTCGAATAAAAATCAGGAAAGTAACAAACAAAAATATCTGAAACGGTTATTTGATCAAGCGGTAACTATTTATTTTACAATTAACATGATTAATGTGCTGTTTCCATAATGCAAGAAAGTGACTTGAGTAAAAAATATGTATGGAAACAGCTCAGAAGACTGAGTGCTTTTCATAAAAATTTTACACAAGCAATGCTTGTTTGCGTTGTGGAAACAACACATAAGAGCAAAAACTTCAGTACGAAAAAAAATTTCAGAAAGAAAAAAAGTGAGTTCGCAACTTACTCTTGAAGTAAACACACGAGTTGATACTCTGTCGGTCAGTGAACAAAATAAATTTAAGCAATATATATACTTGATGTAATATAATAATTACTTTTTAATGTAATACTATATTCAAACTGCTATAGTTTAACGTGTTTCGGCAAATATATTAAGAAACTAAACACAGTTCTTCAAACCACAATTTTATAAACTTTCTGTTTACATCATTACGAATTCATATAAGGTGGTAGCAAACCGGAAGATAAACAATTTTTTTGTGTCTTAAATATTAATATTTTTGCGAAGTTATTAATTAGCATTTTACATGCGTACTTATGTACATTTTTCCATTTGAATTGAAAACTTAAACTAAAAACGAGGTTTTTAACACTTTTCAGCCAACACAAATCATAATTGAATTGTTTATTTCAAAACCCAGTCAAGCAAAAAAAATCCAAAATTGAGTTATTGGGCTATTACTGTTCTGTATAGGTAAATACATCGTTTAATGCAAAAAAAAAAAAAATTAAATACTGTCTTTATCTGATGGTGAAGCAAAGCCGAGAAATCCTTGTTTAGTGCAGAAAGAAGTCAAGTGACGGCGTTTGGCTGGTTTCTGCTCAAAACGGCGTTTTTTTGTCGTCGCGCTTGGTCAATAATTTGGCAACCGTGTCTGGAATTCACAGTTGTGTCTGAATTCCAGCTGCATTCCACAGCTGTGTCTGTCTTGCATTTTTCAGAAGTCGTTTGGTGTGTTTCTAGTTTTGTTAATGCTGAATGTGTTGATTACATTGTATTAATAATCATGTATAGTTCTGATGAAGAACCTGTTTCGAAGCGAAGACGGGGAGTTGTTAATAAAGAGACCTAGAAACGTAATATTGTTCGAAATGCTAGGGTCAAAGGACAAGGTTATGTTTCGCACTCCGGTAAGCAAGTAGCGGAAAAAGCCAAGCCTAGCCTAGACAGTTTAGCCTGTACGTGTAATGCTAAATACTCAAAGCAAACTAATCGTGAAATAATAGATGACACTTGGGACTATTTTTATTACCTTGAAAATAAAAATTGTCAGGACACATTTATTAAAACATTGGTTGAAATCAATGAAGCCAAACATAGAACTACAAAAAAAATCCAGAAGAAGAAAATAGCGAGGAAAACATTGTTGAAGGCAGTTTTAAAAGAAATCGTTGTTATAAATATAGCTTAAGGATTGGGGGAGAAAGAAAAATAGTATGTAAAAATGTTTTTACGAAGATTCACGGCATTATACACAATAGGTTAGAGTGAATTCGCAAGTTACTACTAGAAAATAAGCCACCGGATGATAGACGTGACCAAAACAGCAGTGGCAACCTGGAAATATTTGCATCAGAATCCATAACCATAAATCTAAGTTTGAGGTGAAAGAGACACATTATAAATTAAGAGACAAACATCGGAGTGACAATGCGAAGTGAAATACTGCAACAGAACTTATGGTTCATAAGAGACGTGCTAAGAAGTTTTATTCCAATATGACAGATGCTTTAAAAGATGAAGATAATGAAACTGTTGCATTGTGCTTCGGCTATATGCAAAATTTACCGTTGCCAAACACAGAGGTGCCGGATACAGTGAGAAAATTAGTACTGTACAGTGATGGTCCATCAGGACGAAATAAAAATCACACTGTTGTTAGATTCTTAATGAATTTGTGTGATAATGGAAGATTTGATAGTAGGTCCTTAATAAAATTAAAACATGTCGTACGAAATTTACGATAGTGAGGGTTGTTTGTTTCAGAAACCAGTCAAGTGCAATCTTTATATTATTATTTAAATATATGTCAATATAATTAAAAAAAGTTTTATGGTTATCAAACAGTTGCAGAAATTGATAACTTTCATAGGAAAAATATCAGTTTTGAAAAAATAGTTTTAAGATTGCTAAGAAGTTTTCTTTGATCTACTCAAAATCAAAAATTGTTCGCTTGACTGGTTTTTGAAATAAATAATTCAATTTTCAGAACACGCTTTTTGTTATCATAGAAATGCTACTACCATTTATAATATCGACTTTGTTTACATATTTTGCCGCCATTACAAAACGTTTTCAATAAGCACTAAACTGAAAAAATCAACTGAACATACATCAAGAACTACTTGGAACCCTGCCTTTTACTTGATTTTGAAAGAGTTTAATTTTGAAACACGTAAATTTTTTGACAATTGAGTATATGGGAAACATATAAAAATTAACTTGTTTGGCTCGTAAAAACTTAAAATTGCCATAAATATGGTAGTGTGAATTGCCTATAAATTCAAATTATTATTAAGAATAATGGAATATTCGAACAGTCCACTCTTAATAATAATTTGAATTTACATTAATTCAAATAATGAACTAAAAAGCCGAAATAATAAATTATTGTTTAAAATGCTTAAAAATACGCTTTAATAGCAAACGGAACTAAAAATTAAAAAATAGTTTTTAAGTATGAAGAGTTTATGTTCCAGCAATCAAAACAGTTAATTATGACTAAATAATTTTTAATAAGATTAAAATAAAAATTAAGTTATATGTTAACAAAACACTTCGCTTATAGTAAAAAAATCGTGGGGCGCTTGATATTAAATGTTACAATATATGCAAAATTGAACCCCACGCTTTTTTACTATAAGTGAACTATTTTGTTAATACAGAACTTAATTTTTATTTTAATCTTGTTAAAAATTAATTAGTCACAATTGATTGTTGGGATTGCTGGAACATAAACTCTTCATACTTACAAATTATTTTCTAATTTATAGTTCCATTTGCTATCAAAGCGTGTTTTTAGGTATTTGTAAACTATAATTTATTTTCTTAATTTTTAGTCTTAACACGATATTAAAAGTAATTATAATCAAAAGCCTCGATTATTAGCATATCTTATGTTTATACTATAGTTTATTTAAATACGGGCTGCTGTCAAGCTTGGTTTAACTGCCTGTTAAATAGAAGGCTCTGTTATAATAAAGACGTTTCACCAAATCCTATACAACAAAATGATTTTGTGTTGCATTCAATAAACTCGAATACCTTTATTACCCGTTACAAAATAGCTTCATACATTTATTATAGCATAATTAAATTGAATTACAGTATCTTTCGGTTATAGGCATTAAAAATTTTGCACGACTTTGGGTGCTTATAATCGAGAAATGCATTTATAAAAACTCGCTTATATGCATTGGCAGTGCTTATAAGTTAACTCGCTTATATGCTTCAGTGGTGCATGTATTTATAAAAAAAACTACAATGAGTAAACAAAATCCCGAATTTTGTTTTCAAAGCCTCGTACGCAGTTCCGCCTGAATTTAAGGTTCACAATTTTCATTTACTTCTACCAAAATTCATTTAAATTTCTTAATTACAATATACAAAACACAGAAATTTTTTTACAAGACGACACAAAATGTGAAAAATGCCTTGAAAAATAATTGTCTGAACATTAATTTTTGTTTCAGTTGACAGAAAAAATATTTTCGCTAACCCTCCGTCTGCACGTAGCAATTTTTATTGGCGGCCATTGTCAAATTCCATATGGAAAATTACACTATTTTGTTAGTTAGTATTTTCTAAATGAAGCTTGACCATTTCAGCAATAAAAACTGCTACGTGGAGACGTATGGTAGTATATTCAAAATCGTTTCATAGCTCTCTTAACAACAACCCTGCAAAAATCGCGACTAGTCTATACATGCGTGTAAGGACTACTCCATAATGGAACAGGACTAGTCCCAAACTAACCCAAACGTATGCATTAGACGTGATCCATTTAACATTGCGATGTCCTAGGACTGGATCACGTGGTCCAGCCTTGCATTACATCGGACTACCCCAAAAACTAGACCATGTAACTACTCCACGGGGCACCAACAGGTGCTAGTTTTGAAACTACTCTATGTCACTACTCCATGGTTCACAAACAGAAAACTAGTTTTCATTTTCACTTTGTAGTCTACGTAAATGATTTTCCCTCTGCTTTAATAGGTCTCCTTTTATGATGGAAGGTACACTGCATTTCTGATTTCTTATAAACAAAACTCACTTATATTTATTTTTTCGCTTTTACCAAAAAAATAAACTTTTAATTACAAGCATTCATTATAGCCACAAATAAACGTTTGTGCCATCAGGACTACCATATTGCTGGTAATTGATGATATTTTATGAAATAACATTCTTGGCAACACTACATTTCGTGCTAAGACACGAACATTTGTTTGAAAGTGGTCCATAGCTGCATTACATAGGACCATATTGTAACTAGCCCATATCAGCTAAAATGGATCATGTAGACCTATAATTTTTGCAGGGAAGCAGCATACTTACCAAGAAACACCTACATACATAGATAGGTATATACTTAACAGCAAACTTACAATCAGTGCTGCCATCTTAAGGGTTCTTACGCCAAATCAAGGGAACTGTAATCACAAAAAAGGATGCAAATTTTCATTTGGTGTTTGGGATTTCCATTGGAGTTATTTCAAAAATACAATGGGGTTTTTTGGGGAAATTCCTTAAAAGTATATATATATATATATATATATATATATATATATATATATATATATATATATATATATATATATATATATATATATATATATATATATATATATATATATATATATATATATATATATATATATATATATATATATATATATATATATATATATATATATATATATATATATATATATATATATATATATATATATATATATATATATATATATATATATATATATATATATATATATATATATATATACAAAAGCCAATTCCACAGGTCCAATTTTCAACCACTTTTTCGAGCATATGGGGCCGTATGTTGGCAATAACGCCACGAATGTTGGCTTCCAAGTCCCCTAACGTTTCTGGTTTGTTGGCGTAGACGAGCGACTTCACATATCCCCAAAGAAAATAATCCAATGGTGTCAAATCACACGATCTTGGTGGCCAATTGACAGGTCCATTCCGCGAAATTATGCGCTCATCGAATGTTTCCTTCCATAAATCGATTAACGGTAACTGACTCTCCAGCATTATTTCGGAAGAAGTATGGCCCAATGACTCCACCAGCCCATAGAGCACACCAAACAGTCAGTTTTTGTGGATGTAATGGCGTCTCAAGGGTCTCATGTGGATTCTCTTCACTCCAAATGCGGCAATTTTGCTTGTTGACGTAGCCATTCAACCAAAAATGAGCCTCATCACTAAACAAAATTTTGCGATGAAAATCAGCATCGAGATCAATCTCATTTTCGGCCCATACACCAAAATCACGACGCATTCATTGGTCTCGCGGCTTTAATTCTTGCACAAGCTGGATCTTGTAAGGTCGCAAGCCAAGATCTTTGCGCAAAATCTTCCATAAAGTTGATGGACAAAGCTCCAATTGCTGTGCACGGTGGCGAATCGATTCATTCGGGTCCTCTTCAACACTTTGCTCTACAGCGGCAATTGTTTCTTCGGTGCGCACTGTTCGACGTCTCTGCGGATGCGTATTATCACATAGAATAAACGTAGTGCGAAAACGATCCATGGTTAACCGAATTAATTGCTCTGATGGACGATTATGTCGACCATAAAATGGACGGAGCTTGCGGTAAACTTCGCGAACTGAACCATTATTTTCGAAATAAATTTGCACGATTTGCAAGCGTTGTTCTTTTGTCAACCTGTTCATGATGAAATGGCAAACCAAACTAAATATTAATCACTTGACAGCTGACAAAATGGCCGCCAGTTAAAAAAGTGATGCCAACTTAAAGTCCTATACCTCAATAAAAAACACCCAATATATATATATATATATATATATATATATATATATATATATATATATATATATATATATATATATATATATATATATATATATATATATATATATATATATATATATATATATATATATATATATATATATATATATATATATATATATATATATATATATATATATATATATATATATATATATATATATATATATATATATATATATATATATATATATATATACATATATATATATATATATATATATATATATATATATATATATATATATATATATATATATATATATATATATATATATATATATATATATATATATATATATATATATATATATATATATATATATATATATATATATATATATATATATATATATATATATTTATATATATATATATATATTTATATATATCTATATATATATATATATATATATATATATATATATATATATATATACATATATATATATATATATATATATATATATATATATATATATATATATATATATATATATATATATATATATATATATATATATATATATATATATATATATATATATATATATATATATATATATATATATATATATATATATATATATATATATATATATATATATATATATATATATATATATATATATATATATATATATATATATATATATATATATATATATATATATATATATATATATATATATATATATATATATATATATATATATATATATATATATATATATATATATATATATATATATATATATATATGTATATATATATATATATATATATATATATATATATATATATATATATATATATATATATATATATATATATATATATATATATATATATATATATATATATATATATATATATATATATATATATATATATATATATATATATATATATATATATATATATATATATATATATATATATATATATATATATATATATATATATATATATATATATATATATATATATATATATATATATATATATATATATATATATTGGGTGTTTTTTATTGAGGTATAGGACTTTAAGTTGGCATCACTTTTTTAACTGGCGGCCATTTTGTCAGCTGTCAAGTGATTAATATTTAGTTTGGTTTGCCATTTCATCATGAACAGGTTGACAAAAGAACAACGCTTGCAAATCGTGCAAATTTATTTCGAAAATAATGGTTCAGTTCGCGAAGTTTACCGCAAGCTCCGTCCATTCATGTCAATATTTTTCCTCCACTATTATTCCTCCACTACGACAAAAAGAAGTAGACTGCATGTTTCTCCAGAATAGATTTTATTAGCAAGAGTTGACTTATTGAGTTCATGTGGTTCACTTTGGAAATAACTTAATATATTTAAAGAATATTTTTTTAGCAAGTGGTTTCAAAAACATTTTATATTATTGTTTTTGATCAGTTTTTTCTTTTTGGATAAATATTTTTGTTTTGAAGAAGTTTTTTTATTTGTTCGCATGATCTTTTAAATACTTTAAAATAAAAAATAGACAAAAAGATAGAAGCATTTTATATTAATAGCACTCAGCATGAATTTGCATCTTTTTTCTTTAATTCCAGTACGCTGATTTCAATTTATTGAAGTTAGCGCTCGTATTCGCGACATTTGGGATTTACAATTTATATGTTAAAGTACTGTAAAACCATATTTTTGTAATTTTGCAAAAATTTTCGGATTTAAATCGATTAAACAAACACAACATAACACGACGCTGTGATTTTTTTTTCGAAAAATTTACTTATTTCGCAAAAAGTTTGTAGAATGCAAACTTTACAATTTTCGAGTTTTAGTCATCTAAATTCTATTAAACTGACATAAAACAAAATAGCACTGTAATGTTCACTCGCCAAAAATCATTTTTAGCAAAAACGTTAAAAAAAATATATTTTTTTTTCCAAAAAAAATTTTTCAATTTTGGCGAAAAAAGTCATATATATATATATTTATATATATATATATATATATATATATATATATATATATATATATATATATATATATATATATATATATATATATATATATATATATATATATATATATATATATATATATATATATATATATATATATATATATATATATATATATATATATATATATATATATATATATATATATATATATATATATATATATATATATATATATATATATATATATATATATATATATATATATATATATATATATATATATATATATATATATATATATATATATATATATATATATATATATATATATATATATATATATATATATATATGTTGTACATACATAATTAAATTAGCTAAATTTAAATTTGAAAATCATCCTAAAAGTATTAAAAAATCGTTTTTATGGTAATTTACGACGAAAAATTTAAGTCGAAAAACGGCTAACGCCATTGAATTCAGGGAAATTAATTAACTTCACCAGTAGGGAGCCCAACTTGCTAAATTTTGCGACATACATGGTGTAATTTGTTAAAAAACTTTAAAATTTTCTGCCGTATGCAAACTTTCGTAACACTTTATAAGTGATAAAAATGATTGCCTGATACATAATATAAAAGTGCGTGAATAATATAGACTAAATTTACGTGTTAAAATATTTTATGAAACATTTTTATTTGCTTCTGCAACTGTAGCAATGCAAATGGTGTAAAGAAACTTGACAAGAATCATTTAAACATTCTTCTCACACCACTTTTCTACTTAAATTTCTTCCCTGACCATTAAAAAGTTTCACGCAAAAAATTTCATGAGCTATTTCATCGTTTAAACTTAAAAATAAAACTTTTTTTAATGAGGATTTTCTTGGGGATTTTCCTTTTAACAGGGTATTTTTTGGGTAATTTTTTTTTTAATTTGGGGAGCGTGATAAAAAAGATCTGGCAGCCCTGCTTACGATCAAAGCACAACCATATACATTTATGTATATGTACAGTAAGTTTATATGAACTTCTTGCTGTCAATTTCCAACAGTGTTTTTGGTAGAGTGGCTGGTGCGTTGGATTTCAAAACAGAAGGTGCTTACTTCGATATTAGTTTGAAGTTAAAATCACAAACTGTAAGTAAAAATATAAAATAAAATAAACAACTATTCAATATATTGGAAAATATCAAAAGACTTTTGATTTTTATTGTACAATCACGACAATTGTGTGATGTAGTGGCAACATTGCTCTGTGTTATGTTTACTTTTTCACTGTCAGAATTTTTTTTTAAATATTGTGCAGTTTATTGCATAGTATTAGTCAAAATTACAATAATTTGTACAATAACATATGCAATAATATTTTATAATGGATGCAGTGTTGTGAACTATGTATTCATAAGCAAATAGCGCTGCCACCTCCTTAGAAAGCGCTAGATTTAAAAAATTTTAACAACTAATTATTTCCTGCCTTATTTATAAAAATATGCTATGTTTATTAAAGGTTTATTTGACAACTATTGTATAGATAGTTGTTAAATAAGCTCTTAATAAACATAAAATATTTTTATAAATAATACCGTTAGTTTATAGGACAGCAAATGCATGTTACAAACTTTGCACTATATGTCTTCAAAGCACATGAATCACTTCGGCATAGTTTTTTACATAAGAATCGACCAAAGGCTGAAAGTAGTTTATTGACGCAGTTTGCGTACTTCATTCTATGTCAGATATTTGATCTTGTTATATGCAATATTTAAAGTAAAATTATATCCGAGAATAATAGCCTTATAAAATAGAGCTTATGAAAAAAGATTGATGTATGTTTTAAACATTGGCAGTTCAATAAAAAGTTGATAACAAAAAAATTGAGGTAAAAAGCATTAATTATTCCAGGCATACAAGCGGCATATCCGGATATGCACAATTATACCAAAATATGTTTGTGCAATTTGGTAGATTTTGAAACAAAATACTGATAGCAATAGCTTGGATACATCTTCTTAAGATAAAAATGTTTAATTAATTTTTATGTCAAAGGCAAAATAAAACTGTTTTAATAACTAAATGTGAAAAAACTCTTGACAAAAGCGCCAATAAGCGATTTATTAAAAAAAGAGCTATAGAGAAAAAAATTCGACTTTTGCTTCATCAAATAGCACTAAAACTAGCTCAAAAGGCTCTAAGCTGGGAACTCTGAATTGATGGGCCGCTTTAGTAATTTTTCACTTCAAATGCGTACTACCAAATAGAAAATTGCCCAAAACTTAATTTCAGTTTGTTATTTTACACGTACTTCTTATTAAATAGTGAAAGAACTTTTTGTTTGCTGCTGAAAAATTGGTGCACAAATATTAATTTTTGGAAAATGTGCTTAACGTGTACCGTGCATATATGAGTATTTTTTTAATACATTTTTAAAAGATTTACATTACTCTACGGTGCATAAAAGCGAGAAATGCATGTTAGCGAAATGCAAATAATTACAAAGAATATTTATGGTTTTTTTAATACCAATAGAAAATTGCTCATGTTGTGATGCAAATAAACGTTAAATGCAAATAACCGGCGTGCATATAAGCGATAAATAATGTATACGTATCTTCATGATGCAGTAATAAAAATGATAGTTTTTATTTCTTATATATAAGAAAAACGAATTTTCCACATAAAATAAATATTTTTCATATATTTAATTAAATTTTCTTAGTTTTTTTGAACAAAACTAAATAATTTGTTCGCAACTCATGATAAAATCGGTAGAGCAAGCCATCCAGATATCTTCAATTAAAAAAATCTAAAAAAGAAAATTATTCATAGAACTTTAAATTTTGTCTGTTTTCGTAGTTAGGCGACCATAACACATCACAAATAATATAGTGGTACTATTTGGTGTTTCTATTGTTGCATAGTGTAATTATTGATTATTTTGCATAAGAAGTACACCTTCCCCCGCACCGAACCCCGCCATTATTTTACCTATTTTCGTATATTGTCTTCGAACTAACTCGTAGCAAGTTTTAAGACTCTTATTATCATTGCTTTTCTTAGGGTGCCCCTGTGGCTGACTGGTAGTGACGCTAGCCTGTCAGTCCAGAGGTCGTGGGTTCGATTCCCGCCATAGACCCTGGGTGTTTTTCCGCAGACAAGATGATCGCTTCGCGGGTTGTGTTTGTTCTTTCCAGATAGCACGTAATTACAATTTACTTTGTAAGTGGAA
>OY101447.1:76678049-76893264 GCA_956483635.1 Panzeria rudis | reverse complement strand
TATAATAATATAATATAATATAATATAATATAATATAATATAATATAATAATATAATATAATATAATATAATATAATATAATATAATATAATATAATATAATATAATATAATATAATATAATATAATATAATATAATATAATATAATATAATATAATATAATATAATATAATATAATATAATATAATATAATATAATATAATATAATATAATATAATATAATATAATATAATATAATATAATATAATATAATATAATATAATATAATATAATATAATATAATATAATATAATATAATATAATATAATATAATATAATATAATATAATATAATAATAATATAATATATAATATAATATAATAATAATATAATATAATATAATATAATATAATATAATATAATATAATATAATATAATATAATATAATATAATATAATATAATATAATATAATATAATATAATATAATATAATATAATATAATATAATAATATAATATAATATATTATATTATAATATAATATAATATAATATATTATATTAATATAATATAATATAATATATATATTATATTATATTATATTATATTATATTATATATAATATAATATAATATAATATAAATATAATATAATATAATATAATATAATATAATATAATATAATATAATATAATATAATATAATATAATATAATATAATATAATATAATATAATATAATATAATATAATATAATATAATATAATATAATATAATATAATATAATATAATATAATATAATATAATATAATATAATATAATATAATATAATATAATATAATATAATATAATATAATATAATATAATATAATATATATAATATAATATAATATAATATAATATAATATAATATAATATAATATAATATAATATAATATAATATAATATAATATAATATAATATAATATAATATAATATAATATAATATAATATATATAATTATTAATATTTAGGACACGAAAAAAAATTTTAGTTGCCGGTTTGCTACCACCTTTTATGAATTCGTCATGCTGTGAACAGCAAATTTATAAAATTGTAGTCTGAACAACTTTGTTTAGTTTCTTAAAATATTTGCCGAAACACGTTAAACTATAGCAGTGTGAATATAGTATTAAACCTAAAATAAAATTTTTATGCATTTGGCTGTTATTCTATAACCCAAACGTTGGCTCTGTTAACCGTAGTAATATGAAATTTTAATATTTCCTATTCTATAAAAATTTTGTTTTGAAACAGTTGTGATTTAACAGAAAAAATTTATGTGATTGAATAAATAATGTAAAATTGAACCAAAATCATGTTTACAGGCAATGTTAAAACTGTTAACTTCAACGATAGGTATTTTGTAGGTGACAAGGAAAAATATGTATGAGTGATTTTATGTTTGAAGTACTTAAACAAATATTAAAACATATTCTTAAAATTTTTTGCAACTTTCTTTCTCAAAAGAACCAAATTATTGGTCAACAAGTGCGAACTTTGCTGCCATCATCTGGGATGATGTCGCTGGCGGACTTCGTCTTACTCTCTGCAGGAAGGATGATTCTGTGTCTGGCTGTTTGGTGAGGTTTTCTTCGTGAGTTAATCACGTGATGGCTGTGGTTGCTACCAAAATCGCTGGGAGAGGTTTGGTTAAAGGACAGATGCTCGACCAGTGCTAGTGCCTGGTTAGACTTCGGTCTACCACATGTCCCTCTTTGTAAAATCTATTAGTAAAACCTATAGGTAAGATTTTTCGGAAGTGATTTTCAAGTTTCATTCGTAATTTTTGTGGCTATCGGTAGGTTGGACTGTCCTCTTTTAGAGGTGATAAAAATTTTTCAAATCGGGTTGCGGATTCCTGTGATATTGTGCGATTGTATTTTGGGATCGATTTTGAATTTTCGTGTCGATATATAGTACGTTTATACGCTCGACTTATTTGCAAATAAAAACGTAGTGCTGCCAAGTATGTATTTTTATTGTAACTTACTAACTCACGATAACAATTGCTGATTAACGCACTATTTGCAATTAAGAAGTTTGAGATGCCACCCTTACACATGATTGTTAATAAAAAATAATAATTAGATAAATATATTAATAAATAGACAAATATGCAGTGATTTAATAAACGACAATAAAAAAGTATTTGGCAGCATTTTACGTTATTATCTGCAAATAAGTCCTGCGTATAAACGTAGTAATAGACATTCATTTTATATACACATTGCGTGTGTGTATTATTTATTGTGTGTTTAATTTTTTGTGACTCCGCTGGCAAAGGGAGTCTCAAGGCCAAACTCCGGCAGTAAGGTCATACGTTTGTTGGTTGGTGCTGTGCTGCCGTGGTTTTGAATTGCGTGAATATTTCGGCGTTGCCGTTTTTGATTTTTGCAGGGAACTTCTGGGATTTTGGGTCCAGTTTTTCAGAATTCAGACCCGGTTCGTCTCGGCTTTTGAACCCGGTTTTTTTTAAAACCGTTTTTTCGGTTTTACCGAATTTGTTGCTGAACTTGGTGCGATATTTGGCTGACGGTTTATTGACTGCGTTTGTCTTTGACTGTTGGTTATTTTGCTGTTTAACTGCGGTAATTCCAACTATTTTGTACGGGTATATTAGTTTTTGCAGGTGGATAAATAATACTATTGTTTATGTCTGCGGGGAAGCGGAAGGGTCATATACCTGGTGAGAGTGAGTCAGAGGTGTCTGATGCGAAGCTTATCGGTTTGAGCGATTTGTCGAGTGTGGAGGAAGGTTCGAGGGTGAAAAAGAAGGGAATGAAGCCCGGTTCGCCGAAGTTGAAACGGGTGAATGATGAGAAGAATGTTTCGGTAGAAGGTGAAATGTTTCATTACTAGATGTTTACACATCTCCCCTGTGATCCGACTCACTTTATTATTTTATTTTAGCTAAAATAAGCTCAATATTTTGGACTTTTTACTAAAATGGCAATGTCATTTTAAACACTGTTAACATGCACATAACTATTTTGCGCGGGCCGTCGCATTATTAATTATTTTTACGTAATTTTTTATTTTTGAACTGAATAGGTAGGTATAAGTCTGAAAGTTTTATTATTTCGGTTTTCTAGTTCAATATTTTTGAATTAATGTAAATTCAAATTATTTTAGTTAAGAGTGGAGTGTTGGAATATTCAAATCAGATTAGCTGAACGAATCAGTACTATTGATTTCGACAGGCCGCTACACCGTCTCATCAGCGTTCTTGTTCACTTTTACCACCTATGAAGGTGGATGCTTTTTACAAAGAAACATCAGCTATTTAACTAATTTTTGCCAGCAAATAAAAATTTTTTGTTTTATTTTGTACTCATATTTTACATGAATTTATTATATGTATGTATATGTACAAGAATTCATAGACTTCAGTGTCGGTGTTGTATGAAGAATTTAAAATGTCATACATGGTTTTTGTATTAAATTTATTTATGCTCAAATGCTTGACCGCAAATTTGATTTACGTTAAAATATCCACAACAATGATTCTATTATATTGGCATTACTTGTTTTAATAATAAGTATTTATATTGAGTATTGCTTTGACAAAATTCATATATACTTGTTGGATATTCGTTTCCAAAATAGTTATCCCAATTAGTGAAAGGAAACTATTTCTTATATGTAAAAAATTTCAGTGACATGCAAAACTTTTCGAAAAAAATGTTAACGACACTTTTAATAGAAAACTGTTTATAATAAAAAAATAATACTTTCGGGCTAGCGCTTAATTATTTCTGAATTAGCTTTTTAATATATTGAAATAATTGTTTTTTAAAATCATTATTTCATTGGCCTTAAGTTTGAGTTTTTGTTTAAGCTCGGATCAAAAAGTCGATATGTATTCGAAATTATCCACTTTATATATTTAATATAAAATAAGCAATTTAAAAATTTTACAAAGCAAAAGCTTTTATTACGGTTGTCGTAGTGGTAGTCGAAATTAAACGACTTCAATGTAAAATATATAGCAAGCGTTGCAACATTTTAATCATATGACAACCGTAATAACACACCGACCACACGAGCAATTGTACTTGTCTTAATACCAGCAATAACACTGGCAGAACTGCGACGTCAATTGCCAATGTTCTTGCTTGTATTTCTTGGTAGTGAACACGTACAAATTTTAAAACATTAAATTGACAATTTTACTGATGAAGGTTGTGCGTTATTTACACTGTAATCTTTTATGTATGTAATTTATAATTATATAAATAATAATTTTTACATTTTACAGCGATGTTCTTTTAAAAATTAGCTTTATTGTTAATTTTTTTCACTTTTCACAAAAAAAAACTCAAATTCAATTGCCAATTTGACAGCTTGTGTTAAAAGATTATTGCTCAGCAATGTATTTTAACATTTGTTGCTGAATATGTACGCAAATATCTTGTGTTGGCAATCGAATTTGACGGTTGCCACGGCAATAATTGCCAAACTTATTGCTCGTGTGGTCGGGGTGTAAGGCAGAATTGCTGCCATCTTTCACGCAACTTTTCGGAAGTAGCCTAAATAATACATTAATATTTTGAAAATTAGTTTGGCAATTGCTAAGAACAAATTTAAAGTGTTTTACTTGAAAAAAAAACATTGGAGCAAATGATAATGAAACAAGCTTTATTGTCAGCTTTAATTCTATTAACTGTCGAAAAAATATCCCCAAAAAATACCCACGATTGTTTTAAATATCCAAAGAAAATCCCCTCTCCCCAAATGAAATTTCTTGTCCCAAAGTACTTGTAAAATCACCAAGTTTGGGGATAAATCACACTACTGGCAGCCCTGGTTCATGGTAATTTTAAAAATATACAAAAATGATAATACAGTTCAAGATATAATAATGTTTTGAAGTCAATATAAAATAAATATTTTTACATAAGATGGCCAAACTTAGATTGTATATGCCGCATGCCTTGGCGTCGGGCAAAATATATTATATCGCCAGCGTACAGAACTTGTGATATTTGGTATTTTTTGATGCGTAGTTGGCGTGTAGTGACACTTCTAGCTCGTTTTAGGCTTTGGGAAAATACGACCAAATGGTTAAATTTTTTTTCTCTCTGTAGGAGTCATGGGTTTGAGATCGGATTAAGTGGACTGCAACATGTGATATAGCATTATTTCGCAGTTATTTTATATAAATCGATAGAAGTTGCAGCTCAATTTCTTTTTACAACGACTTGACAGTGTCGATTTTGATTGTTTTTTAGGAGCTGAGTAATGCCATAGGGGCTAGTGGGTTGCAGTAATGGGAATTGAAGTTTATGATTTCGACCCGAGTTTGACTCGAAATAGTGCCAGAATGACTTAAATAGAGCCGAAGTTACATTTTCTATACTGTGAGTGTAACTTTTTGTTAAAACAAAGCTAAATTTACGCGTCAAAATAAAATGAACACTTTTCGGTATTCAATATAAAAATCAAATTTTATTAATTTTTAAGCTTAGATTTTGAATGTATTCTACACTATGCCACTAAAATCTGCGTATGATTTGATTTTTAGATATTTCTTAATATTAAGAGAATAAAAATAAATATTTGTTGTTATTTTTTAATGCAATATTATGTTTTTAATGCATGTAACGTATAAAGACTGCATTTTTTGTCATATCTAAATTTTTTAAAGAAAAATCAAATTTCCTGTTATTTGGCGTCCCACAAAAGACTACGGACGATTAAAGCTAAACATGGTTTTAGAGAAGATTAGTAACTTTTTAGACCATATTTTAAACTTAAAACCTCCATTCGTCTCTTGGCATTGAATGAGCAAATATTTCGCATGAACTTAGAAGTATCCTTTAACCATTCGGTGTTTAAAATGGGTTTCTATATTTCACTAAGGGCGACTAACATTTTGCAATATTTGCTTCAAAAAGGCTCATAAATAATTGGTAAATACTAAATCAGAAGATTGAGGGAACGTTCCAACTTGGATTTGACATTATACAGCAACAACTGCATTTCAAAGAACGGCCCACGCATAAGGCCTTAGTCATGCATGATAGTGTAACAGCCGTTTGATGCAGTTTTTTTGTAACCACTGCGAAATGGTTTCTTAGCATATAAATGGTCATATACGCATTCTTTGTTCCTTCAAGTAAGTGTAATTTGTCACCCTCATGGTTGATGAACCACCCTCATGTTTAACAGAAGCTTTTAGGTACTATGACAAAGCTGTGCACGTTGAAAAATTAAGTTCATGTTAATTTTCCTTTGTTCCTTGGAATATTACTGCCCAATTCATTCTGAATATAACGTTACAAACCTTAGCCTAATAATCAATTTGGATTTACAAAGCAAATACGTTCGAAATAATCATATTAATAAACATTTATTTTTAATCTCTTAATATTAAGAATAATCTAAAAATCACATCATCCGTAGAATTTAGTAGCATGGTGCACACTCTAATACACTTTTGTTGAAAATTAGGTCGATAATAGTCGGCAACACTTTACCGATTATTATCGACCTAAAATAACACACGCATTATTTTTGAACAATATGTTTTTACTAAAAAAGCGATTCCCTGCGTGCATGTTTGAACCGCGACCTCCTGACTGATAGTCTGACGTATCTACCATTCAGCCATAGCCGTATTATACTCATACGTTCCTCAAAATATGTTACAGTAGAGTCCCTCGGGTGAAAAATCACCCATGTGTAATATTTACGGATTTTGTAATGAAAATATTTGTTTTTTTTGATTTAATTCAACTTTTTTTATATACATAAGTTTTTAATTTTCAGTCTTCAATAAAATAATAAATTAAAGAATAAAAACAACTTAAATCATCCATTAAATTCAACCGGATGTTAATATCACAAACAAAAATTTAGCTTGATATAGTAAAAATAAAAAATAACCAAAAAATGTAAACAACTAACTAATTTTTCTCGTTGCAATTGCTGCATATAAAATATGCAATTTTGTGTTGCCGCAAATAAATTTTTGGCAGGTTGCACATGACGAATAAGCCTTCCTATCATTTTTCGGGCAAATTTCACATCGGGAACCCGAACTCAGTTTTCTTCTTTTCCCATTTGATGACGTAGTTTGACGTATGATGTCCACCAACGTAATTGCAGAATCTGACGTTGGTAAATGAGGACGCCACTGAATTTCCGCTTTGACTAATTCCATTCCTAGTTCACGAAGAAACAACCTCCTTTTGTGTAGTTTTCCTTTATTCTAATCGTTGTTCATTTCTTGCCACAAAACGTACGCATTTACTGCTGATATGTCAATCATATTGCAAAAAAATGCTTGGGACTATCGATTAGTTTTTCTTTTCACCGAATAAGTACCCACCAGCTGATCTAAGGTGTCTACCCTGGCTTTAGTTTTATTATAAAATGATATAATCTCGGGCAACTTATTTCCTTCATTCAATACAGATTTGTCATAATGAAGAGTACTAAGGGCGTTGACAATTTTGTACTTTTTTGGAACGTATTGCACCAGTGAAATCTTGTCGTTGAAAAAGAACATGCTAGAGAAAACTGCACGCTTACGAAGTTCTTGTTTCGTTGATTGCGGCAAAAACGTTTTATTGGACCGTACTGTGCCCACAATAGTGTTCTTTCTTTTTAGCAACTCAAGCGCAAGGTCATATGATGTAAAAAAATTATCACACGTTATATTTCGCCCTTTTAGATCTCTGATTAGGTCTAGAACCACTCTTTGGCTTTGATTTTTTCGGGTGCTGCATCAGGAGCTGACTTACCAGTGTATATTTGTAAATTCCATGCAAAATTTGTCACACTGTCACACAGAACCCACAGTTTTATGCCATATTTTGCGGGTTTCGACGGCATATACTGTTTAAATGAACATCTGCCTTGGAATCCCAATAGTTGCTCATCAACTGTAACGTTGTCATGTCGGATATAAATACGTTGTTGGTTATCTACCCCTTTATCCTGTGGACGGGTGAAGCTGCCCAAGCTCTTTGTAACCAAATTGTAGATTATAAACACGAGTATAAGGATTTTTAGAATACAATTATTATTTATTGCCTTGTACTTCAATGTTAAAATTCCTGGAATATAATTCACAATTATTATAAAGAAAACTTATACACTATAAATGTGGCTACTGACTTTTCATGTATGGCTACTCGGAGCGAAACTTCTCGATCTTATCAACTCGGGTGATTATGTTATATGAATGAAATATGATTTTTTTTTGTAAAAAATATGGCTCGCTATTTACGCCGCGTGGAATAATAAAAGAAAATTGCATTTGACAGTTTAATCGATAATAATAAATAGCGATAAAAAATGATGCACTTGCAGCGATTTCTTAGTGGCGGTAACACTCCCCCACAGTATGACGAGCTTGCCGATGACTTACTCCCTCAGTTTTTCTTCCGCTACGTCTAGAATCGCTAGTTTTGCAGCTGGTCTTTTTAAAATGCCACAAACTGTCAAAACTTTCGCCTTCCGTACTTGGCCATCCTCCGATGTGTTAACTTCTATGACCCTTCCCTTTGGCCACACGTTTCGTGGATTTTTCGGGTCAACCACCACCACTAAACTACCAACAGATATTGGTTTGGCCTTCTCAAACCATTTTGTTCTACAAGTTAAAGTAGGCAAGTACTCTGTCACCCACCTCTTCCAAAAAAGCTCCGCATATTGTTGTGAACGCAACCAGCTTTCCCTCAGCACAACACCATCGTTATCAAAAGAGGCTAAAGGTTTTAGGCCGCTTGAGTTGCCTAGTAGAAAATGATTTGGTGTGATAGCTTCTGCATTCTCGTTTTCTACTGGAATATACGTAAGCGGACTGGAATTGATAATATTTTCGACCTCAGCCATCATGCTCTGTAATATATCATCGCTCGGCGACCTCTGGATTTTAATATTGCAGAGTACAGTCTTTACCGATCGGACCAGTCTTTCCCACGCCCCTCCCATGTGAGGCGCAGAAGGTGGGTTAAAGTTCCATTTTGTGAAGGATGTTGTAAAGCTTCGCACCAGTTCGCTCTTGTCTACTTCCCGCAATGCCTCACGTAGCTCTCTATCAGCGCCGGTAAAGTTGGTCGCGTTGTCGCTAAAAAATTCCCGTGGTTGTCCTCGTCGCGCGATAAATTTGCGTATAGCAATAATGCAAGAGCTCGTGTTGAGCGAATAAACGATTTCGACATGGATGGCGCGTATTGTCAAACATGTGAATAACGCACCATATCTTTTTTCTGTATGCCGATTCACGGTAACAAACATAGGGCCAAAAAAATCGAGGCCTGTGTATGTGAATGGTGAAAGATATGAACCCAGTCTAGCGCGTGGCAGTTTTGCCATTTGTGGAAACGCTGGCAATGCAGTTTTAATTTTGCATAGCTGACACTGTTTGATGACGGACTTACAAACCGTTCGCAATTTCGGAATGTAAAACCGTTGCCGTAGTTCATTAACTACAGTTTCGTGGCTACTATGACGATATAAGTTATGGTAATGCCATATTAAGAGTGTTGTTAGCCGGCATTGTTTTGGCAAAACAGCCGGATGCTTTAGTTCCTCAGGGACGTTGGCATAATCAAGTCGTCCACCTACTCTCAAAACTCCCTCATCGTCCAAGTATGGTGACAATTTATACAAACAATTTGTTTTGCTTAATTTATTGTTTCGTAATAAACAATTAATTTCATGTTGGAAATATATACTCTGAGTATCTTTAATTATAGTTGTTTCTGCTTTACGTAACTCAGTTTGGGTAAGTTCTTCGTCACTAAAAGATTTGGTTTTATTTCTGAGGCGATAACAAAATCGGATAACAAATGCTGTTGATCTCAATGCTCTGCACCATCGAGAATACCTTTGGATATTTATAAGTGGTTCTATATTTTCTACAACAAAATGGCACTCTTTTAATTCGAGCTTTGATTCCTGAAAATTTTCATCAGTGATTGGCCATTCATTCTCTGGCAGTCTTAAAAATTCTGGGCCATTAAACCAGCGCCCTGTTGGGGATAAATCAGGTTTAGTTAAGCATTTTGTTGCTTCGTCAGCCACATTTGATTTTCCTGGTATCCAGAACCACTCGTTTATCTCTGAACTATCTAAGATTTCACTCACACGAACAGCGACGAACTGGTGATATTTCCTGTGGTCTGAACGTATCCAACTTATAACTGTTCGTGAATCCGACCAGAACATTTTGCGGCTAATTTTGACGGTATGATTATCTACAATATAGTTAGCGTAACGAGCACCAACAACGGCAGCCATCAGCTCTAGACGAGGAATTGATACAACCTTTAGTGGTGTTACTCTGGTTTTGGATCCGAGTAATGAAATGGTAACTTCCTCTCCACAGCGAATTCTGAAATATGACACAGCAGCATAACCGCTTTCGCTCGCATCCACAAATGTGTGCAATTGTACGTCTAGACTGTTATAATTTTTGAAGTTTTTTAAATAGCATCGAGGTATATTTACTTTACTTAAATTTGGTAGAAAAGTTAACCAGTTTTTCCACTTTACTTGCTGCTTTTCCAAAATAGGCTGGTCCCAGTCGACACCGCTGCGCCAAATTTCTTGCAGTACTATTTTTAGGTACATAAGGAAATTTCCTACGAGCCCTAAAGGGTCATATATGCTCATTAGTATTTTTAAAATTTCCCGCTTGGTCGGATTCTTTCCGCCTAAGAGGAGCTCGGTGTCTTTGACAGACTTTGACAGTTCAAATGTTATATTGTCTTGTGCTGGATTCCAAAATATACCAAGTACCTTTTCCGTTTCTACGCCTGCACTTACATTAAGGCAAATATTGTTCAAAGGGGTGGAAAAACTCAATTCTTTCAAAACGTAATCACTATTCGAACACCAGTTCCTAATTCTGAATCCACCTTGACTATGAACAAAGCGCACACTTTTGGCAAGCTCAGTGGCTTCCTGAGGTGTGTCTGTTGAAGCGAGAAAATCATCAACGTAGTGGCTGTCAATTATAGCAGCTGCGGCTAGGGGGTATTTACTTTCAAACTTTGTCGCGTTAAGATTTTTCACATATTGCGATATACAGGGGGCACAGGAGGCACCGAATATCATTACCCTCATAACATATATATCGGGTGCTCTGCTATCGTCACAGCTACGCCATAAAAACCCTTGAAAATGGCTATCTTCATCCCGTATGTAGATCTGGTGGAACATTTGTTCTATATCACCACAAATCGCGATTTTTCTTTGGCGAAAACGGAAAAGAATGGTCGCAAGAGATGACAGCAAATCCGGCCCCTTAAGCAGCATAGAGTTGAGTGATATGCCATTCACCTTCGCTGCCGCATCCCAGACTATGCGGGTTTTATTCGGCTTATTTTTATTAAACACTGGAAACATCGGCAGATTCCACACGTTGTGTTTATTAATTTGATTATCGTCAATTTTGGCTATGTAATTTTTCTGTAAATATTCTGATATGGTTTTCTCAAAATGATCAAGTAAGCTTTTATTGTTGCTTAATGATTTTTCAAGACAAACCAGTCTTCTTTTCGCCATTTCGTAGCTTGGTGGCATGGTAATGTCGTCGTACCGCCACAATAAAGCTGTCTCGTAATAGCCATCATGTTTTTGAAATTTTATCATTATTTCCATATAATGTAATGGGTATAATTTTAAACAACATCTGATTGCTTTCATTCCCATTGTGCGTTGCATGTAGATTTTCTGTTTTGGTTTTATTTTCGTTTTCATTTGTTAAGTTTTTTTTTCTTTCATCAGCTGTTGGCTTATGTAGCAACGTATTATGTTTTATTTGACAATCTTTTTCTCTACAAACAACTCTGCTATTACAAATTCCATAATGACGTCGTAGACACAATTTGCATAAATTATATTTTCGCAGCAGATTCCATCTTTCGCTTCTTGTTGCAGTCAAGAATTTTGTACATTTCTCAACACTATCGCAGTTTCGTAGACACAATTTGCATAAATTATATTTTCGCAGCAGATTCCATCTTTCGCTTCTTGTTGCAGTCAAGAATTTTGTACATTTCTCAACACTATCGCAGTTGCCAAAATATACTACGCATGTTCTTCTGCTTCTTTCATCGTGCGCGTTGATATAGGCATCTTTTGTTTTACGTGAATGCTGCTCTGCTGCTTTTGACATGTTGTTGTCAGTTTCTAGGTTTATGCTGCTTGCTGAGATGCCGACTTCGTAAATCCAATTTGAGAAATCTGCCAGATTTACCCTTTTTTTTTCCTAGTCTTATTTTGTGCTCACCCCAGTTAAGCTGAAAATTAGATGGCATTTTTATTATTCACTCGTGTAATAAAGATGAATTATTCAACTCATCTACTAAGCCGCAGGCTTTAATTGTAGTTTCCAAGCCTTTAACTTCAACAGCAAAAGTGGTAATTGTTTGTAATTTATTTGCATTAAGAGCTGGTAATGTTTTTATTTTATTTTTAAGCGAATTTAGTATTTTCTCTGGTTGGCCGAAAAGCAGCTTCAGTGTTGATAAAGCACACGATACCCTAGATGGATGTATCAAAATGTGCTTTACGGAGCGTAATGCTTCGCCTTTTAGAGCCTTTTGAAGTCTGACAAGATTTTCAGCGTCAGTAAAACCGCAGACTGCTGTTGACCAGTCGTATGTAGCGCTAAACAATGGCCATTCTTCAGGTATGCCGGTAAAATTGGGCAATTCCTTGGGTACTGACTGACGCGAACTTATTTGTTGCTGCGAAAGTCTTTGAGAAGGTACTATGACCGATGGAAGGTTTGACGGATGCATGGAGTACGTTGAATCCATATGGCCAAATTGGATTGGTGTTTCTAATCTGTGCTTATCAACATTTGTGCCATTTAAATTGTTATTTATGTTTGCAGCTGTTGAGTGCTGATAAATCGTTATTGGATTATTAATAAATGAAGACGTATTATGCGCAAATGACGTTTTTGTACATGTAGGTGGCGCTATTGTTGTTGTTGTATAAATTAAATTGTTACTTACATTTTGCCCATATGTGGCTGTTGAGCTAGATGTTTGTTGCATTGTCACTGCGTGTGGTGCAAATACATAACGGGACGATTCATGTTGGGATACTTCTGGTGCTGTGCTGTGTCTAACTAACTTAGGCACTAGTATACAGGCAGCTTGCTTATCTAACCATTCGTGCACTGATTTGTTAGATAGTTGCTTATGCGCTGACTGCGTGTCATTGAAATCTTCTATTTCTTGCTCAAGAATCTGGTATTTCTTTTTTATAAAGTCCCTTTCTAGTTGCGTTTCTTCATGCAAGCGTTGCAGCACCAGAGCTTGTCGGCGAGCGGCGACTGAGGAGGCACTGTGAATAGAGGAGACTGAGTCGATAGCTATTTGTTGTTGCGACGAACAGCTTTGGCAATGCCAAGTTGGTGATTGTTGGCTGCCATCAAGGTTGGCACAAGCTAAATGGAAATTAAAGTGGCATTTGTGACATCTAGTAGAATTTACGTTGTCTGCAAATTTGTTGCAGATGTGCCAATTGTTCACGGTAGAATTCGATTCAGTTTCTTGTTGGCAATTTGGTGGTTGACCCTGTAATGAGGTAGAAGTTTCCATATTGTTAGGACTTACGTATTAGCAGCCGTAGTATTTCTTCAAATATCCAGTTGGATGACCGATGAAAAGAATTTTAATGTGGACGGGTGAAGCTGCCCAAGCTCTTTGTAACCAAATTGTAGATTATAAACACGAGTATAAGGATTTTTAGAATACAATTATTATTTATTGCCTTGTACTTTAATGTTAAAATTCCTGGAATATAATTCACAATTATTATAAAGAAAACTTATACACTATAAATGTGGCTACTGACTTTTCATGTATGGCTACTCGGAGCGAAACTTCTCGATCTTATCAACTCGGATGATTATGTTATATGAATGAAATATGATTTTTTTTGTAAAAAATATGGCTCGCTATTTACGCCGCGTGGAATGATAAAAGAAAATTGCATTTGACAGTTTAATCGATAATAATAAATAGCGATAAAAAATGATGCACTTGCAGCGATTTCTTAGTGGCGGTAACATACCCCATAGCTCTCTGATTGGAGCTAATTTATCACGAGCTCTGCGTTCATTTCTGCTGTTCCTATCATCAAATCGAATAACTCAACACTGTTTTTTGAATTGTTTCAATGACATCGTTGATCGGAATAAAGATCTTCCTGTTTCTTCACTCCACAAGCTTTCTAGTGACTCACCATGTGATTTATACACGCCAGCCAATACAAGTAGCCCAAAATACGATTGAGACATCATCAATATCTTGCCAACCATTTCCCTCCACATTTGTATACTTTATGATAATTTTTCGTAAAGTTTCTGGAAAACATATCAAAAATGCGTATTTTATACTAGCAATGCGACTTGAAGCATAATAAGTTATTCCAACTCGATCGCGGATAATATTTTCTGCACATGCTCGTCCAACAGATCTTGACAACTCAGTAGACCATGTAAATTTTTTATCTTTAGATAAAATGCTTGTTTGAGTGCGTACATCTAATTCTTCTTCATCGCTTTCATCACTAGAAGAATGCGGAATTTCTTCAATAAACTCAACGGGAATATCTTCTTCGGAATCTGAAACAGAGCCCTCTCCTGCATCACTTTTTTCCAAACTTTCCATTATCTGTTCAATTTCGTCATCAAACAAACGCTAAGAAATTCACCATTTTTTAGTTTTTCAGTGACAATTTTATTCCTCAATAATATTTTTATTTACCTTCCTATTTATGGACATTTTCTTACAAAATGCAGAAAGTATAGTTCTTAAAAAATAAAATTGCCACAACCTGAACTTGTTTTCAAATTAAAAGAAAAGAAAGAAAACATATGGTTGGACTGTGCTGCCAGAAATATTTAATTTCTGTCATAAAGGTTATCATTATAAAATAATTATTACACAATTTTCTTAATGGGTGAAATTTCACCCGAGGGACTTTAACGTAATTTTTCAAATACTTTCGAAATTATTTATTATGTAAAAAAAATTTAGAAAATTAGAAAAAGTTTAATTTGTATTAAGTAAAATTTGTAAAAGATATATGGGTTTAAAATTGAAAATGGGTGAAATTTCACACGAAGACCGTATGAGGGTTAAATATTTTCCATTTGGACTAAATATGTTTAATTTGAAGGGTTTTTTCTTTAATAAAATAACTAGCAAATCGGTGTAATTTTAGAGAAGCAGAAATTTTCAACACAAATTTAGACAATATATGATCGTAAATTTGAAGTACTGCTTTAGAGTATATATAAATATTCCGAACTTATTTTGTTGAACCGTTTTGATTTTTCAGTCCGTTTTACCCACAATATGTTGCTATGCCCATCCTCTGAAGAAATGCCGTTTCTGTCAATACTTTTTCAATACGGTGTCAAAAGATATATGAAAATAATTAAGATTAGTAGGAGCCCGATGGAAGTAAGATTCCTTAAAACTTTTAGAAGCATTTTTAAAATTGTTCTATGACGAGGACAACTTCTCTTAATATAGTTTTTACCCAGTTAGCATGATCTGATTCCACTGGAATCCCTGAGGCAATACCACAGTGCTTTATTATTTGGTTACACATGTGTTCATATTCCCATTGAAATCTCATTTTTAGCTTCACCACATTTTTTCGAGGGTTGAGTCATTAAAAATGTTATCAATAACCTCGAGCTCAGTTTCTATAATATTTAGCTTAGTTTCTATCGTTTTTAGCTTCCATTTGTTAAAAAATTTTTGCAAAAATGTGTCGTAAAAACTAAAGCCATCCATCACTGGCTAATGTGCAACAAAAACCATGAAGTGTAAGGATATCAACTTTATCTTCTGAGTATTTTTATAATGACTTGCACCTGATACAAGTACTCTACCCACTGAGCCATTTCCTACTTATTTTATAAGAGCTAAAAACTTGTTTTATTTACTTATATATGCAAAATACGTCAATTTATAAAAAATAATTTAAATATTTTGGCTTCAGTTCGGTTATAATTTAAATTTTCAATTAAATTATATTTTTATTTAGAGATAAATGTGAAGCTGGTGACAAAGAAAATTTTGACTGCGCGGCGGGTTGAACTGAAGTTTCGATAGCTCCCGCTAATCTCATCAGAGTTCTTTACCGCTTAGCCCACTCGACCAAAGTCGGGTGTTTGCAGTCAAGAGCTGAATATCATCTACTTTTAATCAATTCATACTGTCACTCTTAGAGCTCTATTTCATTTGATAGTTATTGATATTCAGTTTTTCTTTGTCTTGTATTAAGCTTCTTTTTATTATTTCTCTATTCTAGTATGAATTATCATTGATAATTACAAGTACTAGTGTGTGTGAATGTTTGTCTACACGCTTCACATTTATCTCTAAATAAAAATATAATTTAATTGAAAAATTAAATTAAAACCGAACTTAAGCCAAAATAATTAAAATTTCTTTGGATATAAACCCGAACTAAACTCATAACTTAATTGTTAAACTCTAAAGGCACCTAGCAAAAGGATGTACATGTTGAAATAAAACTGAACAAACAAACATTTACACACACAAGTACTTGTAATTATCAATGATAATTCATACTAGAATGGAGAAATAATAAAGGAAACTTAATACAAGACAAAGAAAAACTGAATATCAATAACTATCAAATGAAATACAGTTCTAAGAGTGACAGTATGAATTGATTAAAATTAGATGATATGCAGCTCTTGACTGCAAACTCCCGACTTAGGCCGGGTGGGCTAAGCGGTAAAGAACTCTGATGAGATTAGCGGGAGCTACCGAAACGATAGTTCAACCCTCCGCGCAGTCAAAATTTTCACATTTATCTCTAAATAAAAATATTATTTAATTGAAAAATTAAACTAAAACCGAACTTAAGCCAAAATAACAAAAATTTCTTTGGATATTAACCCATACAGTTCGACTAAACTCATAACTTAAATAATTTAAATTTATTTTTTTTTATTTCAAATATACTTTTTAACAAGGAAAACTGTTTACGAAAGATTTTCATTACATTCGTAAATTCAAATAAATATTGACAACATTTTATTTCTTAATACGTACGAAAGATTCGTATATTCTACGAAAAAAGTAACTACAAAAGTTTTTTTTTTCGTAATATGTTGCATGGATTATTTTGAGTGCACATATATATATATATATATATATATATATATATATATATATATATATATATATATATATATATATATATATATATATATATATATATATATATATATATATATATATATATATATATATATATATATATATATATATATATATATATATATATATATATATATATATATATATATATATATATATATATATATATATATATATATATATATATATATATATATATATATATATATATATATATATATATATATATATATATATATATATATATATATATATATATATATATATATAGATATATATATATATATATATATATATGGGACATTTCATGTCAAGTGACCGAACTTTTGAAACCGATGTCTTCCGATCGGGATGAAATTTGCACCAACGTTAGTCCTATTGGATAGTATTTTAGACACAATTTTTCAACAAGATCGGTCAAGAACTCTCTGAGTTAGAGTGGGTCAAAATTTGACATTTTGGCCATACAGGTGTTTTTTCTCATCTATGTAACTTATTACCTATTGTTCTTAGGAAAATTTGTCCCAAATAGTTTAGATAGCTATTTCTTCAATCTTTCTAAAAAAAAAATTAAAAAAATAAAAAAAAAAATTTTTGATTTTTTTTTTGCAAAATTAAAAATTTTTTTGACTTTTTTTTCAAATCGCACCATTTTTTTTTTTTTTTTTTTTTGCTCAAAAGAAAGCTTAGGTCTTTTCCTTTAAAAGCTTTTTGGTCGCTTAGTGGGATGCGAGTGGGATATCTATCAAAATAAATGTATTGTAACCCAAGACCAAGGTTTTAAAATTTTTGCATACGAACTATTTTGAATTTTTTCCTATTTGTGTGTAAGTGTTTCTAAAACCTCAAAAATAAAACTTATACTGAGAAACTAGACAAATTTACCTTTCCGACGGTATGTAACATACCTAACTAAAATTTCATACCCACGATACTGTAATACCCACAATATGTTAACCTCAGAAATAAAATCAATTTTTTTCTATAGAATTTGGAAAAATTTTTTTTTTATTTATTTTTAATATTAATATTAATATTAACTTAATTAATATACAATAATAATAATAATAATAAAAAGATAAATAATTTAATAAAAGTTAATCTTAAACACATTAGATCCATTTATATCATAACTATTTTTGTACCTAATTTATTGTAGCTGATACCCAGTCATTCATCCAGCTTATTTATCGCCTTTATTTGCTGCTTTTTTTGCCAATCCTTTCTTGGCGTTACTACGTTCAGCTGTTGATTTTGGTGCTGGTTTCTTTTTTGGCTTTGGAAAGAAATCGCATTCAATAGAGGCAGAAAACTTTTTCAACTTGAGGCTTCCATCGTCAAGCGGTATAAAAGCATGGTATTGAGCGGTGCCATCGATTGTTACCGCAGCATCGAATCTGCTCTTCAGTGTTTTCAATGTTTCCTCATGATCCTCTTTGCTACTAAAAACTATTTTAGTTTCTTTAAAATAATTCTTTGCCCAATCGAATAAAGCAGTCGCATCTAAGATACGATGTTGATGCGAGCACTGGAGGCTATACTTCGCTGCGTTTCTTTTGAGGTTTGCTCCAATACCATCACATGCTCCTTTACCATGAGCTGTAGGATGAAAATGCCACTCAGCTGGCATTCGAAAATCTTTTTCATGAGCTATAAGATTTGCGAAGCTGCTTTTGTTTTTAAAATGTTGACGAGCTCCGTCCGAAACGTAGTATACCTTCTCAACTGTGAATTCAGATTTTAGATAATTTAGTATTATTTTCTGGTATTCATAAACTGCAACGGTATCATGTTTTAAATCGTCGGATATGATTGCCATACTTTTGTGTTCCAGTTTTTCATCTTTCTTGTAGTAAATAACTACTGTGAATATAGTTGCTTGGTCGTTATTGAAGTGGAATGCTTGTATGGCATCCTGAAGAACATATTTATAGTTTTCTGCGAAATCATATGAAATAACGAATTCACCAGACTTCAAATGTATCTTCAAATCCTGGATGAATGACCATTGCTGTTTGACTAAAAAGTCATGGGTTCTCAAATTTAGCAATCCAGTACACATTTCATCCGCAAAATCATCCACATTTAAAATGATTGTTTTCAATGTGCATCTTTCAGTCTGAAGCCAAGATTCAAATTTGACCTCCTCAATACATTCTCTATCAAAAGAGTTGATTAAATTCTCTTTGATGAATGTGGTTTCCGGGCAATTTGAACATTCACCTAAGTGGCAAGAAGTTGATGCATTAGAACACATGGTCAATTTAAGGCAATCGCGGTAATCGTGCAAATCTTCTGGCGAATCATCTGTTAAGTTCTTTAAGTTGATTTGCTTCAACATCAGTTTAACATTTTCATGGTAAATGCAAACGCATACTGTGTGAGTTCCGCTGCTTCCTGCCAAAACGCAATGTTTTGGCCTCAGTTGGGTAAATTTTGTGAAGCCAATTTTGACATCCTCGTGTTCAGATTGAAATGTTGCGAATAACTCGTTCAGGTTGCAGAGAACCATTCTCTTCTGCATTTGAACTTTCTTGCCATCGATTCGTACAGACACGCAGTCTTTCTTCCCTGGCATCAGGCGACTCATATCATCTCGCTGATAAAACTGAGTTACTAGAGCTTCAGTTTCGCACTCTAAAGTTTTTCCCTTCTTTTTGTTTGGGAGTGTGAGAATCCCATGCTCAGCAACCAATTTTTTAGCAATTCTTGCTTTTCGTTCAGACGTTCCAAACTCAGTCATTATTTTTGCACAACTCCATGTTGATGGAGCAAGCGTGAGAAGTTGAATTCTTTCAGCTCTACTCTGTGATGTTTTGTATTTCTCTTTTATTTGTTCAAGAACTTCTACTGCATCCTTATGATATTGGTTTTGACACTCATTCTTTGAACTTATACCTTCTACTGAAAAGTTCGAATCACCATCATCATCAACAGTTCTGTCATCATTCTCACAACTACTTTTGTCTTCATCTGAAACAACTTCAACGCAAGCCTCATTACTATTCAAATCCGGTAATTCTTTCAACTTTCCGAGCTCTTTCCTGCATGATCCACAAATTAGCAACTGTTTTGACAGCGTAGGGAATTTTTTTAATAAGCCGTCGGAAATATTTCGCATATCTGATGATCTGTGAAACTTTTTCTTAAAGGGATTAAAACAAAAACTTCCATGAATTTTATTTTCAATCTTAGCCTTTTTAGGAGCCGTAGACATTGTGAAGATTAATTATGTTAGAAATTATGTAAATAAAACACGTCTAAACTTTAACGCTGTTTGTAAAAAACTGATTTCCGAATGTCTTCACAATGACAATAAATAGTTTTTTAAGATCATATAGGTAGCGCATTTTAATGAATGTGTGTAAAATCTTTTATTAGGGTCAAGAAGGGATTAGTGTGGTTTAACCGCATGTTACAAAATAATAATGAAGTACCTATTTTAACCAAATGTTACTAATAATAATAAACTACCTGTTAACTTCACTCACTTTTTAAAGTCAAGTGTCATAAAATAATAAAGAAACTGGCATTTCGGAGAATGGCCATAAAATATTACCACGTGAATCAAAAACTTGTCTCTGGGGCACCTGATATTTTGACAATAAAAATTGCATTCAATATTACGTGAGCTCAAAACTACCTATAGGATTGACAAAAAAGCCGTAATGAAAGGCAAGACTCAGAAAAAATGTTGGGGTGGAAAAATGTTGGGAGTTTAACATATTGTGGGTATTACAGTATCGTGGGTATGAAATTTTAGTTAGGTATGTTACATACCGTCGGAAAGGTAAATTTGTCTAGTTTCTCAGTATAAGTTTTATTTTTGAGGTTTTAGAAACACTTACACACAAATAGGAAAAAATTCAAAATAGTTCGTATGCAAAAATTTTAAAACCTTGGTCTTGGGTTACAATACATTTATTTTGATAGATATCCCACTCGCATCCCACTAAGCGACCAAAAAGCTTTTAAAGGAAAAGACCTAAGCTTTCTTTTGAGCAAAAAAAAAAAAAAAAAAAAATGGTGCGATTTGAAAAAAAAGTCAAAAAAATTTTTAATTTTGCAAAAAAAAAATCAAAAATTTTTTTTTTTATTTTTTTAATTTTTTTTTTAGAAAGATTGAAGAAATAGCTATCTAAACTATTTGGGACAAATTTTCCTAAGAACAATAGGTAATAAGTTACATAGATGAGAAAAAACACCTGTATGGCCAAAATGTCAAATTTTGACCCACTCTAACTCAGAGAGTTCTTGACCGATCTTGTTGAAAAATTGTGTCTAAAATACTATCCAATAGGACTAACGTTGGTGCAAATTTCATCCCGATCGGAAGACATCGGTTTCAAAAGTTCGGTCACTTGACATGAAATGTCCCATATATATATATATATATATATATATATATATATATATATATATATATATATATATATATATATATATATATATATATATATATATATATATATATATATATATATATATATATATATATATATATATATATATATATATATATATATATATATATATATATATATATATATATATATATATATATATATATATATATATATATATATATATATATATATATATATATATATATATATATATATATATATATATATATATATATATATATATAGACCTTACGTGTTTTTTTGTGTAACCCGCCCTGGTTCGCTAGTAGGAGCGATCAACGTGCAGTTTTTGGTATAAATTATTTTTTTTAATTTTTTCTAACGAATCGCAAAAATTATGGAGAAAAAAACTGACTTGGGAAAAATAGTTTTTTTTACCAATATTTAATGAATTTACATTCATTTTTAGGCCTTAAAATAAAGAAATTGATAACTATGATAATTTTTGGCTCAGATCTTCAAAAATATATTAATTATAAACAATGAGATTACAATCGCTTAAGAAATTATTATTTGCGCAAAAAAAACAAAACGGAAAAGTGTAAAATATATTACAGGGAAATAAATAAATTATTAAGAACACAAAAACTATAATTAAATTATCAGTGTGAATAAACATCTATACTTTAAAATTTCAATATTGTTATCATCATCGTGTACGTCATTCTGTTCATCGTGCAAAACTGATTGTTCAGAAGATAGAATTGAATCTTTGTTGAACTTAGATATTAATGGTAAACATTTATTACCGTCATTTTGACGACATTCTTCTAAAAATAATTCAAAATCACTTGAAAGATTTTTCACTTCACGATTATCAGCAATATCGAAAACTTTTTTTATTTGAATATCGAGATTTTCCTCTTTGTGCTTTTGATTATCAGAGTTATTGTTAACAAAATTTTCTTTCTTAAGGTCTTTGTATTCGTCATAAAATTTTTCAAATTTCCGAATACTATTTCATTTCAGTGTCGTAGAAATTCCAATTTTGTTCCACATAGCCTCTAATTCATCTATTGCTTCGGTAGTACTATTACGAATAGTTACAGCCTAACCCACGATATCGATCGACTAACGAGGAGTCACTCATTGTATTTCATTTGAGCGACGCACTAACTATCGACTTGTCGGTAGAGTAGTTTCAACAATAAATGTTCTTGTAGATATGGATGTACCTGTATGTTGTGCCTTAAAGGCATTCAATAAAAACAAGAAAGAAATAGTCCAATAACGAGTGAAATAATGCAACAACAAAAGGAAAATAAGGAAAAATAAGCTTTTGAACAGAATATAACGAAAATATTTTTATCGAATTGTGAGTTAAAACCTAGTTTAAATAAATTTGTAGTGTGAGCCCAAAATCAGCTGTTAATGGTTTTAATAGCTGTGTTCATTTACTGAAAATTGTTAACAATTGTTAACAATTTTTGATAGAAAGTGTTCATTAACTCCAAAAATTTTCAACGAGAGAGCGTCAAAAGAGAGCAACAAATTGAGACACAAAAAAATTGTTGAAAATTCTTGATAGTAAAATTTTTACTTTCAATAATTGTTCAAACAGCTGTTTTGTGTTTGTATTTACAAATCAAGTTTGCTAAAAGAAGTTGGGAAATAAAAATATTTTTGCAAAATTTAAGAAATTCTAAGTGAATGTTAATTTTTAAAGCGATGAAATATATTAATACGATAGAAAACCAATTTTTGTTTAATTTAGGACCAACCGCACAAAAATAAGATGTCTAAAGCAATGGAATTTAGCAACACAGGATCTAGTACATCAGGGCCAGAGGATGTTGCAGCAAATTTTAGTATTGCAAATATTATGAGTATCTAGATACTCGGTACTTTACACTATGGCGGTAGATAATCCAATTAGTTCATACATAAATATATTTAATGTTAATGTAAATTTGACTATGTAATTTAGACAATTAGCAGTATCTTGGAAACCATAAGAGGGAATTTCTTGAAATTAAAAAAAAGCTAATATGTACTAAATATTTCAAAATTAAAAAAATGTCAAAACGAAAAATCGCCAAAATGAAAAAGCGTTTAACGGAAAAAACACCAAAATTGCAAAAAAATTACTAAAACGCAAAAAATCACCAAAACTAAAAAGATCGCCAAAAAAACTTCAAAAAAACCCAAAAACCGAAAAAAGTCGCCAAAACGAAAAAAACACTAAAACTAAAAATATCGTCAAAAACGAAAATTCGCCAAAAATGGAAAAAATCACCAAAGCGAAAAAAGCGTCAAAGCTAAAAAATCGCCAAACACCGAAAATTTGCTAAAACGAAAGTGTCAAACCCAAAAAATCGCTAAAACTAAAAAAATCAGCAAACACCGAAAAAATTCCCAAAACCCAAAAAAGCGCCAAAACTAAAATAAATCTTAAAAAAATCGTCAAAAAGTAAAAAAAAACGTTAAAGCAAAAAAAAAACGCTAAAACAAAAATATTGCCAAAACTAACGAAAATACACAAATAAACATACGTTATTCTGGCATATTCTGTGTTTCACAAAAAATAAAATAATGTGAATTTTCTTGGCATTGTTGTTATAAAAAATTATTTATAACAACAATGCTATGAGAAATACACATAATTTTATTTTTTTGTGAAACACAGAACATGCCAAAATGACGTTAACATAAAAATATTTCTGCAACTTTCGATTGATAATTGGTCCCAAAATGTAATCCATATATAAATTTTTTAAATATTGTACTTCATTACAAAATAATTTGTTTTTGTTTTCATTACCTCAAAAGTTTAAAATTTCAGATATGTACCCTTTTTTCAATTTCTTATTCAATTTTGTTGAAAAGAAATAATAATAAATGCCGAAATCACATTATTTTTATAGTAATAGGTACATATATTACATTTTTCCACATATAGGAGTAGTTATTAAGTACTCATATATACCTATATATTATAACACTATTTTAGCTTGAAAATTTCGGATGGTAAAGTGTTCATTTACTTTTTATTATTTTTGAGAGTAATTTTACAAAATTCCTTTTTACTCTCTCGTTGATGGAAAGTGATAGGAAAGTAAATGAACAAAGCTAATGTTAAAACCAGGTTTTAAATTTAGGTGTGAAAACACTATTAGACGGAGTTCACACCAGGCAAATTTTGTTGCGCAACTTTTAATTTAGCAAGGAGAAAAACAGAGAAAAACTGTGTTGCTTTCTCTGTCTTTCTCGCGGCGGAATTAAAAGTTGCGCAACAATAATTTTCCTGTGTGAACCCCGTCTTAATAAATATTGTAACACCCCGTTTAGACACGCAAAGTTTACTTTGCAAAGTTTTAATTCAGGCGGTAGATTGACGGAGAGAGGAATACTACATCTCACTGTCTTTCAACCAAGTGAATTAAAACTTTGCAAAGTAAACTTTTTGTGTAAACGGGATGTAACATTGTGATAACACTAATTTGAACTCTACATAGATTGATATCAAGGTATGAATTTGCCTTGATTGGTATTTAAAATTAGCAAAAACAAAAAATCGTCCCATGCCGTGAGATTTGAGTCCATGGTTATTGGTGAATGGCATAGTCGAATATAGCATTTTAACTTGTTATTAATTCATAATAAACTTACAATGTAACCTCCGTCTAGAAGAGTCATTACCGTAAAGAAATTGTACTGCGACACAGTACTTTGTTTAATCAATAATTTAGATGCTTTCTTCTTCACTGTTTTGTATTTCACATGTATGAAAATTTAAGTAGTTGTTATAGATAATAGGCAGATTTCATTTTGTACTGTTTAAACAAATTAAAGTTGTAAAACCTTTAGAAAACTCGACTTTTTTCAAGATATGCAGTCTTTGCACAGAATATGAAACAGAATACTCACTTTTGACAGCTAAACAAGGCTGGCAATGTTGTCAGATATGGCCATTTGCCACCAAACGTGGCGATGAAAAATTGTGTTTGGCAATGAAAATTTTGAAATAGCGGTTGAAATAGACGGTTTACTTGGTGATATTTAAACTCCTTGGCGATATTTTTCGTTATATTTTTTATGATTTCAATAACATAGAATAATGTTAAAAATATTGCCATTTTTAACCGACTTCAAAAAAGGAGAAGGTTATCAATTCGCGTATATATTATTTTTTTTACTTTTTTTATGTTTGTACACGCATAACTGTCATTTGTGAACCGATTTTCAAAATAATTTTTTTTGTTGGAAAGGGTTTGCCTGCAGTTTGGTCCCACAACTTTTTTTCAAAGATCGGAGGGGAAAATTTACTCCCCCCATGCACAACTCTGTCATATGTAAACCGATTTTCAAAATTCGGGCTTTGTTTGAAAGGGTTTGACAAAAATTGGTTCCAAAATTTTTTTTTGTCGAAAATCGGAAGGGGGAGATTCGCTCCCCTCCCCGACATTGCATAACTCTGTCATTTGTGGACCGATTTTCAAAATTCTTGTTTTGTCTGAAAGGATTTTCCAAAAGTTTGTTCCATAATTTTTTTACGTCTTCGGAGGGGGAAATATTTGTCCGATATTTGCAAACAATTGTGGGAGAACCATAATTTTTTTAAAAAACTCTGCTAGTACTGGAAAAGCATATGTGGAATCGCCTCGCTTTATTTTATAAATTGATTGCTAAATTTTATATAAATTAATATCAGTCTTTTTGAATATTTGTTCAAATGCAAGAACTTTCATCTATAAAATTCTGAAATTTCTAATAATATCAAAAATAGTGGTGATTTTTTTCTTCATTACGATATTTGGATTTATTAAACTTAGTGATTTACAGTTACCATCAAAATCGAAGTTTTCGTATGAAAGTGAGCATTTCTATATAAAAATTTAAACAAAGCCTGAGGCTTACATCTTTCAACTACTCGATGAAATAAACACAGGCCGATTCGCCAGCCCATGTGTTTATTTTCGCCTCTCGTAATTTTAAATGAATTTTTTATTTTTATTTATTATTTGTTATGTTTGAATTACATGTTAAGTTTTGTATCTATTGTTTAATTATTAAGCTGAAAGTCCATAACACGCGTTACACACGGTAACGCGTTATAAGCGGTTGTCAAAAAAGTAGAATCAGTGTAAATGTATGTGACGACTTACATAGCACAAAGCGTAAAACGGTTGACGCGAAAAGTAGGTTTAATATCAGCGCGAGCTACATTGTTGCAATCAAATAAAAAATTAACAACAGTCTGTGATAATAATATAAAAAAAAAAAAATTTATTTGCTTAAAATATCTTAGTGGTTTAATAATTTTAATTAATTTATATTAAAATGCAATTATTTATTGTAATATTTATGTAACTAAAAATCTTCATATTACGAAAGCCCCTGAAGAAGTCAACAAAAAATTGACGAAACGTTGGGTACAAAATGTAATAAATTTGTTTTATTAACATTAAATACGTTAGGCCTGATTAGCTTGAATAATTCTTCATATACTCAAATTAGGTTTACTTTCAGCTGAAAGTCCATAACACGCGTTACACACGGTAACGCGTTATAAGCGGCTGTCAAAAAAGTAGAATCAGTGTAAAGCTGAAAGTCCATAACACGCGTTACACACGGTATCGCGTTATAATCGGCTGTCAAAAAAGTAGAATCAGTGTAAATGTATGTGACGAGTTACATAGCACAAAGCGTAAAACGCTGGACGTGAAAAGTAGGTTTACTTTCTATTTTTGTATGCGTCGCATGCGCCATGAAAAAATGACAGCTGTTTTTGATAGCCAAGGATGACAAATTATATTATATTTTCAATGTTATCGATAAATATGTTTGTATGGTGGATGATTTTTTCAAATTTTTTTACAAAAAAGAAGTCTTTAATAAAAAAACCCTATCGCAATATAGTTTACAAATGTTTTCAAGAATAAAATACATTACAATTAATTTTTTAACACAATTCTTTCATCAACAAAATTTTCATTTTATTTATCGATTAATTTTATGTAATAAGTTTCATCTCTGTTATGTTTATTAATTTTATCAATTTATCTTTATACTTTATTCAATATTGTACTGACACAATTAAATTTACATTAAAGTCAAGAAGAGCCGACGATCTGTTGGAATAGCTCTCGCTGAGTTAAAAAAAACACTCACTTCCCGTTCCAAATACAAGGAACGCACCCAAAACCGTCTCGTTTTATTTTGGAGCTTTGAGTATGCCCTTGTTGCACAAAATATTATATTTATAAACTCAATAATTTCCACAAATTCTTTTAACATTTTAATTTCAATTAACATTTTTGCAAAAATTATTTTTATTTGATAAAAATATTTACACTAAATATATAAAAATATTTACACTACTGCTGATCAAAACATAAACATTGGCTCACAAAAAGCGTTGCATGTAACTTAAATTTAGGCGTCTTAAGTATGAAACACACAAAAGGCGCAACGCACGAAACGCGTGTTATGGACTTTCAGCTTAAATGTATGTGACGAGTTGCATAGCACAAAGCGTAAAACGCTTGACGCGAAAAGTAGGTTTACTTTCTACTTTTGTATGCGTCGCATGCGCCATGAAAAAATGACAGCTGTTTTTGATAGCCAGAGATGACAAATTATATTATATTTTCAATGTTATCGATAAATATGTTTGTATGGTGTATTATTTTTTTTAAATTTATTTAAAAAAGAAGTCTTTAATAAAAAAACCCTATCGCAATATAGTTTACAAATGTTTTCAAGAATAAAATACATTACAATTAATTTTTTAACGCAATTCTTTCATCAACAAAATTTTCATTTTATTTATCGATTAATTTTATGTAATAAGTTTCATCTCTGTTATGTTTATTAATTTTATCAATTTATCTTTATACTTTATTCAATATTGTACTGACACAATTAAATATACATTAAAGTCAAGAAGAGCCGACGATCTGTTGGAATAGTTCTCGCTGAGTTAAAAAAACCACTCACTTCCCGTTCCAAATACAAGGAACGCACCCAAAATCGTCTCGTTTTATTTTGGAGCTTTGAGTATGCCCTTGTTGCACAAAATATTATATTTATAAACTCAATAATTTCCACAAATTCTATTAACATTTTAATTTCAATTAACATTTTTGCAAAAATTATTTTTATTTGATAAAAATATTTACACTAAATATATAAAAATATTTACACTACTGCTGATCAAAACATAAACATTGGCGCACAAAAAGCGTTGCATGTAACTTAAATTTAGGCGTCTTAAGTATGAAACACACAAAAGGCGCAACGCACGAAACGCGTGTTATGGACTTTCAGCTTAAATGTATGTGACGAGTTGCATAGCACAAAGCGTAAAACGCTTGACGCGAAAAGTAGGTTTACTTTCTACTTTTGTATGCGTCGCATGCGCCATGAAAAAATGACAGCTGTTTTTGATAGCCAGAGATGACAAATTATATTATATTTTCAATGTTATCGATAAATATGTTTGTATGGTGTATTATTTTTTTTAAATTTATTTAAAAAAGAAGTCTTTAATAAAAAAACCCTATCGCAATATAGTTTACAAATGTTTTCAAGAATAAAATACATTACAATTAATTTTTTAACGCAATTCTTTCATCAACAAAATTTTCATTTTATTTATCGATTAATTTTATGTAATAAGTTTCATCTCTGTTATGTTTATTAATTTTATCAATTTATCTTTATACTTTATTCAATATTGTACTGACACAATTAAATATACATTAAAGTCAAGAAGAGCCGACGATCTGTTGGAATAGTTCTCGCTGAGTTAAAAAAACCACTCACTTCCCGTTCCAAATACAAGGAACGCACCCAAAATCGTCTCGTTTTATTTTGGAGCTTTGAGTATGCCCTTGTTGCACAAAATATTATATTTATAAGCTCAATAATTTCCACAAATTCTTTTAACATTTTAATTTCAATTAACATTTTTGCAAAAATTATTTTTATTTGATAAAAATATTTACACTAAATATATAAAAATATTTACACTACTGCTGATCAAAACATAAACATTGGCGCACAAAAAGCGTTGCATGTAACTTAAATTTAGGCGTCTTAACTATGAAACACACAAAAGGCGCAACGCACGAAACGCGTGTTATGGACTTTCAGCTTAAATGTATGTGACGAGTTGCATAGCACAAAGCGTAAAACGCTTGACGCGAAAAGTAGGTTTACTTTCTACTTTTGTATGCGTCGCATGCGCCATGAAAAAATGACAGCTGTTTTTGATAGCCAGAGATGACAAATTATATTATATTTTCAATGTTATCGATAAATATGTTTGTATGGTGTATTATTTTTTTTAAAATTTTTTTTTAAAAGAAGTCTTTAATAAAAAAACCCTATCGCAATAGAGTTTACAAATGTTTTCAAGAACAAAATACATTAAAATTAATTTTTAACACAATTCTTTCATCAACAAAATTTTCATTTTATTTATCGATTAATTTTATGTAATAAGTTTCATCTCTGTTATGTTTATTAATTTTATAAATTTATCTTTATGCTTTATTCTATATTGTACTGACACAATTAAATTTACATTAAAGTCAAGAAGAGCCGACATCTGTTGGAAAAGCTCTCGCTGACTTAAAAAAACCACTCACTTCCCGTTCCAAATACAAGGGACGCACCCAAAACCGTCTCGTTTTATTATGGAGCCCTTGTTGTACAAAATATTATATTTATAAACTCAATAAATTCTACAAATTCTTTTAACATTTCAATTTCAATTAACATTTTTGCAAAAATTATTTTTATTTGATAAAAATATTTACACTACGGCTGATCAAAACATAAGCATTGGTATCAAAATAAAAATTTGTTGCGGCTCATTTTTATATGACTAGTTCTTGGAAAATATAAGCTTTTGTTGTACATTCGTTTGTGATATGTATTATAAATGTCCTTGTCGACGGTTTCAGACTTCTGGCAGCCCTATAGTAGTGTGACCCCATAATTCTTTTCGAAATGGGAGGGTCAAACTTGATACACCCCGCCATGCATAACTATGTCATATTTGAACCGATTTTCAAAAGTGTTTTTTTGTTTGAAAGGGTTTGACTGCAGTTTTGTTCCATTATTTTTTTTTCGAAAATCAGTTGGAAAACTTGCTGCAAACTCCTCTTGCAGGTTGGTACCATAGTTTTTCTCCAAAATCTGTACGGGATTCCCCGAAATATTGATTATCGCATAGCTCCACCATTTATGGACCGACTTCCAAAATTGTTTTTTGTTTGAAATGGTTTGCTTAGAGTTGGTCGCATAATTTTTCTACGCAAATCGGTAGGGCAAGTCTTTCCCGCCTGCACCCAATATATTTATTAGCGCACAGTTCCTTCATTTGCATACCGATTTTCAAAATTGTTTATATGAAAGGCCATGAAGTATATTGCTCTTTGTACTGAAATTGTTGTTTTTTTGCCAGAATTATTTATATACAGAATTGTTTCTACACCATAAACAAGTTGGAGTAAACGCTCTTTAATCTGGCAATACAATGTTTTTTTGATAAAATGGACTTTCCGGCAGCTGTTGGCTGTTTCCACAAGTAACGCTTTTGTCACAAAATGCACAGAAATCACACGAGCCAAAAGATATAACAATACATAATTATAGTTAATTTTCATTCATCTTTTACAGTTTATCTTTATAATTACTGCAAAATCTCACAAATAATCAATCATGTGCGTGTGTGTAGCACACGCTGTATAAAGCTGAAAGTCCATAACACGCGTTACACACGGTAACGCGTTATAAGCGGCTGTCAAAAAAGTAGAATCAGTGTAAATGTATGTGACGAGTTACATAGCACAAAGCGTAAAACGCTTGACGCGAAAAGTAGGTTTACTTTCTACTTTTGTATGCGTCGCATGCGCCATGAAAAGATTACAGCTGTTTTTTATAGCCAGGGATGACAAATTATAGTATATTTTCAATGTTATCGATAAATATCTTTGTATGGTGGATAATTTTTTAAACATTTTTTTACAAAAAAGAAGTCTTTAATAAAAAAACCCTATCGCAATAGAGTTTAAAAATGTTTTCAAGAATAAAATATATTAAAATTAATTTTTGAACACAATTCTTTCATCAAACAAATTTTCAGTTTATTTATCGATTAATTTTATGTAATAAGTTTCATCTCTGTTATGTTAATTAATTTTATCAATTTATCTTTATACTTTATTTAATATTGTACTGACACAATTAAATTTACATTAAAGTCAAGAAGAGCCGACAATAGCTCCCGCTGAGTTCAAAAAACCACTCACTTCCCGTTCCAAATACAAGGGACGCACCCAAAACCGTCTCGTTTTATCTTGAAGCTTTGAGTATTATACTTACTTACTTGAATATTATACTTATAAACTCAATAAATTCCACAAATTCTTTTAACATTTCAATTAACATTTTTGCAAAAATTATTTTTATTTGATAAAAATATCTACACTACAGCTGATCAAAACATAAACATTGGCGCACAAAAAGCGTTGTCTGTAGCTTGAATTTAGAAAGGCGTCTAAAGTATGAAACACACAAAACGCGCAATGCACGAAACGCGTGTTATGGACTTTCAGCTTAAAAGAAAAAACCACCACCATAAAGACACTGGAAAACCCGCACATTAATAAAACAAATCTATGACACAATTCTTTTTTCACAATATATTTTTAATAATAAGGCGTATTTCTTTCATTTTATTAGAATTTAAACATTTTTTTAGCGTTATTCAGTCAGTAAAATGTTTAAATTTCTTCGTTTTGTTTATTTCCTTCTGCTCGTTACCATTTTTGTCTCTTTTTGACAGAGCTTTAAAAACAATTGAAAAACCTGATCGTAGCGTTTTTTACCTGTCACTTTTGTGATTTCTGTGTATTTTGCAGAGAAGGAAAATAAACTAAACGAAACGTTTGTTTTCGTTTTGTTTTGTGTTTTTCAATGTGTAAAACAAAACAAAAACAACGAGAATGATAGTCCCATTTAGTTTTGTATTGTTTGTGCTTGTGTACACAAAATCTACATTAACTGAAATGTACGCAGCTAGAAAAGAAAAGAACAAGAACGAAATTGAAAAGTTTTAAGAAAATACATTTGCAAACGTTTCCCGATTGATTTGCTCATCATAGTAGACAGTGTGACCAGATTTTAAAATAATATAAAGCTAAATCAGGTTTTAAACAGAGCTAAAAAGAGCTAAAGAAGGAATTTTAAAGCCAAAAAATAAAGCTTAATTTTTTACAGCTTTACAATAGTAACTTTTCATTATTTTTAAATTTTTATAGTTTAAATGGTGTTTATGTAGGTATAAATAATATGAAAATATATTTTTGGCTCATTTAAATGAAAAACATTCAATCAATAACAACCACCCAAGTGCTGAAAATAGCATTCCGCAAAATAAATACGATTTCGACTCGAAGCCAGTAAACTGCTGTGTTGGAAATCGCAATCACAAGAAACTTAGCTATTTCAATTCGCAAGCAAAGAGGAAAGTGAAATCTAAGTGAACTTTCCTCTTTAAAAAAATTTGGTATCAAAATGCAAAAATAAAAGCATTCCAGTAAAATTTAAACTCTTTCTATTTAATATTATATAAAAAAATAAAACTTTTATACATTTTAATACAAAATACTTAATTAAAAAGTAAGTTGCTGCAACCCAAACGTTGAACGATGTTGCCTTATTTCAACTATTGTGTTACTTTTGTTTACTTTAAAAACAGATGCATAAAACATATAATATGAAGCAAAAAGAGTAAGGGAAAATCTAAAAATAGTAGAAAAATTCTGTGTTGGATACTATGGTTTCAAAAAACATATAGCATGATAAGAATCTTTTTCGAAGATTATTTCGAAAAATAAACTGAACGCGGGACCCATAGCACATGCATAAGTTAGATTTGCGATTTTAAACTCACAAGTGATTTTTGCCATTGTAATTCCAAAAGAGTAATATCACCTACGCTAAAATTTTACATTTCTTCTTTAAAATTTTCATACAATTTACTTTTGTATTGCTTAGACTGTTTTCTAATGAAAAGATGTTTGTGATTTGTAAAGTTGAAATGTTATTTGGCAAACGTTGTCCTAGTTGGTATATTAATTGTTTAATAAAATTTCGGCAAGTGTATCTTTTTTTTCTGTTTCAGGATCTATTATGTCTTTTTTTGAAATCAGATATTGTTCAAACTTATAGTTGAAATACGGAGTTAGAATTAGAAAACCGTCTAAATTTGATTTTAAACGGCAAAAAATTTCGGACTTCGAAACGATTTGATTACAAAGATTTTTCAAAAGCAAGTGAAGTTCTGAAAACAATAGCATGGGGTCCACGTCGTTACTTTCGAACAAAGTATTTACTTTTTGAAAATAAGAAAGTAATGGCTTTAAAAATTTCAAATAGAGTAAATATTTTTCACTATACAAATTTTTCAAGACTTTAGCTTGATAGCAGGATTCCGAAATATGTAGATGCAATAGTTTTTCAAAAACCACCGATAACTATCGATAGTTTTCGATAGTCTTAAAACCACAATTTGGCTATACATACGCAAGGCAAATTCATACCAGGTAGTCTCACTAATAAAATAAGTACAACATGTAACAAAAACCACAAGCATTTTGTTTTTGTAAAATCATTGTTCGTACTCAAACTCACAAAGCAAATAATGTATTTTGACATCCGACCATGAAGAAAATGCTAAAAAAAAGTTAACAGCTGTGCTTACAATTTCACCTGTAGTGAATTCGCCTTGTACATACGTATATTGTACTTGGTATATTTGTAAAAGAAATATATTTCTTAATAAGAGTTATAATTTATTAATAAGATTTAAAAAAAAAATAAAAATTCCTACATATATTTACATTAGACCACATACATATATATTCAAGTATTATTTTTTCCACTCCCCGAAATACGAAGTGAGCAAAAAATAAGTTTCTAAAGTATAGACCGACTCAAAAATACCCTAAAAAGGCATACAGCTTAACTTACCTATAAGTCTTAAACTAAAAGTTTTTACCAATTAAGTTGAATAAACTTTTTTCTGGTAGTAAAATGAGAAACAGTTTCTTCATGTAAGTTTTTAGCCGACGATTGGCCGTTAGCAGTTTTTTGACGGATAAATTTTGATCTCCTAAATACAAACGGACTGGTTTTAGACTTCAGTAGCTTATTTTTTGTGCACTTCATATTTTTTGACCGGGGACCGGAAAAAAATAAAAATGTTGGACATACCACCACCATTTCCCGGAAAATTAGTGCGGGTGTAGTGGTTGATCAAAGGATGTGTGTTTCAAAGGGAGGGGAGGATAATTTATTTTAGACTCCTACCCGGTTTCTGCCGGCGCTAACAAACGCCGCTGGCTCTAAATTATTTTTTTGTAAGGCCCTTTAACTTTTCAGCAGATGAATGCTTAAATAAAACAAGCCGATTTAGGCTGATAAAAATTGATTGATTTATTTTCGAAAATTGATCTGTTTATAAACAAAAATAACGGTATTCTTAAACTAAACTTATTTATAGTTTTGTTATTGTAAATTTTATTTACAATTTGTTTTATTTATACTTATTCTAGTTTTTGTTTCTGTAAATCCTATTTACATAGTTTACAAACTCTCTTGAGTGAAAATATATTAACGGGTAATAAAAAAAAGATAAAATAAGGAGAAAATATATAAGTGTAAATATTTAAATATAGGGTTTGCACATTGGATCATGAGAGTACACTACACGGGGATTCCCGGGAATTTTCACCTTAATATATTGTACCTCAATAAACAGGATTTACAAAAAATATACTTCTAAGAAGTTGTTGTCTCTGAATTTTCCAACATCCTTTACCTTACCCACTTTTTTTAAATCTCATATATTTATAACAAAATAAACAGCAACATCGAAAAAAACACATAGCAATTAATATTTCAAAAATCTTACACTAATTTATAAGTTTTGGTAAATTTTTTCGTTCCCTAGAACTGAAAGTTGTTTTTGCTGTTGCCGTAATTTTGTGTTTAGTGCAAAGTTGTTCATTTCACCAAACAATTGTTTGTACTCTTTATTTCATTTCTTTTTATACTCTCTATTTAGTCGTTAAAGCGTAGTATGCAGTTCTCGCTGAAATTCAGGTTTGGAATTTTGCATTTATTTCTACACGGAAAAATAATCGTGTAGAATTCTATACAGAATTTTCCTTGCATACACACAAATTTATATATTTTTTAATTTACAGCACACAAAAACACTAAAAATTAATTACAATGTAAGAAAAACTAGAAATGTCAAAAATTAACTGACCAAACAATTGTCTGAACATTAATTTTTGTTTCAGTTGACGGAAAAAATTCTCCACTTATTGTTATAGCATGCCTGTAATAGACAATAAATGCTAAAATTCCGTGTACTTTTCTTTTGGAACTCTAGTACGGAAATTTCTTTAAGAAATTTACCAACCTGAATTTCATTTTGTTTTTTTTACACATACTTCTTATGGCAGCCTGAATTTCATTCAGAGCTGCATACTACGCTTAATGCGAGAGCGACGAGTGTACATGCATAGTAGCTTTGTTGGTATTTTGCCACATACAGTGTGTAAAATAAATGATAATGATAAAATAAAGTGCTTTTTATTAGAAATAAAAATATATTTTTGAAAAAACTAAGGGGATTGGGGCAAAATGTATTGAAAATTTCTCCATTTTACCAAGTAAAGAAATAGTGAATTCAGTGTGAACCGCATTATTATACATTTTTACAACTAATATAATTTCTTGTGATAAAATTGTAATGAAAATCTTTGCGTTTACCTTATCGTATTACTGTAATTCACAATTCTCTTAGCAATACAGCTGCAAAATATTTTTGACCACCAATGGTTTAGTGGGATTAATTCTTGGTTACTCTCATTTTACCAAATTTTACCCAAAAGATACGCTATCGAACCTAATAATTTAAAAAAAACAAAAACTATCGACAACTATCGATAGTATTGAAAACTATCGACAACTATCGATAGTATTGAAAACTATCGATAGTGAATCGATAGTCAAAAACTATCGATAGTCAAAAACTATCGATAGTATCGATAGTACCATCGATTGTTTCAGACCACTACTTATTACCATGATGTCGATCAAATCTGCCGCAGTGAATGTTTCTGCACTGCCAGATTATTATTATTATTTTTTAACTACTTTAAATGGTTACGGCACATAAATTTATTCTGCTAAACATTAAAAAATAAACCAAAATTTAGCTCCAAAAGAGCTAATATGGTCGCACTGATAGTAGAGCATGTGTTAGTGTATTTATGCTAAATACAATGAACTATTCAACGAAATACATTTCTGCTTTTGTTTTATTTGCAATTGTACGATTGAAATGGGATATTAAAGCATGCAGATGAGTGAAAATCCAATTGTTTTGTTTCATTTTTTGTCATTGCAAAAGTATTTGTTTTGGTTTTGCTCATGTACGAAACGTTTAAAAATATTTTTAAAGTTTGTGTCTTCGCATGAAACGTTTGCGAAATGTTTTGCTTGTTTGCACACTCTGGTATTTTGTGCTTTTGTTGATACAATTACGGACACAATTAATTACAGGAACTTACTTCGCCGAATCCTTCCGAAAGCTATGAAGACGGTCCCTTTGCGGCAACCTATTATACATCTGCGACTCTTGAAAACTAAAGAAATATTTATTATATTATTTATTTTCCAATTCACAAAAAATACTTGCATACATTTTCCTTGGATTTGTTCTCCTTTTCTCCTCTTGAATAAATGTTCTTCTTCGTTGGCCAAACAGCTATTCACTAATGAACTATACGCTACAAATTGGCGCAAAAATATGAGGAAATTCTGCCAAAAAGTCCGCCAAAACAGAAATTTCCTATATTTTCCCGCCAAATTGTAGAAATGTTTTGCAATAAAAAGGTAAACAAAAAAAATTTTATTTTAACCTGAATGAAAGTGTCAGACATATGTATACAAAACAAGAATTTTCTGTCCTTCAACAATTATGGGGTTAAGTGAATGATGCCACTATGATGAAAATTTTGCCATTTTCAAATAAAAATATTACCGCGAGATGGCCGTGTCCTATCTGTGTATAATTTGAGAATTTGACTACGAACTAGGGATGGGCAAGTGAAAAAAATATATCGATATGTATCGATATCGATATATTTTTATATATCGATCGGCATTGATATATATCGAATAAAAAATATCGATATATCGATATTTTTTCAACAGTGATAATTCATACGTAGTCCTGAAATTTTTTTTAAATAAAAAATTATAAGAAAGGTACTTTGGTACCTTTCTTATAAATAATTAAGCTGGAAAGAGTTAATTTCCAAGATCCTTACTGTTCCAAGATCATTTCATGGAACATACATCAACAAAATTACACTCAAAGAATGATAATTTTTCGAATAGACAAAATATTATAAAAACAAAAGATTTTGTTAGTAATATTCTATTTGATGAAGACTGTACCGAAAAAAATATCGAATTTGATAGTGTCGATATATATGAATAAAATATCGATATATCGAAATTAAAAATATTGACGATGTATATTGATATATTTTTAAGAAAATATCGATATATCGATCTTTTTTGCCCATCCCTTCTACGAACAATGATTTTACAAAAACAAAATGCTTGTGGTTTTTGTTAGTGAGATTACCTGGTATGAATTTGCCTTGGGCACAGGTCTCTGTGAACCGTCATTGCTAGTGAAGCTAACTTTTTTCGAGCAAAAAAACAATAAAATTTAAAAAGGGCACTAAAAACGTAATTTTGAGGTAAAAAAGCACCAACCTGTTTGTTGTTGTTGTTGTTGTTGTATTATTAAGTCCTGGTAACCCTATGTCAATACCTGATATATTTTTATCATGACAAATGTCAAATTCTATACAAGAAAAACAGATCACATAAAACAAATAATTTTTCAATAAAAACTTTTACTTTTCTCATGATAAAAATATATCAGGTATAGACATAGGATAAAAGAGCCTAATTTTTTTATTAGCGGGTATATAATGGAGAAAAGCAATAGTTTTATTAAGGAGAATTTCCACTTGGGACCATAACTGCCAGATGAAATAGGCATGAATTCGTCAAATTTTGAGCGAAAAATCGACAAAAACGCTAAAACAATTATCCGAAATCGTCAAAAATTCGTCAAAAGTCAATCCCCACTTCTTCGAGGCTAATAAAATAAATTTTGTATGGAAATCTGCTTTATAAGCAGAATAACAATTTATTATTAACATAACAAATAAATTTATAGTTTTTGCATTAAATAAACGAAATTTGTATCCATAAAGAGATCAACTGTTGCTTTATCTAAACAAACAGTATAATCACATGTTTGTGTTTTTTTAGAAAAAGAATATATGTACATACATACTAGACATCTGCAAAACTCATAAACAACGAGATTAGAATCATTCGCAATATTTTAGAACCATAACATGTTTTGAATCGAAGCTTTCAAGACGAATGAATGAGAGTGCACAACAACAACAAGATAACTAGATGACGAATCGAAACGAAACTGTAATTATGAGAGCGGAAGACAGTAAAACAAAAAGGCAACGCAACATTTTGAGTTAGTGTTGTAGATGTAAACAAGCTTTAACAACGAATGAACTATTGTTATTTTTAGATTTTGCATTTAGTAATGTATTTTATTACAAAATCTTGCAAAATCTATTAAACGGTTTTATCTAGCTTATTGATTGTGTCATGTGTGGTGTTTGGGTAAAATAAGGTAATTCAAAATTTAACGCCTTCCAGTAAACCGATTAGTCTGAAATTTGGTAAGCGCCTTTACTTTTGTTGACAATACAATACGGTTCTTAGAAAAGTGGGCTGCGCCATGCCCTCAAAAAGTAATATTTAGTTTTAACCCCATTCTGTTGACCGATTAATCTCAAATTTGGTAGAAATATTTAATTAAATTTTTATTTTCAAAGTATAATAGACTACACCAATTAGCACTGATATTAAAAACAATAAAAATTAAAGGGGTTTGTTTCTATCAGTTAATGTAATTCTGACCATGTAATTTAGACAATTTGCTGTATCTTTGAAACCCCAAGAGGCAAACTCTTGAAATTTAAAAAAACGCTAAAACTAAAATATTCAAAATTAAAAAATATCAAAACGAAAAACCGCCAAAATGAAAAAAAGCGCTAAAGAAAAAACATCAAAATTAAACAAAAAAACGCTTAAACACAAAAAATTACCAAAACTAAAATGATCGCTAAAAAAACTAAAAAACGTCAAAAACCGAAAAAAGTCGTCAAAACGAAAAAAAGCGCCAAAACAAAAAAACAGCAAAACGCAAAAAATCAATAACTAATATGATCGCCAAAACACAAAAACCCCAAAAAGAACAAAGCACCAAAATTTTAAAAAATCACCAAAACTTAAATTATCGCCGAAAAACTAAATAAATCGCCAAAAAATGGAAAAAAATCACCAAAACAAAAAAAAGCGAAAAACAAAAAAAGCACTAAAACATAAAAAAACGCAAAAAAATTGCTTAAACTAAATATATCGCCAAAAACGAAATAAAACGTCAAAAATGAAAAAAAACACCGAAACGAATAAAAGCACCATAAAGCACCAAAACAAAAAAAAAAACCCCTAAAACGCAAAAAATCACCAAAAGTAAAATTATCGCCGAAAAACGAAATAAGTCGCCAAAAATGGAAAAAAATCACCACAACGATAAACAAGCGCCAAAACAAAAAAAGCACCAAAACCAAAAAAACGCTAAAATACAAAAAATTACCAAAAATATAATGATCGCCAAAAAACGCAATAAATCGCAAAAAATGGAAAAAAGCACCAAAAGCTTAAACAAACGCTAAGACTATTTTATATCCCCAAAAAACGAAATGAAGCGCCAAAAAATGGAAAAAGGCACCAAAACGAATAAAAGCGTCAAAAAGCACCAAAACGAATAGCAGCTTAAAAAAGCACCAAAACCAAAAAAAGCTAAAACGCAAATAATCACCAAAATTAAATTATCGCCGAAAAACGAAACAATTCGCCAAAAATAGAAAAAATTCACCAAAACGAAAAAAACGCCAAAACAAAAAAAAAATGCACCAAAACAAAAAAAAACGCTAAAACGCAAAAAATCACCATAACTAAAATGATCGCCAAAAAACGCAATAAATAGCCAAAAATGGCAAAAAGCACCAAAAGTTTAAAAAATCGCCAAAACTAAATATATCGCCGAAAACACGAAATAAATCACCAAAAATGAAAAAAAAACACTAAAAGGCTACAAATCGCCACAACAAAAAAAAAAGCAGCAAAACAAAAAAAAATCGCTAAAATGCAAAAAAATCACCAAAATTAAAATAATTTTGTTTTTTGGCGATCATTTTAGTTTTAATAATTTTTTGCGTTTTAGTGTTTTTTATTTTGGTGCTTTTTTCGCCTTTGTGCTTTTTTTCCATTTTTGGCGATTTATTACGTTTTTTGGCAATATATTTAGTTTTATCGATTTTTCAAACTTTTGGTGGTTTTATCCCATTTTTTACGATTTATTGCGTTTTTCTAGCGATCATTTTAGTTTTGGTCATATTTTGCGTTTTAGCGTTTTTTTTTTGTTTTGGTATTTTTTGTTTTGGCGCTTTTTTCGTTTTTCGACTATAGTTTTAGTTTTGGTGATTTGTTAAACTTTTGGTGCTTTTTTTATTTTTGGCGATTTTTCGTTTATGTATTTTTTAATTTTGGAATTTTTTAGTTTTATCGTTTTTTTTTAATTTCAACAGTTTGCCTCTTGCGGTTTCCAATATACAGCAAATCTAAATTACATAGTCAAAATTACATTAACTGATAGCAAACCCTTTAATTTTTATTGTTTTTAATATCAGTGTTAATTGGTGTAGTTTATTATACATACTTTGAAAATTTCAAGTGTCTATATATAAGTAAGTGTCTATATATCACATTAGTATTTCAACATGTTTCGTTGCTCGCTTTAGAGTACCATATAATTTTTAACTGTCATATATTTGTTTTTGTAGCGGACAAAAGTTTACATATTCTGTGAAAGTTTCAGGTCCGTAGCTCTTACGGTTCTCGAGAATGGATGGACGGACAGTGTATCGAAAACAATAGGGTTCTTTACACTTTTGGAGTACGGAACTCTAAAAATCGCGAACATAGCATAATATAAACCGAAGTTATGCCCTCTAAAAGGCTAATACCGGCCATCAATTTGCAAACATTATTAAAAAATTGTCTAATTTTACCAACTTCAAAATTTTTTATTTAGTTCCATTTTGTAAAAAAAAATTTTATTTAGTTTCAATAATTAAATAAAGTTATATTTTATAAAATCGATTCAGCTTTTAAGATTATTTTAATTAAAAAATCTTATATCATATAAAAAGGCATTTTCTGATTAACGGTTGTTTTCTTAAATTCTTATTTTTAGGTTAGGTTAGGTTAGCTTGAACAGCCTTCCGGTTTCTAACAACCGGCCCACTTGGGTCCTTTGGTCCCTTTGTGATGCCTGGGATGGATAGTAGGGAAATTCAGAAAGGGCCCCTCCTATCCCAGAGGTTGGGTCGCTGTTAAGCCAACCCGAGTACCGTATGAATGAATTTATTCCCCTAATGTCGCATTCCCCCAAGGTCTGCTAGCTCGGGTAGTGACGGATTTCCCAAGTATGACGCCCTATTTCTATATAGTGCTGGACAGCGACAGAGGAGGTGCTTGACAGTTTCTTCCTCCTCCTCCTTCTGACAACTTCTACAGAAATCGTTAAAAGGAAAACTTAATCTTCTGGCATGGACACCAATGAGACAGTGCCCTGTTATGACCGCTACGAGTATACGCAGCTGTTGACGTGGGAGCCCCTGTATGGTTGCAGATCTTGCGAAGTTATACTGGGGCCAGATGGATCTGGAAACCTCACAAGTGATTTCATTTGTCCATCTGCTTTGCGTTTCTCTAAATAGTTGGTGCTGAATTTGTATTTTACAGCTTTTTAGTGGGACACCTACTAACCAGTCGATGTCATTTTCATGTAGGCGGGCACCAGCCTTGGCTAGACCGTCCGCGACAATGTTACCGGGCACCCCCGCGTGGCCCGGTACCCAGAAGAGCCCTAGGTTCGCATGTCTCGCCATCTCATTCAGAGATGCCCGGCATTCTTTAACCAATTTCGATGTTGTGTAAACACCAGATAGAGCATGTAGTGCCGCCTTACTTTCGGTACAAATTCGGATGTCCTGATCGAATATCCTGTAGTACCTTAACCAGTTGGCTGCCCTTTGGATTGCCGATATTTCAGCCTGAGTGATGCTACATTGGTTTGGTAGCCTAAAGTTTATCCTACGTTGCATTTGTGGGATGTAGAAACCCCCGCCCACTCCGATGCCCGACTTTGACCCACCGGTGTAGATCTCGAGCACATCTTCATATTGGTGTATGTAGTTTTCCTCAGAGGATGTGCCCGAGAAGTCCACCACGAATCTCTTGTCGGGCATCAGAGTAGGTGAGCAGTAGTGTGGTCGGGAAGATCTGAGATTTGCCCTAATATCGTCGCATGGCCTATGTTACCCCGCTTCCATGCACCTGAGGCATCCAGTCTAACCGCCGAGCTCATGGCCAGTTGTTTGATCATGAGTTCAGCAGGAAGCCAATGCAGTATGGTGAACAGTGCACCCGTGATCAGCATCAGTGATGTTCGAAGAACCTTTTCTATTATATTAGAGTATGTGGCTTAATTTAAGGAAGTCCACCAGACGACAGACCCATACATTAGTATGGGCTTTAGCACCTTTTAAAAAAGCCAATTGACGTTTTTGGGACTTACGCCCCACCTGTTGCCGATCGCCCTTTTGCAGGTGTATAGAGCAATAGCAGCCTTGGCTACCCTAGCTTGAACGTTGGGGTACCATGAAAGGTTAGAGTCCAGTATAATACCCAGATACTTCACGCTATCTGATAGCATAAGGGTGACTCCGTTGAGAGTCGGTAACGTGAAAGTCGGTGTCTTGTATTTTCTCGTAAAGAGAACAAGATCCGTCTTTTGAGGGTTAGCATTAAGACCACTTTCACCGCTTTATCTACTTATGATACCTAATGCCGATTGAAGACGTTGAGATAGAGTATCTAGAAATTTACCAGATATCGCTACTGCTACGTCATCCTCGTAGGTTACTGATTTAAACCTCATAGAGTCTAGTTCCACCAGTACCGAATTTATGGCGATATTCCATAGGACAGGTGACAGAACACCTCCCTGGGGAGTACCTCGCATAACCGTTTTTTGAATAGTCGTTTGCTCCATCGTGGAGGAAATTTCCCTATTTGTTAAGAGTCCTCGTATGAAGCTAATTGTTGACCGATCAATGTTCAGTCTTTCTAGTTCCATAATGATGGATTCAGGTCGTACATTGTTAAAGGCGCCCTCTATAACAAGAAAGGCCACGAATGTATATTATTTGTTTGCCAGGGATTTTTCAATGACTCCTACAAGCGAGTGAAGTGCCGCCTCATCTGATTTGCCCTTCGTATAGGCATGTTGGGAGGTTGATAGGAAGTTCGGAGAAATTGTTGATCTAAGGTGTAGATCAATTATCCGTTCCAGAGTTTTAAGGAGAAAAGATGATAGGCTGATGGGTCTAAACTCTTTGTGGTTTACGTGTGTAGTTTTACCCCTTTTGGGAATAAAGACCACGGACATTTGGTCCATGCTATCGGAATATACGACCAAGTTAGACAGGCCGAGTATATCCGAATGAGCCATGGAGTGATCACGTCTGCATTACGCTGTAGGTCTGCTGGAATAATGCCATCGGGACCCGGTGATTTGAACGAGTCAAAGCTGTTGATGGCCCACATTATTTTTTCCTTATTTAGGGTAATCGTGGCCATGTTAGAATGTATTGATTGTATGGCTGCAATCTCTCCCGTGTAGGGAGTGCAAACGGGAAAGAGTGTGTTCATTAGTACCTCTAGGGTCTCCTGACAACTGGTGGTCCATCCGCCACCTAATTTCTTAATGAAACTGGGGACAGTTGGAAGAATAGCCAAGATTTTGCGAAGGCGACTAGTCTCAGAGGCTCCCTCAACATTGCTGCAGAAGGACCTCCATGACGTTCGTTCGTGCGTTGAACTAACTAGCGTGATATCTAGAACTTCCTTCCTATTTGATATGACGAAAGTGGGTTCTGCCCCGACATTTGATATGTCTAAGTTGTTACAAAGAATAAAATCAAATAAAGACTCCCCCCTTGTATTAGTGTCAGAGCTCCCCCATACGACATGATGTGCATTTGCGTCCGCTCCGAGAAGGACTGACAAGTTACGTTGGTTTGCCATTTTAATTGCGTCGCACAGTGCTTTGTCCCATAGGCAAAATTAAAATAAAATAAAGTGCTTAGAATATTTAAGTAATATACATTTTTGTAAAGCTAACAAAGTACCTTAAATAAATTCGTAAATAGAATTTATCATCTCGTCTTTTTGTTAACAGTAGAGGGCGCTAAAGTCAGAAAATGTTTGAGGTAAAACTGTTGAACGGAAAAACGGTTTTTACTGTGTTACAAAAAAAATTCTTAAAATTTAATTTTTTATTGTATTGCTTTGAAACTTAACAGTTTTGTTTATAACTATAGGTACAAAAAAACAAAAATAATTTTTTGTAAATATTTTATATAGAAAAGTTGTTTGTGCAATCGAAAACTTTTGCGATTTTTTATTTGGAATTCCCAAAATGCAAAAGTTTGATAGAGTGAAAAAAATTTTTTTTAAGAGTAGGTAATTTTTTATTTGTGATTTTAGTACATTGTAAAGGGCTTAAATAGAATATGTAAACAAGATTTAGATTTTTCACCCGGAAATGTAAAACTTATATGAATTTTTTAAGACATATTTCCTAAGTTTCAGAAAAAGTTGCAAAGACCTAAGTTTATGGTACTGCCAAAATTTAAAAAAATAAGTTTATAAAATTTTTTTGTTTTATTACTATAAAAAATTAATCAAATTTTGATGTAGTGTATAATTTTTATTAAATAGTGACAAAAATTTACCAAAAATTTAAAGAATTTTTTCTTTTTATTTTGACGGAAACCCTAAAGTTTTGCAAATTTTGAAAAAATTAAAAACATATATAAATAAAAAGTAGGCGAATTTTTATTTTTGATTTATATACTTTGTTAACAAATCTAACCACCAGTAAAAAAAAATTTAAGATTTTTAACCGGAAATTTGAAATTTTGTATTTTTTTAAAACATCTATATTTTTTAGTTTTACAAAGACCAAAAATATCTTAATATATATAAAAATCAAAAACACGTTTATTTGTTAGGGGTGAATTCTTCAATGCCCCAACAGATTTTCGCCTTCCACCCCACAAAATATTTGTAAAAGACCGGCGTGTGTTTTTATATATATTCTACCCCGGTAAATGCTACTCCCCTTTCAGAAATAGTGATTCGTCCGACAGATGGCGCAATTTTTAGTTTTTTTGTGTTTTTGCACCGTAACTCAAGAACTACTGAACCGATTTTGACCAAACTTCATATACATGCTCTATAGGGCGTGAGTAGTGTTTCTGTGTAGTTTGAAGTTCGTCCGGCAGATGGCGCAATATTATTCTAATAATATTATTCTAATTCTATTCTAATATTATTATATTATTCGTGGGCAAAATCCAATTTTCATATTGTACCACCAATGCCATATACAACACTAATGTTTGCTTAGGGCCAGCAACGCGGACCGGGGTCAGCTAGTGATTATATAATTTTTTCCAAGTAAAGTGCTCCAGCGACGTTCAATGTTCAATTCAATTTTTGCAAGCTGTGCAATTTTATTGACTGTAGCATAATATTAAGAGTTTTATCTTGCGGAATCGCGGTTAATGTGACAACGTTTAAGGAGCTGCTAAATATTACTAGAAACTCATATTTAATACAGTATGGCTGGTATTATATGCCAAGTACTGTTCATAAGGTTTTAGTGCATGGGTGCGATGTTCTGGAATACTTCAACTTGCCAATAGGTAATAAAATATCAAAAAAACGTTTTACACATATTTTAAAACTATTTTTATTCTAGGTAGTTTGTCCGAAGAAGCCTTAGAGGCCAGTCATAAAAATATAAGGAATGTGCGATTATCCCATACAAGAAAAATGACGAGAGAAAATACAAATAGAGATTTAATGGCTCATTTGTTATTAATGTCGGATCCGGAATTATCGTCACTTAGGTCTACAAAACACATTAAAAAAAATGATGAATTCAAAGAAATTGAGAAATACATTTTGAAAGAAAACATCATAAATTACAATTAAAATTAATTATCTTATTTGTTGAGCAAATTTAGAAACAATTTTATTTATGACCCTTTTTAAAGAGAATATTAAATTATTTGCATTTTGATCACTAATGTAGCAAAAATTTAGTTTATGAGAAAAAGGATATATGGGAGATGGTCATGTCCTTGTATCGAATGAAGCGAAATTTTCCAGAGAGCCCAAAAATATAGTTTTATAAGTTGTTATAAGTTTTCAGCGTATTCTGATCACTAATGTAGCAAAAATTTAGTTTATGAGAAAAAGGATATATGGGAGATGGTCATGTCCTTGTATCGAATGAAGCGAAATTTCTCAGAGAGCCCAAAAATATAGTTTTATAAGTTGTTATAAGTTTTCAGTGCATTCTGATCACTAATGTAGTTACAATTTAGTTTTTGAGAAAAATTATGTATGGGAGGTAGTCATGTCCTTGCACCGATTTTTCCGAAACTTCGAATTTTTCTTAATTAACATATTTTGAACCAGCACACCAAATTTCATTTTTCTACGATAACTTCTCTAATTTTGCCGATTCACTATATGGGGACAAAGCACTGTGCGTCGCGAACCTTTGCGGGCGGGGATTCGCATTCGTGCGCCATGTAGCTCGAGATGACTATTATCGTGTCCATAGTCGTCTCCCAGGCTGCTGTGGTGGTATCTTCGTCACTGAAATCAGATAACAAGAAGATATTTAGGTTGCTCCTTGCTACTATGCATGCTCTGATCCTACCTGTCTCATTCGCATGCAATAGCCTAAGACTTTCGTACCTAGTCCTCAAACCCTGCCTTTGTGAAGCCAGGCTTCTTGGACTAATGCGATCTCCTCCCCTCTTTCTATGAGCCGGAGGAGCATTGTGGCGGATGCTGTTTTAGAGTGGTGAAGGTTCACCTGAGTGACCCTCACCGCCATGGTGTAACGGCTTGATGGTGACGTTGATGTCCTCCTGGTCAGAGTCCAGAAAGTCATCCTCGTCAACTGCCTCATCTAGCTGGTCAAAGAATTCTCCAACCCAACCTGAGTTGGAGTTGGTGTCCGCCTGAGAAGCTAGACTAGCAGTGTCATCGACCGACATTGCGTCTGGATCCGGTTGATCACCTTCCTGAGCAACTTTTTCCCTTTTGTCGCCCTTGAGGATACTAAGGAAGATGGCCTCAAAACCATAGAACATCTTTCCTTGTTTCTGCTCGAGCGGCAAAATAGACTCGTTGTTCAGAAAGATAACAACCCGTCTGTATGCTCCTACAGGTTCTGAAATAGAGACAACCTTCCAATTTTCGGTCGGTATGTCACTGTTGCAGGCCTGCAGAAGCGCCAGTATCTCCTCTGGTTTCGATGGTTCATCGGGGATTCTAGCAGTGGCTCTAGGTCGACGTGGAACCTCATCTATAGGGAGCACATCGAGTCTAGCTCCTTCCCATAGACCTTCCAGAAGAGCAACCGCCTGCTTGTATAGCAGAATCGATCGCTCATCCCAGAAGGCCTTTGGCCACCTCGCTGAAGGTTCTGTGCACCGATCTGTGATGCTTTTCGATGGTCTGTTGGCCCTGCAAATGAGCCTCCTCATCTGAACGTTGCCGTTTTGGCACGCCCGCAGACGCTGATGAGGGAGTTTTTTGCAGTTCAGCCAAGTGTCTTTTGGCCCAGGTGAGGGATGAAAGTTCATCCGCTGTGAGGGACTCAGCAGGCTTTTTGCCAAGCTTACCCAAAACTCTTTCGGCGGAGCGCCGTCTCGCGAAGGCCCTTCTGGCTGGTGTTGTGTGCCTTTGGGTCGTTATGTTGCCTTGAGAGGCTGGAGTCGCAGCTCGGAGACCCGATTTCGTGTTCGCAGTCTCCTTACTGGAGGGGGGATGTGGTACTGAGGAACCCGACTTCGAGGTCGCAGTTTCCTTTTTCACAATAGACACTGAGGTGACTGCCGCTTGTTTTTTGACAGCACCCAAACAGGGTTTTTTAGCTACCGAGGTGGTAGCAAGGACTGCTGTTTGTTTTACATCCTTTAGATGGGTGTTTGAGGTTCTGCCTAGCAGATACCAACAGTGCGCACTTGGAAGGCTCAGGTTTCCCCTTGCCCCCTTCTGCGTGAGTGTTGCAACCAGTAGCTTGCTGATTAGTCCGGCCTGGTGCATGCACCGTACTAATCCGGAACCAAGTAGCACTCGACTCCCCATAGCTTGAGGTCACCACCAGGGGAGCAGGGTCTCCGGAGATTATTAGGCCCTCAAGCGGATACTCGGGGCAGTTGTTTTTGTTTGACATTATGTTTTGTCGGGGGGGTTTGCATTTTATACTTGCTGCCAAGTAAGAAAGCTGTCAAACAGACAGACCACCAAGTCGCCCAATATGGAACAGACGCTTGGTGGATTTTAACGGACACGTGTGGTGCACGTAGATCCGAGAGGATCCAGCAGACGTATTCTGGTGAAGAGCCCAATCTCAATGAAAGGGGAAACTCTCCACCCGGAAACGGTCTAAAGCCGCCCCTTCTAGGAGTAACAGACGCTTCAGACACTGGGATGGGTAGTTCTTAGTTCATGCTCGCCATGAGCCCCTCTGGCAAGGTTGCACCTACCACGGACTATATACTTTATACTGAACATTTTTTAAAAAGCGTGACGAAAGAGAATGAGCACATAAAACCAATTTTTGATATTATGTGGCTTACCGAGCTATTGCACCAAGCCCTTCATATATTCACAAGATTTTATCCGTTTCAATATTAGTTTAGAAATGTAATACAAAATACTTGCAGCATTTAAATCCTTTATGTGCATACACACGTATCGTTCTTTTAATGTAGAGCTTAGTCTAGACGATATGTTGAATCAGCATATTTATGGTAAAAAATTTGTTACCGTTGCCAAATATCGTGTAGACACACAATTTTTTCAACATACGTATGTTTAACCACATATGGCGGCCATTTTTTAACGTTGTCAACAAACGTATGTTAACGATTTTAGCATATCGTGTAAACACCATATTTTTACGTTTTAACAAATTTACTACGTATGCTGACAGATATGTTGTTTGTTGAAAAGCGTGCGCAAGCTTTTCAACATATAACAAGGCATATTCATTACAGGTACCACCATAACGAAAACAAATACAACACCAAAAAACACATGTATTTTGTTGGTAGAAATACCCCAGAAATATGTCAAATCCATTAACTGTGAGTCGCACACATTCATAAGCTCTCTTAAATTTACTAAGCCATGCCCGTTGTTGATAGAAAACTCTCAGACATGTGTCAAAATCTATTGTTTGAGTGACGCAGATATTCTCAAATTTACTAAAACAGCTGTTCTTGTAGTGGTACCTGATCAATCTACCTTGGCATATAACAAATTTGATAGCATATAGAATTTATATTTCAGCTCAACTCTCATATTATATGTTAACTACGTTGCCTGATTCGGCACGTGGCATTGCAATTTCCGGCATGTTATAAATTTCTTGCGTATTTTCGTTATTTTTGAGACTTATTTGATTTTCTTATTCTTTGCAGTTTAGTAATTTCTTCAAAACAAGTCAAGAATACCAGCGCTATTGAAAATTAAAATAAAAAAATCATGAGGTAATAGCACTTTTTAGACAAACAATATTTGTGAATTTTTTTTCGGCGCTCTCTTTTGGTTCCGGAGTTACGGGGCTCAAAAATTTTATTTTGAACTGGCCATAACTCCTACAATTCTGCACGGATATAAACAATATGTACATCATTTTAAAGCGCTATAAGATACCTACTGGTTTATATCCGTCAACTCAATTTGACATTTGTTAACCCATTCTGAACCAAATACTGTTTTAAAAATATTTAACCCGACTTTTTACGTTAACACACCGTTATCTGAAAAAATTACCAATATGTCGATACTTAAGCATGTATATAATTTTGTAGACAACCTTCCAAGTTTTCATTTGATATACTTATTTTCATTATGTATGTCGAATGGTGGTTTCCCTGAGTAAAGATTGTCTGACTAACCGGCATTTGGCCGGGCTTAGGGATTTTCTCCTCTATGTATGTCGAATAGTGGCTTCGCTGAGGAAAAGCATTTTGCCTAGCAAAAAACCTGTTATAAATTTTAGCATCTCTTAAACTAAACAACACTTTTCATATACATACCAATGCACACATGGAGATTGCCTCGAAAAAATATATATTTTTGAAACCTCATTTTTGAAGTTGCATATCTTCCGTATTTCATTAGTGAAAGAAAGTGGAACTGAAACGAAGTTCTCTATAAATGTATATATATACATAGTTAAGTACCGTTACATGGGTAATTTTTTGAGATAACGGTGTTTTTACGTAAAAACTCGGATTAATTTTTCTTTAATTGCATTTGGCTCACAATGGGTTAATTGATTTCAAAAATTTATATACCAGTAGAAAGGTATCTTAGAGCACTTTAAAATGATATACATATCGATTATCCATGAAGAATTGTAGGAGTTATGGCCAATTCAAAATAGAAGTTTTGAGCCCCGTAACTCCGGATCCAAAAGAGAGCGCCGAAAAAAATTGACAAAAATTTTTTGTCTTAAAAGGGCTATTACATCATGATAATTATTATTTTTATTTTCAACAGCGTTGGTATTCTTGACTTACGCCATTTCTTCAACACATTTTAGCAATTTTTCGCAAATTTTCTAATTTTTTGCGTTCTTCAGAACAATGCTAGTGATATATAAATCGATATTATATTTTTAAAAATTTATTTCGCACTAAAAATATTTATTTTGCAATAAAAGCGATAATTGATAGAAATAAGTAATAAAGAAAGAGTATTGTAAAATTTATTTGAAATTTATAAACAAATGTTTACACGACTCTGCATATATAGCATCATACGGAACTCCACATATCATGTTGACGCAAAAATTGTATGCTAACTGATATGTTGACATATCATTTGCTGTTATATGTTGACTTCAACAAATTTGGTACTTTCAGCATACCGTGTAGACGCTTAGCATATTGAATATTCTGACAGACGCATTTGTTGTTATTTTAAAGCATATACCGTCTAGACTAAGCTTAACATATGATATCTCAAAACAAAAAAATGTTTAAGTTACTTTTGTAAAAGTGTTCATTAATATCCTCTTAATGCGTAAAAAACTTTTCAGAAGCAAATCTTAATCTAAACCAAAGTTATAACTGCTAAAAAGCTAATAACAGCCATATCTATGCTAACATTTTTAAAACGTTAAATACATCTCGCCAAGCTTATTTTTTTGAGATATGAGGTACCAATATATTTGAAAAACTTAGAATAACGGAGTTCAGTGTTTGATGCAATAGTCTTGCGAAAGATTAAATGCAAAATATCGTAGCTTTTTATGAAATACAACAGTAAAATGCTAAAGATTTTATTAAAAAGCTACGATAATTTGCATTTGCACTTCCGCAAGACTATCTGAATCAAACACTGAATTGCGTTAACTTCTTTGTAAATATTTTATCATAGCTTTCTAATGTTAAAAATTTGTTATATATGATATACATCCATATGTATGTATGCAGCAGTTGATATTATGGAGAGGAAGAGGTTTCCCTGTAATACTAAAAATATCAACATAGAAATAATTAAGTATGGCATAACTATCCCTTTTACTCCTTATTTTTATTGCAGATTGTAGTAAAAGCTGCGAATTAAAAAGTTGTAAAAAATAATGTCAACTTAGAATTCTTAAAAATCGTCAAATTTAAGGTAAAAATCGTCCAGTCAGCAAAATGCCATTTTGACACCCAAAATGGTCAAAATGATGATAAATCGTTAAATCTGGCAACCGTGGCTTGGGACCATTACAACTATAAACCATGGTGAAATAAGTATACAGGTGGCAGCATAACGTCATCTGATTATTTTTTGCTCTGCTAGTTTTGTGCATAATCCACGTCCAGCACGTTTATATTTTTGACAAGCATCATATACTTTTTTGTTGTATTGTTGTATTTGTTTCCCTTATGCGGTCACCTGTATATTTATTTCACCATGCTATAAACTGATGAAAATTAAACCTACATATCGTCAAATGAAACGCAAAATGCCCTATCTAACAAACAACTATAATCAGATTTGCAGTAAATTCTGATGTATATCACAAGGATATATATATAAAGCTGCTATAAAAAAGTCAAACTTACCCGAACAAAAATAGCGATAATATTAACAAAATCTAAATAGAAATAGAACATGCCAATTAAATAGTTTGCATATACATTGCTGCCCCTGTAAAATGATGAAAATGTTAGTTAGGGCGTTTAGCGTTTCAGCTGACGATATGTAGTATATCTATTTATTGTTTTATCAAAAGTGCACTTATATGAAACTTCATTATACTATTACTAGCATGACTTCGTCTGCAAGCTGCTGAAATACCAGAGCAGTCGCAGGTAAAGAAAGTACAAAAAGTACAGATTTCTCCCCTTAGACGGGGTTCACACAGTTCAACTTTTGTTGAATTAAAAGTTATTCAGCTGGGAGAAAGACAGAGAAAAACTGTGTTTCTTTCTCTGTCTTTCTCGCGGCTGAATTAAGTTGCTCAAAAAAATTGCCCTGTATGAACCCCGTATTTTAAAGTATCATATATTTTAATCTGCCTCATATACAATCCGTCTACCAAATTTCATTCAAATGCATTGTTGATGATGGCAATCCTGAATTAGACAGTGCTGCTGAAGTTTAAACCCAGCGCACTGAACAGTAATTATTCTAGCAGTTGTATGTACTTGTAAATGTTTATGTATTTGTAAGTTTAGCGCCTTTATTAAATGGTATAAAAGCCCTTCAGGCCATCTTGATTGTCTCTTTTGCTTGGACAACATAAAAACATAGAATAAAACATTCACACGTCCTTTGTGACATCAATCATTTCAACAGCAAATTGTGTTTTGACTTTGGCTTGTTGTTGGAACGCCTGCCGATTGATGGGTTTATTCTATTCCAGGAGCAAAAGAACATTTTTTATTCTATGTTTGTCGCAACAACTGTCGCCGTTGCAATAAAAATAGTCTTCGTTTGTAATAATTGGTTCTGTGTTTTCGCGAAGCCAGCAATTGTTTCGTCTGAACTCAAAAGTTTATGTGCCTACTTTGATTGTGTAACGACAACTGCCGTCGAACGGACATTTGGGTGCTGCTCGTTCAATACTTACTATAATAAGAGCTTTGTTTTTGTCTATGGCACAAAGCCAAGTGCCGCCTCAAAGATATAGTAAGCGAACAACCCAAGGAAAAACGCCAGCCCGCTTTGACGCCTATATTCACGAAATGAGCACGCCACGTTCACCACCGAACAAGCCATCTACACCTGCGAGCGGTTCCAGCCGTCCAAATACACAAGACCATAATATATCAAAAGATCCCGCCGCACTGCCACAAAATATGTCTACACCTGTCGCGACCGCCACTAGTAAAGAACTGTGTGAGTATAGACGCGAGTTCAAGAAGCAAATGGAGGAAATGCAGAAGCAAATGGTTCTTATGCAAACGCAATTCATAAAAAACACCAAAGAAATGCAGAGCCAACTGGTAAACAGTAATCAATCTATTCTTAGTGATATACAAGAAACCCTATCAACACAGCAAACGCCAACATCTCAGTTGGGGGTAGAAATAGCAACGCAACCGGCGTTTGTGCAACCAACCCAGTCGCCTCCACTAGAATTACTTGTACCACCATCTCAGCCGCCGCAGCCAACGCTGCCATTAACATACCAACATACGCCACTCTTATCATCGCTAACAGTACAGCCGCCACTAAATACTGCACCGAGCACATCTAGTCACCACAACATGCCACAAAAGAAAATTTATCCACTTCCCACATTTTCAGGTCTTCCAGAAGAATGGCAAACGTTTTCCGAAGCCTTTGGGTCTACCACCAGCGAATTTATGTACTCCGATCTACACAATATTATGCGCTTGCGAGAAGCTCTAAAAGGGCGTGCATACGATGCTGTCGAGTGCCTACTAGCCAGTTCTGCCAACGTCAATGCAATAATGACGACCCTTCGAGAAACATTTGGGCGCCCCGAACAGCTCATAAGAAGCCAAATAGAAAAAGTCCGCCAAATTGCCCCCTTGGCAAATGAAAATCTTGATGCTCTGGTAAGTTTCGCCAATAAAGTTACAAATATGTCAACATTTTTACAAAACGTAGGCGGAGATCACCACTTGTCGAATCCATCTCTCTTAAGTGAGTTGGTTGCAAAATTGCCAATAAATCGGCAAATGCAATGGGGAGAAAAATGTCTGGCACTAGAAAATGCACCAACTATTGTTGATTTTAGTAATTGGTTGGAGACATTACGCCACATCGCTAATATCGTCCACGATACTCTGCCGCCAGTACCATCCACCTCTAGCCGCCGTCAACCAGCTACACAACCAAGTCACCGCAAGTTTGCATGTGTCGCCGTCAATAATTGCCCAGTTTGCCAGGGAGTGTGTAATGCTGTTTCAAATTGTAAACAATACTTGCAGATGTCGGTCGATGAAAGGTGGAATAAAATAAAAGAAATTAAACTTTGTTTTTGCTGTTTAAAGAAGGGCCATCAACTTAGACAATGCCGAAACAAACGACGCTGCGGAACAAATGACTGCCAAAAATTACACCACATTTTGCTGCATAAGCCGGTGACTGTTGCAGCTGACAATGGCGGGCAAAACAATTTAGTGACAGCAGAGAGGGAAAATAGAATTTGCCACGCCGTAGCCAACGATGATGTTGTTTTATTTCAAATCGTGCCGGTAAATATATACGGAAAAAATAAGACAATATCTACGTACGCCTTTGTCGACGATGGTGCAAACGTTTCAATGTTAGACCTCCATGTGGCAAGAGAATTAGAATTGCGTGGCAAACAAGAAACATTGTCGCTACAGTGGCTTAACAATCAATGTGTGTCACAGGATTCTGAGAAGATTGAGTTGACAATCAGCGGAGTGGGCGTAGCCGACAAACTATATACAATTAGCAACGTCATTACAACATCAGATCTCTCACTGCCCATACAAAGCTGTCATCTGGGCAATCTCTCAAAATCTGATAAGCGTATCGATGTATCACGTTTTAAATTTAAAAATTATAGTAACGTTCAGCCAAAACTAATACTCAGTCTTTACCATTGTTTTTTGACAGTTCCCCTGGATGTTCCACGTCTGTTGTCTGCCACTGGGCCGATTGTCACCACTACTCGCTTGGGCGTAATTGTATACGGGCCGGTTCCAGGCGAGAGCTCCACAGTATCAAAAAGGGTTCTTCACGCTCGGGCTTGTACGCCAAAAAATATAGAAAATTACACTCTCTTGCACGATATGATGCATAGTTATTTTGAGATAGAAACATTTGGTGTAAAATCAAATGTGAAGCAGCTGATGTCTGCCAACGATGAACGTGCCTTAAGCATTTTAAAAGAAACCACAAAAAAGGTTGATGGTCGTTTTGAATGCAGGCTATTGTGGAAGGAAAACGTTCCACCGTTTCCAGACTCCTATAATATGGCTCTACACCGTTTATATAATGTGGAAAAGAAAATGGCTCGTGACTGTGAGTATGCCAGTGAATATCGTCAAAAAATCAAAGACTATTTGTCAAAAAGCTATGCCAGAAAATTAAATAAAAATGAAAGTGCGATTAATAGTGAACGTGTTTTTTATTTGCCACATTTCGGTGTAAAAAACTTAAACAAGAAAGGCATACGTATTGTGTTTGATGCCGCCGCAGAGGTGCAAGGCGTTTCGTTGAACAAACATCTTTTATCTGGCCCGGACATAAATAATACTTTAATATCGATTCTCCTGAAATTCAGGGAAGCTCCAGTTGCTGTTTGTGGGGATATTAAAGAAATGTTCCACCAAATAAAAATAGCTGAAGAGGATCAAGATAGCCAACGATTCCTGTGGAGAAACGGTGACACAAATCAAGAGATCGAAACATACGTCATGCAGAGAATGATATTTGGTGCCACATGTTCGCCAACTGTAGCTCAATTTGTTAAAAATTTAAATGCCATTAAGTACTTGAAAGAATATCCTCGAGCTGTGTATGGCATTACCGATCGGCACTATGTGGACGATTATGTCGACTGTTTCCAAAATGAAGACGAAGCGATACAAGTCCTGAATGACGTCATAAGAATATACAAAGCTGGTGTATTTGAGTTGAGAAATATTATTTCTAATTCAGAGCGGGTGAGCCAATCGTGTGTGAAATCGGTCAAAAGAAGTGGCAGCAGCGGTGAGTTTTTGAACAAAGATAATATCGAAAGAATTCTTGGTATTCACTGGCTACCGGAATCGGATGTGTTTTGCTTTTTCTTGAAATTGTATAAAATTAAAAAATCAGTATTGAATTTTTCCAAGGTCCCTACAAAGCGCGACATGCTTTCGCTGAATATGTCGATTTATGATCCATTTGGATTCTTGTGCGATTTTATGATTACTTCGAAGATACTAATGCAGCAAGTTTGGAAAACGGATACAGACTGGGATGAGGAGCTGCCTGCGGAAAAATGCAGTCGATGGAAAATGTGGCTGGAAGAACTGTTGAAAGTGGAGCTGTATCGAGTACCACGGTACTATTCCAAAGACTTTGCGAACGGTGACATCGAGTTGCACGTATTTGTGGACGCAAGTGAAGAAGCCATGGCGACTGTAGCGTATTGGCGAGTGGTAAGTGCTGAAAGTGTTAATGTTGTTTTTGTAATGGGAAAGACTGGTTGCGCCCCTACGCGTTTCCATACTACACCCAAGTTGGAGCTGCAAGCGGCAGTAATGGGAGTGCGCATGAAAGAACTTATAGTTAGCAGTCATGTCAAAAGGGTTAATAAAATTTTCTTTTGGAGCGATTCTCACACAGTTATACTATAGCTTCGATCCGATCACCGCAAATACAAGCAGTATGTGGCCAACCGTGTTTCTGAAATCTTGGATAGTAGCAAAATTGATGAATGGAAATGGTGCCCTGGGGCTCAGAATCCAGCTGATGCTGCAACACGGGCCAAATTCCCCATACATTACAAGGCAGATGAACGGTGGACAAGCGGTCCAGACTTCTTGCGACTTGATGAATCACAGTGGCCATCGGAGTTAGAAATGGGCAGCTGCCCTGAGAAGACCAAAACGGAACTTCGGTCTAAACATGTTTTACTTTTTGCACACCAAATACGTTCAGAAATACTTTACATTAATCGTTTTTCGAAATACTCACGACTGAAGCGAGCCACGGCGTGGGTATGGCGTTACGTTCAAAACTTATCGCGAAAGACAAAGCATATAAATGTCATGAAGGGCGAGCTTTCCGTGGAGGAAGAAGCGTGGGCCGAAATATACCTTTGCCGGTACGTACAACAACAAATGTTTGGGGACGAATTTGCAGACTTGCAGCAGCAGGGTTTTGTAAGCAGTCGCAGCACTATAAAAATGCTTAATCCAACTATAGGAGGTGATGGTCTGATTAGAGCCTCTGGCAGATTAAGGAATGCTCCTTGTATCTCTATTGAAGCGAAAAATCCGATAATTTTGCCAACAAAACATCGGCTTACATATTTGTTAGTAGAATCATATCATGTGAAACTATGCCATATTAATTTGGCGACAGTAATGAGCGAAATTCGGCTGCGTTTTTGGGTACCATCTCTTCGCCGGCTGCTCAATAGTATCCAGTCTCGTTGCCACGTTTGTCGTATCCGGCGGGCTAAGCCTTTTCAGCCTCAAATGGCACCCCTGCCGACAGAGCGTGTTACCCCATACGTTCGCCCATTCACCTACACAGGGATGGACTATTTTGGACCAGTTTCTGTTTCCGTAGGTCGTCGACGTGAAAAACGATGGATCGCTTTGTTCACCTGTTTGTCCATACGCGCCATTCATTTGGAAATAGCCACCGATCTTTCAACCGACGCCTGCTTGCTGTGTATCCGTAACTTTGTTAACAGAAGAGGTTTGCCACTGGTGATTCGTAGTGACAATGGCACAAATTTTGTTGGTATTGCCAAGGAGCTGCAGGGAGTAAGTAACTTTTTCGACAATAACTCAATGACGTCGTCTCTTACATCATTGGGTATAAAATGGGTTTTTAACACACCTTCCAACCCAGCCGAAGGAGGTGTATGGGAACGCTAAAAGAATGCTAAAAGAACAATCACCGCGGCTCGACACCCTTCAAAGTTTCTTGATTGAGGCCGAAAACATGATAAATGCTAGACCACTGACACATCTGGCGGTGACGCCGGAAGACCCCGAACCATTAACCCCTAACCATTTTTTACTGGGCTGTACAAACTCCACCCAAACACCAGCGCCCTTTGAGCCCCGTCTAATGTGCCAGCGAAAACAATGGAGAGTTGTCCAAAATTTAAAGAATGGTATGTGGCACCGCTGGATAAAGGAATATTTACCCGAACTTACGCGCCGAACTAAATGGTGTATGCCTAGTCAGCCCATCAGCATAGGATGTTTGGTATTTATTTGTGACTCAGATACGCCAAGGTCACAATGGAAGCGAGGTCGAGTCATCGAGTTATACACAGGCAAAGATGGTGTAGCACGCACAGCTAAATCAGTACTAGCTCCGGTATTTACAGAAGACCTATTTCCAAGCTAGCCATTTTGGACGTGAAGGTAGAAGAAACCGGTGGTGAAGCCTCCTCCTCCGAGTCAGTTCACGGGGTTGGGGATGTTGATGATGGCAATCCTGAATTAGACAGTGCTGCTGAAGTTTAAACCCAGCGCACTGAACAGTAATTATTCTAGCAGTTGTATGTACTTGTAAATGTTTATGTATTTGTAAGTTTAGCGCCTTTATTAAATGGTATAAAAGCCCTTCAGGCCATCTTGATTGTCTCTTTTGCTTGGACAACATAAAAACATAGAATAAAACATTCACACGTCCTTTGTGACATCAATCATTTCAACAGCAAATTGTGTTTTGACTTTGGCTTGTTGTTGGAACGCCTGCCGATTGATGGGTTTATTCTATTCCAGGAGCAAAAGAACATGCATTAAGGACACATAATATGGAACAGAATATTCACTTTTGGCAGCTAACAAAGGCTGTTATCATGTGTTCTGCAGTTCTATATGCAAAATGTTTTTACTAAGATAATATGAAAGAGATAGTCAAATTAGATTTGCTTTCTCTTTCATGCAATCTTCGTAATGTTGTTGTTCAGTGGCGGGTCTAGTTAGTGGTCTACGATTAAGGGGTTTTCGGGTCATAGTGGCATATACTACGTTTATATGCGCACTATTTACAAATAAAAATATTTGTAAATAATTTAAGTCACTGTTTATACGATATAACAATAATACCAAACTTGGTACCACTACTATAGAAAACTTTTGTATTTTTACAAAAAAAAATAATAATAGTTTAAATGTATAAAATAACAAATAATTATTTGGTTTAATATTCATTATTTTTTTCTATCAATATTTTTCGCGAAATATTATCCATTTATTGTTTTTTATTAACAAACATTTGTAAGCATGGCAACCTCAAACATTTTATTTGCAAATCAGAGAGCTGCACGATCAATGGTTTTTGTGATTCAAGCACACTCGTCTAAAATGCGGTTGCGGTGTGATCGCCGCCGCATTGCTTTTACTCAAGTATTCGCCACACCGCATATACTTGAGTATTGCTAGTTGGAGCTTCTAGCATACTCAATCATATGCGTTCGCGGTGACTACTCTGCTTTACTTTTTTCATGCAATTTTCGTAATGTTGTTGTTCAGTGGCGGGTCTAGTTAGTGGTCTACGATTAAGGGGTTTTCGGGTCATAGTGGCATAAACTACGTTTATATGCGCACTATTTGCAAATAAAAATATTTGTAAATAATTTAAGTCACTGTGTATACGTTATAACAATAATACCAAACTTGGTACCACTTCTATAGAAAATTTTGTATTTTTACAAAAAAAAAAAATAATAGTTGAAATGTATAAAATAACAAATAATTATTTGGTTTAATATTCATTATTTTTTCCTATCAATATTTTTCGCGAAATATTATCCATTTATTGTTTTTTATTAACAAACATTTGTAAGCGTGGCAACCTCAAACATTTTATTTGCAAATCAGAGAGCTGCACGATCAATGGTTTTTGTGATTCAAGCACACTCGTCTAAAATGCGGATGCGTGTGTGATCGCCGCCGCATTGCTTTTGCTCAAGTGTTCGCCACACCGCATATACTTGCTTTACTTTTTTCAGACATTCGACAGTCGTACTGTTACTTCATGTACACAACAAGAACAATATGTGTATACGATCATGCGAGCGCGCTCATTGATGTGTGCTTATATGAAGTAAATATAGCGTTGCCACTGTGTAATTATACGAAAGCTGTACTATTTAAATTTTTTATAATTTTTGCTTCATTATATTTTTGTACTACTGACTTACTGATAAAAGTAAAACTACGAATATGTACTATTAATTTTGTTATGATACACAAAAGTAAGAAATGTATACCGTTTTATAAAATTTCATATTAAAGTAATTAATTAGTAAATTAAGAAAAATAAAATTTTAGTAAATTCCTAATTACGTTATGAATACTCGTATGTATATTAGATGATAAATTTGTAGTCTCCTTAGTTCCATAAGTTTTTTTTCGAAAATCGGTGGCGAAATTTGTTTGCCCCCCTCGCCAAATGCTTAACTCAGTGATTTGTGAACCGATTTAAAATTTTTTTTCGTGTAAAAGGGTTTGCCATCCACATGATTAACGCTGTCATGAGTGAACTGCTATTAAAAATTCTTTTTTTGTTTGAAAGGCTTTGCTGGTAATCTAAAAGGAAATAGAACTGGCAGTTAAATTATTTGTCTATGAAAATTTTCAGTTTTAACTTTCTTTTATTTTGTTATGGCAGCCATAATAATACACACACTTATATCTACCTGTTACTGTTCACAAGATTGAGCGCGGAGTCCAAATTACCTCTATCATGTTTTGAGCTTCTCTTGTAGAATAATGAAGTTACTAGTTAGGGCATTTATCGTTTCAGGTAGAGTTATCATCCGTCCTCCCCGGACACTGTCCTCTTTTTGTGGTCTCTATTCGGGGAAAAATGTGCGTCCGGGAAAGTCCTACTTTTTAGAGTTACAGCCCTTTTCACAATGTACGATTAAGAGCTAACGTGGACTATAACGACAAGTTTTGTATGCCGAAGCTACTGTTAAAGTCTACGTTAACTTTTAAAAGTACATTGTGAAAAGCGCCATTAAAAAGGGATATTAAGTTCGCGTAAAGTATCGGTTTTACATTTATATATTTTTTCGCTTTTATATTGCTTGAAAATTGCTTTTATTAAAAACCAAGCTAAAAAGGAAAATAGCATTGGTATTAGATGTCCAGCTTATGTTGTAAATAATACTGCCCATGAGGGTTGTGATGTTATTCTATGACGTATTATGTATTTAAAATATCGATGGTGTTCCGTAAAAAGGGCCAAAGTAATTTAGATTTAAGACAGAGTTCATATTTTTTTAATATGATTATTTCGAACTTATTTGCTTGTCAATGCAAATTGATTATTAGGCTAAGATTCGTAACGATATATTCAGAAATAATCAGACATGATTAATATTTCAAGGTACAAGGGAAAAATTAACATCAACTGAATTTTTCTACGCACACAGCAGAACATAGCAGCGCTACTTTCGGAAGCCGCGCTAAAATTTAATTCATGGATTTAATCGTAATTGATAATTTAATAAAAATCTTGCTCCAAGGGCTTTTCTTTGCAAATTAGCCCCCTTTATTAAAAATAAAACACTTTTGCTTTTGGAACTACATATTAATGGAAATTCCTCGGGTCTATAGACGAATGATAAATTATTAACAGATTAAGCGTTTCATTCCACAGTGCGAGCTCGATATTCGCAACAATCGATTATCGCAGCACCCTGATTATCGCAACAGGCAATATTTTTATATTACAGTCATGTTTCTGTGTATTTTGGTCTTCTTATGTATATTTCTAAAGAGTAAATATGGTATAATTAAAAAACAAGACGAAAAGGAAACCGAAAACTTCATATGGAGCCTTTGCTACAATAGACTCACAACTCAAAAATTTTTTTTTCGAATTTACTAACAATCTGCTATGTAAAATTTTGCGAGATGGGCCCTTTTTTCGCAACACCATCGATATGTATTTAAGATTTTATTGGTAGTAAAATTATTGGAAAAGAATTAAGCGATGACAACCCTAGTTTCAGGTAACGAACTGCTAAATAAAACCCGTTTTATTTTTAATGATTATTTCATTGAGCTCTCATACAACTTTCACATTGTTTTTTACGATCAAAATTTGGTTTTTGCAATCCAGTGCATTTGCATTTTTGACTTGCAGTGAGCAAAATAACTATCTTAAAAAACAAATTTAATTATTTTCCAATGATTTCTTGTACACAAATATAAGCAGATAGTGCCTTAAGAAAGGTTTTATGAAAGACTTATTCGTAAATAAAATGTCTTGGCTTATTTAAAAAAAATTTTAATTGTTTTTTGTGTAATTTTCGGGTAATTTTGAATTTTTGTGTAATGTTTAATCTAAAATCTGGCATCACTGATTGTTAGAGGAGAAAACTCGCAAAAGCAAATATAAAAAAATAATAGAGTACCAAAATACAAAATACCAAAACTTTTGCTCATGCAGATTGCGATGCTTGCTGCTACTGGCTTTTGCGATCATTGTTTTTACATATACCATATTTACACCATGCAACTTTGTTGCATGCAATTTTAATTTTAAGTGAGAGTGTTGAAATAGAAATGTATACAAGTTATTATTTCTCTTAGTTAAAAAACTAAAAAAAACAATTTTTTGTTTTTCCGGTATCCACCACCGTTCTTTATTAAAATCAGATTTTAACTTGAACTTAATTTTACATATTTTTAATTTATATTTTATTTTATGCTTAACTAGCTTAATTCTAAAAGTGGCGTGATAATTGGCTTTTAATAGTTGTTGCTATCGATTCTTAAGAAATGTTTTTGACAAAGACAATGCAAAAAATTGCAGACATTGCTTAGGCTGCATTATTTTCAGGTGTAATGAACTCGTGAATAATTTCTTTAAAATCGATTGCAGCAACTTGGTGAATATAGCAATTTTGTATTTTTGTTTACTGAAATTTCATTTTGATTTATTTAACTTTTAATTTTAATAATTGTTTATGTTAGCTTTTATTTTATTTTGATTTATTTTATTTTATTTTAATTTATTCTTGATAAATGTTTGTGTTAACTCTTCCCCTCTTAAGTCGATTGTCCTCAATCGATTTTTGTTAATTGAATTGGGGGCTTGAAATTTGCAGAAATGGTCCATTTTTTTCATTTGGGATATGACCCGTATTTACTTGTGGTTTCGACAATATGTACCATTTCTGTTTATGTTTATAAATTATTACAAATGTTATAATAAAAATAATTACAATTGCCACATCTGTGCTTAAACTAATTACATGTGTATTTTTATTTTTACCTGTTAGTATTTTAATGTTATCCTCATGCTGCAGTTGTTTAATATATAGATTTTCAAGTTTTATATTAAGGTTTGTTTTATTACTTTCTTTAATCTTTGTAATTAAGTTAGGTAGAACAATTGTGTCATAAATTTTTAGATTATTATTAAAATATGTTTTATTTAATACATTAATATTGCAATTTTCAAATCTGATAACAAAAGTTCCTTTTTGTTGTATCTTTAATTTACTGCAGTCATGAGTTATTAATCCTTCAAAGTTTTTAAATACAATTATTCCCTGAATAACTTCTGTTATTGCAGTTTTTTCTGATATTTGGAGGTCGCATTGGGCCTCTCTAAAATCTAAAATATTTGATATGCACTTATTATCTACTACAATTAAATTTTTTTCTAAATTGTCTTTAATGTTTACATCATAAATGTTATTATTATTATTGGTAAAAATTTCCGTTTGATTTAATACAATAGATTTATTTTGTATATTTGGAATAGGTTCAAATTTTATTCTAGACAAAATATTAGAAGAAAATTGGGGTATGAGTAATGTCAATATGATATTATTATTTTGGAAAAGTACTACAATTTTTATGTTACTATAGCTATCAAAGTCCGTAATTAAATCTAGTTCTTTCTGTGTCAAAATATCGGCTGGTGTAACGCCTAACTTACATGAAAATATTATTTTTCCTATGTCCTCGACGTGATTGTTTAAAAGTAATATGTCATTGTTAATTCTGTATATGTGTTGAATGAATTGAACTTCATCTTCAAGTGTTTTAATTCTATTTTGAGTTTCGTATCTAAATTTGTTAATGTAATTACTAATTAGAACTTGTTGTGTGTTTATATGTTTAGTGATATTGTTAATCTGTTCGGTCATTAGGTTGCTTACAAGAGTAAGGTTATTAATTGTTCTGTTGGTGTTTTGTTCACTGTCCTGTATTTGAGATATGGTTTTTCGTATTTCTTGTTCGTCGTCACTGTCCATGGATCCTGCGATAATTTTCAAACCTTTTCCTACAATATTAAAAAGTCCTCTTTTAGATTTAGAAGTTATGTGAAGGTTATTTATTCGTGTGCTGAGTAAAAGTAAGTTCTTATTTATTGTGTCAATAAGTTGTTTGTCCTCAAAGGTGGTGGCATTTAATGTTCCTATGTTTTCGGAGATTAACAACATTGTCTCTTCGTATGCAGTCAGGTTTATGAAATGTAAGACTTTATCATAGTAACCGATTGTCTTCTGTTCTCCTATTTTGATAGGAATATAACCATTATTATTGGTCAAATCTTGCACATCCAGTTGTTGTGCGTTCGTCACCAGTATCCAAGTAAAAATTGTAGTTAGAAGTTTCATATTGTCCTAGAAAAAAATTTATTAATATTGCAATGTTCATCATAGAAATTTTAAGATTGTTTTATATTGTTTTTATGAACTACTCTTCCTGACCTGGTTTTAATAGTAGTATTGAAATTTTGAGCGACTATTTCTTTTTTGTATTTAGCTGATAGTTTGTTACCTAGTCTTTTATTAATTTTCACAAAAATTTCGTCTCCTTCTTTGAATTCTTTTGGAGGAGCCCTGTTTGCGTTATGATAATCAAGGTCTTTTTTCTGTTTCTCTTCTAGTTTCTGAATTGTCTCTTCCCTATCTCTTGCTAATAATTCGGGATCAGTACTTACTCGTCGTCCGAAAAATGCTTCTATAGGTTTCTTCCCCGTAACCGTGTGAATGGATTGGTTGTATTCGTTAACAGATCTATCTAAAAGTTCTTGGAAAGATCGATGTATTTTTTCGGTTTGTAAACAACGCATTATTTCTTGCAGGGTTGAATGAAAACGTTCAATTTGGCCATTAGAGCAACTTGTGTAGGGAGCAGTTCTAAAAATTCTTATTCCGAATTCGTTCTCAATCATAAATTTTATAGACTCTGAATTAAAGGACTTCTCGTTGTCCATTACGAGTGTTTCTGGGATAAATGCATAAAGAATTTCTCTTAATGGTTGCCTTATATCTTCGGCAGCCTTAGATTTTATTGGTTTTGCCATGGTATATTTGGAAAAATTGTCAATCGCCGTGAGTACTAACTCTTTCCCAACTAAAAATATGTCCAAATGGACTATCTGTCCTGGAAACTGTGGAATAGGTGTGGCTTGAATTTGGGGTTTTGTTGGATGGCGATCGTATTTGTTTTCTTTGCACACAACGCATTTTTTTATAAGGTTTTTAATTTTTCTTGACATTGCAGGAAAGTAGCTGTCTTCGAGGATTTGTAATTTATTTTCCCTTGCACTTCTGTGAGCGCGCTTGTGCACTTTAAGGATAATTTCTTCCTGCTCTTGTTCGTTTTTGATATCTTTAACTTCCCTATTGGAGAATCTTATTTTATAGTTTCGAAAATGATCCAAAAATATTTCTTGTATTAATCCTATAGTTGATTCAGGTGCTTTTATACAATTAATAATCGATGGGTAAAGGAATTTCTTTAAAATTTTAACTAAATTTTCTGTGTTAAATTCAGGTTGAGATATTGTGTGTCTGTGGTAGCTAGGGAACACAATCTCAAATTTGTAATCAGACATAGAGGCGTTTTTAAGAAAAATTTGGTTTTTGAATGCATTAATTGGTGCATCAACATGACATATTAAATTGTGAGAAGAATTTTCAGCGCTATTTGTTGCTATAGATAGTGTGTGGATATCAGTTTCTCGTGGTATTCTTGAAAGGGCGTCGGCAACGAGGTTTGCTTTACCTGGTTTGTATAACAACTCATAATTATACTCTTCGAGGATGGCCTTCCACCGTTTCATTTTGCTGTTGTTATTCTTGTTGCTTAAAGAGTATATGAGGGGCTGGTGATCGGTGTATATTTTCACCTTTGCCGGTCCGTACAAGTAATTTCGGAATGAATTAAGTGCCCATATTATAGCAAGGAACTCTTTCTCATTAGCAGCGTAGTGTTCCTCTGCTTTATTTAACGTTCGCGAAATGAAGGAAATTGGTTTATTGTTCTGAGATAGGACTGCACCTAACGCAAATTTTGACGCATCGGTTGTGAGTTCCATATCTTTAGAAAAATCTGGATATGCTAATATTATGTCTTCGGATACTAAAGAGTTTTTTATTTTATTAAATGCTTCCTTAGCTTCCGAATTAAGGTTTATTGACACAAGAGAAGATTTTTTCTTTGAAATCCTACCTTCTTCCCCTCTTAGGAGTGATGTCAGGGGTTTGGCTAATTTTGCATATACCCTCACAAATCTTCGATAGTAGCCGGATAAGCCTAGGAACGATCTGAGTTCTTTTAGTGTTTTTGGTTCCGGGAAGTTAGCTATTGCTTCCACTTTGGTTGGATTTGTCTTAATTCCTTCTGCGGAAATGATATACCCTAAAAATTCAACTTCTTTATGAAGGAACTTGCATTTATCTAATTGCACCTTTAGGTTGGCTTCCTCTAAAGTTTTAAAAATTTTTTTAATATCATTTATGTGTTGGTCTTCTGTTTTGCTAAATATAATGATGTCGTCAATATAGACGTAACATCTCCTTCCAATATGCTCACGAAGGATGTCATCAAGGGCTCTTTGAAATATCGACGGAGCGTTCTTAAGTCCAAAAGGTAACCTTGTGAACTCGTTTTTCCCGTTACAAATAGAAAACGCAGTTTTTTCGTAATCAGCTGGTTTCAAGGGAATCTGATGGAATCCGCTCTTAAGGTCGATTACTGAGAAAAAATTGTTTTCGAGTAGCTGCGATGTGACCACATTTATTTCTGGTATTGGATATCGGTCCGAAATGGTTGCTGAATTAAGTTTTCGATAATCAATTACCATTCTGTATTGTTTATTGCCCGCCGAGTCGGGTTTTTTGCTAACGATCCATACAGGGGAGTTATATGGGGAACGCGAAGGTTTAATAATACCATCCTGTAACAGTTTATCTACCTGTTTTTCTATTTCGGATTTTAATGCAACAGGGTATGGATAAAATCTAGTATAAATAGGGCAGTCAGATTTTGTACGAATTTCTCCTACCACTTTTGTTGTAAAAGTGAGCTTTTCGTCTGGCTCGGCAAATAGTTTTGCATGCTTTGCTACTACCATACTTAGTTTTTCCTTTTGTGACTGAGTTAAATGATCATCTTTTATTTCTATTGAGTTCAAAGGCGCATGAGATGGAAGTTGTTTTATCTTTATCTTTAAACCATTTCTTATTTGCATGAAATTCTCACTTATATGAATAACAGCATTAAGCTGTTGAAGCGTTTCATTTCCTAAAATTCCATTGAATGATTTTAATGATGGCAGTATGTTAAATTTTATTTTTTCTTTTGAGTTGAATAAGTTAGCGAAAGTGTGTTCTTTAATTTCTACATCACCTGCTACTGATTTTGCGAGAAAGACATTTTTATTTAATAAAGGATGTTTAACGAATTGTGGTTGAATATAATTTTTTGTTGACCCAGTATCGATCAGAACTTTAAGGTTTTCGCCGCTCTTCGTTGTGAATTCTATGTAAGGCAATGAAGAGCTTGTCATTCTAAAAAATGGATGTCATTAAATTCCAAATATTGATTGTCCAGCATCGGTGGTTCCTGAGTGGAATCTATGTATTCATTTAAAGTTTGTTCTTCCTGTCCATCTGACTCTTCGAGATTTGCCTCATATTGTTGATATTCGGTATCTAGGTGAAAATTACGTGCAATTTTCCTTTGTGGTTGGTTTATTGATGGTGGGGGTCTATCTCTAGTATAATTTGGCCTTGGTCTCCTAGTACGTAGACTTTCGTCTACCTCCATAGGTTCTGGTGGAGTTTGTGGTTTAGGAGCTCGGGGTCTAGGAGGCAGTTGTGGCTGGAAATCGTAGCGCCTCTCTGGCATAAACCTTTGCTGAAAATTTTCACGGGGTGCTTGTGGGTTATAAGCGAGTCGAGGAAAGAATGTCATTGGACGTGAACGAGGAGGAATTTGTGGATTGCGAGAAAATTGTTGTGAATTACGTGGTGATTGGATTTGGGAGTTAAATCCGCTTCTACCGGGATTACTATTATGAGCGTAATTTGCTCGATATGTTTGATTCTCAAGCTTTAAACATAAGTGCAGAGCTTGCGGAAGATCGACCGGCTCTCTCATACCAAATAGCTTCGGCAGATCACCATTTAGTCCTCGCACAAAAGTATCGAGAGCTTTATCTCTATAAGTCTGCGTGAGTAAGCATACCGATTCATTTGACGCATTTAAGCTTTCTAATTTATTCAATATTAAAGATAAATGTTTATAGACTCGTTGGTAAAAGTCTTGAACTGAGGATCGACCCTGAATGAGTGAGGTCATCTGATATTCGAGAGTCGCTAGGTCTCTTTTATCAGCGTAATGAAGTGAAAGGCATCTTGATATAGCTGTCCAGTCGAGGGGAGTATTATATGATTCGAGAGCTATATCAGCTTCTCCAACAATTTTGTTCCTAATAGTGTTCAATATACCGTAATACCTAGGTGTGCCTTTCATGCCATCGTAAATTTGTAGCTCTATACTTTTTTTCCATGAGTTAAATTCGCCTTGGCTTCCCGAAAATTCGCGAAGGCTTTTAACGATATCAGGAATTTTATCGAGATCTCCTAAATTCTCCCTGTATCTCTCATCTATGACTTGATCCCTAACTATATTGGGTCCTGCATTAGGGTTAAGTGCTGCCTGAATTATCTGTGGTCCTTGTTGTGTAAAAACTTCTCTCGCTATATTTGATATTAATGTATTAAGTTCGTCCAAGCTAATTTGTGCATTAGGGACACGATTACTGCCTTGAGGAAGGACAGCGGGTCGTACTAAATTTTCAGGATTAGACATAATTAAAAATTCTTTTTCAATTAAGACCCTTTTTTCTTCTAACTTTTAATGTAAATGGATTTTCCTTAATTTGTTTCTTAAAATTAGTTTAAATTGCATGTATTTATTTTCCTTAATCTAAATTAAAATACCTTTTTTTCTGGAAGTTTTTTTTTGCTGTTGATGGGATGATGGATTCTTCTTTCCTTGATGGGGTGGATAGATGGTTAGCACGTTATGCTTCCCGTTTGCCTCTGCTACTAGGGGACCGTCTTCTATCACTTTTTTGAGCTTCACAGAGTTCCAGATGTATTTTAAGACTAGTTTTTTTTTTGTTTTTATTTTCACAAAGCTGAACAGTTTATGTATTTTTCTTTCTTGTCTGTATATTTTCACAAAGTTAAACAGTTTATTATATGTGTCTGCGTATTTGAAACTGGATTTTGTTTCTATTTTTACAAAGTTCTTTAGCATATAATTTAATTTTTTTTTCAGGTTCTTAAGACACTTTTTATTTAGAGTTTATTTAATTTTTAATCACACAGGATATTCTTTTTTTTCACACAGGATTTAAAAAAAACTTTTTTTTCTTTATTAAGCTTTGCCTAAGAAACCGCACTTCTTAAGGGCTTCTGGTTCCGAAGGACATAAATTTGTCGGGTTTAAAAATTACTACGCGGCGTGCTACTTGAGGACTTAGTAGTATTTTTTATTGTCCTTTTAAATTTATTTTAAAAAGGAAATCTTACTTCGCGCCGTGCTACTTGAGGACTTATTGCGCGGAAGATATTATTTTATTATCCTTTTTTTACATTTATTTAAAAGGGAACCCGCTATCGATTGCTCGGGCGCCAGTGTTTATTTCTCTTAGTTAAAAAACTAAAAAAAAACAATTTTTTGTTTTTCCGGTATCCACCACCGTTCTTTAATAAAATCAGATTTTAACTTGAACTTAATTTTACATATTTTTAATTTATATTTTATTTTATGCTTAACTAGCTTAATTCTAAAAGTGGCGTGATAATTGGCTTTTAATAGTTGTTGCTATCGATTCTTAAGAAATGTTTTTGACAAAGACAATGCAAAAAATTGCAGACATTGCTTAGGCTGCATTATTTTCAGGTGTAATGAACTCGTGAATAATTTCTTTAAAATCGATTGCAGCAACTTCGTGAATATAGCAATTTTGTATTTTTGTTTACTGAAATTTCATTTTGATTTATTTAACTTTTAATTTTAATAATTGTTTATGTTAGCTTTTATTTTATTTTGATTTATTTTATTTTATTTTAATTTATTCTTGATAAATGTTTGTGTTAACTTACATTTTGTATTTCTTCTCTGGCTTTCTCACTGAAAAAAGAGAGTTGCATGCAAAAAAGTTGCGTAGTGTAAATATGGTAATACAAACACACCGCAAAGTAGCGAGCATATTACGATCGCATCAACTCTTTGTAAATAAACGGCGAGCTAAATCAACACCGTAACTTCTTTTGCGGTGTTTAAAGTACTCGGGTATGTAAATCGTAGGGTACATATGCGGTGTATTTTGGTTGCGGTGTCACAGGCGCGACAAAAGAGAGGGAAGATATTGCATATTCACTTAAACGAAAGCCGAGTGCAAAAAAGAATAAAAATTTTTATTGTTTGAAATTAAAACAAATTTTTTATTTCATAATTTTTTTTTCGGTTATATTTATTTATTGTATCTTCAATAAAATTGAACTAACAATAAGTAATCAAATCTTAACTCTAAAATTTTAATTTTTAAGTCCAGCCAGTGCCAGACAAAAATATTTGTTTCAGCGGTTGGTTGTTTGGTTGTTTAGGTCTCCCGTGTTCGGCTGAGAGCAAGAGTGTCCCTCCTTCTCAGCCGAGTGTGGCCTCTAAAGTTAATGATGTTTCGGGCTAGGGGATTTGGGTGCAACTCAAGTCTTTTTATGTAGCTTTTCACGTGTTTAGAAAACACTGTCTTAACCGGCGGCACATCTAGATCTTTATGAATTCGCTTGTTTCTGACATACCATGGGGCTGCTGTAATCGTACGGAGTATATTATTTTGTTGCCTTTGAATTTTTTCTACATTTGATGCCGAGGCAGTGCCCCATAACTGGATTCCGCAGGACCATAGTGGGTTTAGAATGGAGTTGTATAGAAGAAGTTTACAATCTAGGCTTAGAGTAGAGTTCCTTCCAATGATCCAATTCATTTGAGCTGCTTTTAATTTCATTTGGGTCACCTTTGCATTTATGTGTGACTTCCATGTTAGACGACGATCAAGATGAACACCGAGATATTTTACTTCAGTGTGTTGAGGTATAGTTTGGTTATTTATTTGTATAGGTGGGCAGGTTTCTTTGCACAATGTAAAAGTAATGTGTTAATTTTTATCCGCCATTGTTTTAGCCATTGTTCCAACTGGCATATAATCTGGCAAATTGCGGGTGGCTTCTTTATGGCTTTTGTGAACAATTAGAAAAGCTGTATCATCAGCGAATGTTGATATGTATGTGTTACTGCTTACCGGCAAGTCAGAAGCATATATCAGATATAATACACGACCGAGGATGCTGCCTTGAGGAACTCCGGCTTCAATGGGTTGCGGTGGGCTTTGAAAATTACCTTCTTTAACAACAAATTTTCGCTCAGTTAAGTAGCTTTCTAAAAGTTTAAGGATGTTTACGGGTAGGTTTTGCTTTAGTTTATGTATTAAACCTTCGTGCCATACTTTATCAAATGCCTGAGAAACATCGATGAAGAGCGCAGAACAATATTTCTTTTCTTCGAAGGTTTTTCTAACCACGTTCACGAGTCTATGTGTTTGTTCAATCGTACTATGTTGTCTCATAAAACCGAATTGGTGGTCTGGAATGCATCCACTATGATTCAGTATGGGTGTTAGCTTACCCATAAGTAGCCTTTCAAATAGTTTTGACATGTTAGACAACAGGCTTATAGGCCTATAGTACTCCACCTTCGATTGATCTTTGCCTGGTTTAGGTATCATGGTAATCAGCGAAACCTTCCATTCTGCGGGATAGCATTTGAGGAGCAAAATACTGTTAAAAATAAATAGAATTATCCGTTTTGCAGTATAGGGTAGCTCTAAGAGCATTTTATTGTTTATTTTATCAGCGCCTGGGGCTTTTTCGAGTTTAAGCCCGCAATATAGTATTCAATCTCACGAATGTTGAACCTCAAAGTAACATCTGGTATAGCGAGGACTGGTGGCAGCTCAACTATAGTATCAGACGTATTTGGAGTAAATACTTTCTGCAAGTGGTCTACAAACAGAACACCCTTTTCAGCGCCAGTTCTTGCCCAGTCTCCATTCGAAGCTCGCAATGGAGGCTTATATATCACTGGTCTTTTGAGGCCTCTGGCTGCTCTCCATATAGAGAATAGTCTGTTTGAGGTGTTGCGTAGAGCCCATTCAGAAAGATTTGAAGAGAAGCGGTTTTTTAATATTCTAGTAGAGCTTTTAGCTGTTTAGTACATTCCTTCAGCCTAGATTTTAGCTGAGGGCATCTGTAGCGTTGCCATTCTCTACGAACTCTTCTTTTTTCGGATAAAAGCTGTTCTACATCTGCTGAAAAAAATTGCATTATATCTCACCTGAAGATTTGTAGTAGTAGCATTTAGAGCAGCTTGCTTAATGTTTGCCTCAAACATTCTAATAGAGTCATCTATGTCAGCAGGCGTTTTTAATGAAATATTTTCTGGGCAGTGAGCACTCAAATATTTTTTGTATTTCAACCAATGTATACGTGTGGTTGTCATCGTTAAATCACAAGTGGGTGAATATGTTGTATGTGAATATATAGTGACAATAGTTGGTGAGTGATCTGAAGACAAATCTAAAGATGATTCAACTTGGATCATTTCGCTGGGCACACCCTTTACCACTCGAAAATCAGTAACATCAGGTATTTTTTGGCGATCTGTTGGCCAGTAAGTTGGCTGCCTACTTGATATAAGATTTAACCGCATTTTTGAAATTGTGTCAAACAAAACGGAACCCTTTGGCGTGATGAGGCGAGATCCCCAGAACGTGTGCTTAGCGTTGTAATCACCGGCGGCCAAAAAGCGTGGGCCTAGTTGTTGCGGGAAATTCGGCTAATAAAAAAATAAATGAAAAAACAATTTCGGGGACATACTGTTTCTTATATATATGTATGTATATGCGGTTTATTGTATGTATGATTTATAGTTAGGAAATTGGAGGAATCAATCAGCTACAAAAATGATCCCAAGTACATGCCACCGCAGCAAATAAAATATATTGAGCTGTGAAAAATCCCTTGAAGGTGTCTTAATAAATTTTTCAAACTTTCATCGACCGTGACGGACACTTTAGATTTTAGTTTTTTCTTTATTCACTAAAGACAAAACCTAGTGTCTTGTCCCTTTTGATAAAGAATAATTATATTAAATTTTTTTTTGTAGGTTTTATTTCTGGTGGTTGCAAGTATTAGGCAAAAAGATGTAATTAATTTTTATTTTCTTATTTCCTTGTTTGTTCTTTACTAGTGTCAGTCCCGTAATGGTTGTATTTCAAAGTGTTATACTTTGGGATGCCATGTTAGTTGTTTTTGTCTGGTATCAGTTTATTGTACGCACAATACAGTTGCCAGAATCAGACAAGTAGTGTAGTTGTGCAAGTAAAAACGGGGACATCATATTCATTCACATAGAACAGAAAACAGGAAAGCGGTTAGATTGAAATGTGTAAAATCAAAAAGGAAAAGCAACTGTTCTAAATTTTATGATACCCGGATAATGGAAAAACTATTAGAGGCTTAGAGCACGGGGAAAATCGCGAGGATCAGGATGAGAGATGAATCATAGGAAATTATATAGCACTAGGCAAACATACATACATATGTAAAAATTATTCGTCAGAGTAAAAAGAAAAACAAAATAAATAAAATAAAAATCTGCCAAGTCAAATGTTTTCTTGATCTGCATAGTACAAAACAAGTAGGACAGGTTTAAGAAAGGAAAATTCTCGAAGTTTGGTGCAGAAATATAAAATAAAGATGGATGCTAGGCGGGAAAATAGATGGCTGGAAAATTGGAAAATCCAAAGAGGAAAATGAGTTAGTATGTAAGGAAAATACGAGATTAGAAATCAAAAGTAAAAAGGCAGTCAAAGTGTTCGCATCTCCAGATCTTACGGAAAGTGAGAAGTTGAAATAAACCTAACAAAAAAATTAATAAAATATATTAAAAAAATAATAGAACAAGTGCCAGCCAGAAGATTTTTAAATCATTCGGATAAAGTCCCAAAGAAAAAATCAGGAACCACAAAACCTGGCGAGGAAAAGGGCCTGACTAATAATCAGGAAGAGGAAGGTAGCATAGTCCCGAAAGCAACGTGAGTAAGGTGCAAAGCATTAAAAAAGGCAAAAGCTCCGATAGACGTGCTGAATCGCCAGAAGAGGAAAAAAGGTAGTGTTCCAACAAAATTTTTTTTTTGGAAGTTGGCTGAAAACGACGTAAGTCAAAAATTTATATAATATTAGCACAATCAGTTAACTTGTGAGTTCGAACAAGTAAATTGAGCAAAGAACTGCCAGAAAAAACTAAATCTTTAAAAAAATAAAATACGGCAACAAAAAAAAACAGAAAATAAAATGTATATGTGTCTTTAAGAAATCAGGATAGGAAATGTAAATTGTCATATTTAATTGGTATAATATTTGTCTTCGCTGTAAGTTAGTCTAGCCATATTTAATTAAAATACCCAATTATTTTATTCACCACCACTTGATTGCGTTATTTGGTTTGAAAGTTTAATAGTAAATTGCGCGACTGTCCGTAAGAGGGCGGAAGCGTCCGTGTTAATTCTGTTCCCAGCCGGAAAGAAAAATTTAGTAGGGTCAAATCAAATGAAAGTAGACTAGTTGAGATTCAAATATTTTTGATTGAAGCATTGAAAAATAGACTAACCTAAGGGAGCTCCTTCAGGATAGGGTAAAGTAAAGAAGTAGAAACTAGTAAAAGTTTAAATGAAGAGAAACTATAAAATTTGATTTGGGCCAAAATTGTTGGGACAAAAATACATATAGAGGTAATTATTATTACAAAAGAAAGATTAAGTAAAGTACTGAAACTAGAGCAAACAAACAAAATAACGCAGGAAAAGTAGGAAAATATAAAAATAAATACAGATTTAAAAATAAAAAAAGACATAATTTAAAACTTAAGGAAATAATAATAAAAAATTCAAGATTTTAAGCTGAAAATTTATAATATTGATAGATATAGTAGATAGGGTAGAAAGTAAGAAAAAAAATACAAAAAAAGAGCATAAGAAAAAATTTTTACAACATATATAAAAACAACAAAAAAACAAAATATAATAATAGTTGTAAATTTGGAAAATTTAGGCGTTAGTGATGGTAATTGTTTTGTACGTTTTTTTATGTTTAGAATTTAGTGTAAGGGTTTTTAATTGTATAGGATTAAGTTTTTTTTTAATAAAAAGGAATATGTATATTGTTGGCTGAAAAGAGATAAAAATGAGTTTGGAATAAATTGAAAGAGGTCATGGCATGAAGGTGAGTTAAGGTAGGAAGAAGTCGGGTGGATATTGGGTCACAAGGGGAATTATTTTTTTTTGCAGGAGATTTTTTTGTGACACGGTCGGGAGGGCAAATTAAGGGACATAACATCAGTCTCTCGCAGAAACATATGTGGAAAGGATCATGCAATACGCTTGTAGGAGTTTTTTTGATAAATGGTTTCTTCTTTTTTTTTGTGTGCAGCGTACCCAATGGGAGGGTTGGAACCCGCTGAGAGGTGTGAACCGATGTGAGCTGGTCGGAAACCTCATTGGTCAATACGGCTGTAACATAAATGGCGCCCAATCAGAATAACATTAGTTTGGCGCTAAATGGCGCCCAAACATAATAATGTAAAAATTTGTATCGAATGAAGTAACGTGTAGGTCAGCTAAGCACGCAACAAATAGCCCATTAGTTTTTTTTGTATCAATAGCCCAACGAACAATGCGCTGCCTCAGTGCTGAATCAAAAGCCGTTTGTAGCCCTCTGAAAAAAAATATATAACATTAATTTTCATAGGTAGTACGGAAGGTTTTGTTTTAAGTATACTGAAAAAGCGTCGAGCTCGACAAGTGCATTCAGGAAATGATGACGATAGCTTAGGGGTGTACTGAGTATATTGAGTGCCTAATTGTATTGTCATCGGTTTCCTTTTGGTTTTTTTTTTTGGTTTATAGTTTTGAATTAGTTTCAGCGTATATCCGTTAGTGCCTCGTCTTCAGTGTAGTATATTGCTTTGATAACCGCTTGAGTATCAAATTAGGATCACAGGGACAGTCGTATCAAGTATAACTACAGAGAGGAAAATCTCATAATCTCGTAATAAGTTAAGCGTGACTTACGATCGTATGAGTGAGTACACTAGCAAACCCAGTTTCCTTTTTGTTAAAAATGATTACGTATTGCAATGGATACTTCGACAGTATGTTGTACAAACAGAAATAACCACTTCGACAACCGCTGGTCACCTTCATGCCTAACCAAATATAGAACAAAATATACATATTTAGAAAGATATAAATACAAAGGAAAAAAAAATAATAATAATTTTTTTTAATTTAATTACCAACAGTGTTAGAGAGATTAACCATTCTTGTTTTTGAGATTTTGTAAGTTGTGTGGTTTTCCATAAAACGTTTGATTTTGTGAAGATATATAAGTGCGTTTTCGTGTTTTCCAATTCACCGATCCATTTGTTTTCCTCCTTTTTTTTTAGCTTTAAAGTCGCTTTTCCGTACAGGGTCGTAGGGGGTTAAACTTATTTCGAAGTAGGTAGGATATGTCCGAAGGTCAATACGATCCAAAAGGTCGAAAGAAAATTAGGCAATTGCAATTTGATTTGAACAGGTCAACACCAACCGCGCTAGATAAATCGTACCAATTAAATACGCCCAGCCAAAGCCCGAGTATAGATCGAGATTTCGAAATGAATCCTTCACCAGAAAATTTAGATCCGCAGATCATAGATAAGTCTAAAACAATAATTACAAATAATCCGTCCACTAGCGCCGGGTTAAGTTTCGAAATGGGTGAACAAGAAAATATACAACAACAGCCTAGGGGTGTAATAGCTAGGGAAGATTCAGATAGAATAAGTGGTGAGCAGGGGCCGTGGTCTCAACTTAATGAGATAAAAAGGCAAATGGCCGAGCTAACCGTCACAATGAGTAAAATGAGTGTAGTTTTACAACATACTCAACAGGAAAATAAGAAGCTTAGGGAAGAAATAGTGCCAAATTTAATAAAAACTTGTAGCGACATCGCCCATCAAAACGAATCTTCACCGGGTAGCTCGGAGCACTTATCAAGAGCCTCAGTAGAGCAAGCCGAAGTAAATATGTCCAGAGGCTATCAGAAAATGCGAGTTGACAAGTGGGGTCTCGAATTTGATGGAAATGCGAATAGGTTGGCGGTGGAAGATTTCGTATTTCGAGTTGAAAAGTTGCAGGGACAGTATAATGTACCCTGGACCGAAGTTCTTTATAATTTCCATCTTTTTGTAAGAGGAGCAGCAGAAAAGTGGTATTGGTTATTTATCAAAACCAACTTTGTAACCGAATGGATCACTTTAAAAGATGCCCTGCTGAAACAGTACCAATCTACCCGATCCAGCTTTGAACTGATGAGCGATATTGTGGAAAGGAAGCAACAGCCCGGTGAAACGATCGATGAATTCTTTTTCGCGATGACCCAGATGAGGTCGCGCCTAGCAATAACGATGCCTGAAAGAGAAATGATAAAAATTATAAAGAAAAATTTGAGGGAAGATATCAGGTCCAGAGTTTACCCGATTCCGGTCATCTCAGTGGAGGAGTTGCGGCAGGAGTGTGTCGAAGTGAATAAAATCTTTTGCCGAAAAGACGTAAAAAGCATTCCGTCGATGCCTATAAATCGTTATACCCGGCATGTAAATGAAATTATGGAGCATCCGGTAGAGGACTGTACTGTGTCACCTGATCAGTACGAAGAGTTAGCGGCTGTCGACATCAATAGATCGCAAATTCAACAAACCAGAAATCCGCTCGTTTGCTGGAATTGCCGGCAGATTGGTCATATGTGGATGGATTGCCTGTCATCCGAAAGGTTACTTTTTTGTTATAGGTGCGGTAAGCCAGAAGTTAAATCCCCAAATTGTCCAAACTGCAAGGAAAAAAACTATTCGAGGAGCGATGTAGTAGCGGGGAACAGTCGTTCCAAGGAGAGCCCGCCGGCAACACTGCGCTAAAAGAAAAAAATAATTTAATAAAGGTTGTAAAAAAATTTAATATGTTCATGCCGAGTATGCGACATAAATATACTTATGAGGAGCGGCAGGAAAATTATGAAAAAATCAGGGCTAGGATATTTAATGAAGCCATAGATTTTAGAAAACCCCTGTCAAACCGGATAAGAAAATTAAGACAAAAGTTTAGGGAAAAAAGAAGAATGCGTAGGTTAGTTATCGAAACGGTAAAAGTAGTAGATAGGAGGAATGATCCTAGGTCTTTTGCAAATATTTTTATTGGGAATACGTATATTAGAGGTTTACTAGACACCGGCGCATCGGTTAGTTTATTAGGAAAAGGATGTAGGGAATTAATTGATAAGCTAGGAATTAGTTTTAAGCCTATTTTTTCCGTAGTTTCAACTGCATCTGGCCAAGAACATAGGTTAATAGGAAAAATAGAATTAGACACAACTTTTAAAAATAGAACCGAGAAAATTGTTTTCTACCTTTGCCCAGATTTAGAACAGGAAGCCTATTTGGGCGTGGACTTTTGGCGAATGTTTCAACTAGCCCCAGAAATTTTCCAAGTTGAAGAATTAACCATAGAAAAATTGCAAGATGATTTTAAAGTAAGTGAGCATAAGTCAAACCCTCATGTACTCACCGAAGAACAGCAAAAGAAGTTACAAAGAGTTATAGATTTGTTTCCCACGTTTGAAAAGGATGGGCTAGGCTGTACGTCACTTGAGAAGCATGCGATTAAGTTAGTTGAAGGTGCGGTGCCTTTTAAGGACCGACACTATCCCTTATCGCCAGCTGTACAGCAAATGGTCTACAGCGAGATCGATTCCATGCTTAAGCTAGGAGTCATAGAGGAGAGTGAAAGTCCATGGTCTAATAGGACAACAGTTGTTAGGAAGCCAGGGAAGAATAGATTCTGCCTTGATGCCAGAAAGCTAAATGCAATAACGATCAAAGACGCTTACCCACTACAAAATATTGAGGGGATTCTAAGCCGAATCGATGAGACTTATGTTATAAGTAGCGTTGATTTGAAATTTGCTTTCTGGCAGATAGAGTTGGAAGAAGAGAGTAGGCCGTATACAGCATTTACCGTAGCAGGTCGGCCACTCTACCAATTCCGTGTAATGCCATTTGGGCTCTGCAACGCTGCACAGCGGCTTTGCAGGCTCATGGATAAAGTAATTCCGCAGAGATTAAAGGAAAATGTCTTTATATACCTGGACGACCTCTTGGTAATTTCTGACACTTTCGAAAAACACTTGAAAATTTTAGAAGAAGTTGCTTCCTGTCTAAAGAGAGCAAATCTTACAATTGGTCTTAAGAAATCCCAGTTCTGCTTTCAGCAATTAAAATATTTGGGGTTCATAATAGGCGGTGGAAATCTGAAAACAGACCCAGAGAAAATAAGAGCCATTAAGGAAATTAGAATACCGAAATCTCCGCGCGAGGTGCGAAGCTTTATGGGAACGGCCGGCTGGTATCGCCGTTTTATTAAAGACTTCGCTTCTATATCAGCCCCATTGACCGATACGCTGAAAAAGTCAAAAAGATTTCAAATGACGCCTGATGCTATTGAAAGTTTTGAAAGTTTAAAGAAAGCTCTAACATCAGCTCCAGTGCTTAGGCATGCTGACTTTTCTAGGAGATTTTGGATACAATGCGACGCGTGTGATTATGGAGTAGGCGCTGTACTATATCAGCTTGATGATCGAGAGGAAGAACACCCTATAGCTTTTTATAGCCAGAAGTTAAATGCATGTCAAAAAAATTATAGTGTAACGGAAAAAGAATGCCTGGCCGCAGTAATGGCGGTGAAAAAGTTTCGCCCGTATATTGAGATGATGCCGTTTACTATAGTTACGGACCATGCCAGCCTGAAGTGGCTAATGTCTTTAAAAGACTTAGCAGGAAGACTTGCTCGCTGGTCACTGCAGCTGCAAGCCTTCGATTTTGACATAGTGCACAGAAAAGGCTCTGAAAATATAGTAGCGGATATGCTGTCTCGATTGCAGGAGGAAGAAATGAGTGCGAGTGAGATTACTCTGGAGGACATTTTTGATTTTGAAACCACGGAATTCCAAAGTAAAGAGTACTTAGAGTTGATTAAACATGTCAGTGAAAATAAAGAAAGTTTGCCAGACTTGAAAGTAGATGATGGGTATGTTTTCAAAAGAATGAGTTTCGATCGCGGCGAAGAAAGTGAGGACCAATGGAAAATGTGGATTCCGCCGAATATCACACAAGCCTTAATCGATAGGGCACACACCAGTTTGACTTCAGCGCACGGCGGAGTTACAAAAACAGTGGAGAGGTTGAGAAGGTTTTTCTATTGGCCCAAACTAGTAACACAAGTAAAAGTATACATCAAAAATTGTCAAGCGTGCAGGGAAATAAAACCAGCAAATCAGAATCTACGCCCGGAAATTGGAAATCAGGTGATTACCGAAAGGCCATTCCAAAAATTGTATTTGGACTTTTTGGGCAAATACCCGAGATCAAAAAGTGGAAATTGTTACATTTTTCTTGTACTTGATCATTTTACGAAGTATACGTTTATGAAGGCCATGAAAGAAGCAACTGCTGCAAATGTAATAGAATTTATGGTTCATGAAATTTTTCATAAATTTGGCGTCCCAGAAGTCATTCATACTGATAACGGCGCTCAATTTGTGTCAAAAAGTTTCCAAAATTTGCTCAATACATATAAAATCCAGCATATTAAAACACCCGTGTATCAACCTAGTAGCAACGCTTCAGAAAGAGTAAATCAGAGCATACTAACGGCCATACGAGCATTTTTGAAAGAAGATCATCGAGATTGGGATCTCTATTTATCAGAGATTGATTGTGCGTTGAGAAATTCTTTTCACAGTGCCATAGGTTTCACACCATTTTTCGCACTATTCGGCTATCATATGTATTCGAGCGGCTCAGAATACAAATTGAGCCGAAAATTGCAATCAATCACCGATCATCGTATTCTCACAAAACCAAACGAACATTTCGAAACTATCAGAGAGCAAATCAAAGAAAATATGGCGAAAGCTTACGAAAAGAGTGCAGCGAGCTATAACAAAAGAGCCCGAATTGTGAAATTTGTTCCCGGACAGGAAGTCTACCGTAGAAACATCGTTCAGAGCAATTTTGCGAAAAATTTAAACGCGAAGTTTTGCAGAAAATTTCTTAAATGTAGGGTGGTTCGACCTGTCGGTAACAACATGTATGAATTAGAGAGTTTGGAGGGTAAAACAATTGGAATTTATCACGTAAAAGACATTACGGTTTAATTTGCTAAGCAGGAATTGATGTTCATTCATGATTATAACTCAAAACTTATGTGCAATAGTAGGACTAAGACAACTGATTATTTTATTATTTATTTTTAATATACAATAGAGTTTTTGTCGTGTTGTCCCACTTTTTATTAGGCTTAGCAACTTTACCCTTAAGATCTCTGATAGAATACCTTAGTACCTGATAGCCTAGTTTAGACTTAGGATTTACATACCTGATTGATCCCTTTTGTGCAATATTGGTTAGTAAGATGAGCTTGTGATACAACTGTGATTGGTGTTTGCGTGATGTCCCGTTTTTTTAGTTTTAAGGTGCAAGAATCGTTGAAACTGACGATAATTTCAAAGACATTCAGTACCGCAAGTATTTTTTTTCTTTTTTTTAAGTAAAATCTAAAAAAATAAAAAGAAAGGGACAAACAAAGTAAACGCTTATAAGTAGTTGGAGGGCAAATACTTCCCGTAATGTTGCAACAACGTATAGTAGAAGGTATATGGTCCACTTGATGGGAATCGTGAGGTCTCCATATTCTTTTTCAGTAAAGATGCTAGAGACTATACCATACCCCAAGAGCAGCCATAATCGATGGAGGAAGAAGAATAGAGGCGTACCCGTGTTTAAATAATAAAGATCTAAATAAATAAATAAATATATATAAATAATAATAAAAATATAAAAATATAATAAGAATAATAATTAAAAAAAAAAAAAAATAATATATAATAAATAAAAAATTGACGAAAAAGAAATAATTAGTTGTAATATGAATTCGCATGTGCAATATTTAGCTTTACTGACGCAACATCCGAATAAAATAAACTTTGTGTATGTATTTTGCCTCAAAAGTTTAATTTTTGTAGGCGTTCGATATTTGAATAGCACTGTAAGTGCACAATTGGTTATCGAAACCAATTCCAAGAATTAGTTTAAGATAAAGATCTTTGTTTATGGGTTGCCACTAGGACTTTTCTTACCTGAGAAAATTCGACAGTAGGCAAGTGCTCGATGGTAGTATGAATGAGGTTTCCGAGAGTGCAATAGGCTTTTTAAAGTTTTGGTAAAGATCGGGAGTATAAATAACAAAAGCGAACCATATAGGGACATCAGGTAACTACAGTTTATGGCATAGTCGTAGCCCGGCTAGAGTCTGGTAGGTTTTTGAGACTCGATCTCAGGTGTGGGAGTTCCCCACGTTGGGCATTTAATACCTTTTCCCAAACTGATTCCCGCACACCGTCTCCTTCAGCGAGCACTCGTATAGTAGCCGGAGTTGTGTTGCGGGAAATTCGGCTAATAAAAAAATAAATGAAAAAACAATTTCGGGGACATACTGTTTCTTATATATATGTATGTATATGCGGTTTATTGTATGTATGATTTATAGTTAGGAAATTGGAGGAATCAATCAGCTACAAAAATGATCCCAAGTACATGCCACCGCAGCAAATAAAATATATTGAGCTGTGAAAAATCCCTTGAAGGTGTCTTAATAAATTTTTCAAACTTTCATCGACCGTGACGGACACTTTAGATTTTAGTTTTTTCTTTATTCACTAAAGACAAAACCTAGTGTCTTGTCCCTTTTGATAAAGAATAATTATATTAAATTTTTTTTTGTAGGTTTTATTTCTGGTGGTTGCAAGTATTAGGCAAAAAGATGTAATTAATTTTTATTTTCTTATTTCCTTGTTTGTTCTTTACTAGTGTCAGTCCCGTAATGATTGTATTTCAAAGTGTTATACTTTGGGATGCCATGTTAGTTGTTTTTGTCTGGTATCAGTTTATTGTACGCACAATACAGTTGCCAGAATCAGACAAGTAGTGTAGTTGTGCAAGTAAAAACGGGGACATCATATTCATTCACATAGAACAGAAAACAGGAAAGCGGTTAGATTGAAATGTGTAAAATCAAAAAGGAAAAGCAACTGTTCTAAATTTTATGATACCCGGATAATGGAAAAACTATTAGAGGCTTAGAGCACGGGGAAAATCGCGAGGATCAGGATGAGAGATGAATCATAGGAAATTATATAGCACTAGGCAAACATACATACATATGTAAAAATTATTCGTCAGAGTAAAAAGAAAAACAAAATAAATAAAATAAAAATCTGCCAAGTCAAATGTTTTCTTGATCTGCATAGTACAAAACAAGTAGGACAGGTTTAAGAAAGGAAAATTCTCGAAGTTTGGTGCAGAAATATAAAATAAAGATGGATGCTAGGCGGGAAAATAGATGGCTGGAAAATTGGAAAATCCAAAGAGGAAAATGAGTTAGTATGTAAGGAAAATACGAGATTAGAAATCAAAAGTAAAAAGGCAGTCAAAGTGTTCGCATCTCCAGATCTTACGGAAAGTGAGAAGTTGAAATAAACCTAACAAAAAAATTAATAAAATATATTAAAAAAATAATAGAACAAGTGCCAGCCAGAAGATTTTTAAATCATTCGGATAAAGTCCCAAAGAAAAAATCAGGAACCACAAAACCTGGCGAGGAAAAGGGCCTGACTAATAATCAGGAAGAGGAAGGTAGCATAGTCCCGAAAGCAACGTGAGTAAGGTGCAAAGCATTAAAAAAGGCAAAAGCTCCGATAGACGTGCTGAATCGCCAGAAGAGGAAAAAAGGTAGTGTTCCAACAAAATTTTTTTTTGGAAGTTGGCTGAAAACGACGTAAGTCAAAAATTTATATAATATTAGCACAATCAGTTAACTTGTGAGTTCGAACAAGTAAATTGAGCAAAGAACTGCCAGAAAAAACTAAATCTTTAAAAAAATAAAATACGGCAACAAAAAAAAACAGAAAATAAAATGTATATGTGTCTTTAAGAAATCAGGATAGGAAATGTAAATTGTCATATTTAATTGGTATAATATTTGTCTTCGCTGTAAGTTAGTCTAGCCATATTTAATTAAAATACCCAATTATTTTATTCACCACCACTTGATTGCGTTATTTGGTTTGAAAGTTTAATAGTAAATTGCGCGACTGTCCGTAAGAGGGCGGAAGCGTCCGTGTTAATTCTGTTCCCAGCCGGAAAGAAAAATTTAGTAGGGTCAAATCAAATGAAAGTAGACTAGTTGAGATTCAAATATTTTTGATTGAAGCATTGAAAAATAGACTAACCTAAGGGAGCTCCTTCAGGATAGGGTAAAGTAAAGAAGTAGAAACTAGTAAAAGTTTAAATGAAGAGAAACTATAAAATTTGATTTGGGCCAAAATTGTTGGGACAAAAATACATATAGAGGTAATTATTATTACAAAAGAAAGATTAAGTAAAGTACTGAAACTAGAGCAAACAAACAAAATAACGCAGGAAAAGTAGGAAAATATAAAAATAAATACAGATTTAAAAATAAAAAAAGACATAATTTAAAACTTAAGGAAATAATAATAAAAAATTCAAGATTTTAAGCTGAAAATTTATAATATTGATAGATATAGTAGATAGGGTAGAAAGTAAGAAAAAAAATACAAAAAAAGAGCATAAGAAAAAATTTTTACAACATATATAAAAACAACAAAAAAACAAAATATAATAATAGTTGTAAATTTGGAAAATTTAGGCGTTAGTGATGGTAATTGTTTTGTACGTTTTTTTATGTTTAGAATTTAGTTGTAAGGGTTTTTAATTGTATAGGATTAAGTTTTTTTTTAATAAAAAGGAATATGTATATTGTTGGCTGAAAAGAGATAAAAATGAGTTTGGAATAAATTGAAAGAGGTCATGGCATGAAGGTGAGTTAAGGTAGGAAGAAGTCGGGTGGATATTGGGTCACAAGGGGAATTATTTTTTTTTGCAGGACATTTTTTTGTGACACGGTCGGGAGGGCAAATTAAGGGACATAACATCAGTCTCTCGCAGAAACATATGTGGAAAGGATCATGCAATACGCTTGTAGGAGTTTTTTTGATAAATGGTTTCTTCTTTTTTTTTGTGTGCAGCGTACCCAATGGGAGGGTTGGAACCCGCTGAGAGGTGTGAACCGATGTGAGCTGGTCGGAAACCTCATTGGTCAATACGGCTGTAACATAGTGAATTAAAAAATCTACTATATTGATTTTCTTTAATAGAGTACCTGGGAGGAGAGTAAATTGATGAAATCACCAGGTTTTGATGAAAAGCTTCAATGCAGATGTTAGTTGCTTGAAGATAGTCTTCACAATGATAACTCATTAAGTAGTGTTTTAATCGCGATTTTATTAGTATACCCGAGCCACCACAAGGTCTACCTTGGGGGTCCTTTGTGTCGTAGAGAGTATATCGGTTGATTTTAAAAAAACTTCTAGCAGTGGATATATTTATTATTTTATACACGAAAAAATTACAATTCCACATTTCATACACATTATTTAAAGTTTTTATACATTTTGCAGCTTGCTTCTACAAATTTCAACCACTTTTGCTACCGAACCAACAACAGATGCACGAACACACGCACAGGCAAACAGAACACCTCATTTACACTTTAATTAATAATTGAGCTTTCAAATGCTTCAAATGCTTTATATAATTTTTTTACATTATAAAGCAATAATTTTTTGCAGTTTTATGCTAATTAAACACTTTTTCACTGTCAGCTAAAACTTTTATTTTGTTTTGTTTACTTCTGCATCTTCACATCACTACATGTCTCTCTTTTCTACAATAGCCGAGTCACAAAATAAACAGAAATCACAATAGTGACAGGTAAAGAACGCTACAATCAGGTTATTCAATTGTTTTTAAGGCTCTGTTAAAAAGAGCCAAAATGGCAACGAACAGAAGAAAATAAACAAAAAGAAAAAATGTAAAAATTTTACTCACTGAATAACACGCTAAAAAATTTTAAATTCTAATAAAATTAAAAAATTATGCCTTATTATTAAAAATATATTGTGAAAAAAGAATTGTGTGTATATAAAAGTGTCGTAGATTTGTATTATTAATGTGCGTTTTTTTGCAATTACTTTGTGGTGGTGTGTTTTCTTATACAGCGTGTTCTTACACACACATGCACATGATTTATTATTTGTGAGATTTTGGTGTAATTATAAAGATTAAATGTAAAATATGAATGAAAATAAACTGTAATTAATTAATAAATACTATTTTCAATGTGAATTTTGGAAATATATGCATATTTAATTAGTTTTATTCATTACAAAATTAATTCGGGTAGAAAGGCGCTGCAAAAGAAAATGAAATTTAAAGGCACTGTGTAAGCGATCAGATATATATTTCGGTTCGTGTCACTTCTGTGTATTTTGTGGCCGAGTGGGAAAAAAGCTGAGTTTTTAATTTTTGATCACTCATTTTCTTCGTCTCTGTCCCACTTTGTGGCGGTGTGGTCGTGCAGTTCCCTGTTGCAAATAGTGCCACAAAATATACAGAAATCACAAAAGTGACAGGTAAAAACGCGTGTGAACAAATCAAACCGTGAACGTACCCTACGTAACATACTTTTTTGCAGAGTTGAAAAAGAGTACTAAATGCAAAAAGTACTAAATTCCTGAAAAAAGTATTAAAATACACATTTTTGCAACTATGTTAACATGCCTTTTCGCAGAAAAAAGTATGTTATTTCATTTCACTTCGTCCTTAGTCAAAAAGCTACCATACTTACATAAAAAGACCATACAAGGCCGTTTATAGGGCATACCCTATATAGGTACAAATTTTACATGTACCTATATAAAAAGTATGTTACTCCACAAAATCTGTAAATAAAGCCGTGCCGATATAGACTTAAGTGATTTGGAAGGAGGAAAGACCTCCCCATACGCCCATTCAGTTGCCACTTTTATAATTTTAGCCGTTTATAGGGTATACCCTATATAGGTACAAATTTTACATGTACCTATATAAAAAGTATGTTACTCCACAAAATCTGTAAGTAAAGCCATGCCGATATAGACTCAAGTGATTTGGAAAGAGGATTGACCTCCCCATATGCGCATCCAGTTGTCACTTTTTGAATTTTAGCCGTTTATGGGGTGTACCCTATATAGGTACAAATTTTACATGTACCTATATAAAAAGTATGTTACTCCACAAAATCTGTAAATAAAGCCGTGCCCATAAAGCAGCTGGAGGGTCAGCAGCAGCTGGTGGTGCTGGAGCAGCAGTTGGTGGGGCAGCGGCTAGAGGAGCAGCTGGAGGGGTAGCAGCAGGATTGCCAAACAACCATGGAGGGTTGGCTGTATCCGTCGATTCGTAAGTGAATCGAACTCCGGATCGTCCTCCTCGGCCGCGGAAACCGCCCCGGCCACGTCCACCACCACGACCTCGTCTACCCCCGCGACCACGACTAACGCCTCGAAATAATAATAGAGTTCTCTGAAAAAAGGTTCCCTGACGATTTGCATTAGCCCCAATGAAATTGCCATAGGAACTAGCTAATACCCCTCCGTAATCAATTTCAATGTATTTTAATAAAAATTTAATATTTTACTTAGAAAGTAAAATATTAAGTTGAGAAAAAGCATGTTAAAAATTAAAATTATTGTAATTTAATAATTCCCAAAAAAAGAACTTTTTATAAATTATTGCATTTCACCTATAATTTTTATCGTTTTTCTTTTTACTTTCAGACTAGTGAGAACAACAAATCTGCTAAAAATTATACGTTGGATCAAAAGTATATTAAAATTGGCTTTTAAAATTGGTTTGTTTTTAAAGTCTCTTCCCATCATACATCAAATAATGACTGATATTAAAAGCTGCAGTGAATTGGAATTTATTCAAAAATAAAACGCCCTTTTCAGGGTCACAAAACGAATTCTAAAAAGAGAGACGATTTTCTTTACAAAAATAGTCAAGGGGAGAAATATAATAAAGTGTGTGAAAAATTTTTGTGATTTTATTTATTCTTAACACCCCGTCTAGATTACATAGCGTCTTCACGAGACATAATATCAAATATTTTTATGTTAGCAAGTGTCAAATTCAATCGCAGAGAGAATTCTGTTACATGTAGACTTAAATTAGTGTTATCGCAATGTTATAATAATTATTATGAGAGCGTTGTTATAATAATTATTATCACAATAATCTTATGATATAAAATGTCAAAAAATATGAAAACAAATAAATGTGTGTGTTTGTGTTTCTAGAAAAAAATTAAATTCAAAATTTTTTTATAAAATTTCTGTAAGTTTGTGTATCTAATATTGTTTAATTGATTTTTAAAGTAAAATTTGTATGAAAAATCATATATATAACAGCTAATTACGCAAAAATATTGCATGTTAACCCAATGAGCATTTGTAGCAAATGAAATCTCATAGCAAAATTTAAATACGTTGTCCTGTTGTATGACATGAAGAGAAATTTCGACATTTTAGTTTTCTTGTTCTGTCGACGTTCTCTCTTATGTTATATCAAAGTTAATGTCTCGTGAAGACGCGGTGTTAGCAATAGATATGTTAACATGTATTGCAGCAAATGTCAAAATTATGTTATCTCTAATGTAAACTGCTCTATTTTGTACATATCTATTGCTATTCCCAACTATACACTACACAAGTTCAGTGCTTAAGTCTGGCACTGCGTAAACGAAATTTGTAACATACATACACTATACAAGTAAACTGTGCAGTTTTTTTATTTTAAAGCTATAAGTGGAGAAGATAACATGTGCGAATACAGCGCTATTTGATTGCTTGCTATACAAATAAAAAGAAAACAAAGAAAAAATGCGTTTTATTTATTCATTTTCGTATGCTTTGACTTTTATGATTCTATTGCTGTATTTGCTGCTTTGAATGCACTATAATGCAAACGATTCTTTGTATAATTCAACGAACTATGTCCAGAATACTTTTTTTGCGTTAATTTTTGTTTTTAACTCTTCAAAAATCGCGACAGAACTGAGCGTTTGCAACATACACTACACAAGTTTACTCTACAATTTTACAAACTTGAGCAAATATCAAAATCGTTTTGATATTTACTCAGTTCACTGCGTGAATAGCACTACCACCGCCATACACTACACAGACACACTGTACAGTGCCAGACTTGTGCAGTGAACTTGTGTAGTGTATGGCCGGCAAATCAAAATATGTCGCAATAATTGTTAACCAGTTTTCATTAACAACTATTGCTAACATAAAATGTCAAATATTTATTTATTAATAGAAAAAATATTTTAATTAAAAATTATATTGAAAAACTACAAAAAATTTTTGGAAAATCGTTGGAAAACACTTTTCGTGGCAATCATCATTGTTAAATTTCATAAAAAGAAGAAAGTTAGGATATATTATGACAACTATCAAAAGTTAAATTTTTACTTTTCATTTATTCAGATGCCCATAGTAGAATTCCCTTAGGAATGTTTCTGTAGAATGGTTTAACCCTATAACTCTTCAATTTATGGGTATTTTGCCTTTTCAAGAAATGGACAAAAACGACCCTTAAATTGAAGAGTTAGAGGGTTAAACTATTCTACAAAAATATTCTTAATGGAGTTCTATGGATCTGTGGATCCAAGAAGAGCGAAAATTTAACTTGAATGCCCGAAATAACATATATCAAATTAAAAAAAGTATAATTCCAACCTTTAAGACTGGGTCTTTTACATACAGCTTAAACGACAATTGATTAGTTAGTCTTAAAATAAATGTAATCGAACTTTAATCTACTTGAACGTTTTTCAGTTCTAGCTTAAACTTTTTAGCATTGCCATACGAAATGACAGTATTTTTTGTATTAGTATGGCAATCTAAGTAAATTTCACAAAATGTCATCAAAATAATGAATACATCATTAACAAGAAGAAGAAACAAGAGCGGTTTTTGTTGTGTGTGCGAATTTATAGGCAAGAAAAAACACAAGAAAAAATATTTATTTGCTATTTTAAATTAAATTTATCAAAGAAAATTGTAAAATGAACATAAAATAACATTAAAATTGATAAAGAAAATTACATCAGAATCTAAGAAAATTTTCTGTAGAAAACTTCAGCAGAATCCAAAAAAAATTTCAGTAGAAATAAACCGCCAATTATAGTAGTTTAAACTAGCAAACAAACTGAGATAATCGACTAGTGAAAGACAACATTCTAAGCTTACATTTAATTTAATCGCTAATTTGTATGTAAAAGACTCAACCTAAGTGAATTTTATTTATGTTCCATTTTATTTCTGGCATTCAAGTTATATATTTACTTTTCATTTATTCAGAGGCCCATAGTAGAGTTCCCTTAGAAATGTTTTCGTAGAATAGTTTAACCCTCTAATTCTTCAATTTATGCGTCTTTTTTGCCCATTCCTGTTTTGAGGGCAAAATTTTGACTTTTCAAGGAATGGATAAAAAAGACCCATAAATTGACGAGATAGAGGGTTAAACTATTCTGCAAAAAGATTTCTAAGGGAATTCTACTGTAGGTCTCTGAACACATGGAAGCTAAAAATTTAACTTGAAAGCCAGAATTATGTCGAATCCAAATTTATTTAAGGGTTCGTTTCATAATGTTTATATAATGACATAATAAATTTGGATTCGACATAATTCAGGCTTTCAAGTTAAATTTGTAGCTTCCATGTGTTCAGAGACCTACAATAGAATTCTCTAGAAAATATTTTTGTAAAATATATTAACCCTCTAACTCTTCAATTTATGCGTCTTTTTTTCCCATTCCTGTTTTGAGGGCAAAATTTTGACTTTTCAAGGAATGGATAAAAATACACATAAATTGACGAGATAGAGGGTTAAACTATATTACAAAAAGATTTCTAAGGGAATTCTACTGTAGGTCTCTGAACACATGAAAGCTAAAAATTTAACTTGAAAGCCAGAATTATGTCGAATCCAAATTTATTTAAGGGTTCGTTTCATAATGTTTATATAACGACATAATAAATTTGGATTCGACATAATTCTGGCTTTCAAGTTAAATTTTTAGCTTCCATGTGTTCAGAGACCTTCAATAGAATTCTCTAGAAAATATTTTTGTAAAATATATTAACCCTCTAACTCTTCAATTTATGCGTCTTTTTTGCCCATTCCTGTTTTGAGGGCAAAATTCTGCCTTTTCAAGGAATGGACAAAAAAGACCCATAAATTGACGAGATAGAGGGTTAAACTATGCTACAAAAAGATTTCTAAGGGAATTCTACTGTAGGTCTCTGAACACACGGAAGCTAAAAATTTAACTTGAAAGCCAGAGTTATGTCGAATCTAAGTTTATTTAAGGGTTGGTTTTATAATCTTTATATAATGACATAATAAATTTGGATTCGACATAATTCTGGCTTTCAAGTTAAGTTTTTAGCTTCCGTGTGTTCAGAGACCTACAGTAGAATTTCTTAAAAAATATTTTTGTAAAATATATTAGCCCTCTAACTCTTCCATTGATGCGTCTTTTTTGCCCATTCCTTTTTTAAGGGCAAAATTTTGCATTTTCAAGGAATGGACAAAAAAGTCCCATAAATTGAAGAATTAGAGGGTTAAGTTATTCTACAAAAACATTCCCAAGGGAATTCTACTGTGGGTCTCTGAATACAAAAAGAACAAAAATTTAACTTGAATGACAGATACAAGAGCTATAAAATTTTCAAAAGGTATAAAACCAAGCCTTAATTGAATTTTTTTTGTTCAGTTTTCTTTCGGGCGTTCAAGTAAAATTTTTGCTCTTCGTTTGAAAATAAAAATCTTACTTTTATTTGTCGCGTCTGTTTAGCCTGTGGAATGGTAAACAGACTCAAAAATCGATTTGCGATCAACTTTTTTATATAAAATTATTTTATGTGCTGTTTCCACAATGCAAACAATCGACTTGAGTAAAGAATTTGTATAGAAAACACTAAAACAACTGAGTGTTTTTCATATAAATTTTAGGCAAACATTGCATTGTGGAAACAACACATAAATCTAAAAAAATTATTCGACGTGGGTATTTTCAGAAAGCTTTCGTAAAAAATTTGTTAATTTATGTGATGAGTGCATTGCCTGGTTCTTTATTTTTAGAAAACAAACGTTGATGTGTCAATCACACTACTGATTTGCAAAACAACATTAGATAAGTACAAGGAAAATAAAATTGAAGAAAATGTGGTGAGCCGGTAATTTGACCTCTTCAGCCGCCGCTGACATTGTTGAGTGCTATCTCTACTATTTCAATGCAGGAAAATTCTGCATTATTTTGTTTGAAAGTATTATGCATTTATTGCATAGTATACGTCAAAGCGGCAAATATATGTACGATACATATTCAATGATATTGTATGATGAATTGGCCGCTTAAGCAACTATATATTTGCAATAAAATTGCTAAATTTTTCATATTGTAGGATAATACGTTCAATGTGTAGTTTGGATTTTTTTGTACAACCAAATAAACTGTGTAAACTGCTGTCAACATTGTTCAATATATTTTTCATTTTGCTTGTAGCTGATGTTTGCTATTTATTGTGAGAGAAGTTGCGCAATATATAATTTGAAAATATTGTGCAACTTATTGAGTAATATAGGGCAAAACGACAATAATATAAATAATAATATATTCAATAATGGAAAATTTTAAAATAAGATTATCTTTCAATGGTTATCGCGATTTAAATTTTTAAACATAGTTGTTCTACTTGTTTTAAGCTATGTTTCTACTGGCCTGGTTTTTAGTAAAACATGTATTTTTATATTAGAAAATATGCACATTTAAAACCAAACTTATTGTTACACCATTAACGAGTTTCCTGGCATTAACTTTTTTGCCCTTAAAGATTATGCCCCATATTCATAAAATTTAAAATAAGTTCTTAATGCGTTTTATTTAAAATTGTAAAAAAAATGTTTTTTATTAGATTTCAAATACATTTAACTTTTTTATGAATATTGGATGAAATTAAATCAATTTGCCATTATGCATTAATGTTTTTCATATACATATATATTTGATACTAATATTTTTACAGTTCATGTTGAAAAAATATTTGACATATTTCTGGTATGGTTCTACCAACAAAATACGTGTGTTTTTTGGTGTTGTATTTGTTGCCATCGTGGTGGTACCTGTATTATTGTATCAAGGTTTACAATATGCTATTCAGCTGTAAGAAAAACAGAGAAATGTGTATTCATATCTCTGTCTTTCTCACAGCTGAATAAGAAGCTGATCAATAAGACTTGCATAGTGTAAACTGGGATTTAGCGCTAGTGAATAAGACTGCTTGATCATTCTTGTTGCACCTCACTGATACATACATATGTATGTACATGGATTCGATCAATCAGTTTGATGTGTTGTCGAAGCCTTTTAGTAGTCTATCAAGGTAGATTTATATATTAGGTAGTCGCAGTTCCTTGAAAATGTCAAATTATTAAAGCACATACCCAACATAACTTGTGTATTTTGATACAAAATTGACAGCCACAAATAAAAAAAAGAGTAAACAGCTGTGGAATCAAGACTACCTGGTAAATAAATCTACCATGGTAGTCTATGGTGCAGAGAAACAAGCCGATGCAAAATTATCGGCGGCGGCGCCCCACCAAAATGTTCGGCGCCTCAACTATATATGGATATATTAGAAAACAAGGTGGTAGAAAAAATTTTGAAAGTACGCAAATTTAAAACCCTGTCGTGAACAAATTTAAATGGACTCTGCGGCTAGTTTTGAGCCAATATAATCGGCGGCGGTGCAATAGTTAAAAAACCACAGGCGGCGCGATGTCGACTCAAACTCGACTGCTTGTTTCTCTGCTATGGTGATGAAAACAACAATTGTCTGCATTAAATTAATAGTTCATTTGTAAGAAACAAAAAACAATGACAGAAGGAGGTGAATATGTGTGGACACAAAAGGATCCTCTTATTCAATCGCATAAGTACACACCCTTCATTCTTCTAATTGATTTTGTGGATAAAGCTCGTACAAAACGCTTTTATGAACCTTCTGAACGATTTGAAATTGAAATGGCTGCGTACGTACTCCGGCGACCAGCTCCATTTTGCCAAGATCGTCGTTTTCCTGAAGAATATTTTGCAAACTTGTCTGTTGGTCCTGTAGCCGAAGCATTTTATCGCCTAGTATCTTCTTTGGACATACCTAGCCCCCAATTGTTATCACAAATGAACGCCCAAGATTGGGATACCTGGAAGAAAAAGTTTGATGTAGCCATGGCTGATATAAGAAGATTTGCGTTCTGTACAGATTTGGCTAAATTGGCTGATGCTGGAATTTATAATCGTCTGACATTTGAGCAGCGCTTTAATATGCAGTGGCGTGAATAGAATATAATAGAGATGTGTAAATGTGAATCGTGATTAAATTACAAAATAATCACGCAATAGTGCGTGAGCGTGTATTAAAAATTAAGTACCGTGCGTGATTTAAAAAAAGTAATTTTCATGCACTTCCGAAATTACAGGCAGTACTATGGCTTCTACTGTGCCTCGATCTGACGACGGTTCCTTATAAAACTCGACGAAATAAGACGAAAAGTCCAAAAAAATGTTTCATATCTCGCTTCGTTTTCGAGATATCGACATTTGAAGTTAGATTTTTTGGTTAAGTCAAGAATACCAACGCTGTTGAAAATGAAAAAAGTCATGAGGTAATAGCCCTTTCTAGGCAAACCAGTTTTGTGAATTCTGTTTCGGCGCTCTCTTTTGGTCCCGGAGTTACGGGGTTCAAAACTTATTTTGAACTAGTCATAACTTCTACAATTCTGAATTTTAAAGTGCTCTAAAAGAGGGCTGCCAGGTCTTTTTTATCACGCTCCAGAAATTTTAAAAAAATATTTCCCAAAAAAATTCCCTAAAAAAAAGAAAAACCCCCAAGAAAATCCTCATAATAAAGAGTATTTCTTAAAAAATGTCCAAGTTTACACGATGAAATAGTTCAAGAAATTTGTTGCGTGAAACTTTTTTATGGTCAGGGAAGAAATTTAGGTAGAAAAAGTGGTGTGAGATGAATGTTTAGATGATTCTTATCAAGTTTCTTTACCCCATTTGCATCTTCACAGTCGCAAGAAGCAAATAAAAATGTTTCATAAAATATTTCAACATGTAAATTTAGTCTATATATTATTCACGGACTTTTTTATTATGTATCAGATCATTTTTATCACATACATATAAAGTGTTACGAAAGTTTACATACGGCTGAAAATTTTAGTTTTTTAATAAATTGAACTATGCAAGTCGCAAAATTTAGCAAGTTGGGCTCCTTACTGGTAAAGTTAATTCAAGTACTCTGAACTCAATGGCGTTAGCCGTTTTTCGAAGTAAAAGTTCGTTCGTATTCGCTATATTAGCGACTTAAATTTTTCGTAGTAAATTACCATAAAAATGATTTTTTTTAGTACTTTTAGGATGATTTTCAAATTTGATTAAGAGATTCTATGACTTTTTTCGCCAAAATTAAACATTTTTTTGGAAAAAATATTTTCTTTGCAACTATTTTTTTGCAAAAACGATTTTCGGCGAGTGAACTTTACAGGGCAATTTTGTTTTATGTAAGTTTAATAGAATTTAGATGACTAAAACACGAAAATTTTAAAGTTTGCATTATAAAACTTTTTTTTCAAAAAAAAGTAAATTTTTCAAAAAAAAAAATCACTGTTTTTTTCGCAAAATTACAAAAATATAGTTTTACAGTACTTTAACATATAAATTGTAAGTCGCGAATTCAATAAATTGAAAACAACGTATTCGAATTATCTTTACCAGTGGGGGCCCAGCTTGTTAAAGAAAAACAGATGCAAATTCATGCTGAGTGTTATTAATATAAAATGCTTCTATCTTTCTATCTATTTTTTATTTTAAAGTATTTAAAAGATCATAAGAACAAATACAAAAAGTTCTCCAAAACAAAAAGATGTATCCAAAAAGCAAAGACTGATCAAAAACAAAAATAGAAAACATTTTTGAATATTCTTAAATATTCTTAAAAATATTAAGTTATTTCCAAAGTGAACAACATGACAAACTCTATTCTGTAGGAACATGCAATCTACTTCTTTTTGTCGTACTGGACGAATTAGAGAAATATTAACATTAAGTTAATACTAAACTCAAAATATAATTAAGTCTGATTTCATTAACTAACTTTAAGAATATGACATTTAAAACTAACATTTTATAGTAAATGAAAATAGAACTTTATCTATTTTCAACTGAGCTCAGGAGAAAAATTAAAAATTTTATATTAGACACGATAGATATTTCACTTTCACATATTGAAATCAGACAAAACTCAGAGGCTTTTGTATAAACTTATTAACGCAAAAAACTACACCGGCACACAAAAACAAAAAAGTTGGCTGTACATATGGTACTAAACCCACCTACCTGCATGTATTTCGATGAGCTGAATCTGAATTATATTCGATATGAAAAATAAAGTAGATTCATATCGAATATAATTTGTTTGTTGTGCTTTGTATAAGTTTCTAAACCTAATACACTTTTGTAATTCGTAAATGATTTTTGAAAGTTTATGAATAAGGTAAGAGGCTTGACACTTTTCAAAATTAACGTTGAAGTGTACTAATGATTTGGTAAACCACCAACAAAGTGTTAACGATAATGTTAAACTTTCAGATAAAACTGAAGTTCAGGCAAACTGAGAGTTAGAAAACTTTTAAATAAAATTGATATGACTGAACTTTGTGTTAATAGGGACTAGTCCCTTACCTGGAGTCCAAATCTCTCAATATATGTATGCATGCTAAAAACACTTAAAAAAAATTGTTTTAATTATAGATCAAAGGAAAGAAACTTAAGGAATTTCCCCAAAAAACCCCATCGTAATTTTGAAATCACCCCAATGAAAGCCCCAAACCCCAAATGAAAATTTTCATCCTTTTTTGTGATGACAATTCCCCTAATTTGGGGTCAGAACCCCTAGACTGGTGGCCTTGCTCTAAAATACTACTGGTTATAAATTTTTGAAATGTATTATCCCATTGTGAACCAAAATGCAATTTAAAAATAACAATAGTAGGGCGCCGCTATCTGACGATAGTTTCTTATGGAACTCGACGAAATGAAACGAAAACTCTCATTAAAATTTTTTCGTTTTTGAGATATCGACGTTGAAAGTTTGAATTAATTTTTTTTGTTTTTATGGTTTCTTATAGAATTTTATGAAATAAAACGAAAAATCCTAGTTTTTGATATCTCGCTTCGTTTTCGAGATATCGATATTTGAAGTTTAGTTTTTTTATTACTATAATGGTTTCTTATATAAGTATGTGTGCATAAAAAATTCGCTCAAATAAGCACCATACGATTTTATAGTTAATATTGTACTCAAATATAATACAAAAAATAGCTAACAAAGCAAATTCAAATAAAGATAATCAACAGACACGTCTTCACTGCAAAAAGATATTCTGCCTAGCCGGCCTTCGGTCGAGCTTAATAGTTTCTTCCCTACTATTTTGAATAGCGGCTTTGCTACAGAATGATTTTTTGCATAGCCGTCCGTCGGCCAGACTTAATGATTCACTGCTCTAGGTATGTCTAATTGCGGCTTTGCTGAATAATGATTTTCTGCCTATCCGGCCTTCGGCCGAACTTAATGGTTTACTCCTCCGGATATATTGATTAGCGGTTTCGCTAAAGAATGATTTTCTGCACAGCCGGACTTAATGGTTTTCTCCTCTAGGTATGTATGTCAAATGGCGGATTCGCTGAGGAGTGATTTTCTGCCTAGTCGACCTTCGGTCGAGCTTAATAGTTTCATTCTCTAGGTATGTCGAAAAGTAGCTAAAGAATGATTTTTTGCATAGCCGGCCTTCGGCCGGGCTTAATGATTTTCTCCTCTAGGTATGTCGAATAGCGTCTTCGCTGAAGAATGATTTTCTGCCTATCCGGCCTTCAGCCTAGCTTAATGGTTTTCTCCTCCAGATATGTTGAATAGCGGCTTCGCTAAAGAATGATTTTTCTGTACACGCGGCCTTCGGCCGGATTTAACGGTTTTCTCCTCTAAGTCTGTCAAATGGCGGCTTCGCTGAGGAGTGATTTTCGGCCTTCAGTCGAGCTTAATAGTTTTCTTCTCCTCTAGGTATGTCGAAAAGTGGCTCCGCTGAAGAATGATTCTCTGCCCTATTTCATCTAGCCATGTCGAATAGTGGCTTCGCTGAAGTATAATTTTCTTAAAATGGCGCTGACATAAATATGTTCTGCATAACTATTAATTGATACCATCGACCAGTTGGAAATGTAACACAAAAAAGCCTCAGACGGTGATATCTCAAAAACGAGAAGAGATATCAAACAATTTTATTAAAACTTTTCGTTTTATTTCATCAAGTGCTATAAAAAACCATAAAAAATTAAAACAAAGCATAAAAAAATTCAAACTTCAATATCTCGAAAACGAAGCGAGATATCGAAAAATTTTACTAGGAGTTTTCGTCTTATTTCGTCGAGTTCTATAAGGAACCATCCTGAAATCACGCCGTGTAGAAACCGTAGAATCCCCAATAATAGCCTTATTCTATTGGCTCTGTTAAAGCCGTTATGACACTACATTTTTCTTGCATTGTTTTGCTATAGGATTGAAGGAAAGAAATAGCAAATTATAAAAAGAAACAACTATACAAATGTAAACAAAACGTAATGGCTTCTTTAAGTGCTGCCTACTTTTTATTTATAATAAAACGACAAAAGAAAAAAAAGTTGAAAAAAGAGGTGCTAAGTCGCTGAATTCGTGAATAAACCGCTAACTTGGCAACACTTTAATGTTTCAAGCTTGAAATGTCAATTTTAAGTTGAACATTTAAAATTTTTTTTTGACAGGCCCCCATTTTTATCGATAACATTAGTAAAAGCTTTGACAATTTGGTATTTATCTTATTATAGCTGAACTCTTTGCACCTGGTAAAATTTCCTATTATATTCTATTTGCACTGTTCTCCAAAATTTGAAAAATGTAGAAAAAATGTAGTGGCATAACCCTGCGTTTAGACATGTAAGGTACTTGCATGCAAGTTCTGTGTACGTATTATCAACGAAAAAGCAATTTGTATTCGATTCTCTTTCTTTCTCATAGCTGAACCAAAAGTGTGTTAGTAGAAAAATTTGAGTGTATTGAGTTTTTCGAACTTGCACTTGCATGTGTGAAGGCCAGGTAAGGGCTTAACGCTAGTAACATGAAATTTTAATATTTCTTATTCCATAAAAATTTAGTTTTTAAACAGTTATCATTTAACAGAAAAAATATGTTATTGAAAAAATAATGTAAAATTTAACCAAAATCATGCTGTAGAACATGATTTTAGTTAAATGTTAATACCAAAAAACTTAACTTCAACGATAGGTATATTGTAGGTGACAAGGAAAAATATGTATGAACCATTTTATGTTTGGAGTACTTAAACAAATATTCAAACATATTCTTACAATTTTTTTGCAACTTTCTCAAAACCAAAATTATTGGTCAACAAGTGCGAACTTTGCTGCCATCAATGTTTTTAAAGAAGATGTCTGCGGTTTTTAAATCGAAATTGCTTTAAAAATTTTTAGAACGATTTAATATGAAGGAACAAATCTAGTTTAGCGACACAGCTCCAAACAAAAAAATTACATAGGGGTAGAAAATGCAAAAGTAAGAAGAAAATGTAAAATAAAATGGGGGAAATGCAAAGTTTTCGTATAAGGTATATGGCCAATATTGGAATCATTTTAACGCTTTTGAATAAATTGGCGACAACCCATATTTTCCGAGTTTGGGCCTCTGACGTTTTCATATAAAATTGTGATTATACGAAAAATTTTGTTTTAATTAGTATAGATTGTCTGTATAGCTGGCATTCGGCCGGGCTTAAGGATTTTCCCCTCTATGTATGTAGAATAGTGGATTCGCTGCGTAAAGATTCTTTACATAGCCGGCCTTCGGCCGGGATTAATCATTTTCTTCTCTATGTATGTAGAATAGTGGTTTCGCTAAGTGGAGCCTTTCTGCACAGCCGGCCTTCGGACGGACTCAAGGATTTTCACCTCTATGTATATCTAATAGGGATGAACAATTGAAAAAAATATATATCGATGTATTTTTAAATATCGATCGGCATCGATATATATATATGGAATAAAAAATATCGATATTTTTTCAACAATGATAATTCATACGTATTCCCCAAATTTTTTTTAAATTAAATAAAAAAGTACCTTTCTTATAAGTAATTAAGCTAGAAAGAGTTAATTTCCAATATTCTTACTGTTCTACCAATATATCATGGAACATACATCAACAAAATTACACTCAAAGAATAATAATTTTTCGAATAGACAAAATATGATAAATAAAACAAAAGATTTTGCTAGTAATATTCTATTTGATGAAGACTGCCGAAATGTTTTTAAAAACAAAACCAAAGCTAAAAAATATCGAATTTTGTCGATATATTTGGAAAAAATATCGATATATCGAAATTAAAAATATCGACGATATATCGCGACCTTAGTATTGTTTTGGCCCACCGACCATTTAAAAAAAATTGAGTTAAGTATGGGGTATATATATTTTGAATACCCTCTTTTAGAATCCAAAAACTGTTTCGCGAAATTGTTCTTTTTTCTGAGATATCAAGCATTCATTGTGCTCGATATCATCATTTTTGATAAATTTTTTGTAAAAAAAATTTTTTTTAAATAAAAAAATAAAAATCAGAAATCAAGTAAAATACCAAGTTTTATCATTATTACCTATTTATTCCATGTAAATATCTTTTCTAATAACATTTATACGCTTATTTTCAATAAAAAGTAGAAAATTTCATCTCAATAACAAGTTACTCAATACAAAGCAGTTGGTATACACATGGAGCAACAAAAGCTACTTTTTACAAATAAAATAAAAAAGTGGTTACTGGAGCACAAAAGAAGATATTTTACTTTCAGTAAAAAGATATTAATTTCTAATCGGAATGATGAATGTTCACAAAAATTTACATTTTTCTTCCAAACATATGCCGGAAGCAGTGGTAAGAATACAAAAAAATTCTATCGGATATATTTTGAGAAAACTTTATGTAAATCTTCTTTGTTGTTTTTCTCCATTACGACTTTTTGGCATATGGGCCAAAACAATACTAAGGTCGCGATATAGCGATATATTCTTAAGAAAATATCGATATATCGATATTTTTCGCCCACCCCTAATGTCGAATAGCGGCTTCGGCGAGCAAAGCTTTTCTGCACAGCCGGCCTTTGGCCGAGCTTAAGGATTTTCTCCTCTATGAATGTATGTCGAATAGCGGCTTCGCGGCTCATCACAAAGGGACCAAAGGTCCCAAGTGGGCCGGTTTTTAGAGGCGGCCTGTTCAACATGTATGTCGAATTGTGACCACATTCGTGTGAAAATATTACGAATACTTACAATTTCGTACTAGAACTTAAGAGGTCCGTAAATCGAAAACTAATAAAATTAATGAGAAATTTTGTCGTTTCGGTTTTTATGGGGTTTGTTGCTCTCTGGCTGATTTTTGGTCGTCGTGACAGTCTTATTCTGTTTCATCACAAACTCGGAAAATATAAGTTGCCGCCAACTTTTTTATTTCGTATTTTCTTCTTATTTTTCAATTTTCTATAAGATAGGCTACTTTTTTTTCATTTGGACCAACTTGGTTCAAACTAGATTTAAGCCAAACTTTTGATTTTCGCAAACTCATCCCCACTTCGTAATGGGTTAAGAAGCTTTAAATAATTTTGAATATTCAGAAAGATCTATTCAAAAGCTTTAAAATGATACCAATATTGGCCATATGCGTTCAGAAATAAAGTGGAAAATTACCTATGTATATATATGAAAATTTCAGAGGCCCATAACTCGAAAACAATGCATTTCTCCTTATTTTTTATTGCAGAGTTTCTTCTTATTTTTGCATTTTCTACCCCCTTATATAATTTGTTATTGTTTGGAGCTGTGTCACTAAACTAGATTTAAGCCAAACAATCAAATTAAAACTTCTATAAACCACATAAAATTAAAAATATGTGGTTTTTTCATATTCCATTGGGCTTACAATTCTTTTGATTGCTTTTAAACAATCCAAAAGAAAAAACTAAAAAATTAAAATTTGCTAATTTTTATTTTAGAATGGCTCAAAAACAAGAAAATGAAATCAAATTGAAATGTATTGCCAGAATAAACAATTTAGAAGCTTTAAAACAAATGTTTTTTGAAAAGCTACTAACAATTGAAAAAAAATGTATCTGGTAATTTTTATTTGATTTTCTAATTCACAAACCAATCTCTTGCAGCACATAAAATGTTATTTGTCACAAGCGCTATAGAATACCAAAATTTTATGTTCACGTTTTCGTTCTGTGAAACAACGTAACGTACGAAAAAATTTCAGAATTAGGCTATAATAAAATTTTTTTATTCTATAGCGCTTGTGACAAATAACATTTTATGTACTGCAAGATATTGGTTTGTGAATCAGAAAATCAAATAAAAATTACCAGACTCATATGTTTTCAATTCTTAGTAGGTTTTCAAAAAAACATTTGTTCTAAAACTTCTAAACTGTTTATTCTGGCCAACACATTTCAATTTAATTTTATTTTCTTGTTTTTGAGACATTCTAAAATAAAAAAATTTTAATTTTTTTTGTTTTTTCTTTTGAATTGCTTTTAGCAATCAAAACAATTATACAACCGATGGAATATGGAATTTCATTTTAAAACTGTTTGACTTTTAAGCTGATTTTTGAAGTTAGTTTTTTAGAAATATTAAATGAAAACCTTGCCACATTTACGAAATGGGAACTAATTTGAAATTTTTTTTACAAAATGTGTAATATTTGTAAATAATTTTAATAGTTTAATAACAAATTACAATTATGTTACATAAATTTCAAAATTGCAAAATGTTTTAATTATGTGTCCAACTAACATAAGGAATTATCAGCAAATAATATAATTTTTCGCGATTAAACTTAAAAGAAGTTAAGGAATTACGTTTTCATGTAATTGTAATTGAGGCATGAACAATTACAATTACATGCAATGGGTATTTGATATACTAGCAATTACAAATTATTTTAATTGTAATTGAAGATTATCAACTACAATTACATGTATTTGGGCAAAAGTCATAATAATTACCAATAAAGAGGTAATAATTACTTTAACAATAAAAATTACTATAAATGTATTTTATTACAAATAAAATCTATTACATATTTATTAAATTCAAAAATCATTCTAGAAAATGTAAAATTTTTAATGCTCCACTTATCTCTAAAATTAACTGGAAATCGCTTGAGCTCTAAAAGAGGATAAAAGCTAGAAAAATTACTTACATCGCGAAAATTAACAAAGTTTGCGAAAGCATCGCTCAAAACACATTTGTAGCGAAAATTGCGAAAATTCTCCAAAAATTGCAAACAAGCCCTAAAATTGCTTTGAAATAGCTAAAATTATACAGAATGCAAAAAAATCGGCAAAACGACAATTCGCAAGAGCTTGCTAACATCGAAAAAATAATAAAGTTTTATATGAATTAAAAATCGGTAAAATTGTAAATAATTCAAAACAAGGTGAAAAATCACTATTATCGCGAAAATGGCGAAAATTCGCGAAAAATTAAAAAAATTTAAACAAGCTCTAAATTGATTAAAAATAAATAAAATTGTATGGAATGTCAAAAACTATGAAAAAATCGCTAAAATTACGATAATTCCCAAAAACTTGTTAACATTATAGTGATTAAATATTTATAAAACTGTAATGAAGCTAAGAATCGGCTAAAAATCACTTTTATCGCAAAAATAGTGAAAAATCGCGAATAATTGCAAAATTGCGAACAAGCTGTAAAATTTTTTAAAAATAGCTAAAATTGCAAGGAATGCAAAAAAGTCGTTAAAAATCGCTAAAATGACGAAAATTCGAAATATTTGCGATAAAGTATTTTTTTGTCAGTTTTTGGTTTTTAACAGTTTTGTCACTTTTTCAATCAATATCAGACATTGATATCTTTTTAATCTTATCAAGTTTTTGCGAATTGCCTTCACTTTCGCAATTTTTTCAACGAGCTGTTTGCGTTCCTTACAATTTTAGCTATTATTAAGCAATTTTAAAGCTTGTTTGAAATTTTGCAGTTTGTCGCGAATTTTCACTATTTTCGCGAAAAAAGTGATTTTTTAGCCAGTTCCTGTATTCATTACAGATTTACCGATTTCTAATCACTCTCAGACTTTTCTATGTTTTTAATGTTAACACGTTTTTGCAAAGTTTCGTCATTTTCGCAATTTTTTCTGAGATTTTGGCATTCCTTAGAATTTTAGCGATGTTTATTAAACTTTATGGCTTGTTTGAAATTTGGAAATTTTTCGTGTATTTTCACAGTAAAAGTGATGTTTTGCGATTTTGTGCTCCTCGTCAAGCTTGTGAGTGTGACAAACTTTAAGGGATTGTTTCTTAATGAACATACCAAAGGTGTCGTTGGTAAGTCAGACTTATTGATCTTGCATAAACTAAGCCACTTTTGCCGAATATAAGGAATTGTTGGAAAATTAACAAATTTTAAACCAGAATCCTTACAAAAGTGTCTTGTTTTACTGCATTTTAATAGAAATTATCAGATTTTTTTCTGTATTTTTTTTTTTTAATAAAACGGAAAAAATTGGATTTCATAAATTAATATGGTAGCATGAATTTTCATAATTCGATTAAATATGGCGACGAAAAGAGAGAATTGGACTACCTTCTATTATTGTATCATGGAAGAAACCAAGAATGATTAAATAAAGATTACGCCATCACGCAGCCATAAAAAAACATTTCTGCGCATGTTGGAATTCTGACGTCACTCAAGCTGTGTTCTCATTGGCTAATAAAATTCAGCTGTAGAATTATTATGTTTGTGTAAAAACATGACAGTGGGACAAATTGTTATTTTTCTACCTAAATTTTTTGAAAGCAAACAAATTCTTTATAATAATTCCATATATAGATTTTCATTACTTTTAATACAATATTTCACTATTGCTGCAAATAAAATATAGTTTTCAAAAAGAAAATTTTTATAGAGATGGATAGAATTAAAAGACAAGACATAATTTCAACGCTTGTTTTTAACTTGAAAATAAACTTAAGACTAATTAACTTTCCAGAATTCATGTTTGCTGTTTCAATATCATACAAAGTAGTGAATAGCATGTCTTCAATACAATATTAAATGTTAGATAGATTCAAATAGTAAAATTGTGTAGGTGTAGAATTCATTTTATTTTGTTATTTTATCAAATTTTCTCATTCGCTTATAAGCATTTTCAGCGATTTCGGCATTTAGTTTCCTAATTCTAAAATACATTCGACACCTGAAGAGAAGAATGATTAAATAAAGATTACGCCATCACGCAGGCATAAAAAAACATTTCTGCGCATGTTGGAATTCTGACGTCACTCAAGCTGTGTTCTCATTGGCTAATAAAATTCAGCTGTAGAATTATTATGTTTGTGTAAAACCATGACAGTGGGACAAATTGTTATTTTTCTACCTAAATTTTTTGAAAACAAACAAATTCTTTATAATAATTCCATATATAGATTTTCATTACTTTTAATACAATTTCACTATTGCTGCAAATAAAATATAGTTTTCAAAAAGAAATTTTTTTATAGAGATGGATAGAATTAAAAGACAAGACATAATTTCAACGCTTGTTTTTAACTTGAAAATAAACTTAAGACTAATTAACTTTCCAGAATTCATATTTGCTGTTTCAATATCATACAAAGTAGTGAATAGCATGTCTTCAATACAATATTAAATGTTAGATAGATTCAAATGGTAAAATTATATAATATTCGTTTTGCTTTTTAGGTGTAGAATTCATTTTATTTTGTTATTTTATCAAATTTTCTCTTTCGCTTATAAGCATTTTCAGCGATTTCGGCATTTAGTTTCCTAATTCTAAAATACATTCGACACCTAAAGAAAAGTTTTTTCACGTCTTCACTGGCTTCAATTTCTTTTGCTTCCAACAAATGCTTTTTTAAATATCCGCTTGAAAGTAATAATTTGTCACCATTTAATTTGAAGAATATGGTGTCACATGATCTCAGCGTTTCCATTAATAAAGCTGATGGCTTACTTAGCCCACCTTCACTTAAGTGGTTAACCCATGAACAATTGCGGTCGCTTAGAGGATTAACCACAAGATCAGGGTTCCCATTCTTTAATTTGTTGCAAATATATCTGGCCAAATTCTCTAAACCATCATATTTCATGTCTTCCAACTCACTTTCGTTCCTTTCTGTATCCAATAAATCTATATGTGTTTTACGATTAACACTCTTAAGTATTGTACCTGAATAAATCACTAGGAATATAAAACTTTGTATTATTTAAAATTGTACGTTGAAATTAACCTGTTAAGGAGTTATCTCCATCTAAATCGGGTGTATTGTCAACCTATACATTTGCATTACTACTCAAAATGCCTTCGTTTGACCCCATAATGTATGATCGAAGTCTATATTTAAATTCTTCCCGATCAGGGTGATCGTGAAGTCCGCCTTTCGATCTAATTATTCCAAAAAATTTTTCCAGCACATCTTGATTTAGGCGATACGTCAACAAATACTTAATATTGTATCGATTTTTTAGTTCAATATGTAGCATTTTCAACGCGTTATTTGATTGAATGATACCTTTGGAATATATTTAATTCAAAACAATTATATTAAGTCAAATATTTTTAAGATTGCAATATAATTTTTAACCTTTTTGAAAAGGTAACATAGACTTTTTGTCAATCACACGGATCTTTGACATCATTTCCGACATATTATTTAAAATATAATTTTGATTTTCCAGGGCCAAACCGTATGCGTGTAACCGATCTCTGGTATCTTGTCTCGGAACTCTCGAATTCATAACGTCAAACCAGTCATTTACCTAGAAAAGTAAAATCACTTAAATAATTTTCCTATGTCGTGAAGAAATAAAATTGTGTGTGCCATTACCAGTTTGAACAGTTGACTACACTCGCTCCAATTTTCGTTGCACAAATATCCCAAACTGGCAGCTCGCGTTATAGATTGTGCAATTGTATGTGAGAAAAGTTTCGTGGCCAGTTTGACCTTCTGTCTCTCAGGTCCAACCACGCATAAATTATGTGCTGATATTTTATGTGTGATCTTCAAGTCATTAGATTGGAGGGACAGAAGTCTTAAAATTATATCTTTTTTGACTTCCTTTTGGTTAATGATGAATCCACTATCAATAAAATGATTTCTCAAAAGTTTTATCAAATGTGGAACATCATTGAACACAAATATTTTGGTTTCGTCGAACGAAAACCTACATACATATATACACCGATGAAATACTTTTTTTAGAACTCTCTGAGTAAATTAATTACAGGGCTGCCAACTATTACAAAATACATAAATTTTTTGTAAGAAATTATAAATTTCTCATATGATACAGACTTCGTAACCTTTGCGAGGGGACTACTACGTCATCAAGCGGTAAATCATGCGCATGGCGTAATCTTTATTTAATCATTCTTGGAAGAAACTACATATTTTTAAATAATTTGAAAATAATTTGATTATTTTTCAATAATTTTTTTTCTGCAGTTGGGTATATAAAATAACATGTCACAGCAATATTGTGTGGCTTTTCATAGTAAATCGTTCTAAACATTTTTATAGCAATTTCGATTTAAAAACCGCAGAAATCTTCTTTAAAAACATTGATGGTAGCAAAGTTTGCACTTGTTGACCAATGATATGGTTCTTTTGCGAAAGAAAGTTGCAAAAAAATTTTAAGAATATGTTTTAATATTTGTTTAAGAACTCCAAACGTAAAATGGCTCATACATATTTTTCATTGTTACCTACAATATACCTATTGTTGAAGTTAACAGTTTTTTGGTATTAACATTGGCTGTAGAATATGATTTTGGTTCAATTTTACATTATTTTTTCAATAACATATATTTTTTCTGTTAAATGACAACTGTTTCAAAACTAAATTTTTATGGAATAGGAAATATTAAAATTTCATGTTACTAACGTTAACAGAGCCAACGTTTGGGTTATAGAATAAGGCTATAAAAATTTTAAAAATCCCCGAAGAAAATAGATAACTTCAAAACGGCAGGACCAATTTTCTCTAAATATAGGTTGGAAGATTTTGGGTCAAGTCACCTTTCAAACAAAATTTACTAAATTAAAATCGATTAACCCGTTTGGGAACTAATACTATATTCACACTGCTATAGTTTAACGTGTTTCGGCAAATATTTTAAGAAACTAAACAAAGTTGTTCAGACTACAACTTTATAAATTTTTTGTTTACATCATGACGAATTCGTAAAAGGTGGTAGGAAACCGGCAGCAAAAATTTTTTTTCGTGTCGTAAATATTAATAATTTTGCAAAGTTATTAATTAGAATTTTACATGTGTATGTACATTTTTCCAATTGAATTGAAATCTTAAACAAAAAACGAGGTTTTTAATACTTTTAAGCCAACACAAATTATAATTTTCAGAATACGCTGCTTGTTGTTATATAAATGCTACAATCTTTTTTAATTTCGACTTTGTTACATATTTTGCCGCCATTACAACCCGTGTTCAATAAGCACTAAAATCAAAAAATCGACTGAACATACATCACGAAGTACTTGGAACCCTGACTTTTACTGGTTTTTGAATGAGTTTAATTTTGAAACACGTAAATTTTTTGACAATTAAGTATATGGGGAAACATCTAAAAATTAACGTGTTTTGCTCGTGAACTCTTAAAATTGCGATAAACACGGTAGTGTGAATCGCCTATAAGATGTGATATCTTCTAAATGGCTGGACCGATTTTCTTCAAACTTGGCTAAGAACACTCTCAGTCAAGTCACCTTTCAAACAGAAAAAACTAATAGCCCAGTCAAATAAGCAGAAAAAAGGGTCCAACTACGGAATTAGAGATAATAAGCTGAAAATGCGTATACATCTTTTTTTTTTTGTCTTCTAAAAATTGTCTCAAAACTTTCATAGAATCTCGTGTCTACGCCGTAAGTTATTCAAGGTCAAAGGTCACAAAAATCAGTTTCTCGCTATTATCTCGGACCCCCGTCGCCCTCCCCCTCCCTCCAACGCTTAACTCTGTCATTTATAAACCGATTTAAAAATGGTTTTTTTGTTTGAAAGGTTTTGCTTGCAGAAAATGGGTGGGGCAGGGAAAGTTTGGTCTCCCACGAATAACCGATTTTTAAAATTATTTTTTGGCTTGAAAACATTTGCGTGCTCTTAGGTTCCATACATTTTTTTTTAATTTTTGGCGAAACTGGCCCAGCCGCCCACCCGATTCCTGAACTCTGTCCCATTTTTGAACATATTTTTAAGATTCGTTTTTTTCCTTGAAAAGTTTTCCTTACAGTTTGGTCAATTCAGCTTGGTAATATTTTTCGAAAAATTTGTGAGGGGGATGGTCCCCCATGCATAGCTGTCATTTGTTACACGATTTTTAAAATTCTATCTTGATTTGAAACGGTTTGCTTGCGGCTTATTTTCATAATTTTTTTTCGAAAATCGGTGGGGAAATTCGCTCCCCCGCATGATTAACTAATTTTCAAAAATGTTTTTGTTTGTAAGGTTTTGCTTGCAGTTTGGTCCCATATTTTTTTAACCCCCCATTCCTTAACTCTGTTATTTGTGAACCGATTTCCAAAATAAATTTTTTGTTTGAAAGGTTTTGCTTGCAGTTGGTCCCATATTTTTTTTAAATGGGTGTGGGGGAGTTTGGTCTCCTACACATAACTCTGTCATTTTTCAACCGATTTCTAAAATTCGTTTTTTGTTTGAAAGGGTGCGGAAAAGTGCCCCACCCCACTTTAATTAACTCTGTCATTTGTGAACCGAATTTCAAAATTCCTTTTTTGCTTGAATTTTTTTTCGAAAAAGTGAGAGGGGAGGGGGAAGTTTGGTCTCCCACGCATAACTCTGTCATGTGTGATTTTTAAAATTCTTTTTGGTTTGAAAGTGTTTTCTTGTAGGTAGGTTCCATAATTTTTTTCCAAAATCGTTGGGGAAATTGCCACCCCCATTCCTTAACTCTGCCATTTGTGAACCGATTTTCAAAATTATATTTTTGCTTGAAAAGTTTTGCTTGCTGTTTGATCACATAATTTTTCGAAAAAGGGGTGAAGGGGGTGGGGGAAGTGTGGTCACCCACGCATAACTCTATCATTTGTCAACCGATTTTTATGGCCTAACCCACGATATCGACCGCTATCGCTCGCTTGCATTTTCAACGACAAACAACTGATTTGCGGCCCAGTAAGAACTCTCAGCATGACAAGTCGATCGACAATGCAAGCGATCGACAACGTAACAGTTTTCATACAAATTTGGTACCCACTATGAAAAGTCAAGCGACAATAAATGTCAAATGTTGATGTCTTATCTGGCACTTGTGTTGCTTATGATCTTATTAACTACTAGCGAATATTTACTTACAGAAGATAATTCCGCAAAACCTTTAGAACTGTATATCTGATCATATAGTTTGTTTAATAACGCAATTTTTCCACAAACATCAACATTGTTTTTAAATTGATAATGCTAATTGTAAATAACAAGTTTGTATTTTTAAAATCAAACCATTTATTCAGGTAGCTTAAGGCTTTACCAATAAATAATAAAAAATTTGAGTTAATTTCGCTAGTCAGTTCCAGTGAAAATAACAGTTTAATTTTTTTGGCTGAATGACGTTTGACTACAAGCCCCGAAGTCTTAAGTTTAAGACTAGTTTCAGGCAACCCAACAACATTACACTGCTTTACAAGCAAAATGTGTAAAGTTTCTAATGCATTTTTTAGATTCGGATATGCTTAACACGAGAAAAGTAAAAAAATGTGATTTCGGCTATTTTCAGATTACATATACTTCCCAGAGTTAAAACCTGGTTCGATTATAGTGATCTATATACCCTGACTGACTAATATAAAGGGCCCCTTACACTACACCAGTATGCACGCGCAATCAAGTGTTGGCGCCCACAGACATATGTATAATCTGTGGTAATTACCGCGGATATGGGTCCATTTCCGGTCGCAAAAAGTTTCCGCTACAGTTCTGTAGCCTTGTAAATGTATTGCTGCCACTTTTAACCCAGATGGTAGGCTTAAAATAAATAATTAAAAATAAAATTTTAATAAAATCATGAACTTTTTTATTTTCAGTTAAAAAAGGTACTTACCGTGGGTTTCCTTCCACTTCCGGTGGCCAGTTAGTTGGCCAACAGATCAACAGCCTCGTCGGGCTTTATATGCCGGTCTTCTCTTACACGGTATGTCTAAAATAAATAATAAAAAATAACATTTTAATAAAAACATTCATTTTTTATTTTCAGTTAAAAAAGAAACTTACCATGGATATCCGCCCACTTCCGGCGGAGAATTGGTTGAACAACAGGCTGGCAGACTTGTTTTTTATTGACAAATGTCACTTCACAACACATTTTAGTCATTTTCGGGGACCAAGTGGTTCTGCAACAGGTTATTTGTAATCAATTTTTTGTCTACTAAGTATATAAGAAAATAATCAAAAATTAGTTCCAACCTTTCCTTGTCATTTCAGGTAATCCAGGAGTACTTACTCTCACAGGTATACGCCCATCCACTCGTCCAATGCAGCCGTGATGTGGTCAGTTATACACCAACTTGCGCCTGTAAGTTAATAAACAAATAATTGTTAAAAATCAGTTTAAAATCATATATTTTCTTTACAGCTTATACTCACCGATTTTATAATTACAAAAACAATGAATTTTATGTAATGTATCCATATTTTGTAATATTTTAAATGTTTTGTAATAAAAATAAAAATTTTTTTCATCAAAAATTTTGGTTTGTTTACATTTTTTGTTTTGATTGATAAAATTTTTTTCTGAACATTTGGTAAAGTAGTTGTTGCTTTTTTCGCATTGTTTTCAGGATGCCACATATATTTTTACTCCTCACATAATGGGGTTAAAAGACACCTCATATGGCCCTTTGACATACGTCAGTGTTGCCATATCTGCTTATGTCTGTGGTAATTACTTACCTCTTTTCATCTGTAAAAATAAAAATTATAGTTTAATACTAAAATTTGTTAATTTTATTATTTATTTTAAGCCTACCTTCTGGGTCCAAAATAGCTTCCAAAAATTGGCAAAGCTACTGACCAGTTGCAGAAGTTTTTGGCAGCCGGATGTGGATTAAAATCTATGTCAGTTCCTTATGGTATATGAAACTAAAAGAAGTAAATATTATTATTAAAATTGATTTATTTTATTATTTATTAGGGTTACTGTGCGGACCTAAACTGACATTTTATCATTTTAAGTTAATGAAAATATGTTTATATATACTATTTTTGAAATAAAATGCATTAATTATTATATTTAAGTATTTTTGTTTGTTCTAAATGTGTAGATGTTTCCAATTTTATCTCTTTTTAAAAATATTTTGTAGCCCTGAAAAGGGCTTTTTTATTTTTGGAAATAAATCTTTTTTTTTCGTACATCGAAAATTTGTTTATATTGAAGAAATAACTGGTGCTGCCTTTTTGGGTTTCGCTGCTATGGCGCTTTTGGTTTAGTTGCTGGTACCTTTTTGACGGGTTTCGGGAATGCAATTTCTGGACCGATTTTTAATTTTTTAACGGTTTTAAGTAGGTTATGGGCTGTTTTTTAAAATTATTATAAAAGTATTTTGATTTTAAAACCCTTTCGTCAAAACATTCAAAAAACTAATTTTTAAAATTTCACTTTAATTTTTTCTTCAATTGGATGTCTTTTTTTTCAAAACTTTGCACTTCACCATGATTTTTTTTCAGTTAAATTGAAAGCGTAGTCTATGTGAAATAAAATAAGCCTGTAATTTTGAAAATCGGTTGGAAATTGGAAAAGTTACAAAGATTTTTGAAAAACACCGATTTGCACATTTCGCAAAACTTGTAAACCAGCCCACTGCATCCTTTCTGAACCGATTTTTGGATTTTATTCGCTATACGCAATAACTTTTCTATAATTTTAATGTTTGTTTACAGACATCCATGCCGTATCAGTTCAGTCTCAATGGAAATCAGCGTCGATTACTGGCACTATTTCACACACACACCCGTTGAACGTTCGCGTTCGACTAAATTGTCCACCATAGCAAAACACAACTTATAAAATATCGTCAATGAATATATAATAAATCGTCAATGAAAAACGAAAAACACGGAATGGGCACTGAAACAGCACTTATGGTAAAAGTCCGGCACTGTGCCCGACGTATGCAAGCACCTCCGCCTGGAACTAACGAAACGATATTTTAATTTACATTGAACAGACACGGCACGGCAAGAATGTCTGTAAAGACCTCTTAACACAACAAATTCCAATTGCCTATCTTTTTGCCAATTGGAAGTAAAGCCGGAAATAGTTACATATGCTAAGACGAATAGTCTCAGTTTAATAACCAACTTTCCGGCTTTATAAAATTTATTTAAATATATCACACACAGAAATTTCAGGAACTAACCTTGGCGGATCCTCGGGAAAGCGATGAAGGCGATCCATTTGTTGGCAACCCATAATACATCTGCGACTCCTAAAAACCAAATAAATATTTATTAAATTTATTTTAGAATTTATAGAAAAAATACTTACATTTCCCTTGGCTTTGTTTTTGCTTTTCTCCTCTTCAATAAATTGTTCTTCTTAGTTCACTAATGAACTATTAGCTGAAAATTAGAAGAAAAATATGAGGAAATTCTCCCAAAAAGTCCGCCAAAAACAGAATTTTCCTATATTTTCCCGCCAATTTGTAGAAATTTTTTTTAAAAAGGTAAACAAAAGAAAATTTATTTAACCCTGAATGAAAGAGACGGACATATACGAAACAAGAATTTTCTGTCCTTTAACGATGATGGGGTTAAGTTAATGATGCCACTATGAGTAAAATTGGGCCATTTTTAGTTTAAAATATTACCGCGAGATGGCCGTGTCCTATCTTTCACGAGACATTACTTGAGGTCTACACGTAACATAATATGTAAGATGAGATTGTCAAAATCAATCGCAGAGAGAATTATGTTACGTGTAGACTTCAAATTAGTGTTATCTCAATGTTATAAGAATTTTTATGAGAGCGTTGTTATGAGAATTCTTATAACAACAATTTTATGAGATGAACTGTCAAAAAACACATGTACATATATGAAAATAAAATAGTGTGGATGTGTGAGTCTTTATTAAAATAAATGAAAAGCGATGTTTTTTTTTTAATAAAATTACTGTGTTAAATAAATGAATAAATGTGTTTAATGGATTTATAAATTTAAATTTGTGTGAGAAATAAAAAATAAAGAAACTAATTATGCAAAAGTAGTACATGTTAGCTCGATGAGCATTTGCATAAAATGAAATCTTACCGGAAAAGTAAAATTACGTATGAGATATAGAGGAAATTCGACATTTTGTTTTTAGTATTCTGCCGACGTTTTTTCTCATGTTATCTCAAAGTTAATGTCTCTTGAAGACGCTATGTTAACTTTGAGATAACTTGAGAGATAACGTCGGCAGAATACTAAAAACAAAATGTCGAATTTTCTCTTAGTCTCATACTAGGGGAAGACGTAATTTTACTTTTCCGATAAGATTTCATTTTATGCAAATGATCATCGAGTTAACATGTACCACTTTTGTATAATTAGTTGTTTTATTTTTCACACAAATTTAAATTTATAAATCAACTAAACACATTTATTCATTTATTTAACACAGAACTTTTATCAAAAACATCGCTTTTCATTTATTTTAATAAACACTCACACATGCACACTATTTTCTTTTTTCGTACATGGGTTTTTTGACAGTTCATCTCATAAGATTGTTGTTATAAGAATTCTTATAACAACGCTCACATAACTTGAAGTCTACACGTAACATAATATGTAAAATGAGATTGTCAAATTCAATCGCAGAGAGAATTATGTTACGTGTAGACTTCAAATTAGTGTTATCTCAATGTTATAGGAATTTTTATGACAGCGTTGTTATAAGAATTCTTATAACAACAATCTTATGAGATGAACTGTCAAAAAACACAAGTACATAAAAATAAAATAATGTGCATCTGCGAGTATTTATTAAAATAAATGGAAAGCGATGTTTTTGATAAAATTTCTGTGGTAAATAAATTAATAAATGTGTTTAGTTGATTTATAAATTTAAATTTGTGTGAAAAATTAAAAATAAAACAACTAATTATGCAAAAGTGGTACATATTAACTCGATGAGCATTTGCATAAAATGAAATCTTATCGGAAAAGTACAATTACGTCTTCCCTTAGTATGAGATTAAGAGAAAATTCGACATTTTGTTTTTAGTATTCTGCCGACGTTTTCTCTCATGTTATCTCAAAGTTAATGTCTCGTGAAGACGCTGTATAAAAATTCCTATAACATTGAGATAACACTAATTTGAAGTCTATACGTAACTAAATGAACTGTCAAAAACACACGTACAGGAAAATAATTTGGTGTGCATGTGTGTGTTTATTAAAATAAATTAAAAGCGATGTTTTTGATAAAGTTTGTATGTTAAATAAGTGAATAAATGTGTTTAATTGATTTATAAATTAAATTTTGTGTGAAAAATTTTAAATAAAATAAGTAATTCTGCAAAAGTAGTACATGTTAACTCGGTGAGCATTGGCATAAAATGAAATCTTATAGAAAAAGTGAAATTACGTTTACGCCTTTTATGAGATTAAGAGAAAAATCGACATTTTGTTTTTATTATTCTGCCGACGTTTTCTCTCATGTTATCTCAAAGTTAATATCTCGTGAATACGCTGTATAAGAACTGATAGCATGCTCGTAACAGCAACAAACAAAAAAGGGAACAACAGGTAGATTTATTCTACAGCTTTGTTGTGCATAAAAATGTGTACGCATTTTTTTAATCATACTTCGAATAAATGTTCATGCTTTGTTATTTCATGTGTACTTCACGTGTTCGAGTATTTGTTGCAGCCATCTAATTCATATCATCCCAATTTTAACATCAAATATCTTTGCAAATTTAGCACACAGGAATAAATGATATGCTTAAAATTAAAGTTTGAAGTCTTGCTGTAAGCGTTTGATTATGTTTTTTTAATTTGATAGAATATGCCACTAAAACACCATCAAAACACATAAAAACTAAAAGAAATGTTAATAATGTAGAAACAATCAACACAAATTAAAATAGGCTCGTTATTCGAGTACCTTTTTCATACATGATATAAAAAGTCGTGTCAATTATTTTGTAATCATTTCACTTTTTTGATTTTACTTATTAGAAAACTTGTATTAAATAAGTTGAGAAATATATTTAAAAAAAAAAAAAAAAAAAAAATATATATATATATATATATATATATATATATATATATATATATATATATATATATATATATATATATATATATATATATATATATATATATATATATATATATATATATATATATATATATATATATATTATACATGTACCATTTTTGCATAATTAGTTGTTTTATTTTTAATTTTTCACACAAATTTAAATTTATAAATCTACTAAACACATTTATTAATTTATTTACCACAAATTTTATCAAAAACATCGCTTTTCATTTATTTTAATAAATACTCACACATGCACATTATTTTATTTTTATGTACATGTGTTTTTTGACAGTTCATCTCATAAGATTGTTGTTATAAGAATTCTTATAACAACGCTGTCATAAAAGTTTCTATAATGTTATAAGAATTCTTATAACAACAATCTTATGAGATGAACTGTCAAAAAACCCATGTACGAAAAAAGAAAATAGTGTGCATGTGTGAGTGTTTATTAAAATAAATGAAAAGCGATGTTTTTGATAAAATTTCTGTGTTAAATAAATGAATAAATGTGTTTAGTTGATTTATAAATTTAAAATTGTGTGAAAAATAAAACAACTAATTATGCAAAAGTGGTACATGTTAACTCGATGAGCATTTGCATAAAATGAAATCTTATCGGAAAAGTAAAATTACGTCTTCCCCTAGTATGAGACTAAGAGAAAATTCGACATTTTGTTTTTAGTATTCTGCCGACGTTATCTCTCATGTTATCTCAAAGTTAACATAGCGTCTTCAAGAGACATTAACTTTGAGATAACATGAGAAAAAACGTCGGCAGAATACTAAAAACAAAATGTCGAATTTCCTCTATATCTCATACGTAATTTTACTTTTCCGGTAAGATTTCATTTTATGCAAATGCTCATCGAGCTAACATGTACTACTTTTGCATAATTAGTTTCTTTATTTTTTATTTCTCACACAAATTTAAATTTATAAATCCATTAAACACATTTATTCATTTATTTAATACAGTAATTTTATTAAAAAAAAAACATCGCTTTTCATTTATTTTAATAAAGACTCACACATCCACACTATTTTATTTTCATATATGTACATGTGTTTTTTGACAGTTCATCTCATAAAATTGTTGTTATAAGAATTCTCATAACAACGCTCTCATAAAAATTCTTATAACATTGAGATAACACTAATTTGAAGTCTACACGTAACATAATTCTCTCTGCGATTGATTTTGACAATCTCATCTTACATATTATGTTACGTGTAGACCTCAAGTAATGTCTCGTGAAAGATAGGACACGGCCATCTCGCGGTAATATTTTTAACTAAAAATGGCCCAATTTTACTCATAGTGGCATCATTAACTTAACCCCAGCATCGTTAAAGGACAAAAAATTCTTGTTTCGTATATGTCTGTCTCTTTCATTCAGGGTTAAATAAATTTTCTTTTGTTTACCTTTTTAAAAAAAATTTCTACAAATTGGCGGGAAAATATAGGAAAATTCTGTTTTTGGCGGACTTTTTGGGAGAATTTCCTCATATTTTTCTTCAAATTTTCAGCTAATAGTTCATTAGTGAACTAAGAAGAACAATTTATTGAAGAGGAGAAAAGCAGAAACAAAGCCAAGGGAAATGTAAGTATTTTTTCTATAAATTCTAAAATGAATTTAATAAATATTTATTTGGTTTTTAGGAGTCGCAGATATATTATGGGTTGCCAACAAATGGACCGCCTTCATCGCTTTCCGAAGGATCCGCCAAGGTTAGTTCCTGAAATTTCTGTGTGTGATATATTTAAATAAATTTTATAAAGCCGGAAAGTTGGTTATTAAACTGAGACTATTCGTCTTAGCATATGTAACTATTTCCGGCTTTACTTCCAATTGGCAAAAAGATAGGCAATTGGAATTTGTTGTGTTAAGAGGTCTTTACAGACATTCTTGCCGTGCCGTGTCTGTTCAATGTAAATTAAAATATCGTTTCGCTAGTTCCAGGCGGAGGTGCTTGCATACGTCGGGCACAGTGCCGGACTTTTACCATAAGTGCTGTTTCAGTGCCCATTCCGTGTTTTTCGTTTTTCATTGACGATTTATTATATATTCATTGACGATATTTTATAAGTTGTGTTTTGCTATGGTGGACAATTTAGTCGAACGCGAACGTACAACGGGTGTGTGTGAAATAGTGCCAGTAATCGACGCTGATTTCCATTGAGACTGAACTGATACGGCATGGACGTCTGTAAACAAACATTAAAATTATAGAAAAGTTATTGCGTATAGCGAATAAAATCCAAAAATCGGTTCAGAAAGGATGCAGTGGGCTGGTTTACAAGTTTTGCCAAATGTGGAAATCGGTGTTTTTCAAAAATCTTTAACTTTTCCAATTTCCAACCGATTTTCAAAATTACAGGCTTATTTTATTTCACATAGAATACGCTTTCAATTTAACTGAAAAAAATAATCATGGTGAAGTGCAAAGCTTTGAAAAAGACATCCAATTGAAGAAAAAATTAAAATGTGAAATTTAAAAAATTTTTTTTTTGAATGTTTTGACGAAAGGGTTTTAAAATCAAAATCTTTTTATAATAATTTTAAAAAACAGCCCATAACCTACTTAAAACCGTTAAAAAATTAAAAATCGGTCCAGAAATTGCATTCCCGAAACCCGTCAAAAAGGTACCAGCAACTAAACCAAAAGCGCCATAGCAGCGAAACCCAAAAAGGCAGCACCAGTTATTTCTTGAATATAAACAAATTTTCGATGTACGAAAAAAAAAGATTTATTTCCAAAAATAAAAAGCCCTTTTCAGGGCTACAAAATATTTTTAAAAAGAGATAAAATTGGAAACATCTACACATTTAGAACAAACAAAAATACTTAAATATAATAATTAATGCATTTTATTTCAAAAATAGTATATATAAACATATTTTCATTAACTTAAAATGCTAAAATGTCAGTTTAGGTCCGTACAGTAACCCTAATAAATAATAAAATAAATCAATTTTAATAATAATATTTACTTCTTTTAGTTTCATATACCATAAGGAACTGACATAGATTTTAATCCACATCCGGTTGCCAAAAACTTCTGCAACTGGTCAGTAGCTTTGCCAATTTTTGGAAGCTATTTTGGACCCAGAAGGTAGGCTTAAAATAAATAATAAAATTAACAAATTTTAGTATTAAACTATAATTTTTATTTTTACAGATGAAAAGAGGTAATTACCACAGACATAAGCAGATATGGCAACACTGACGTATGTCAAAGGGCCATATGAGGTGTCTTTTAACCCCATTTTGTGAGGAGTAAAAATATATGTGGCATCCTGAAAACAATGCGAGAAAAGCAACAACTATACTTTACCAAATGTTCAGAAAAAAATTTTATCAATTAAAATAAAAAATGTAAACAAACCAAAATTTTTGATGAAAAAATTTTTATTTTTATTACAAAACATTTAAAATATTACAAAATATGGATACATTACATAAAATTCATTGTTTTTGTAATTATAAAATCGGTGAGTATAAGCTGTAAAGAAAAAATATGATTTTAAACTGATTTTTAACAATTATTTGTTTATTAACTTACAGGCGCAAGTTGGTGTATAACTGACCACATCACGGCTGCATTGGACGAGTGGATGGGCGTATACCTGTGAGAGTAAGTACTCCTGGATTACCTGAAATGACAAGGAAAGGTTGGAACTAATTTTTGATTATTTTCTTATATACTTAGTAGACAAAAAATTGATTACAACTAACCTGTTGCAGAACCACTTGGTTCCCGAAACTGACTAAAATGTGTTGTGAAGTGACATTTGTCAATAAAAAACAAGTCTGCCAACCTGTTGTTCAACCAATTCTCCGCCGGAAGTGGGCGGATATCCATGGTAAGTTTCTTTTTTAACTGAAAATAAAAAAATGAATGTTTTTATTAAAATGTTATTTTTTATTATTTATTTTAGACATACCGTGTAAGAGAAGACCGGCATATAAAGCCCGACGAGGCTGTTGATCTGTTGGCCAACTAACTGGCCACCGGAAGTGGAAGGAAACCCACGGTAAGTACTTTTTTTACTTGAAAATAAAAAAGTTCATGATTTTATTAAAATTTTATTTTTAATTATTTATTTTAAGCCTACCATCTGGGTCAAAAGTGGCAGCAATACATTTACAAGGCTACAGAACTGTAGCGGAAACTTTTTGCGACCGGAAATGGACCCATATCCGCGGTAATTACCACAGATTATACATATGTCTGTGGGCGCCAACACTTGATTGCGCGTCCATACTGGTGTAGTGTAAGGGGCCCTTTATATTAGTCAGTCAGGGTATATAGATCACTATAATCGAACCAGGTTTTAACTCTGGGAAGTATATGTAATCTGAAAATAGCCGAAATCACATTTTTTTACTTTTCTCGTGTTAAGCATATCCGAATCTAAAAAATGCATTAGAAACTTTACACATTTTGCTTGTAAAGCAGTGTAATGTTGTTGGGTTGCCTGAAACTAGTCTTAAACTTAAGACTTCGGGGCTTGTAGTCAAACGTCATTCAGCCAAAAAAATTAAACTGTTATTTTCACTGGAACTGACTAGCGAAATTAACTCAAATTTTTTATTATTTATTGGTAAAGCCTTAAGCTACCTGAATAAATGGTTTGATTTTAAAAATACAAACTTGTTATTTACAATTAGCATTATCAATTTAAAAACAATGTTGATGTTTGTGGAAAAATTGCGTTATTAAACAAACTATATGATCAGATATACAGTTCTAAAGGTTTTGCGGAATTATCTTCTGTAAGTAAATATTCGCTAGTAGTTAATAAGATCATAAGCAACACAAGTGCCAGATAAGACACCAACATTTGACATTTATTGTCGCTTGACTTTTCATAGTGGGTACCAAATTTGTATGAAAACTGTTACGTTGTCGATCGCTTGCATTGTCGATCGACTTGTCATGCTGAGAGTTCTTACTGGGCCGCAAATCAGTTGTTTGTCGTTGAAAATGCAAGCGAGCGATAGCGGTCGATATCGTGGGTTAGGCCATAAAAATCGGTTGACAAATTATAGAGTTATGCGTGGGTGACCACACTTCCCCCACCCCCTTCACCCTTTTTCGAAAAAATTATGTGATCAAACAGCAAGCAAAACTTTTCAAGCAAAAATATAATTTTGAAAATCGGTTCACAAATGGCAGAGTTAAAGAATGGGGGGGTGGCAATTTCCCCAACGATTTTGGAAAAAATTATGGAACCTACCTACAAGAAAACACTTTAAAACCAAAAAGAATTTTAAAAATCACACATGACAGAGTTATGCGTGGAAGACCATACTTCCCCCTCCCCTCTCACTTTTTCGAAAAAAAAATTCAAGCAAAAAAGGAATTTTGAAAATCGGTTCACAAATGACAGAGTTAATTAAAGTGGGGTGGGGCACTTTTCCGCACCCTTTCAAACAAAAAACGAATTTTAGAAATCGGTTGAATCGGTTGGAAATCGGTTCACAAATAACAGAGTTAAGGAATGGGGGGTCAAAAAATATGGGACCAAACTGCAAGCAAAACCTTACAAACAAAAACATTTTTGAAAATTAGTTAATCATGCGGGGGAGCGAATTTCCCCACCGATTTTCGAAAAAAAATTATGGAAATAAGCCGCAAGCAAACCGTTTCAAATCAAGATAGAATTTTAAAAATCGTGTAACAAATGACAGTTATGCATGGGGGACCATCCCCCTCACAAATTTTTCGAAAAATATTACCAAGCTGAATTGACCAAACTGTAAGGAAAACTTTTCAAGGAAAAAAACGAATCTTAAAAATATGTTCAAAAATGGGACAGAGTTAAGGAATCGGGTGGGCGGCTGGGACCAGTTTCGCCAAAAATTTAAAAAAAAAATTATGGAACCTAAGTGCACGCAAATGTTTTCAAGCCAAAAAATAATTTTAAAAATCGGTTATTCGTGGGAGACCAAACTTTCCCTGCCCCACCCATTTTCTGCAAGCAAAACCTTTCAAACAAAAAACCAATTTTTAAATCGGTTTATAAATGACAGAGTTAAGCGTTGGAAGGAGGGGGAGGGCGACGGGGGTCCGAGATAATAGCGAGAAACTGATTTTTGTGACCTTTGACCTTGAATAACTTAAGGCGTAGACACGAGATTCTATGAAAGTTTTGAGACAATTTTTAGAAGACAAAAAAAAGATGTATACGCATTTTCAGCTTATTATCTCTAATTCCGCAGTTGGACCCTTTTTTCTGCTTATTTGACTGGGCTATTAGTTTTTTCTGTTTGAAAGGTGACTTGACTGAGAGTGTTCTTAGCCATGTTTGAAGAAAATCGGTCCAGCCATTTAGAAGATATCACATCTTATAGGCAATTCACACTACCGTGTTTATCGCAATTTTAAGAGTTTACGAGCAAAACCACGTTAATTTTTAGATGTTTCCCCATATACTTAATTGTCAAAAAATTTACGTGTTTCAAAATTAAACTCATTCAAAAACCAGTAAAAGTCAGGGTTCCAAGTACTTCGTGATGTATGTTCAGTCGATTTTTTGATTTTAGTGCTTATTGAACACGGGTTGTAATGGCGGCAAAATATGTAACAAAGTCGAAATTAAAAAAGATTGTAGCATTTATATAACAACAAGCAGCGTATTCTGAAAATTATAATTTGTGTTGGCTTAAAAGTATTAAAAACCTCGTTTTTTGTTCAAGATTTCAATTCAATTGGAAAAATGTACATACACATGTAAAATTCTAATTAATAACTTTGCAAAATTATTAATATTTACGACACGAAAAAAAATTTTTGCTGCCGGTTTCCTACCACCTTTTACGAATTCGTCATGATGTAAGCAAAAAATTTATAAAGTTGTAGTCTGAACAACTTTGTTTAGTTTCTTAAAATATTTGCCGAAACACGTTAAACTATAGTGTGAATATAGTATTAGTTCCCAAACGGGTTAATCGATTTTAATTTAGTAAATTTTGTTTGAAAGGTGACTTGACCCAAAATCTTCCAACCTATATTTAGAGAAAATTGGTCCTGCCGTTTTGAAGTTATCTATTTTCTTCGGGGATTTTTAAAATTTGTATAGCCTTATTATATAACCCAAACGTTGGCTCTGTTAACGTTAGTAACATGAAATTTTAATATTTCCTATTCCATAAAAATTTAGTTTTGAAACAGTTGTTATTTAACAGAAAAAATATATGTTATTGAAAAAATAATGTAAAATTGAACCAAAATCATATTCTACAGCCAATGTTAATACCAAAAAACTGTTAACTTCAACAATAGGTATATTGTAGGTAACAATGAAAAATATGTATGAGCCATTTTACGTTTGGAGTTCTTAAACAAATATTAAAACATATTCTTAAAATTTTTTTGGAACTTTCTTTCTCAAAAGAACCATATCATTGGTCAACAAGTGCAAACTTTGCTACCATCAATGTTTTTAAAGAAGATGTCTGCGGTTTTTAAATCGAAATTGCTATAAAAATGTTTAGAACGATTTACTATGAAAAGCCACACAATATTGCTGTGACATGTTATTTTATATGCCCAACTGCAGAAAAAAAATTTATTGAAAAATAATCAAATTATTTTCAAATTATTTAAAAATATGTAGTTTCTTCCAAGAATTTTATAATTTCTTACAAAAAATTTATGTATTTTGTAATAGTTGGCAGCCCTGTAATTAATTTACTCAGAGAGGTCTAAAAAAAGTATTTCATCGGTGCTTAATAAACAACGAATTTCGTGTCATATTTTATAATAAATACATATAAAAAATATTAAAATAATTAAAATTATAAAAAAGTGTTTAAATTTGGTTGTTTAAAAGCTGCAAAACTAAGAAAAATAAAAAACAAAATAAAGTGAAGAGATAAGAAAGAGAGCAAATATTAAATGTGCAGTGGGCAAATGCAAACAAAGTAACAGCAAAAAAAAAAAACAAGTGAGAAATTATGTTAAAACCTAATATTTTGAGTGATTTTAATAAAACGTTTGTGTTTTCAAAAAGCTGTATCGTTTTACAATTTTCCAAAAGATGAAGCTCGAAGGAAGTTATGGGTAATATTTTGCAAAAGACTGAAGCCTGTAAATGTGGATAAAGAAAAAATTTGTGCTTTACATTTTAAGCAAGAGGATTTTGAAAGAAACTTGAAATTTGAAATGGGTAAGTTAAAACAAAATTAATTCTTGCAGTACATTACTAAGGCGTTATGAATAGGATTTAGCAAACGGCGTGCAAAAATATTAAAATCCCATGCAGTTCCCTCTTTAGACACTAGTTCTATTGAAATTGAAACGACAACTGCTAATGAAACTTAAGTTGCAAAAGTATATGAAAGACTATGTGAAACTGAAAAACAAAATGATATTTCGAATAGTTTTGAAGAAAAATTGGTCGCGGAAAATGCTCCACGGCCGACTGATCTTGAAGATCTTGAAAAAGAAGATGGCCTCCAAACTTACAATAAAACTTTGGAAATGAAAATGTATGTACATTTTTTAACATTAAGCAAATATTTATTTGAATCGTTTTTAGAGATGCACTTCTCAAGGAAAATTGTAGGCTGAAAATAGCAAAAAGTCAGTGTGATGTCATTATAAAAAATGTATCATGTCGTATTCAGAAATTAAGCTTTGCAAACGTTAATCTTGAGAAGGCCTTGAGACGTTTGTTCACTGAAGGTCAAATAAAAAATTAAAAAGCGGTGATAAATGACAGAATTTTACTGAGTCAGACATTGCCCAATCAATCACCTTATACTCAGCAAGTGCCAAGGCTTACAGGCTGTTAATGAAAAAACAATTCCCACTTCCATCGGTCAGAACGTTGCAAAGATGGTCTCAAAAATTGAATATGTCAACAGGTATTTTGGAGCCTGTTGTGAAATTACTGTCTGCGGCCAACCAAATGTCGGAAACAGAAAAGCTATGTGTATTGAGTTTTGATGAGATGAAGGCAAAAAAGAAGTATTGCTACGATAAGTCAGCAGACTCTATGCTTGCACCAGCTAATTATATCCAGGTGGCCTTGTTAAGAGGTAAGTTATTTGCATCAACTTCAAGCGTTTTTAGAACCCTTGTTTATTCGCTAAAAGGTTTAATTTCAAATTGGAAGCAACCAATATATTATGACTACGATAGGCAAATGTCAAAAAATATTTTATTTAATATATTGAATACTATGAAGCAGAGTGGCTTTACAATTGTGGCAATTGTTTGCGATTTAGGTGGAGGAAATAGAAAACTATTCAGTGAACTTGAAGTCGATTACGAAAAACCTTGGAACGTCTTATACAAATATCCGTCAATAATTTTTTTATTTGTATGTTCATATATATGTATGTAGGTTTTCGTTCGACGAAACCAAAATATTTGTGTTCAATGATGTTCCACATTTGATAAAACTTTTGAGAAATCATTTTATTGATAGTGGATTCATCATTAACCAAAAGGAGGTCAAAAAAGGTATAATTTTAAGACTTCTGTCCCTCCAATCTAATGACTTGAAGATCACACATAAAATATCAGCACATAATTTATGCGTGGTTGGACCTGAAAGACAGAAGGTCAAACTGGCCACGAAACTTTTCTCACATACAATTGCACAATCTATAACGCGAGCTGCCAGTTTGGGATATTTGTGCAACGAAAATTGGAGCGAGTGTAGTCAACTGTTCAAACTGGTAATGGCACACACAATTTTATTTCTTCAGGACATAGGAAAATTATTTAAGTGATTTTACTTTTCTAGGTAAATGACTGGTTTGACGTTATGAATTCGAGAGTTCCGAGACAAGATACCAGAGATCGGTTACACGCATACGGTTTGGCCCTGGAAAATCAAAATTATATTTTAAATAATATGTCGGAAATGATGTCAAAGATCCGTGTGATTGACAAAAAGTCTATGTTACCTTTTCAAAAAGGTTAAAAATTATATTGCAATCTTAAAAATATTTGACTTAATATAATTGTTTTGAATTAAATATATTCCACAGGTATCATTCAATCAAATAACGCGTTGAAAATGCTACATATTGAACTAAAAAATCGATACAATATTAAGTATTTGTATCGTCTAAATCAAGATGTGCTGGAAAATTTTTTTGGAATAATTAGATCGAAAGGCGGACTTCACGATCACCCTGATCGGGAAGAATTTAAATATAGACTTCGATCATACATTATGGGGTCAAACGAAGGCATTTTGAGTAGTAATGCAAATGTAGAGGTTGACAATACACCCGATTTAGATGGAGATAACTCCTTAACAGGTTAATTTAAACGTAAAATTTTGTAAAATTTTAAATAATACAAAGTTTTATATTCCTAGTGATTTATTCAGGTACAATACTTAAGAGTGTTAATCGTAAAACACATATAGATTTATTGGATACAGCAAGGAACGAAAGTGAGTTGGAAGACATGAAATATGATGGTTTAGAGAATTTGGCCGGATATATTTGCAACAAATTAAAGAATGGGAACCCTGATCTTGTGGTTAATCCTCTAAGCGACCGCAATTATTCATGGGTTAACCACTTAAGTGAAGGTGGGTTAAGTAAGCCATCAGCTTTATTAATGGAAACGCTGAGATCATGTGACACCATATTCTTCAAATTAAATGGTGACAAATTATTACTTTCAAGCGGATATTTACAAAAGCATTTGTTGGAAGCAAAAGAAATTGAAGCCAGTGAAGACGTGAAAAAACTTTTCTTTAGGTGTCGAATGTATTTTAGAATTAGGAAACTAAATGCTGAAAATGCTTATAAGCGAAAGAGAAAATTTGATAAAATAACAAAATAAAATGAATTCTACACAAAACGAATATTATATAATTTTACTATTTGAATCTATCTAACATTTAATATTGTATTGAAGACATGCTATTCACTACTTTGTATGATATTGAAACAGCAAATATGAATTCTGGAAAGTTAATTAGTCTTAAGTTTATATTCAAGTTAAAAACTAGCGTTGAAATTATGTATTGTCTTTTAATTCTATCCATCTCTATAAAAAATTTTCTTTTTGAAAACTATATTTTATTTGCAGCAATAGTGAAATATTGTATTAAAAGTAATGAAAATCTATATATGGAATTATTATAAAGAATTTGTTTGCTTTCAAAAAATTTAGGTAGAAAAATAACAATTTGTCCCACTGTCATGTTTTAACACAAACATAATAATTCTACAGCTGAATTTTATTAGCCAATGAGAACACAGCTTGAGTGACGTCAGAACTCCAACATGCGCAGAAATGTTTTTTTATGCCTGCGTGATGGCGTAATCTTTATTTAATCATTCTTTTCTTTAGGTGTCGAATGTATTTTAGAATTAGGAAACTAAGTGCCGAAATCGCTAAAAATGCTTATAAGCGAAATAGAAAATTTGATAAAATAACAAAATAAAATGAATTCTACACCTAAAAAGCAAAACGAATATTATATAATTTTACTATTTGAATCTATCTAACATTTAATATTGTATTGAAGACATAACATTCAGTACTTTGTATGATATTGAAACAGCAAATATGAATTCTGGAAAGTTAATTAGTCTTAAGTTTATTTTCAAGTTAAAAACAAGCGTTGAAATTATGTCTTGTCTTTTAATTCTATCCATCTCTATAAAAAATTTTCTTTTTGAAAACTATATTTGCAGCAATAGCGAAATATTGTATTAAAAGTAATGAAAATCTATATATGGAATTATTATAAAGAATTTGTTTGCTTTCAAAAAATTTAGGTAGAAAAATAACAATTTGTCCCACTGTCATGTTTTTACACAAACATAATAATTCTACAGCTGAATTTTATTAGCCAATGAGAACACAGCTTGAGTGACGTCAGAATTCCAACATGCGCAGAAATGTTTTTTATGCCTTCGTGATGGCGTAATCTTTATTTTATCATTCTTTTCTTTAGGTGTCGAATGTATTTTAGAATTAGGAAACTAAATGCCGAAATCGCTGAAAATGCTTATAAGCGAAAGAGAAAATTTGATAAAATAACAAAATAAAATGAATTCTACACCTAAAAAGCAAAACGAATATTATATAATTTTACTATTTGAATCTATCTAACATTTAATATTGTATTGAAGACATGCTATTCACTACTTTGTATGATATTGAAACAGCAAATATGAATTCTGGAAAGTTAATTAGTCTTAAGTTTATTTTCAAGTTAAAAACAAGCGTTGAAATTATGTCTTTTAATTCTATCCATCTCTATAAAAAATTTTCTTTTTGCAACTATATTTTATTTGCAGCAATAGTGAAATATTGTATTAAAAGTAATGAAAATCTATATATGGAATTATTATACAGAATTTGTTATATACATAAATATATATATATATATATATATATATATATTTATATATATATATATATATATATATATATATATATATATATATATATATATATATATATATATATATATATATATATATATATATATATATATATATATATATATATATATATATATATATATATATATATATATATATATATATATATATATATATATATATATATATATATATATATATATATATATATATATATATATATATATATATATATATATATATATATATATATATATATATATATATATATATATATATATATATATATATATATATATATATATATATATATATATATATATATATATATATATATATATATATATATATATATATATATATATATATATATATATATATATATATATATATATATATATATATATATATATATATATATATATATATATATATATATATATATATATATATATATATATATATATATATATATATATATATATATATATATATATATATATATATATATATATATATATATATATATATATATATATATATATATATATATATATATATATATATATATATATATATATATATATATATATATATATATATATATATATAAGCTCCTCCACCTCCATGTTTAACTGGCTTGGTTGATATGTCGAATCATGACTCACTGGTAGGAAGGTTGTTATTGTTATTGTTGATACTTGGTCAGAATGATTCTCTGGAATAGTCAGTTTTCTATCATTGTGTTGATCTAGCATAAAAAATGTCAACCTTTTTGGAATTTCTCCACATTTGCATTCATGTACTTTTAAATTACATTTGCATTTTCCAATGAAAAACAAATCATCAATCGATTCCACAAAACGATTTAATTTACTTTTAGTTTTTATTTCTCTTTGGTACTTTTCAATAAACTGGTTTAGTTTTAGTAAAATGCTTTTTTCATTCATAAGATTAATAAAAAGTCGATTCCATATTTCAGTTAATTTATTTAACACGTCATCAGTGAAGTTCTTGTAAGCACACTTTTTTCCTTCTTTTTTTGCCTGGTAACCCAAGAAGAAATAATACTTTAATACATCACGCTTGCTTGGTAAGTTAAGGCCACTAAAATCCTCTGGTGGTCCAAAAATGGAAATATCTGGGGAAGCCATATGAGATATGGTAGATTCAGATGAAGAAGATGGAAAATTATTTTCCATTTTACTAGATTATAAATTTAAAATGCAAAATCGAATAGCCAATAAAAAAGCCGAACGTTTTATTTTTTCACTCGCGTAGTTGAACTTAAATCACACAAATCTTAGTACTTATCACAATGTTTTGTTTTCCTTTTATTGAATATAAATTTAAAGATTCAAACGTTTATTGATTATAAAAACTTATTTATGAATTTAAAAATTTACTGAATAAAAATTAAAAAATTTTATCAACGAAAACTAGACTGTTAGAAAAAAATTGCAACTGCACTGTTTTTAATAAAAATAAAAACGTTAAAAAGGCACCACTTGTTCAAGCGATTTTTTAATTTAACGAACGAGCCTATCTTTTAACACTTTTTTCTTAAATTTTTTTCTACTCTGGTCTTACTTTTCGTTAACGCTGGAAGCGATTTTTTTTTAAAACTTCAGAATAGTTTTCAAAAAAGTTTTTCAATTCCTTTAAAGAAAAAACATGTGTAAAATTTTATTTCAAAATAAAAGTACTCTTAAAGTTTGCGAATTGATAAATATTACATTTTTGCGTTTTCAAATGCGAAAATTTCATTAATTTAATATACAGAGGAAATTTTTTTTTTTGCACTCTTCAAGGTTTTTACTCGCTGATTGCACGGATGTTACGATCGTAAAAATCGAATGTGTTATATCGTTCGTAATACCGGGAAACCACTGTACCACTTTTCAAAAAATTAAACCTTCCAATTATTGTCAAAAAGCTAAAAATATAAGTTTTGTACATGTAATTTACTTCTATGTAAACATATTTGATACAATTTTTTATACTACCTAAAACTAAATTTCCCCTTAAAAATCGCGGCATCCAAATCGGTTTTAGACCCATACTTTCTTAAGCAAAGTTTCTCAAAATGATCCGTAGAACATTTTCCGCATATGCGATTTTTCGAAAAAAAAATCGACCCGCTCTAATATATATATATATATATATATATAGGAATTTTTATGAATTGTTATCTCTTCACGAGATAAAAATTCATAAAAATTCCTATAACATTGAGATAACACTAATCGGTGTTTTCAAAAATCTTTGTAACTTTGCCAATTTTCGAATTAAAGGCTTATTTTATTTCATATAGAATACGCTTTCAATTTAACTGAAAAAAGAATTATGGTGAAGTGCAAAATTTTGAAAAAAAGACATCCAATTGAAGAAAAAATTAAAAAGTGAAATTTTAAAAATGTGTTTTTTGAATGTTTTAACGAAAGGGTTTTAAAATCAAAATCTTTTTTAGATATTTATAAAAAAGTCTGTGGCCTATTTAAAACCGTTAAAAAATTAGAAATCGGTTCAGTAATTACATTTTAAAGTGTTACTTAGCATATAAATTAGTGTTTTTCAAACATTTTTGTACCTTTGCCAATTTCTAGCCGATTTTCAAAATTAAAGGATTATTTTATTTCATATGGAATACGCTTTCAATTTAACTGAAAAAAGAATTATGGTGAAGTGCAAAGTTTCGAAAAAAAAGAGATCTACTTTAAGAAAAAAGTTATAAAGTGAAATTTCAAATTTTGTTTTTTCAATGCTTTAGCGAAAGGTTTTTAAAATCAAAATCTTTTTATAATTGTAGAAAACAGCCCATAACCTACTTAAAACCGTTAAAAAATTAGAAATCGATCCAGAAATTACATTCCCGAAACCCGTCAAAAAGGTACCAGCAACTAAACCAAAATCGCCGTAGCAGCGAAACCCAAAAAGGCAGCACCAGTTATTTCTTCAATATAAACATATTTTCGATGTACGAAAAAAAAGATTTATTTTCAAAAATAAAAAAGCCCTTTTCAGGGCTACAAAATATTTTTAAAAAGAGATAAAATTGGAAACATATACACATTTATTACAAACAAAAATACTTAAATATAATAATTAATGCCTTTTATTTCAAAAATAGTATATGTAAAATTATTTTCATTAACTTAAAATGCTGAAATGTCAGTTTAGGTCCGCATAGTAATCCTAATAAATATTAAAAAAAAGCAATTTTAATAATATTTACTTCTTTTAGTTTCGTATAACATAAGGAGCTAACATAGATTTTCCGGTCGCCAAAAACTTCTGCGACTGGTCAGTAGCTTTGCCAATTTTTGGAAGCTATGTTGGACCAAGAAGGTAGGCTTAAAATAAATAATAATATGAAAAAATTTTAGTATTAAACTCTAATTTTTATTTTTACAGATAAAAAGAGGTACTTACCGCCGATATGGGTCCATTTCCGGTCGCTAAAAGTTTCCGCTACAGTTCTGTAGCTTTGTAAATTTATTGCTGTCACTTTTGGCCCAGATGGTAGGCTTAAAATAAATAATGAAAAATAAAATTTTAATAAAATCATGAACTTTTTTATTTTCAGTTAAAAAAAGGAACTTACCATGGATTTCCGTCCACTTCCGGTAAACAGTTAGTTGGCTAACAGGCCAACAGCCTTGTCTGGCATTATATTCCGGTCTTCTTTTACACGGTAAGTCTAAAATAAATAATAAAAAATAACATTTTAATAAAAACATTATCTTTTTTATTATCAGTTAAAAAATTAACTTACCGTGGATTTCCTTCCACTTCCGGTGGTCAGTTAGTTGGCCAACAGGTCAACAGCCTTGTCGGGCTTTATATGCCGGTCTTCTTTTACACGGTATAAATATAATTTTAATAAAAACATTTAACTTTTTATTTTCAGTTAAAAAAGGTACTTACCATGGATATCCGCCCATTTCCAGCGGACAATTGGTTGAACAACAGGTTGGCAGACTTGTTGTTTATTGATGATGTCACATTTTCGCCTATTTTCGGGGGCCAAGTGGTTTTGTAACAGGTCAGTTGTAATAAATTTTTTTGTCTACTTAATATATAAGAAAATACTCAAAAATTAATTGCAAACTTCCCTTTTGTTATTTAAAGTAATCCAGGAGTACTTACTCTCAGACGTGTACGCCCATCCACTCGTCCAATGCAGCCGTGATGTGGTCAGCTATCCACCAACTTGCGCCTGTAAGTTAATAAACAAATAATTGTTAAAAATCAGTTTAAAATCATTTTTTTTCTTTACAGCTTATACTCACCAATCTTATAAATAAAAAACATTGAATTTCATATAACGTATACATATTTTGTATTATTTTAAATATTTTTTAGTAAAAATAAAAATTTTTGTTTGTTTACCTTTTTTATTTTGACTGATTAATTTTCTTCTGAACATTTGGTAATGTATAGTTGTTGCTTTTTTCGCATTGTTTTCAGGATGCCACATATATTTTTACACCTCACAAAATGGGGTTAAAAAACACCTGATATAGCACTTCGTACGTATTTATTAAAGAAAACCACAGAAATGTATGATTTAAAATTTTAATAGACAAATATCTTTTGCTATGGCTTGTTTATTCATTGTGAAAGAATTTAAAATTTTTAACAAACTTCAAGTTTATAAGAGTAAAGAAATTAGTAAGTAGCTTCCTTGTTATATGGCAGAAGTGAAGTTTCATTGAGATAAATTGAAATTAAAATTGTTTGAATTTTGGCACCGTTATTTGAAAAATAATATATCAAAAATATTTTTAGAAAACAGAGCCATATTTGATCTTTGACACAATGAGCACATAACTCTACGTCTCCACCTAACTTGAAATGCTGTTGTAACTTGAAGTTATGACTGTGTTGGTAAAACAATCGCACTAACAACTATGTTATAACCTGAAAAAAGCATTAACTTGAGCGGTCTACACTTAACATTAACTTAAAGTTAATGTTAAGCTAAGTTAGGTGTAGACTGCAAATAAACACAATCAAAATCGTGCGGCTTACTTGATTACAACAATTCAAAAAGATTTTAGTACTATTTGAGCAGATAAAGTATTATTTTAGAAGCTCATTGGAAATAATTTTTTTTTTCATTTATCATCCCTGGTTCTATCTCATACCGTTTTCGAGATAACAACAAAAAAATTCGAATTTAGCTTTTTTCACTTAGCATGTTTTTGATATGAGCCGTCGATATGGAGATACATAGCAGTTAAATTCTATTCGCGCCACTGCATATTAAAACGCTGCTCAAATGTAAGACGATTATATATTCCAGCATCGGCAAATGTACTCAAATCTGTACAGTATGTTAGCCTTCGTATATCAGCCATGGCGAAATCAAACTCTTTTTTCCAGGTATCCCAATCTTGTGCGTTCATTTGTGATAACAGTTGATGGCTAGGTATGTCCAGCGAAGATATTAAGCGATAAAATGCTTCGGCTACAGGACCAACAGACAAATTTGCCCAATATTCTTCAGGAAAACGACGATTTTGGCAAAACGGAGCTGGTTTCCCGAGAATATACAAGGACATTATAACTCCAAAACGTTCATTAGGTTCATAAAAATGTTTTGTACGCGTTTTTTCCACAAAATCAATTAGGTGAAAAAAGGGTGTGTACTTCTGCAAATGCATAAGAGGTTCCCTTTCAGTCCACACATATTCACCACCACTGCCAGGTAAAGGTGCTGCAATTGCTGCTCGTAAGCAATTTGTTTCTTCTGTCATTATTGTTTTTTGATTCTTTAAATGAACTTTTTTAAATCTTTTAATAAACTTCCAATTTAATTTAGACAATTTGTTTGAATCATAGAGGTAGAAAACTATCGATGGCAATAACGATAGTTGAATTTTGTTGTGACAATCCAAGGCGATTTCATACTAGATGGCTGCAAGGGCCGAGCTGTTTACAAAAATGTTCACACATTTAACCTGTCAGCAGTGTTAAAATATCATCTCCCCGAAAATAAGTGCTGATTTACACTGGGAAACATTGTTTCCCGAAAACTTTAGTTTTCAGTACAAAAGAGCGAGATAGGAATACAAGTGGTATATATTTCTATTTCATCACTCTCACGCAAAAGAAAATGTTCGACGACAAATGTTTCCCAATGTAAACAGCGTGTAACAAACTTTTGAACAAACTTTTCATTTTCGCCTCATTTTCTCAGAGAAAGAGAAAACAATCCGCTCTCATGAAGATACAAGTTTTTATTTCCTGCTTTGCAGCCTGAAATTAAAAGTGCTGCCAAATTTCATACATGTGCCTTTGCACAAAATTTTTTATTGATATGGCAACAACATATAATTGGTTGCTTATTTAAGGCACATTTTTAGTTAGATTTTGCTTTCCAACAAACTTTTTGCTTAGTTTTTGACCGATAACTATTGAACCAGACCATATAAAAAAACTATATTATACCACCTGATAGGGTGCTAAATTAGAGTTTCGAACAAAATGTTTGAAAAACTATTTTCAAAAAACTTTATTCAGCCTATAACTCCTAAACCTGACTCTGTGCCAAAAACGTTGTATATCACCTGACAGGGCTTAAAAAGGTCTACATTTCCTCATCATTAGATTTCTCCTACAATGTTAGTGTTTCGAACAAAATTTTCGAAAAACATTATTCAGCCTATAACTCCCCTACCTGACTATGGGCCAAAAAAACGTTGTATACCACCTGATAGGGCTTAAAACGGGCTACGTTTTCTCATCATTAGATTTCTCCTACAAAGTTACAGTTTCGAAAAAGATTTTCGAAAAACTGTTTTCGAACAACTTTATTCAGCCTATAACTCCCGTACCTGACTATGTGCCATAAAACGTTGTATACCACCTGATAGGGCTTAAAACGGGCTACATTTTCTTATTATTAGATTTCTCCTACAAAGTTAGTGTTTCGAACAAAATTTTCGAAAAACTTTATTCAGCCTATACCTCGCACACCTGACTATGTGCCAAAAAACCTTGTATACCACCTGGTGGAGCTTAAAACGGGCTACATTTCCTTATCATTAGATTTCTCCTACAAAGTTAGTGCTTCGAATAAAATTTTCGAAAAACTTTATTTAGCCTATAACTCCCATACCTGACTATATGCCAGAAAACGTTGTAAACCACCTGATAGGGCTTAATACGAACTACATTTCCTCATCATTAGATTTCTCCTACAAAGTTAGTGTTTCGAACAAATTTTTCGAAAAACTATTTTCGGACAACTTTATTCTGCCTATAACTCCCAAACCTGACTCTGTGACAAAAAACGTTGTATACCACCTGGTAGGGCTTTAAAATGGCTACATTTGTTCATCATTAGATTTCTCCTACAAAGTTAGTGTTTCGGGCAAAATTTTCGAAAAAGTGTTTTCCAACAACTTTATTCAGCCTATAACTCCCATACCTGACTATTTGTCCTCTAAACTTAATATTAAATCAATAAAAACTTAAGAAAATACGTTCTCCAAACACTTATTATCTATGTTATAACTAACTATTTGTGTTATAACGAACAATATATGGAATATATAAAAAACGCCGTGCAAGTTTACTACACGAATATAAAAAAATTGTGTCCAAACATCACTATGTTTACCCAGCCCACAACAGAAGTTTGAACACAGACATTTTCTGTGACGTCATTATGCCGACGTTATTGCTTATGGTCAGAAATAAGAATTGCACGTCTGGTCGCAGTGTTATGAATGCTATCGTTTTTGTTTCATACACATTTTACCAAATTGCTATCAAGTTGCGTGCAGCCTACGTCACAGCTTTCAATTTATGTGAATTTTGACGAGCAGTATGTGTAAAAAAACGTGAAAGCAAAACTTGAACGTGTGAGTGCCGCGTAAAATTAAAATAGAACATAGCAGAGTAGGAAAATAAACTAAACGACACGTTTAGTTTGCTTTTGTATTTTCGTATTTTTCAATGAGCAAAACTAAAACAACGAGAATGGTATTCCCATTAGTTTTATACATGCTTAATTCACAACAATTTGTATCGCCTTTCTTGTATCAAATACACTTTTTGTTCATTTGTTTGTGAACACCTAGTGTAATTTGCATCGGCTTATAATATTGTATTGGTGGACAAAAGAAGAACAAGATAAATACAAATACTCTCAGAGTACACACAAATGCTCTGAGTATCGTAAAAATACCACTTTTTCAAAACATATGAAATAAAAGTGTATTGGATACACTAATTTTTATATGAAAATTATCAACAACAAGTTTACACAATTGTATTCAATACAATATTACACTCGATACAAGAGGTTTTGTGAATTAAGCAATTCTTTTTACTTGTGGGCACTAAATGTACATTAACTTAAATGTACGCAGTTAGATAACAAAAGTATGAGAACAAAATTGAAAAGTTTTAAGAAAATACGTTTGCAAACGTTTCCCGATTGATTTGCTCATCATAGTAGAGAATGTGTTAGTGTATTTATGGTAAATACAATGAACCATTCAAGAAAATACATTTCAGCTTTTGTTTGGTTGGTTCCCGATTGTAGGATTGTAACAGGATATTAAGGCAAGCAGATGACTGAAAAGCCAATTGTTTTGTTTGGGATCTTTGTCATTGCAAAAGTATTTGTTTTGGTTTTGCTCATGTACGAAACGATTAAAAATATTTTAAAAGTTTGTGTTTTTACATGTTAGGTTATCAGGGCGCTGGTGAAAATTATAAAGAAAGGGTTCCAGCCCACTTGGGTCCAATAATAATGGTCCCTTTGTGATAGTGTTTTTACATGAAAAGTTTGCGAAATGTTTTGTTTGTTTGCACACTCTGGTACATAGTCCAACTGTTTAGCTCCCCGCATGTTTTCTTCTTCATTCCTTTCGAGGTCGTTGAGAATATATGTATATATTGCGCTGAAAATAAATAATATTCAAAATAAGAGTTTATTACTACATATATAATTAAATTTCATTAATACTTACTTTTATACTTTTCGCTTCCTTCCTTCAGTAGTAAAAACTCCTATTAATAATTTGATGTAGTACAAAATATCTGAATAAAATTTCATTAACGCTTAATTCAATCCGCTTCCTTCGTTCAGTATAATCGCCTATAAATAAAGTAAGTTTAGTAAAATATATATGAATAAAATTTATATAGCAACAATAGCACTCAAACTTTAATAAAATGCTTAAATAAATAATGGTGTCTATTCGGGAAAACGCGTCGAAGTAGTGAAAGATTACATGATAACAAACACAAAATTTCACAAATTGTTTTTGTTTTCTATATATTTCTAAAATCAAATAAACGTGAGAATTTTACCGCGTATCTCTCTTTTAAAACCGGTAAATTCTGTATTATAAACAAAAACAAATTTTTGAAATTTATGCAGTTTTGTTTTTTGTTTGCCATGTATTTTTCACTTACTCGACGCGTATTGCCGAATAGACACCAATATTTAATTTGTATGGACTTACCTTGATGAATTCTGCTCCATATATGTATGTATTACTTTGGAACAGAAACAAATCAACATACATACAAAATTATGCAGTACTATTTTTATTTGTACGTTGACAGTTCGGGTTGAGGTTTAATTATATTTTATATGGAGTTTGACGGCAGAGCAGCAGTGTTAAGCTATAAACATATTCACGACAGCAGGCTACACGGCTACAAATGTCGCTGGCTACAAATGTCGTCTTGTAGCCAGCTACTTAATTATTTTGAAAACGACAGCTACATAGTAAACAGCTGATCCTGAAATTTTACGTTTTAATAAATGTATACAAAAAAAATATTTTTCGTACTTGTGTTTTTTAAATAATGGCTGAAAAAGATTTTGTGAAATTTATAGAAGCTATTACTAAAATAGCTCATATAACGAATACGGTATATGAAGCAACAAAATTTACTGCAAAAAGTAACCGAAGGTGGTGGGTTCTATAAGGCAACACGAATGAATGTAGGTAATTTCAATTTATTGTTGACGTTATTAAAAGAAAAACTGGAACGGTTTTCAAATAGAAAAGCTGTAGATGTCGAGACGCGCTTGGCGGTAACAATAATGTAAGAAAATTTAAGTGTTATTAGTATATTTAGTAAAGATACGTACAATTTTCAGATACTTAGCACAAGGATGTAATTTCCAAATTCTTGCTTGGGCTTTCAAGCTTGGTATTTCCACAGTGCGCAAAATTGTTTATGAAACATGCGATGCGGTTTGGAGTGAGTTACAGGCAATTTATGTAACGCCTCCTAATATCTGGGAATTCGAAGCCATGGCGGACAAGTTTTACGTGAAAACAGGAATGCCAAATTGCGTAGGAGCTATTGATGGCAAACACGTACGCATAGTTTGTCCTAAGAAGAGCGGTTCTATGTACTATAACTATAAAAAAACATTTAGCGTCGTATTAATGGCGGCTTGTGATGCTAACTATGTTTTCACATTCATTGATGTCGGAGCTTTAGGTAGCCAGAGTGATGGTGGTGTAGTTGCTAGAAGTAGCTTTGGAAAAAAATTGTTGTGCAACACTTTGGAAGTTCCTCGCAATGCAAACTTACCTGGTACTTCAATCAATTTTCCATATTATTTTGTCGGGGATAACGCATTCCCATTAAAAGACAATTTAATGCGACCATATCCGGGGCATAACTTACCACAAGATAAGGACAAGTTCAACACAATTCTATCTAAGGCTCGAGTGCATATAGAAAATGCTTTTGGCATTTTGGCCAATAGATGGAGGGTTCTACATACGACAATTCATATGTCCCCGAAAAATGTAGACAAAATTATCTTGGCTACAGTAGTACTTCATAACTTCTTAATGCTGAAAAATGACAGGAACTATTTCACTGTTGAGCTCGTTGATCACTCAGTTGACAACCGATACATTCAAGGTCAGTGGAGGAACGAAATAAATGCTCTGCCATCATACCAACCTAGATCGGCTAACCGCTCATCCACAACTGCATTTACTAAACGAGATATTTTAAAAGATTTTATTCAAAATAATTGTGTGTAATATACACTTGCTTTTATTTAAAAAAATATATACATACTTTTATTTTCTTTAATTTTCTTGGCTAAACTTGCAAAATGTGCAGCTGTGGAATCCTGTTCCTCTTTCATTCTAGCAAATGTTTCACAAGTTTCTGTTATGCTTGATGCAGCCAAATCTAAAACGTCGTTGAACTTTTCACTGTGATTCATCTAAAAGTAGAAATTTTAAAACAATTAGGATAATTAGCAAAAACAAAAAATAGCTTATATACCTTTTTCGCTTTCTTGCTTGTTGAGCATTCGCTATCGGGAGAAAAGCAGCCATCTATTGAATCCATATCAACGGCGACAGTAATGTCTTCTTCATCATCATTATGTATATTTCCCACAGTACTAAAAAGTGAAACAAATATTACTTTTATATTTCTGTTAAACTTGCACAAACTACTTACTGCCTGCAACTTGTTACTTTTTCTAGAAAGCATAAGGCCTCAAAATATTTCCATTTCTTTTTTGGGGTTTCGGCACTACTGCCGGAAGCAATCTGTTGCATTCTTTTGCAACGTTTATAGGAATCCCGAAGCCCTTTCCACCGCTTTTTGCATTCCGATTCTGTAAAAGTGTGTGCAATACTTATAATTACAATTTAAAAAATAATCATTACAATTATCTTACCACTTAATTTTACATTTGATGCAACTTCTTTCCAGGCGTATTCCTTTTTTCGTACATTTTTGTAGTCTACCTGGCCTAAATCATACAAAATTGCACGGCTGCGCACCTCTTCAATTAAAATTTCATCTAAGTCCATCTTTTTCCTAAAATAAAACAAAAACGTCCATAAAAACATTAAAAATTACAAATATAAAAGAATAAAGCACTTACCAACTTCAATTAATCAAAACTATTAAAATACAAACAGCTGTTGCAGCAATGCATTTATGTATATTACAGTGGTGCATATTTTGCGCTTTTACTTTTTTAAAGTTACCTGCTTATTTTTAGCACTTAAAACACCTCTTAAAAAAGAGCCTAAGAAAACTGTTAAAAATTGTTTGTCGGTCACGCCTAGTTTGGGGTGGGCGGGCCTGCAAAGTTGAAACTATATCCGATATATCTTCTTAACTATAACGAGCACAGTAACGGACTATATATTAAATTAAAGCTTATAAAAATATATTTCCAATAGTTTAGTAAGCACTTCGAAACTTCGACCCAAAATAGGTCAATTTGGGGGGGGGGGGGGGGGGGGTTGAATTATATGCCCGACTTTTTTAATTTATCTGAAATATCGAGAAAAATCATGTATATAGGTACATACTTTATGTATGTATTCTAAAACCAATGGCAATAAGCTTTCTTTTGATATATAATATACTGGAGTAGGTAAAACATAAAAGAAATAAATGTGCAGAAATATAGGGCGAAAAGTTATCAACTTTACTGCACACTCGCTCGAATGTAGGCGTGGCTGACAAACAATACCATTAATTTTGTAATGAAAATTAAAGTCTTTTTTAATGCTGGAACTTTGAGAATGATCGGCGAGGTGCACATAAACGAGACTTAAGACCAAGGCGAATTGACAGCCAGGTGGTGTTACTACGGCAGCTAAATATATTATGCTAGTGTCAAACTCCATATAAATAAAAATTTGTTGTTTACATTTTTTATACTAAGTTTAACATATATGCGGCCAAACGATTTGAATACGGCGAAGTGAATTCGCCACTGACATTACCTCGTATGGACTCGCTTTGACATAAATGCATGATTCCAGACAAATACCAGCATCGTTGAAAATTTTAAAAGAACTCTTGAGGCAGTAGCTTTTGTAAGTTTTTTTTGGATCTCTTTTGGTTCCAGAGTTACGGGGTTCAAAACTTTAATTTTTTATTGGCTATAACTCCTAGAATATATGCTTTTATTGGTTGTTTACTTGAAAGCTGTCACCGCTAAAATACGTAAGTTATGATACTTAAAGATGAGTTTAAGAGTTAAAAGAGTTATTTAAAGCATTTGGAAATGATACCTATATCGTTTATATTCATTCTATATTGTAGGGCTTATGATCAATAATATATTAAAGTTTTGAACGCCGTAACTCCGGAATCAAGAGAGAGCGCCGAAAAAAATTACACTATAATTTTTAGGTTAAAAAGGGCTATTAACCTGTGAGTTTTTTTTAATTTCAACAATGTTGGTATATTTTACTCAAGTCAATATTATATAACAATAAAACAAATGAATTTATTTATTTAAAAATTCTTGATGCATATATATTATAACATTTAAATTTTGTAATTTTCTTTTTTATTTTACAATAAAAAATATTTCTAATCACTAATTTGCTTTACATATTTTGATATATTGTTAACACTGTTTTTGTTTTGTAGCCAACAAAAATAGAAATTAGTTTAATTTGACTACACCACAGAAGTAGCATGGACAACAACCTGCAGTCGTGTAGCCGTGCAGTCGTGAAAATAATCATTTTCATATACACACATGTATTCTATTTTTGACAGGTTGTAGTCGGTAGCCTGCTGTGGCGAATGTGTTTAATGCATTAGTGTGTCAGCTTTTTTGACAGCCCAAATGTAAATTCTCCACAGCGAACTCTCTGGCGACTACCTGGTGTTGATCTACCTTGACTACTTCATACAGCCATGGCAGAATAATATACAAGGTAGCTCTGGAACGCCAGCTGATTATTTTTTTATTTACTTTTTTCATAGTACGAACTGTCAAATGTTGTGTATATGTGAAATAACTACGTTGCACACACAATACCACTCGTATGTTTGCTGCTTCTGATAAACAAACACACACCAACCCTCTCTTTTATTGTTTGACATTTTCTATCCTAAACTGAGCAACTGAACTATTGAACTAAAAGAGCGTCCTAGTTCAGTAAAGTGAGCTGAGCTGAAAAGAGCGCTCACTCAAAAGAGCTGAAAAGCACAAATATAATTAGTTATGCTGCTACCTGTTATATTATTCTACCATGCATACAGCTGCAAGGTATATTTATTTTAACAGTTATGCATTAAACACATTCGCCACAGCAGGCTACCGACTACAACCTGTCAAAAATAGAATACATGTGTGTATATGAAAATGATTATTTTCACGACTGCACGGCTACACGACTGCAGGTTGTTGTCCATGCTACTTCTGTGGTGTAGTCAAATTAAACTAATTTCTATTTTTGTTGGCTACAAAACAAAAACAGTGTTAACAATATATCAAAATATGTAAAGCAAATTAGTGATTAGAAATATTTTTTATTGTAAAATAAAAAAGAAAATTAAAAAATTTTAATGTTATAATATATATGCATCAAGAATTTTTAAATAAATAAATTTATTTGTTTTGTTGTTATATAGAATATTGACTTAAGTCAGAAACACCAACATTATTGAAAATTAAAAAAAATCACAGGGTAATAGCCCTTTTTAACCTAAAACTTTTAGTGTAATTTTTTCGGCGCTCTACTGGTATATACAATTTTGAAATCCATTAACCCATTGCGAGCAAAATGGAATTTAAATCATTTTTATATGACTTCTCACGTAAAGCCACCGTTATCTTAAAAAATGGCCGTTGCTACGGTACTTAAACATGTATTTAATTTAATAGAGAACATTTCAAGCTTTCATTCGATGTATACTTGAAAGATATCATCGAGAAATTCGTAAGTTATGGCACTTTGAAAATGAGATTTCGTAATTAAATTAATTCATTTACCTCTTAAACTCATCTTTAAAGTACTATAACTTACGTATTTCATAGGTGACAGCTTTCAAGTATACACCAAATAAAAGCATGGCAAGTTCTCTTTAAAACTATACACATGCATATGTACCGTTGTATCGACCAGTTTTTAAGATAACGGAGTTTCTGCGTGAAAAGTCAGATAAAAAATTTTAAAATTGCATTTCACTCGGAATGGGTTAATTGTTTTAAAAAATTTTTATACTAGTAGAAAGGTATTTTAGAGCAGTTTGAAGTGATATCCATATCGTTATATCCGTTCTATATTCTAGGAGTTATGGCTAATAAAAAATAAAAGTTTTGAACCAACTCAAAACCAACTCCGGAGCCAAAAGAGATAAAAAAAATTACACTAAAATTATAAGGTTAAAAAAAGCTACTGCCTCATGAGTTTTTTTTTTAATTTTCAACGATGCTGGTATTATTGACTTAAGTCAATATTCTATTTTATTAAACAGAAAAAACATAAACAAATTTAAGTATTAAAAGTGCCATAACAATCAATAGGTTTTAAAGAAATAAATTGACTTGTTTTTACATTTTGCGAGATGTAAAAACATTTTGAATAAGCGATTTTGTATACAACTAAAACTTTTGAAAGTGGCACCACTGTTAATCGTAGTTCGAAAACAAATACAACAATCCAAAAACCACATGTAGTTTGTTGCTAGAAATTTTCCTTGTAGCTGTCCAAATATTAAATAAATATACATTATTTGTGTACATTTCAAATTGATTTTCAGGATTCGGCTACTTTTTGCACTCAAGGAACTCCGTCAAATGCTGCCAATTTTATCTAAACCGGTTTAGTGATTGATACCTCGTTTTTAGCGTACAAAAAATTTTCTTTATTATTTTGTTAGCATATTATATTTACCATCTTATTTTAATACGACACAAAAGAAGTTAATAACAAAAAGTGCACACATTAAATTTCCAGCCTCTAAGAGCATTGCAATCTTTGCTGGAATAAGTGCCGTCATATAAGAACACTCCCAAGCTGTGATATTTTATGAGACATGGTTAAGGAGAAATGCATAGATTTCATGGATTTACGACCACGCTATTGTTCAATTTGTCCCACCGCTGTGTAGGAAGGCATTCCTCCACACTGACGTTGGTGTTCAACAAAAAATGTTTGCTTTTTCTGTTCTTAATTGCCCTATGAGCTATGTGCAACATTTCTATTATAGTGGCTGTCATTTCAATATTGGTTGGAACAGCAACTTATTGATAAGCTAAACGCATTATACAACAATTTTCGCGTTTCAACAAAAGATTGGTTATTCATTACAGTAGCTATATCGCGTTTCCAAGACTGATGGAATTACCTGCGTTAATAAAATGCATTGTATGTGAGACATTTCTCTGTCGATATTAAATTTAATTGCGAAGATTTATCATCTATAAGCGAATTAGCTTTCATATTATCGAGTTCTTCTAGGTTTCGTTGTCCTTTGGCTTTGAATTATTTTTTTTATTAATTTAAAATTAAAACAAACTTAAATAAACTTGACAGCTACAAATAAAAATAAATGAAAAAAAGGAAAAGGAAAGCTGTGGAAATAAGATTGCCTGTTATGCCGACTTTAGATGACATGTTTTTTACATATGGCTTGTCAGGTATGTGAGACATATGTAACTTCGTATGTTTGTCAAAATTGTACATTTACAGATGGTTTATAATTTTTGCGTTTACATGACATGTGCAATTTTATCTGACATAACCTCTAAGTGTTCACAACAGCTGAGTTTTTGCACAATTTTCATATATATATATAAAGCGCACTATGCTCTTTAATGTTTTTTCAGCCAAACCACACTTTTGTTAATTCAATACAGCTGATGTCATATGCCTTGTCAGATGAAAATAGAACACGCTCTAATTGAAAAATTTTCATATGACTTCGCTTCTGTAAATGTCATCTGACAATGTTTCATATGTTTCACACGGCATGTACAACTTTTGCAGGGGGAAATTTGACAAGTCAGATGTAAAATACATGTCGTCTAAAGTCAGCATTAGTAAATCTACCTTGATACAGCTGTGCATTTTTAGAAGTGAAGCCAAGTTTTTTCAGCTAGTCTGTAAATAATGCTACTGCAAAGTCTCCTTAAACTTAAAACAGGGCTGTCGGATCATTTTTGACCTATCTTAATATAAAACTATTTCTGGGACCATTTTTGGCTTAGTGCATTTTCACACTATGCCTTTTTGACAATTTTCTTTTAAACCACCTACGAAAAGTCACGCACATTTACATTACAGAATTTTTCTCGATGCCTTTTTGACGATTACACACATGCTTAATGTTGCGAGTACGAAAATGCCAAAGAGAAATATCAAAAAACCCCTAAAATTTCAATTCGTGCCTTTTTCTTACCCCGCTAGCCTCTCACCTCCTCTCTCTCTCTCTTTCTCTCTCTCTCAAACTAAAGAAGCCTGCCTTTAAGGCCAGGCGAAGAAGGCACAATGTAAATTACATGTTAAGGCTATTTTTATTTTTCAGTTTGGTCCATTTTCCATGGATCCAATAAACATTTCTAATATAATTTCTCTGTACTTTTTCCGTTGAGTTTGACGGAACGAATCTAGTTTAGCCAAGCCTAGTACAAATGAAAAAAAAATATTATACGTCCAAAAAAATTTAAAAATAACAAGCGAATATTAAATAAAAAAGTTTGCGGCGACCTTTACAGGTATGTGATGTAAATCAATTTCGAAAACGAAGCAACTTTAAAAAACGTTTTTGAATACGATTTCTTTAATAAAAAGAATTTTAGTACAATTATACAAAATATTGCGAAGATATTTGCTGCCCATAGGGGTTTTATCTATGGATGTAAGGATACACCTTTTTTCCGATACGATACCGATACTCATATATTAATATATCAGCGATACCGATACGAATGTTGGAATTAAATTCAGGTTTAAATTAAAAACATCCAAGAAAATAATTTTTTTACTATTCAAAATTTCAGTTTAAGAGATCATTAATATTTTAAATTTATATAACCCAGTAACAATTTTTTTTAGCCATTTTTAAGGAACTACATTTTCATTACTGCCAAAGAATCTATATTAAAAAGCAAGTGAAAATTTATTCAAGTCTAACAAAAAAGTTGTAATTAATTTGTAATTTTACAAAATACTCACCATGCTTTTTAAAAAATCGAATTTTTAAAGGATATTAATGAACTAGTATTCTTCAAAAAGTTTATGTTTATTAAGTTAAAATTACATAAAAGCACTGCTTTGCGCTTAAATTGGCATAAAAAAAACAAGTTCCAAAAATTGGTAAGTTTTCATAACTTTTCCTAGAGAAAAATATCATAGAACGCAAAAAAAATTTTTTTCTTAGCATCGCTTCCGATTCGGTGTACCGAAAAAGGGAAAAAGTGACAGTTTTAAATTTTTGTGAATTTTGAAGAGCAGTATATGGGCATTTCCAGTGAAAAGTAACTTAACGCCATACTAGAATTGGGCTTGTATTTCAGAACCATGTGGTTCGATTTTTCCTAAAATTTTACTAAGTGCAGAGCTACTTATGACCTACACAAATTGTACATAGAAGTAATAAAAATTGGGTTTTCTTTTGAATAGTGCTTAATTGCTTGTTGGCGTTACGTTACGAAAAGACGATTTTTCCCTGAAAATGCCCATATGTGAAAAACTTGAAAGCAAAACTTGAGCGTGTGACTGCAGGGTTAGTAAATTTTTATATGATTTTCATCAATTGTTGTCATATTTTGTACAACAAATGTTACAAAATCCATAGCTTTGTGATGTTATCATATATACCATTTAAGCAATTAAAAAAAATTAAGCAAATGTAGGTAAAATTTATGTAGAATATATAAAAAATATTTTTAACATTTTTTAAATTTCAAAATAAATTTACCCTGTTTTCACGAGTTATCAACTTGAACATGATATGAGCATGACGGCATAAACGAAAAAATTTTAAATTCATGTTTTTTTCTAAATAGATAAAATTTCAGTTGAAATTATATACAAAAATGTTAAATCATCTAAAAATACCTTTAATATCTTTTGGAAGTCCTTTTGACGATTTTCGTACACTTTTTGGCGATATTGTACCAATTTTGACTATGACTGAATACATGTTTGTCTGGCAGCACGTTTTTAGAAACACAAGCGAGCAGTTCAAAATCTGCACATTTTACAGGTTCGCTCTCTCGGTCTTTCAATGGCGTAAAAATTGTTTTCAAAAATTTGTTATATTCTCGCGGGCAAAAAATCTACTATATTGATTTTCTGTAATAGAGTACTTGGGATGAGAGTAAATTGATGAAATCACCAGGTTTTGATGAAAAGCTTCAATGCAGATGTAAGTTGCTTGAAGATAGTTTTCACATTCAATCGTATAATTATAACGCACTTTTGTATAAAAATTACTAACAACAAAATTACTAACAACAAATATACAATATTGTATAATTAGACGATTACACAACACATACGACGTCAATACGAGCTTGTGAATTGAACAATATAAAATTCAATCGTATAATTATAACGCACTTTTTATGAAAGTTACCAACAATAAAAATACAATATTGTATAATTAGACGATTACACAACGCATACGACGTTAATACGAGCTTGTGAATTGAACAAATATATTATGAATGCGTGCTCTTTTGTTGATTTTATAATTTTTTATTTGGTTTATGTCAAAAATATTTTATACGTTCTTACTTTCTATAATGGTCTTACGTTACTGTTACATTCCATCTATATTCCGTTCCGGTCGGCTAACGGAGCCTTAATGGAAATAGTCACATTCCAAAAGACCAAAAATTTCCAATTACTTTAGTAAGTGTTCCTTAATACCTTCTTATTGCCTAAAAACAAACAAATCTAAGCCAAAGTTATAACCGGTAAAAAGCTAATAATAGCCACATCTATGCTATAATTTTTAAAACTTTAATTACATTTCGCAAAGCTCATTTTTTTGAGATATGAGGTACCAATATATTTAGAATTTCTTTGTAAATATATACATGTATATGTATGTATGCAGCAGTTGATAAATTATGGGGAGGAAGAGGTATAAAAACACTATAATACTAAAAATATCAACGTATAAATAATTAAGTATTGCACAGCTATCCCTTTTACTCCTTTCTTTTACTACATATTGTAGCAAAAGCTGCGAAGCTCTTGATCAAGTTCAAAATTCTTTTAAAAGTTCTAAAAAACGGTGTCAATTTATAACTCTTAAAAATCGTAAAATTTAAGGTAAAAATCGTCCAGTCGTCAAAATTCCATTTTTGACACCCAAAATCGTCAAAATGACGATAAATCGTCAAATCTGGCAACCGTGTTTGTGATTGCTTTCTTTGGTATGATTGTAACCGCACCGGATCGAAACAAACATGCTGTTCGCATCACTCTTGTAAAACTCTTTATGGCCGGCTCGAGCCACTTGTTTTAATACACACACAATACATACTTACATATGCTATAAAATGTTCGTGCTATTGTAGTTGTTGCGTACAATCCTCATTCGTGTTGTTTCTTCTTTACAAAGTGGCATAACAAAACCTACATACATACACACATATGTATGTATATTTGCAAATACTTTGCCAAACACAAAAATAAACTTGTAGAGCAAAGATGTTCAGCCCATACAACAATTGTTTGAAAAAATTCATACACATTTGTTACGCTTTTTTAAAAACTCATTCATTCATCGTTGAGCAAGCGACAAAAACACATGCGTCGGAGTATCGTCATTTTTTTCAGGAATTTATTAAGCATTGTTGTTGGTTTTTGTTGAACAAAGCACACTAAACACACACGATTCAATTACAATTGAACACACAAAAAACAAAGTTAAAAAAATAAAAGCTACACGTCTACGAAATGAGATGTGAACGGTATTTTATGATAAATGATGCTTTTCATAACATTCAATGCCTTTTATGCTACAAAATATTTAAGGCTGGAAATGAAAACGTTTTGAAAAGACATTTTTATTCATATCATTATGAAATTTGTTTTAGGTGTTTGCCAATATGTTTGCTGGGAGTTAGGGTTGCGAGAGGGAGCGCTAATACATCTCATTTTTATTTTTGATCATCTATGTTGTAGAGTAACTTGAGTGTTTTTGTTTCGATCACCATCAAAATCATGCACATAAACATCCGAGCTACAAGTGAGCGATTGTTCGTAAACAAGTCGCATAATTTGTAAACTAATGCTGACTTTAGACGACATGTTTTTTACATATGTCTTGCTAGGTGTGTGAGACATATGTAACTTCGCATGTTTGTCAAAATTGTCAATTTACAGACGGCTTATAATATTTGCTTTCACACGTACATGTGCAATTACATCTGACATAACCTCTGAGTGTCACAACAGCTGAGTTTTTGCACAATTTTCGTAAATATATAAAGCGCTCTTTGCTTTTTAATGTTTTTTCAGCCAAACCACACTTTTGATAATTTAATACAGCCGATGTCAGATGCCTTGTTAGATGAAAATAGAACACGCTCTAATTGAAAATTTTTCATCTGACTTTGCATCTGTATATGTCATCTGACAATGTTTCATATGTTTCACACGGCATGTATCACTTTTGCAGTGGGAAATTTGACAAGTCAGATGTAAAATACATGTCGTCTAAAGTCAGCATAATCAATGCAAGTATAATGTTGCGAATAAGACATACTTGTTGCTGATTATTCTTGAATGTGAACAAAACCGCCAAAGGCTTGATTGGTTTGTACTTGTTATTTAGCGCTAGTGAATAAGACGGCTTGATCACCACTTGTTGCAGCTCACTGATATATACCTCGTTTATACGCAGAGCTTATTTGCAAATAAAAACGTAAAATGCTGCCAAAACTTTTTTATTGTAACTTGTTAAATCGCTGATTATTCATCTATTTGTGAATATATTTATCTATTTATAAATTTTTATTAACAAACATATATAAAGGTGGCAACTCAAACTTCTTATTTGCAAATAGCGCGTTGAAGGTGGATTTAGACTATCTGTGTTTTACATCTGACTTGTCAGTTTTGAGACCCACATGTAACTTTGCGTGTCTGTCAAAATTGTCCATTTACAGACGATTTTTAATTTTTGCTTTCACACGTACATGTATAATCGCATCTGACATAACCTCTAAGTGACGCCAACACATACTTGTTAACTTAAAACAGCTGATGTCAGATGAAAATAGAACGCGCTCTAATTGAAAACGTTGTCGCCTGACTTTAGTTCTGTAAATTTCAGGTAGCAATGTTTCAAAAGGTTCATACGACATGTATAGCTTTTGCAGTGGGAAATTTGACATGTCAGATGTAAAACACAGATAATATAAAACCACCTTAAGCTGCTTTCTCACTATGTGTATTTGCCATGTGGAATATCACATTTTCACATGGTAAATTTGTACATATATTTCTCTGTGTACAGTACACATGATTTAGAACGAGTTCTATTTTGAAGTGACAAAGCATCTGACATCAGCTGGTTTTTAATAAAGCAATTGTTTGCGGACAAGAAAATGAAATAAAATAATCATTAAATTAATAAAGTATTAAATTAAATAAAATAGGTGTAAAATTAAATAAAAGAAGTATATATAACAATAAAATATGTATAACCACTCGTCTGTTTTATGATTGTTTTGCTTTATAGGTTATGTCAAATGTACGTTACCCTACGTCTCCATGAGCCATCGACTGAACATGACATGAACATGACGCCGGCAGAGCAACTGCAAAAAATTCATCAACTTCTTTGTTGTGGTGAATACGTGCGATGTCCATGTTCTGCCTTATCAATGTATTTGGTGGTAGTGCAATAGAAATGGAATATTTAACAATTTCTTTCTGTCTCTTTTCTTTCTATTAAAAATGGTTGTTGACAGCGAATCTCATGGCGAACATTGATGCTCAGCCATATGTTCGGCCATCGATGGCAGAGCATGGACGAAACATGGACATGAGCCGTCTACATTAGCCATTTGCGATGTCCGACATGATGTTCATACCAACTTCATGGCTAACGTAGACCCCCAGTAACATACCAACAGGTGAACACAAAAATTATAAACCTTATGTAAGCCGCAAATTTTGGTATACACATGAAATCACATGTGTATAAAAAAGTGATATTCCATAATACTGAATGTCCATAGCACGCGTTACACACGGTAACGCGTTATAAGCGGCTGTCAAAAAAGTAGAATCAGTGTAAATGTATGTGACGAGTTACATAGCACAAAGCGTAAAACGCTTGACGCGAAAGTAGGTTCACTTTCTCCTTTTGTATGCGTCGCATGCGCCATGAAAAAATGACAGCTGTTTTTGATAGCCAGCGATGACAAATGAGTCCTATTCCTTTTATTAATATGGTGAGCCGAACAAATTTCACCTTCTGATTCTTTATTCCAATTTCCAACTCTTATTTTTATTGGTTTTCGCTTGTACGTAAGCTCCGCCTACGATAAATCAAGCTATTGTTGTTGTACATATTTTTAACCAGGTTTTTTATATTTGTGTCATAATTTGCATTCTGATTTTTCAGTTGTAAATTAGACCGCAGAAACCACACATGTATGCAACTTTTTACGGGTGTCGTCGCAAATTTTAATATTTGTACGTAATTATTATTTGAACTGAAAATGTGTATAAGTCGGAAGTTATTATTATTTGGCTTAAGTGAACAATAATTGAATTAATGTAAATTCAAATTATTTTTAAGAGTGGAATATTAGAATATCTAATCAGACTAGCAGAACGGATTAGTACTACTAATTTCGACAGCCGCTACGCTGTCATCATCAGCGTCCTTTGTTCGCTTTTACCACGTTTGATCGTAGATACTAGTATTAATGAAACATCAGCTATTTAACCAAATTTTATGAAGAAATAGAATAGGAGTCCTATTCCTTTTATTAATATGGTGAGCCGAACAAATTTCACCTTCTGATTCTTTATTTCAATTTCCAACTCTTATTTTTATTGGTTTTTGCTTGTACGTAAGCGCCGCCTACGATAAATCAAGCTATTGTTGTTGTACATGTTTTTAAATTTGAATTTACATTAAATCAATTATTGTGAACTTAAGCCAAATAATAATAACTTCCGACTAATACACATTTTCAGTTCAAATAATAATTACGTACAAATGGTAAAGTTTTGTTTAAAAAAAACGCTGAATTCCGATTTATTTAATTTAAAATTTTTTAAGAAAAGAAAACGTCATTAGACGTTAGATCTGCCAAAAAACTCATGCTTGTTCAAAAAGTATGATAGTGTGGTTTAAATCAATATGTGTGACAGATTTGTTGACAAGTCTGCCCGATTCGCAAATTTGTTGAAAAATTGCATGAACTAATTATCTATCCGATCAGAGTTGCACTTTTTGGTGTAGTTGATAAAAAAAACAGCAATATATGCTTTATAAATAAGGCATACGTATGCTTAATATAGCTGTTCTATGAAAGTATATTATTGTAAATTAGTTGACGAAATATGTAAAATAGCATAAATAGTTCAAAACATTTGTTTTTTAATATTTTGTGTGATATTGTGGCACCAACGACACACCTTGCTTCATTAACAAGAAAATCTGGAAGAATTCTATCAGATTTTCCTGTGAATGAACCGTTCCGTCATGTAGAATAGAATCTTGATGTTAAACAAGTGCGATATATTTGTAAAAATAACCAAAGTGTCTACGCTGCATGCATACATTCATGTAAGTTTAGGTCAAATCTATGTAACATACCAACAGGTGAACACAAAAATTATAAACCTTATCTAAACCGCAAATTTTGACATACACATGAAATCACATGTGTATAAAAAAGTGACACTTCAAGCTGATATTAAAGTGCACTTTCCCAGCGTTCTCATCTTGAGAGTGATTTAATTTTCACGAAAAAGTTGTATATATAAGAATTAAAATCACATCACCACCTGACAAGTGGTGATAAGCAAATACACGTGAGCACTGACGATGGAAGTGTAGCGGCTTCCGAATGTGGCGCTACTCTGTTCTGCTGTGTACGTTGAAAAATTAAGTTTATGTTAATTTTTCCCTTGTTCCTTGCAATATTACTCATGCCCAATTCTTTCTGAATATAACGTTACGAACCTTAGCCTAATAATCAATTTGGATTCACAAAGCAAATACGTTCGAAATAATCATATTAATAAACAATTAGCTACTGGCTTGAGCTTTTCACATGTTTACATGTTCATATATACTTAAGTATAAAATCAAACCAAAAAAGTTTGTCTTGAGTAGAACAAAAATCAGAAAAACTGGAATGAAGAAAAATAAACCGATGGCAACGCTGGGAAAGTGCACTTTAATATCAGCTTGAGAGTGATTTAATTCTCGTGTTCAATTTTCACGAAAAAGTTGTATATATAAGAATTAAAATCACATTCAACAGAGCCACCTGGTGATAAGCAAATACACGTGAGCACTGACGATTGAAGTTTAGCGGCTTCCGAAAGTGGCGCTACTCTGTTCTGCTGTATACGTTAAAAAATTAAGTTGATGTTAATTTTTACCTTGTTCCTTGGAATATTACTCATGCCCAATTCTTTCTGAATATAACGTTACGAACCTTAGCCTAATAATCAATTTGGATTCACAAAGCAAATACGCGCGAAATAATCATATTAATATTATATTCTTTTTTGACGTAGTTTTTATGTTGTATAAGTTCGCCGACAAACGGCCTTATTTTTTAATTGGCTTGTCTCTCAGTCACAAAATACACAGAAGTGACACGAACCAAAAGATATTGCTGATAGCTTACGCAGTGCTTTTAAATTTAATTTTCTTTTGCGGCGTCTTTCTACCCGAATTAATTTTGTAATGAATAAAATAAATTAAATATGCATATATAGCCACAATTCACATTGAAAATATTATTTATTAATTAATTATAGTTAATTTTCATTCATCTTTCACATTTTATCGTTATAATTACTGCAAAATCTCATAAATAATCAATCATGTGCATGTGTGTGTAAGCACACGCTGTATACAATAAAAAACCACCACCATGAAGTCACTGCAAAAAAAAGCACATTAATAAAACAAATCCATGACACTTTTATAAACACACAATTCTTTCTTCACAATATATTTTTAATAATAAGGCCTAATTCTATCATTTTATTAGAATTTAAACATTTTTAGCGTGTTATTATTCAGTCAGTAAAATTTTTATATATTTTTGTTTTCGTTTTATTTATTTTCTTCTGTTCGTTACCATTCTGTCTCTTTTTAACAGAGCTTTAAAAACAATTGAAAACCCTGATTGTAGCGTTTTTACCTGTCACTTTTGTGATTTCTGTATATTTTGTGACTCAGTCTACTTTGTGCAATGATGATAATCAGGCGTTTTCCCATCAATTATAGCGATTTCGATGCCTTCTTAAGCGGCCTTCAGACTATTAGATTTAGTATTAATACTTTTCAAAAACTCAAATCTTAAGTAAAAATCCAACAGTGTGAAAACAAATTGTTATGATTTGTCAAATAATACGTAAGGATTTTTGACAGTATTATGGTATTTTTCATTTTTAGGAAATTTTCTAAACAATCACATTTTTCATTTTATCAGGGTTGTTTTTTTCACAAACAAACATAGCAATAACAAAAACAGTTGTGTATTTGTTTGCCGGCTTAAAGCGTAGTATGCAGCTCTCACTGAAATTCAGGTTTGGAGTTTTGCATTTATTTCTACACAGAAAAAGAATTCTATACACAATATTGTTTGCATACACACAAATTTATATATTTTTTAATTTACGACACACAAAAACACTAAAAACTAATTACAACGTACGCAAAATTAGAAATGTCAAACATTCCGTGGTCAAACAATTGTCTGAACATTAATTTTTGTTTAAGTTGACGGAAAAAGTTCTCCACTTATTGTTATAACATGCCTGTAATAGACAATAAATGCCAAAATTCCGTGTACTTTTCTTTTGGAACTGCGTACTAGTAAACGGAAATTTCTTTAAGAAATCTACCAACCTGAATTTCAGTTTGTTTTTTTTACACATATTTCTTATGGCAGCCTGAATTTCAGGCAGAGCTGCATACTACGCTTAAATAAAGAAAAAGAAGTACGAAAAAATTTGCTTTATTGCAAATTATTTATGTTACATTTTATTTGGAATGTGATAGTGTAGAAACAAAATGTAATGAGAAAATTTTCTTTAAGATTTTTTGACAGTCAGACTGATTTTGATTTGGTTTTCGTCTTACAAAATCTAATAAAAATCTCAAGTATTACAATGTGAAAGGGCCTTTAGAATGTAACCATGGTGTAAAAAGTATTCGGGTGGCCGCGTAAGGGCAACAAGTACAACAAAATTTAGATAATACTAATAATACTTGTCAAAAATATATACACGCGTTTGATGTGGCTTATGGACAAAACTACCAGAGCAAAAAATAATCACGTTGTGCTGCCACCTGTATACTTCTTATACCGTGAATGCCACAAAGCGATTTAGCTATTGGTGACAATAGTCTAGTGATTTTTCCGTCGAATTCAGCGATTTCGATGCCTTCTTTGAGGAGATTGATAAAGTTTAACAAATTACAGTCTAATATTAATTAAAAATTCCTAAAAATTAAAGAAAATCAAAAAGTTTTACAAATCACGTTTAAACAAAAATGGCGAAAACTGTAAAAAGCTGAAAACAATGCATAACAATGATTAAAGCTGAGGCCACACGGGCGTTTTTAAAACGCAGCGTTTCTGCTTTTTATATTAAATTTTAAGTTTTCACAAATTGAGAACTTTCAGATTTAATATAAAAAGCAGAAACGACGCGTTTTAAAAACGCCCATATGGCCTCAGCCTAAAACTGCAAGAAATACGAAAAACGGGAAAAATAGCGAATTTGCTCCACGTTTGATAAAACTTGCTAAAATTAGAAAAACGGCAAAGTGTAATATTGAATAAAAAAATCTGTAAAAGTATATAATAGTTTCGAAAAGGCAGAAACCGCCACCCTACCACCCTTCGTGGTTCTATTTGAAAAAATATGTAGCTGATTGCCTATCTGTATAGGATCTACATTTTATATTTCATTAATTTGGTTAGAGTTTCCCCGAACCAGATCTATTTGCTTTAAATTCAATTAAAATTTTTTAGGTAGTTTCAGGGAGGCAGCTATTGTCCCTCATGGTCCGGTTTTAGAAAAATATATACCCCATGTCTAATTACGTTTTAAGTTTCATTAAAATTGGGTTGAGAGGCAGAAATCGTCCCTTACCCACATCGTGGTATTATTTTTAAAAAAGTATATATCCTATATCTAATTCCAGAGCAAGATATATCTACACTGGAAATAATCCATGCAACATTTTACGAAAAGAACTTTCGTAGTGACTGTTTTGTAGAATATACGAAACTTTCGTATATATTACGAAAAAACATTTTTTGAACTTACGAAAGTAACGAAAACCTTTCGTAAACATTTTTCCTTGTTAAAAATATATTTGAAATAAAAAAATTAATTAAAATAATTTTTTTATAAATTGACGTATTTTTCAGATGTAAGTAAATAAAAAAAATTTTTTGCTTTTATAGAATAAGTAGAAAGTGGCTCATTCGGTAGAGTACTTGCTTGAAATATGAAAATTGCGAGCTCGTGCCACGGTTAAGCCATATTTTTTGTTTTACTTTTATTATTTCGATTATTTTCGTACATTTCGTATATTATACGCGCTACAAATGGTGACTTATGTGGAATTCGTGATATGTATGTATATCAAATGCAAATTAATATAGGAAATATATTTTGAAAATACATATCGTCGCCTTAGAGTGCAAACCTGCTAACTGCCATTCAAAAAATTGAAGAGTTCATACAAGAAAACTGTGTATATTTATCATTGGCGATTCCAAAAGTAACAAATTATTTTGTTGATTTAATAAGAAATAGTGTTCTGAAACAAATAAATATATAATGGGCCATTTTAAACTAGCAATCAGAAATTCAAGTTGGTTTTCAACAAGGACGTTAAGATTTTCTGAAATGGAGTTAGCAGCCTTGCACTTTTAGCCGACGATATGTAATTAGTATTTTTACTTGTAAAAAACTAATTTTTATTTGAAGTAGAAAACTAACAAAGCATTTGTATTTGGAATTTATTTATTTAACTCTGCAGTCCCACGTTCAAGAAATTGCTTTCAAGTTGATCACACGTATTGCTTGTTAAAACTACTTTAAATTGACGCTGTGACGTAGGCTGCAAGCAACTTGATATTCAATTTTGTTTTCAAGATGCCGTCGTCAAGAATCAACAGCGAAACAGTAAAACTAGGTCATAGCGAATTCTCGGTTGTAACGATCAAAGTCTAAAGTGCCGACGTTTTGGTTGCCATTTTCATACAAAAAGAGTTCGTAATAGCGAATTCGTAGTTAACGAGTCCTCGTTTGTATCGAACTACGCTTATTACGAACTTGTCATAGAGCGGTTTTTTGCTGTTTGTACAAAGTTCGTTATAACCGAGTCTTACTGTAATTTCCTTACACTAATTGTGATCAGCTGTTTAAATTGAACGAAAAATTGCAAGCAAGTTGGTAGTCAATTTCAAAACGTTTGAGTGTGTTAGTAAAAAAGTGAAACTTGAAACAAAACATGAACGTGTAACCTCCAAGTAAAATGACTATTTTCCACAACTCTGATAAGCACTAAAGCACTAAAATAAAAAAACGAAAAGCGCAGGCTTTGCGCATTTGCGGAAAAGCCGCCAAATGAAAAATAGACGATTTTGGTTGTTCGACAACTTTTTTGAATGTATTTTAGATAGAGAGTAAATTTAATTTTACTCTATCAGTTTGTTACTGGATAAACATTACTGGAAAAGTACTCAAACATTCCTAATATAGACCTATGTTTAACTGCCTATCTCAATTTGTAATTTAGAAATCATTTTTGTTTGTTTAATAAATTTTCATTTTAAAATAAACAGGGGCCGAAAATAGTTATTTTTTTCTTTCTGAAGAAAAGGTTATGAGAAAATAACCTTTAGGTTAGGTTGTACAGGCAGGTTTCGCTCACTTGGGTCCATGTTTGGTCTCTTTGTGTTACCTGTATCAGTTTCTGGTTATTTTTAACCATTATCGTAAGACCAATATAACCAATATAAATAAAAATATTTTTTTGGTTATGAATAATTATTATTATCACCCAAAAGAAATGGTTACCAATAACCATTATCGAAAGTAATTTTATTTTTTGGTTATCGCAGTTTCATTGAAGTAACCTTTTATTTATAAAATTAATAAAAATATTTTACAAAACTGCCCTTTTGTTTACTTTTCAAAGACATTTCAATTTCTTACCCTACAAACCCTTTAGAAATGCACCCATTACTAAACAAGATAACTAAAGTACGCAAATTTGTTAGGTGTATCCAGACTATTGGCGTCGCTGGTATGCTGGGGTATGCATATATAGCCACAATTCACATTGAAAATATTATTTATTAATTAATTATAGTTAATTTTCATTCATCTTTCACATTTTATCGTTATAATTACTGCAAAATCTCATAAATAATTAATCATGTGCATGTGTGTGTAAGCACACGCTGTATACAATAAAAAACCACCACCATAAAGTCACTGCAAAAAAACACACATTAATAAAACAAATCCATGACACTTTTATAAACACACAATTCTTTCTTCACAATAAATTTTTAATAATAAGGCCTAATTCTATCATTTTATTAGAATTTAAACATTTTTAGCGTGTTATTATTCAGTCAGTAAAATTTTTATATAGTTTTGTTTTCGTTTTATTTATTTTCTTCTGTTCGTTACCATTCTGTCTCTTTTTAACAGAGCTTTAAAAACAATTGAAAACCCTGATTGTAGCGTTTTTTACCTGTCACTTTTGTGATTTCTGTATTTTTGTGCCACAGTCTACTTTGTGCAATGATGATAATCAGGCGTTTTCCCATCAATTAGAGCGATTTCGATGCCTTCTTAAGCGGCCTTCAGACTATTAGATTTAGTATTAATACTTTTCAAAAACTCAAATCTTAAGTAAAAATCCAACAGTGTGAAAACAAATTGTTATGATTTGTCAAATAATACGTAAGGATTTTTGACAGTATTATGGTATTTTTCATTTTTAGGAAATTTTCTAAACAATCACATTTTCCATTTTATCAGGGTTGTTTTTTTCACAAACAAACAAGCAATAACAAAAACAGTTGTGTATTTGTTTGCCGGCTTAAAGCGTAGTATGCAGCTCTCACTGAAATTCAGGTTTGGAGTTTTGCATTTATTTCTACACGGAAAAATAATCGTGTAGAATTCTATACACAATATTGTTTGCATACACACAAATTTATATATTTTTTAATTTACGACACACAAAAACACTAAAAACTAATTACAACGTACGCAAAATTAGAAATGTCAAACATTCCGTGGTCAAACAATTGTCTGAACATTAATTTTTGTTTAAGTTGACGGAAAAAGTTCTCCACTTATTGTTATAACATGCCTGTAATAGACAATAAATGCCAAAATTCCGTGTACTTTTCTTTTGGAACTGCGTACTAGTAAACGGAAATTTCTTTAAGAAATCTACCAACCTGAATTTCAGTTTGTTTTTTTTACACATATTTCTTATGGCAGCCTGAATTTCAGGCAGAGCTGCATACTACGCTTAAATAAAGAAAAAGAAGTACGAAAAAATTTGCTTTGTTTGCAAATTATTTATGTTACATTTTATTTGGAATGTGATACTGTAGAAACAAAATGTAATGAGAAAATTTTCTTTAAGATTTTTTGACAGTCAGACTGATTTTGATTTGGTTTTCGTCTTACAAAATCTAATAAAAATCTCAAGTATTACAATGTGAAAGGGCCTTTAGAATGTAACCATGGTGTAAAAAGTATTCGGGTGGCCGCGTAAGGGCAACAAGTACAACAAAATTTAGATAATACTAATAATACTTGTCAAAAATATATACACGCGTTTGATGTGGCTTATGGACAAAACTACCAGAGCAAAAAATAATCACGTTGTGCTGCCACCTGTATACTTCTTATACCGTGAATGCCACAAAGCGATTTAGCTATTGGTGACAATAGTCTAGTGATTTTTCCGTCGAATTCAGCGATTTCGATGCCTTCTTTGAGGAGATTGATAAAGTTTAACAAATTACAGTCTAATATTAATTAAAAATTCATAAAAATTAAAGAAAATCAAAAAGTTTTACAAATCACGTTTAAACAAAAATGGCGAAAACTGTAAAAAGCTGAAAACAATGCATAACAATGATTAAAGCTGAGGCCACACGGGCGTTTTTAAAACGCAGCGTTTCTGCTTTTTATATTAAATTTTAAGTTTTCACAAATTGAGAACTTTCAGATTTAATATAAAAAGCAGAAACGACGCATTTTAAAAACGCTCATATGGCCTCAGCCTAAAACTGCAAGAAATACGAAAAACGGGAAAAATAGCGAATTTGCTCCACGTTTGCTAAAACTTGCTAAAATTAGAAAAACGGCAAAGTGTAATATTGAATAAAAAAATCTGTAAAAGTATATAATAGTTTCGGAGAGGCAGAAACCGCCACCCTACCACCCTTCGTGGTTCTATTTGAAAAAATATGTAATTGATTGCCTATCTGTATAGGATCTACATTTTATATTTCATTAATTTGGTTAGAGTTTCCCCGAACCAGATCTATTTGCTTTAAATTCAATTAAAATTTTTTAGGCAGTTTCAGGGAGGCAGCTATTGTCCCTCATGGTCCTCTTTTAGAAAAATATATACCCCATGTCTAATTACGTTTTAAGTTTCATTAAAATTGGGTTGACAGGCAGAAATCGTCCCTTACCCACATCGTGGTATTATTTTTAAAAAAGTATATATCCTATATCTAATTCCAGAGCAAGATATATCTACACTGGAAATAATCCATGCAACATTTTACGAAAAGAACTTTCGTAGTGACTGTTTTCGTAGAATTTACTAAACTTTCGTATATATTACGAAAAAACATTTTTTGAACTTACGAAAGTAACGAAAACCTTTCGTAAACATTTTTCCTTGTTAAAAATATATTTGAAATAAAAAAATTAATTAAAATAATTTTTTTATAAATTGACGTATTTTTCAGATGTAAGTAAATAAAACAAATTTTTAGCTTTTATAGAATAAGTAGAAAGTGGCTCATTCGGTAGAGTACTTGCTTGAAATATGAAAATTGCGAGCTCGTGCCACGGTTAAGCCATATTTTTTGTTTTACTTTTATTATTTCGATTATTTTCGTACATTTCGTATATTATACGCGCTACAAATGGTGACTTATCTGAAATTCGTGATATGTATGTATATCAAATGCAAATTAATATAGGAAATATATTTTGAAAATACATATCGTCGCCTTAGAGTGCAAACCTGCTAACTGCCATTCAAAAAATTGAAGAGTTCATACATGAAAACTGTATATTTATCATTGGCGATTCCAAAAGTAACAAATTATTTTGTTGATTTAATAAGAAATAGTGTTCTGAAATAAATAAAATATATAATGGGCCATTTTAAACTTGCAATCAGAAATTCAAGTTGGTTTTCAACAAGGACGTTAAGATTTTCTGAAATGGAGTTAGCAGCCTTGCACTTTTAGCCGACGATATGTAATTAGTATTTTTACTTGTAAAAAACTAATTTTTATTTGAAGTAGAAAACTAACAAAGCATTTGTATTTGGAATTTATTTATTTAACTCTGCAGTCACACGTTCAAGAAATTGCTTTCAAGTTGATCACACGTATTGCTTGTTAAAACTACTTTAAATTGACGCTGTGACGTAGGCTGCAAGCAACTTGATATTCAATTTTGTTTTCAAGATGCCGTCGTCAAGAATCAACAGCGAAACAGTAAAACTAGGTCATAGCGAATTCTCGGTTGTAACGATCAAAGTCTAAAGTGCCGACGTTTTGGTTGCCATTTTCATACAAAAAGAGTTCGTAATAGCGAATTCGTAGTTAACGAGTCCTCGTTTGTATCGAACTACGCTTATTACGAACTTGTCATAGAGCGGTTTTTTTGCTGTTTGTACAAAGTTCGTTATAACCGAGTCTTACTGTAATTTCCTTACAATAATTGTGATTAGCTGTTTAAATTGAACGAAAAATTGAAAGCAGGTTGGTAGTCAATTTCAAATCGTTTGAGTGTGTTAGTAAAAAAGTAAAACTTGAAACAAAACTTGAAGCAAAACATGAACGTGATTTCTCCAAGTAAAATGACTATTTTCCACAACTCTGATAAGCACTAAAGCGCTAAAATAAAAAACGAAAAGCGAAGGCTTTGCGCATTTTCGGAAAAGGCGCCAAATGAAAAATAGATGATTTTGGTTGTTCGACAACTTTTTTGAATGTATTTTAGATAGAGAGTAAATTTAATTTTACTCTATCAGTTTGTTATTGGATAAACATTACTGAAAAAGTACTCAAACATTCCTAATATAGACCTATATTTAACTGCCTATCTCAATTTGTAATTTAGAAATCATTTTTGTTTGTTTAATAAATTTTCATTTTAAAATAAACAGGGGCCGAAAATATTTATTTTTTTTTCTTTCTGAAGAAAAGGTTATGAGAAAATAACCTTTAGGTTAGGTTGTACAGGCAGGTTTCGCTCACTTGGGTCCATGTTTGGTCTCTTTGTGTTACCTGTATCAGTTTCTGGTTATTTTTAACCATTATCGTAAGACCAATATAACCAATATAAATAAAAATATTTTTTTTTGGTTATGAATAATTATTATTATCAACCAAAAGAAATGTTTTGGTTACCAATAACCATTATCGAAAGTAATTTTATTTTTTGGTTATCGCAGTTTCATTGAAGTAACCTTTTATTTATAAAATTAATAAAAATATTTTACAAAACTGCCCTTTTGTTTACTTTTCAAAGACATTTCAATTTCTTACCCTACAAAACTCTTTAGAAATGCATCCATTACTAAACAAGATAACTAAACTACGCAAATTTGTTAGGCGTATCCAGACTATTGGCGTCGCTGGTATGCTGGGGTATGCTCCGTCTAGGGCTTGACATCTTGGGGTGGATTGAATTCCGTTTCCGAACGGAATTGAACTCTGTGATATGGCCGATAAACTTATTTTTATAACAATACTCAAAACAGTCAGATTTCGAGCATATGCTTTATCAATGTTTGCGCTCAAGTCTTTTTCTAAGCAGTTATGGGTCTAATTTTATAGTCGTGTTTTTAACGCGTCTAAGGTAGTCTCAAAAGATTCAGTTTCGAACATATGCACGACCAATTTATGATTGCGCACAAGTCGTTTTCTAATCATTTGTAGGAATCTGATTAATCACTTTTTGATCATCTAAGGTAGTCTTAAAACACTCCATTTGCTGATTTTTTGGTAAAACAATCTTCCAAATGCTCTGTGGGAATATTCAATTATTAAGCTTAATGGGTGATATGAATAAAGAAAAGTATTTACTTAAAAGTATTAACTTTGAGCAAAGTGTTTTCTTTAAGTCCTTCCTATACTTTATATGAATAAAAAATTACTTTACTTAACATCAAGGCGAATTCATACTAGGTGGCCGCAAGAGCCCTGCTGTTTACGTAAATGTTTACACATTTGGCCTGTCAGCAGTGTTAATGTATCAACTTTTTTGACAGCCCAAATGTAAATTCTCCACGGCGAATTCTCTTGCGACTACCTGGTGTTGATATATCTTGACTTAACATATTCAAAATTTCGAATGAAGTATTTGCTATGTCAAAAAAAAAAAAACAAATTATAAAAATATTTAAATTATAACAATAATTATATTAAAATATTGGAAAATTTTGAAGAAGAATATTTGGAAGATTTTGGTGACTATGCTTGTGTTTTTAAATGGGTTTATTTATAGTATTTAATCATATATTTCATCATATAAAATCATTTTCTGCAGAAATTTTACCATCTTCTACGTGTTCCTTGAAAGAAACCGATGATCTCAAATTCGTAAAAGCAATTCAGGATGTAGGAAGAGTTTTATTAAGCAAATCAAATACTCCAATTATAAAAATAGCAAAAAGCGAGCAGCTGATGACGTTCGAGATTATATGATTTTACATGGAGGAGAGCACTTAACAAGTGATCAAATTATAAAAAAGTAGCAAAGTGTAAATAAAATTTCAAAGCTAAATCAGATTTAAAAAGGACGGGAATAAAGCTATTAATTTAAAGCCAACTGAAAAACAGTTTTTTTGAAATTTTAAGTGCGGAGGATAATCCGACAATTATACCTGCCAAATACGGGCTAGAAGTTGGTGTATGTAACACAAATCAAGCAGAAAACTCTATTGTTGAGGATTGTAAACACAATACGCTTCCATTACACAGGAGAAATGATAAACCGCAATCAAAAGAAAATTAAATAATGAAAATGAGGACGTCAATTCCACACAGCAGAAAGTTTTAGAAAAGCAATTAGAGTCGATACAAATGGAGACAGAAATGAAGCAAAACGTTCACGAAGAAACAATGAATCTTCTTCGTAGGGATAAAGAGCAAAAAATTAAGCAATAAATAGATAGGAACAGTATGTCTGACCCCACAGGAGGCCGACATTGCACAAAATTCACTCAAAATATTCCTTTGAAGTTTTGCCGAAATTTTAAAACTTGGGTAATTAAAATTTGAAATTTTGAAATTTTAATTGTTAAATAAACAAAAGTGTAATTTGATACCCGTGGCAAAAAAAAAATGAATGTACCCAGTAGGCAAAATGTGTAAAGTGAAGATTGTGAAAAATTATAGTGTGGGTAATGCTTTTTGGTGTTATAGACATTTAGGATGTTGTTCTAATGGGATGATATTGAGACATTGGGTAGTGAGTTTGGAGCTTGAAAGTATTGGCTTAGTATAGACAATGTGGTTCTAATGGGGTGATATTGAGACATTGAGTAGTGAGTTTGGAGCTTGAAAGTATTGGCTTACTATAGACAATGTGGTTCTTATGGGGTCATATTGAGAGATTGGGTAGTGTTTTAGATTATATGTGGAAATATAGAGTGTCGACAAGTTTGGTGGCAACGTCACCAAACTTGTAGATAAAAAAGTCGACGTGGGTTCCTACGGGGTTTATTGTGTCGCTATTATTATTATTTTTGTTCTTGATAATTTTTTGTGGTGCTTGTGTTTACATTTACTTTGTGCATGGCTGTGGGTGCGTGGATGTGTGGGGGATGGGTGTGTGTGTGTGTTTTTCTTTTTTCTTATCTTTAGATTTGTGAAGAATGTGTGTATGTCGTTCAAATGTCCGTCTTGTTTATTTCTTGAGATAATAATTTGAATATTTGTTCTACAGAATCATGTTTATTGCTTTGTTTATTCAGCTGCACATTTTTTGAGAATGAGTCATCATTTGAAATGTCCGTCTGATTATTTGTTCTACAGAATCATGTTTATTGCTTTGTTTAGTCAGCTGCACATTTTTTGAGAATGAGTCATCATTTGAAATGTCCGTCTGATTATTTGTTTTGCAGAATCATGTTTATGACTTTGTTTATTCAGCTGCACATTTTTTGAGATTGAGTCATCATTTGATAACAAAAATTTTATTCGTCATCATTTATATAAAATAAAATATTACACAATGTTATGTTCTAGTTCTTGCTGTTGCTATGTATACATATGAATTTCTCATAGGATGTATATAAGTAGAAGAAATAATGAAGATTTTCATCGGTATATTCTGATATCTCAATAAGTGCGGTTGAAAGCAAAAAATTTATTAATAAACAATTTCATAGTGTTTTTACAATAGAACTAAATAAATTAAATAAAATAATTAAATAAAGTTAATTGTTACTAATTAAATAAATAGTTTGAAAACAAAAAATTGATTAATAAAGAAGTTTATAGTGTTTTTGAAAAAAGGACTAAATAAATAAAATAAAATAATTAAATAAATTTGATTAAATATATAAATAAAAAAATGAGTTCTTCTGTATATCAATGTAATTTGTGTAATAAGGTATACAAATACCAAAACGCGTTCTTGGATCACGTCCGAAATCATGGTCAACCAGGTCAAGTGATCATCAATCAGGACTCAAATGGAGAACAACAACATCAGCACCAAGCTTCTCTACGGTACCAAACATATCCACTACCAATGAATTATGAGCAATGCGGTATGTCTACCAGCTATCCGATACCAATGTCATGGAATAATCAGTTTTCAGTACCCACAAAAATTCCACATCATCTTCCTATTCCTTATCAATATACATCACCAATGCAATGGCAGCAATATAATATGCCCAACTATTATCCTTCAGTTTTGAATAATCAATTTACCTTGACGATGGAGAGTTCCAGATATCCTCAACAGCAACAACAACCACAGCAACAACAGCAGCAGCATCATCAGCAACAACAACAGCAACAACTAGATAATATTGTGTTTGATGACATGGTTACTTCAAATTCTCCCAGCGGTAAATATAATGATACTCCTTTCAATGTAGAACCAAAATATTATGAAATAAACAGTGCATTCAAAAAAAATATTGCAACATATGGAATTCCCAACAAAAAAGATGATCTTCTATTTGAAGACTTTGTTCTAGAAAATAAACCTATTTTCAAGGAAAGACTTGAAAAAAGTTTGGTTAAACATAATATTTTAAAATTCTGTGTTACTCTTATTGGAGAGTACATAAAAATTGTTAGGGAAAAAATTGACTTGTGTCAAATTTCTCACAGAACAAAAATGGATCTATTGTGTCTGGGAAGTAATGTAGATGAGCTAATTGAAAAAAAAATTCCAGGATATTCATAATAAAATGTCAGAATTCCAGGAAAGAGACTCTGGGTGGACTTTAATAAGAATTATTCGCGCTGAAATTAACATAAACAAAAGTTCCCTGGTAAAAGGATCACATTGGATAAGAACACCATGGAAACTAGCTAAAAAGCGAGCCTGTATCAACATTGAAAACAATGATGATTATTGTTTTAAATGGAGTTTAGTTGTCGCGTTGGATACCACAATAATATAGCATAACGAACGTTGCTGCTCATATAACATCGAGGACATTGGTGCTGATGTAATTTGCCTACAAAATGGAATTGTGGTTGATTTTACAAATTTAAAGTTCCCATTGGCATTAAAAACATCAAAGTATTTGAGGATAGGAATGATGAAATAAGTGTGAATGTGTTTGGGTATGATAATGAGAAGGATGAAATCATTGGACCATTCTACAATACATAAAAGGAAAAAACAAAGCATGTGAATTTATTGCTGTTGGAAGCTGGAGACATTCACCATTTCATTTTTATTAAAGATATATCAAGGTAAGCAAGTAAATACATATTTATGATTGAATAAGCTCAGACAACCAAGCGCAAAAGTGGTACATGTTAACTCGATGGGCATTTGCATAAAATGAAATCTCATCGGAAAAGTAAAATAACGTCTTCCCCTAGTATGAGATTAAGAGAAAATTCGACATTTTGTTTATATATATATATATATATATATATATATATATATATATATATATATATATATATATATATATATATATATATATATATATATATATATATATATATATATATATATATATATATATATATATATATATATATATATATATATATATATATATATATATATATATATATATATATATATATATATATATATATATATATATATATATATATATATATATATATATATATATATATATATATATATATATATATATATATATATATATATATATATATATATATATATATATATATATATATATATATATATATATATATATATATATATATATATATATATATATATATATATATATATATATATATATATATATATATATATATATATATATATATATATATATATATATATATATATGCAAATGCCCATCGAGTTAACATGTACCACTTTTGCGCTTGGTTGTCTGAGCTTATTCAATCATAAATATGTATTTACTTGCTTACCTTGATATATCTTTAATAAAAATGAAATGGTGAATGTCTCCAGCTTCCAACAGCAATAAATTCACATGCTTTGTTTTTTCCTTTTATGTATTGTAGAATGGTCCAATGATTTCATCCTTCTCATTATCATACCCAAACACATTCACACTTATTTCATCATTCCTATCCTCAAATACTTTGATGTTTTTAATGCCAATGGGAACTTTAAATTTGTAAAATCAACCACAATTCCATTTTGTAGGCAAATTACATCAGCACCAATGTCCTCGATGTTATATGAGCAGCAACGTTCGTTATGCTATATTATTGTGGTATCCAACGCGACAACTAAACTCCATTTAAAACAATAATCATCATTGTTTTCAATGTTGATACAGGCTCGCTTTTTAGCTAGTTTCCATGGTGTTCTTATCCAATGTGATCCTTTTACCAGGGAACTTTTGTTTATGTTAATTTCAGCGCGAATAATTCTTATTAAAGTCCACCCAGAGTCTCTTTCCTGGAATTCTGACATTTTATTATGAATATCCTGGAATTTTTTTTTCAATTAGCTCATCTACATTACTTCCCAGACACAATAGATCCATTTTTGTTCTGTGAGAAATTTGACACAAGTCAATTTTTTCCCTAACAATTTTTATGTACTCTCCAATAAGAGTAACACAGAATTTTAAAATATTATGTTTAACCAAACTTTTTTCAAGTCTTTCCTTGAAAATAGGTTTATTTTCTAGAACAAAGTCTTCAAATAGAAGATCATCTTTTTTGTTGGGAACTCCATATGTTGCAATATTTTTTTTGAATGCACTGTTTATTTCATAATATTTTGGTTCTACATTGAAAGGAGTATCATTATATTTACCGCTGGGAGAATTTGAAGTATCCATGTCATCAAACACAATATTATCTAGTTGTTGCTGTTGTTGTTGCTGATGATGCTGCTGCTGTTGTTGCTGTGGTTGTTGTTGCTGTTGAGGATATCTGGAACTCTCCATCGTCAAGGCAAATTGATTATTCAAAACTGAAGGATAATAGTTGGGCATATTATATTGCTGCCATTGCATTGGTGATGTATATTGATAAGGAATAGGACGATTATGTGGAATTTTTGTGGGTACTGAAAACTGATTATTCCATGACATTGGTATCGGATAGGTGGTAGACATACCGCATTGCTCATAATTCATTGGTAGTGGATATGTTTGGTACCGTAGAGAAGCTTGCTGCTGATGTTGTTGTTCTCCATTTGAGTCCTGATTGATGATCACTTGACCTGGTTGACCATGATTTCGGACGTGATCCAAGAACGCTTTTTGGTATTTGTATACCTTATTACACAAATTACATTGATATACAGAAGAACTCATTTTTTTATTTATTTATTTAATCAAATTTATTTAATTATTTTATTTTATTTATTTAGTCCTTTTTTCAAAAACACTATAAACTTCTTTATTAATCAATTTTTTGTTTTCAAACTATTTATTTAATTAGTAACAATTAACTTTATTTAATTATTTTATTTAATTTATTTAGTTCTATTGTAAAAACACTATGAAATTGTTTATTAATTAATTTTTTGCTTTCAACCGCACTTATTGAGATATTGGAATATACCGATGAAAATCTTCATTATTTCTTCTACTTATATACATCCTATGAGAATCGCGTAGTAGGCATCAAGTCTAATTTTTTATTGATATTACGAGATTGATGAAATTCATATGTATACATAGCAACAGCAAGAACTAGAACATAAGATTGTGTAATATTTTATTTTATATAAATGATGACGAATAAAATTTTTGTTATCAAATGATGACTCATTCTCAAAAAATGTGCAGCTGAATAAACAAAGTCATAAACATGATTCTGCAAAACAAATAATCAGACGGATATTTCAAATGATGACTCATTCTCAAAAAATGTGCAGCTGACTAAACAAAGCAATAAACATGATTCTGTAGAACAAATAATCAGACGGACATTTCAAATGATGACTCATTCTCAAAAAATGTGCAGCTGAATAAACAAAGCAATAAACATGATTCTGTAGAACAAATATTCAAATTATTATCTCAAGAAATAAACAAGACGGACATTTGAAACGACATACACACATTCTTCACAAATCTAAAGATAAGAAAAAAGAAAAACACACACACACCCATCCCCCACACATCCACGCACCCACAGCCATGCACAAAGTAAATGTAAACACAAGCACAACAAAAAATTATCAAGAACAAAAATAATAATAATAGCGACACAATAAACCCCGTAGGAACCCACGTCAACTTTTTTATCTACAAGTTTGGTGACGTTGCCACCAAACTTGTCGACACTCTTTATTTCCACATATAATCTACAACACTACCCAAACTCTCAATATGACCCCATAAGAACCACATTGTCTATAGTAAGCCAATACTTTCAAGCTCCAAACTCACTAATCAATGTCTCAATATCATCCCATTAGAACAACATCCTAAATGTCTATAACACCAAAAAGCATTACCCACACTATAATTTTTCACAATCTTCACTTTACACATTTTGCCTACTGGGTACTTTCATTTTTTTTGCCACGGGTATCAAATTACACTTTTGTTTATTTAACAATTAAAATTTCAAAATTTCAAATTTTAATTGCCCAAATTTTAAAATTTCGGCAAAACTTCAAAGGAATATTTTGAGTGAATTTTGTGCAATGTCGGCCTCCGTGGGGTCAGACATACTGTTCCTATCTATTTATTGCTTAATTTTTTGCTCTTTATCCCTACGAAGAAGATTCATTGTTTCTTCGTGAACGTTTTGCTTCATTTCTGTCTCCATTTGTATCGACTCTAATTGCTTTTCTAAAACTTTCTGCTGTGTGGAATTGACGTCCTCATTTTCATTATTTAATTTTCTTTTGATTGCGGTTTATCATTTCTCCTGTGTAATGGAAGCGTATTGTGTTTACAATCCTCAACAATAGAGTTTTCTGCTTGATTTGTGTTACATACACCAACTTCTAGCCCGTATTTGGCAGGTATAATTGTCGGATTATCCTCCGCACTTAAAATTTCAAAAAAACTGTTTTTCAGTTGGCTTTAAATTAATAGCTTTATTCCCGTCCTTTTTAAATCTGATTTAGCTTTGAAATTTTATTTACACTTTGCTACTTTTTTATAATTTGATCACTTGTTAAGTGCTCTCCTCCATGTAAAATCATATAATCTCGAACGTCATCAGCTGCTCGCTTTTTGCTATTTTTATAATTGGAGTATTTGATTTGCTTAATAAAACTCTTCCTACATCCTGAATTGCTTTTACGAATTTGAGATCATCGGTTTCTTTCAAGGAACACGTAGAAGATGGTAAAATTTCTGCAGAAAATGATTTTATATGATGAAATATATGATTAAATACTATAAATAAACCCATTTAAAAACACAAGCATAGTCACCAAAATCTTCCAAATATTCTTCTTCAAAATTTTCCAATATTTTAATATAATTATTGTTATAATTTAAATATTTTTATAATTTGTTTTTTTTTTGACATAGCAAATACTTCATTCGAAATTTCGAATATGTTAAGTCAAGATATATCAACACCAGGTAGTCGCAAGAGAATTCGCCGTGGAGAATTTACATTTGGGCTGTCAAAAAAGTTGATACATTAACACTGCTGACAGGCCAAATGTGTAAACATTTACGTAAACAGCAGGGCTCTTGCGGCCACCTAGTATGAATTCGCCTTGATGTTAAGTAAAGTAATTTTTTATTCATATAAAGTATAGGAAGGACTTAAAGAAAACACTTTGCTCAAAGTTAATACTTTTAAGTAAATACTTTTCTTTATTCATATCACCCATTAAGCTTAATAATTGAATATTCCCACAGAGCATTTGGAAGTTTGTTTTACCAAAAAATCTGCAAATGGAGTCTTTTAAGACTACCTTAGATGATCAAAAAGTGATTAATCAGATTCCTACAAATGATTAGAAAACGACTTGTGCGTAATCATAAATTGGTCGTGCATATGTTCGAAACTGAATCTTTTGAGACTACCTTAGACGCGTTAAAAACACGACTATAAAATTAGACCCATAACTGCTTAGAAAAAGACTTGAGCGCAATCATTGATAAAGCATATGCAAATTGATAAAGCATATGCTCGAAATCTGACTGTTTTGAGTATTGTTATAAAAATAAGTTTATCGGCCATATCACAGAGTTCAATTCCGTTCGGAAACGGAATTCAATCCACCACAAGATGTCAAGCCCTAGACGGAGCATACCCCAGCATACCAGCGACGCCAATAGTCTGGATACACCTAACAAATTTGCGTACTTTAGTTATCTTGTTTAGTAATGGATGCATTTCTAAAGGGTTTTGTAGGGTAAGAAATTGAAATGTCTTTGAAAAGTAAACAAAAGGGCAGTTTTGTAAAATATTTTTATTAATTTTATAAATAAAAGGTTACTTCAATAAAACTGCGATAACCAAAAAATAAAATTACTTTCGATAATGGTTATTGGTAACCAAAACATTTCTTTTGGTTGATAATAATAATTATTCATAACCAAAAAAAATATTTTTATTTATATTGGTTATATTGGTCTTACGATAACGGTTAAAAATAACCAGAAACTGATACAGGTAACACAAAGAGACCAAACATGGACCCAAGTGAGCGAAAGCTACCTGTACAACCTAACTTAAAGGTTATTTTCTCATAACCTTTTCTTCAGAAAGAAATAAATAACAACTATTTTCGGCCCCTGTTCATTTTAAAAATAAAAATCATAATATGATTTTTATTTTAAAATGAAAATTTATTAAACAAACAAAAATGATTTCTAAATTACAAATTGAGATAGGCAGTTAAACATAGGTCTATATTAGGAATGTTTGAGTACTTTTCCAGTAATGTTTATCCAATAACAAACTGATAGAGTAAAATTAAATTTACTCTCTATCTAAAATACATTCAAAAAAGTTGTCGAACAACCAAAATCGTCTATTTTTCATTTGGCGCCTTTTCCGAAAATGCGCAAAGCCTGCGTTTTTCGTTTTTTATTTTAGCGCTTTAGTGCTTATCACAGTTGTGGAAAATAGTCATTTTACTTGGAGAAATCACGTTCATGTTTTGCTTCAAGTTTTCTTTCAAGTTTCACTTTTTTACTAACACACTCAAACGTTTTGAAATTGACTACCAACTTGCTTTCAATTTTTCGTTCAATTTAAACAGCTAATCACAATTATTGTAAGGAAATTACAGTAAGACTCGGTTTGTACAAACAGCAAAAAAACCGCTCTATGACAAGTTCGTAATAAGCGTAGTTAGATACAAACGAGGACTACGAATTCGCTATTACGAAGTCTTTTTGTATGAAAATGGCAACCAAAACGTCGGCACTTTAGACTTTGATCGTTACAACCGAGAATTCGCTATGACCTAGTTTTACTGTTTCGCTGTTGATTCTTGACGACGGCATCTTGAAAACAAAATTGAATATCAAGTTGCTTGCAGCCTACGTCACAGCGTCAATTTAAAGTAGTTTTAACAAGCAATACGGGTGATCAACTTGAAAGCAATTTCTTGAACGTATAACTGCAGAGTTAAATAAATAAATTCCAAATACAAATGCTTTGTTAGTTTTCTATTTCAAATAAAAATTAGTTTTTTACAAGTAAAAATACTAATTACATATCGTCGGCTAAAAGTGCAAGGCTGCTAACTCCATTTCAGAAAATCTTAACGTCCTTGTTGAAAACCAACTTGAATTTCTGATTGCTAATTTAAAATGGCCCATTAGATATTTTATTTATTTCAGAACACTATTTCTTATTAAATCAACAAAATAATTTGTTACTTTTGGAATCGCCAATGATAAATATACACAGTTTTCTTGTATGAACTCTTCAATTTTTTGAATGGCAGTTAGCAGGTTTGCACTCTAAGGCGACGATATGTATTTTCAAAATATATTTCCTATATTAATTTTCATTTGATATACATACATATCACGAATTCCACATAAGTCACCATTTGTAGCGCGTATAATATACGAAATGTACGAAAATAATCGAAATAATAAAAGTAAAACAAAAAATATGGCTTAACCGTGACACGAGCTCGCAATTTTCATATTTCAAGTAAGTACTCTACCGAATGAGCCACTTTCTACTTATTCTATAAAAGCTAAAAATTTGTTTTATTTACTTACATCTGAAAAATACGTCAATTTATAAAAAAATTATTTTAATTAATTTTTTTATTTCAAATATATTTTTAACAAGGAAAAATGTTTACGAAAGGTTTTCGTTACTTCCGTAAGTTCAAAAAATGTTTTTTCGTAATATATACGAAAGTTTCGTATATTCTACGAAAACAGTCACTACGAAAGTTCTTTTCGTAAAATGTTGCATGGATTATTTCCAGTGTAGATATATCTTGCTCTGGAATTAGATATAGGATATATACTTTTTTAAAAATAATACCACGATGTGGGTAAGGGACGATTTCTGCCTCTCAACCCAATTTTAATGAAACTTAAAACGTAATTAGACAAGGGGTATATATTTTTCTAAAACAGGACCATGAGGGACAATAGCTGCCTCCCTGAAACTACCTAAAAAATTTTAATTGAATTTAAAACAAATAGATCTGGGTCGGGGAAACTCTAACCAAATTAATGAAATATAAAATGTAGATCCTATTCAGATAGGCAACAATAGAGTTTTCTGCTTGATTTGTGTTACATACACCAACTTCTAGCCCGTATTTGGCAGGTATAATTGTCGGATTATCCTCCGCACTTAAAATTTCAAAAAAACTGTTTTTCAGTTGGCTTTAAATTAATAGCTTTATTCCCGTCCTTTTTAAATCTGATTTAGCTTTGACCTTTTATTTACACTTTGCTACTTTTTTATAATTTGATCACTTGTTAAGTGCTCTCCTCCATGTAAAATCATATAATCTCGAACGTCATCAGCTGCTCGCTTTTTGCTATTTTTTATAATTGGAGTATTTGATTTGCTTAATAAAACTCTTCCTACATCCTGAATTGCTTTTACGAATTTGAGATCATCGGTTTCTTTCAAGGAACACGTAGAAGATTGTAAAATTTCTGCAGAAAATGATTTTATATGATGAAATATATGATTAAATACTATAAATAAACCCATTTAAAAACACAAGCATAGTCACCAAAATCTTCCAAATATTCTTCTTCAAAATTTTCCAATATTTTAATATAATTATTGTTATAATTTAAATATTTTTATAATTTGTTTTTTTTTTTTTTTTTTTTGACATAGCAAATACTTCATTCGAAATTTTGAATATGTTAAGTCAAGATATATCAACACCAGGTAGTCGCAAGAGAATTCGACGTGGAGAATTTACATTTGGGCTGTCAAAAAAGTTGATACATTAACACTGCTGACAGGCCAAATGTGTAAACATTTACGTAAACAGCAGGGCTCTTGCGGCCACCTAGTATGAATTCGCTTTGATGTTAAGTAAAGTAATTTTTTATTCATATAAAGTATAGGAAGGACTTAAAGAAAACACTTTGCTCAAAGTTAATACTTTTAAGTTAATACTTTTCTTTATTCATATCACCCATTAAGCTTAATAATTGAATATTCCCACAGAGCATTTGGAAGATTGTTTTACCAAAAAATCTGCAAATGGAGTCTTTTAAGACTACCTTAGATGATCAAAAAGTGATTAATCAGATTCCTACAAATGATTAGAAAACGACTTGTGCGTAATCATAAATTGGTCGTGCATATGTTCGAAACTGAATCTTTTGAGACTACCTTAGACGCGTTAAAAACACGACTATAAAATTAGAACCATAACTGCTTAGAAAAAGACTTGAGCGCAATCATTGATAAAGCATATGCAAATTGATAAAGCATATGCTCGAAATCTGACTGTTTTGAGTATTGTTATAAAAATAAGTTTATCGGCCATATCACAGAGTTCAATTCCGTTCGGAAACGGAATTCAATCCACCACAAGATGTCAAGCCCTAGACGGAGCATACCCCAGCATACCAGCGACGCCAATAGTCTGGATACACCTAACAAATTTGCGTACTTTAGTTATCTTGTTTAGTAATGGATGCATTTCTAAAGGGTTTTGTAGGGTAAGAAATTGAAATGTCTTTGAAAAGTAAACAAAAGGGCAGTTTTGTAAAATATTTTTATTAATTTTATAAATAAAAGGTTACTTCAATAAAACTGCGATAACCAAAAAATAAAATTACTTTCGATAATGGTTATTGGTAACCAAAACATTTCTTTTGGTTGATAATAATAATTATTCATAACCAAAAAAAATATTTTTATTTATATTGGTTATATTGGTCTTACGATAACGGTTAAAAATAACCAGAAACTGATACAGGTAACACAAAGAGACCAAACATGGACCCAAGTGAGCGAAAGCTACCTGTACAACCTAACTTAAAGGTTATTTTCTCATAACCTTTTCTTCAGAAAGAAATAAATAACAACTATTTTCGGCCCCTGTTCATTTTAAAAATAAAAATCATAATATGATTTTTATTTTAAAATGAAAATTTATTAAACAAACAAAAATGATTTCTAAATTACAAATTGAGATAGGCAGTTAAACATAGGTCTATATTAGGAATGTTTGAGTACTTTTCCAGTAATGTTTATCCAATAACAAACTGATAGAGTAAAATTAAATTTACTCTCTATCTAAAATACATTCAAAAAAGTTGTCGAACAACCAAAATCGTCTATTTTTCATTTGGCGCCTTTTCCGAAAATGCGCAAAGCCTGCGTTTTTCGTTTTTTATTTTAGCGCTTTAGTGCTTATCACAGTTGTGGAAAATAGTCATTTTACTTGGAGAAATCACGTTCATGTTTTGCTTCAAGTTTTCTTTCAAGTTTCACTTTTTTACTAACACACTCAAACGTTTTGAAATTGACTACCAACTTGCTTTCAATTTTTCGTTCAATTTAAACAGCTAATCACAATTATTGTAAGGAAATTACAGTAAGACTCGGTTTGTACAAACAGCAAAAAAACCGCTCTATGACAAGTTCGTAATAAGCGTAGTTAGATACAAACGAGGACTACGAATTCGCTATTACGAAGTCTTTTTGTATGAAAATGGCAACCAAAACGTCGGCACTTTAGACTTTGATCGTTACAACCGAGAATTCGCTATGACCTAGTTTTACTGTTTCGCTGTTGATTCTTGACGACGGCATCTTGAAAACAAAATTGAATATCAAGTTGCTTGCAGCCTACGTCACAGCGTCAATTTAAAGTAGTTTTAACAAGCAATACGGGTGATCAACTTGAAAGCAATTTCTTGAACGTATAACTGCAGAGTTAAATAAATAAATTCCAAATACAAATGCTTTGTTAGTTTTCTATTTCAAATAAAAATTAGTTTTTTACAAGTAAAAATACTAATTACATATCGTCGGCTAAAAGTGCAAGGCTGCTAACTCCATTTCAGAAAATCTTAACGTCCTTGTTGAAAAGCAACTTGAATTTCTGATTGCTAATTTAAAATGGCCCATTAGATATTTTATTTATTTCAGAACACTATTTCTTATTAAATCAACAAAATAATTTGTTACTTTTGGAATCGCCAATGATAAATATACACAGTTTTCTTGTATGAACTCTTCAATTTTTTGAATGGCAGTTAGCAGGTTTGCACTCTAAGGCGACGATATGTATTTTCAAAATATATTTCCTATATTAATTTTCATTTGATATACATACATATCACGAATTCCACATAAGTCACCATTTGTAGCGCGTATAATATACGAAATGTACGAAAATAATCGAAATAATAAAAGTAAAACAAAAAATATGGCTTAACCGTGACACGAGCTCGCAATTTTCATATTTCAAGTAAGTACTCTACCGAATGAGCCACTTTCTACTTATTCTATAAAAGCTAAAAATTTGTTTTATTTACTTACATCTGAAAAATACGTCAATTTATAAAAAAATTATTTTAATTAATTTTTTTATTTCAAATATATTTTTAACAAGGAAAAATGTTTACGAAAGGTTTTCGTTACTTCCGTAAGTTCAAAAAATGTTTTTTCGTAATATATACGAAAGTTTCGTATATTCTACGAAAACAGTCACTACGAAAGTTCTTTTCGTAAAATGTTGCATGGATTATTTCCAGTGTAGATATATCTTGCTCTGGAATTAGATATAGGATATATACTTTTTTAAAAATAATACCACGATGTGGGTAAGGGACGATTTCTGCCTCTCAACCCAATTTTAATGAAACTTAAAACGTAATTAGACAAGGGGTATATATTTTTCTAAAACAGGACCATGAGGGACAATAGCTGCCTCCCTGAAACTACCTAAAAAATTTTAATTGAATTTAAAACAAATAGATCTGGGTCGGGGAAACTCTAACCAAATTAATGAAATATAAAATGTAGATCCTATTCAGATAGGCAACAATAGAGTTTTCTGCTTGATTTGTGTTACATACACCAACTTCTAGCCCGTATTTGGCAGGTATAATTGTCGGATTATCCTCCGCACTTAAAATTTCAAAAAAACTGTTTTTCAGTTGGCTTTAAATTAATAGCTTTATTCCCGTCCTTTTTAAATCTGATTTAGCTTTGACCTTTTATTTACACTTTGCTACTTTTTTATAATTTGATCACTTGTTAAGTGCTCTCCTCCATGTAAAATCATATAATCTCGAACGTCATCAGCTGCTCGCTTTTTGCTATTTTTTATAATTGGAGTATTTGATTTGCTTAATAAAACTCTTCCTACATCCTGAATTGCTTTTACGAATTTGAGATCATCGGTTTCTTTCAAGGAACACGTAGAAGATTGTAAAATTTCTGCAGAAAATGATTTTATATGATGAAATATATGATTAAATACTATAAATAAACCCATTTAAAAACACAAGCATAGTCACCAAAATCTTCCAAATATTCTTCTTCAAAATTTTCCAATATTTTAATATAATTATTGTTATAATTTAAATATTTTTATAATTTGTTTTTTTTTTTTTTTTTTGACATAGCAAATACTTCATTCGAAATTTTGAATATGTTAAGTCAAGATATATCAACACCAGGTAGTCGCAAGAGAATTCGACGTGGAGAATTTACATTTGGGCTGTCAAAAAAGTTGATACATTAACACTGCTGACAGGCCAAATGTGTAAACATTTACGTAAACAGCAGGGCTCTTGCGGCCACCTAGTATGAATTCGCTTTGATGTTAAGTAAAGTAATTTTTTATTCATATAAAGTATAGGAAGGACTTAAAGAAAACACTTTGCTCAAAGTTAATACTTTTAAGTTAATACTTTTCTTTATTCATATCACCCATTAAGCTTAATAATTGAATATTCCCACAGAGCATTTGGAAGATTGTTTTACCAAAAAATCTGCAAATGGAGTCTTTTAAGACTACCTTAGATGATCAAAAAGTGATTAATCAGATTCCTACAAATGATTAGAAAACGACTTGTGCGTAATCATAAATTGGTCGTGCATATGTTCGAAACTGAATCTTTTGAGACTACCTTAGACGCGTTAAAAACACGACTATAAAATTAGAACCATAACTGCTTAGAAAAAGACTTGAGCGCAATCATTGATAAAGCATATGCAAATTGATAAAGCATATGCTCGAAATCTGACTGTTTTGAGTATTGTTATAAAAATAAGTTTATCGGCCATATCACAGAGTTCAATTCCGTTCGGAAACGGAATTCAATCCACCACAAGATGTCAAGCCCTAGACGGAGCATACCCCAGCATACCAGCGACGCCAATAGTCTGGATACACCTAACAAATTTGCGTACTTTAGTTATCTTGTTTAGTAATGGATGCATTTCTAAAGGGTTTTGTAGGGTAAGAAATTGAAATGTCTTTGAAAAGTAAACAAAAGGGCAGTTTTGTAAAATATTTTTATTAATTTTATAAATAAAAGGTTACTTCAATAAAACTGCGATAACCAAAAAATAAAATTACTTTCGATAATGGTTATTGGTAACCAAAACATTTCTTTTGGTTGATAATAATAATTATTCATAACCAAAAAAAATATTTTTATTTATATTGGTTATATTGGTCTTACGATAACGGTTAAAAATAACCAGAAACTGATACAGGTAACACAAAGAGACCAAACATGGACCCAAGTGAGCGAAAGCTACCTGTACAACCTAACTTAAAGGTTATTTTCTCATAACCTTTTCTTCAGAAAGAAATAAATAACAACTATTTTCGGCCCCTGTTCATTTTAAAAATAAAAATCATAATATGATTTTTATTTTAAAATGAAAATTTATTAAACAAACAAAAATGATTTCTAAATTACAAATTGAGATAGGCAGTTAAACATAGGTCTATATTAGGAATGTTTGAGTACTTTTCCAGTAATGTTTATCCAATAACAAACTGATAGAGTAAAATTAAATTTACTCTCTATATAAAATACATTCAAAAAAGTTGTAGAACAACCAAAATCGTCTATTTTTCATTTGGCGCCTTTTCCGAAAATGCGCAAAGCCTGCGCTTTTCGTTTTTTATTTTAGCGCTTTAGTGCTTATCAGAGTTGTGGAAAATAGTCATTTTACTTGGAGAAATCACGTTCATGTTTTGCTTCAAGTTTTCTTTCAAGTTTCACTTTTTTACTAACACACTCAAACGTTTTGAAATTGACTACCAACTTGCTTTCAATTTTTCGTTCAATTTAAACAGCTAATCACAATTATTGTAAGGAAATTACAGTAAGACTCGGTTTGTACAAACAGCAAAAAAACCGCTCTATGACAAGTTCGTAATAAGCGTAGTTCGATACAAACGAGGACTACGAATTCGCTATTACGAAGTCTTTTTGTATGAAAATGGCAACCAAAACGTCGGCACTTTAGACTTTGATCGTTACAACCGAGAATTCGCTATGACCTAGTTTTACTGTTTCGCTGTTGATTCTTGACGACGGCATCTTGAAAACAAAATTGAATATCAAGTTGCTTGCAGCCTACGTCACAGCGTCAATTTAAAGTAGTTTTAACAAGCAATACGGGTGATCAACTTGAAAGCAATTTCTTGAACGTATAACTGCAGAGTTAAATAAATAAATTCCAAATACAAATGCTTTGTTAGTTTTCTATTTCAAATAAAAATTAGTTTTTTACAAGTAAAAATACTAATTACATATCGTCGGCTAAAAGTGCAAGGCTGCTAACTCCATTTCAGAAAATCTTAACGTCCTTGTTGAAAACCAACTTGAATTTCTGATTGCTAATTTAAAATGGCCCATTAGATGTTTTATTTATTTCAGAACACTATTTCTTATTAAATCAACAAAATAATTTGTCTCTTTTGGAATCGCCAATGATAAATATACACAGTTTTCTTGTATGAACTCTTCAATTTTTTGAATGGCAGTTAGCAGGTTTGCACTCTAAGGCGACGATATGTATTTTCAAAATATATTTCCTATATTAATTTTCATTTGATATACATACATATCACGAATTCCACATAAGTCACCATTTGTAGCGCGTATAATATACGAAATGTACGAAAATAATCGAAATAATAAAAGTAAAACAAAAAATATGGCTTAACCGTGACACGAGCTCGCAATTTTCATATTTCAAGTAAGTACTCTACCGAATGAGCCACTTTCTACTTATTCTATAAAAGCTAAAAATTTGTTTTATTTACTTACATCTGAAAAATACGTCAATTTATAAAAAAATTATTTTAATTAATTTTTTTATTTCAAATATATTTTTAACAAGGAAAAATGTTTACGAAAGGTTTTCGTTACTTCCGTAAGTTCAAAAAATGTTTTTTCGTAATATATACGAAAGTTTCGTATATTCTACGAAAACAGTCACTACGAAAGTTCTTTTCGTAAAATGTTGCATGGATTATTTCCAGTGTAGATATATCTTGCTCTGGAATTAGATATAGGATATATACTTTTTTAAAAATAATACCACGATGTGGGTAAGGGACGATTTCTGCCTCTCAACCCAATTTTAATGAAACTTAAAACGTAATTAGACAAGGGGTATATATTTTTCTAAAACAGGACCATGAGGGACAATAGCTGCCTCCCTGAAACTACCTAAAAAATTTTAATTGAATTTAAAACAAATAGATCTGGGTCGGGGAAACTCTAACCAAATTAATGAAATATAAAATGTAGATCCTATTCAGATAGGCAACAATAGAGTTTTCTGCTTGATTTGTGTTACATACACCAACTTCTAGCCCGTATTTGGCAGGTATAATTGTCGGATTATCCTCCGCACTTAAAATTTCAAAAAAACTGTTTTTCAGTTGGCTTTAAATTAATAGCTTTATTCCCGTCCTTTTTAAATCTGATTTAGCTTTGACCTTTTATTTACACTTTGCTACTTTTTTATAATTTGATCACTTGTTAAGTGCTCTCCTCCATGTAAAATCATATAATCTCGAACGTCATCAGCTGCTCGCTTTTTGCTATTTTTTATAATTGGAGTATTTGATTTGCTTAATAAAACTCTTCCTACATCCTGAATTGCTTTTACGAATTTGAGATCATCGGTTTCTTTCAAGGAACACGTAGAAGATTGTAAAATTTCTGCAGAAAATGATTTTATATGATGAAATATATGATTAAATACTATAAATAAACCCATTTAAAAACACAAGCATAGTCACCAAAATCTTCCAAATATTCTTCTTCAAAATTTTCCAATATTTTAATATAATTATTGTTATAATTTAAATATTTTTATAATTTGTTTTTTTTTTTTTTTTTTTGACATAGCAAATACTTCATTCGAAATTTTGAATATGTTAAGTCAAGATATATCAACACCAGGTAGTCGCAAGAGAATTCGACGTGGAGAATTTACATTTGGGCTGTCAAAAAAGTTGATACATTAACACTGCTGACAGGCCAAATGTGTAAACATTTACGTAAACAGCAGGGCTCTTGCGGCCACCTAGTATGAATTCGCTTTGATGTTAAGTAAAGTAATTTTTTATTCATATAAAGTATAGGAAGGACTTAAAGAAAACACTTTGCTCAAAGTTAATACTTTTAAGTTAATACTTTTCTTTATTCATATCACCCATTAAGCTTAATAATTGAATATTCCCACAGAGCATTTGGAAGATTGTTTTACCAAAAAATCTGCAAATGGAGTCTTTTAAGACTACCTTAGATGATCAAAAAGTGATTAATCAGATTCCTACAAATGATTAGAAAACGACTTGTGCGTAATCATAAATTGGTCGTGCATATGTTCGAAACTGAATCTTTTGAGACTACCTTAGACGCGTTAAAAACACGACTATAAAATTAGAACCATAACTGCTTAGAAAAAGACTTGAGCGCAATCATTGATAAAGCATATGCAAATTGATAAAGCATATGCTCGAAATCTGACTGTTTTGAGTATTGTTATAAAAATAAGTTTATCGGCCATATCACAGAGTTCAATTCCGTTCGGAAACGGAATTCAATCCACCACAAGATGTCAAGCCCTAGACGGAGCATACCCCAGCATACCAGCGACGCCAATAGTCTGGATACACCTAACAAATTTGCGTACTTTAGTTATCTTGTTTAGTAATGGATGCATTTCTAAAGGGTTTTGTAGGGTAAGAAATTGAAATGTCTTTGAAAAGTAAACAAAAGGGCAGTTTTGTAAAATATTTTTATTAATTTTATAAATAAAAGGTTACTTCAATAAAACTGCGATAACCAAAAAATAAAATTACTTTCGATAATGGTTATTGGTAACCAAAACATTTCTTTTGGTTGATAATAATAATTATTCATAACCAAAAAAAATATTTTTATTTATATTGGTTATATTGGTCTTACGATAACGGTTAAAAATAACCAGAAACTGATACAGGTAACACAAAGAGACCAAACATGGACCCAAGTGAGCGAAAGCTACCTGTACAACCTAACTTAAAGGTTATTTTCTCATAACCTTTTCTTCAGAAAGAAATAAATAACAACTATTTTCGGCCCCTGTTCATTTTAAAAATAAAAATCATAATATGATTTTTATTTTAAAATGAAAATTTATTAAACAAACAAAAATGATTTCTAAATTACAAATTGAGATAGGCAGTTAAACATAGGTCTATATTAGGAATGTTTGAGTACTTTTCCAGTAATGTTTATCCAATAACAAACTGATAGAGTAAAATTAAATTTACTCTCTATCTAAAATACATTCAAAAAAGTTGTCGAACAACCAAAATCGTCTATTTTTCATTTGGCGCCTTTTCCGAAAATGCGCAAAGCCTGCGTTTTTCGTTTTTTATTTTAGCGCTTTAGTGCTTATCAGAGTTGTGGAAAATAGTCATTTTACTTGGAGAAATCACGTTCATGTTTTGCTTCAAGTTTTCTTTCAAGTTTCACTTTTTTACTAACACACTCAAACGTTTTGAAATTGACTACCAACTTGCTTTCAATTTTTCGTTCAATTTAAACAGCTAATCACAATTATTGTAAGGAAATTACAGTAAGACTCGGTTTGTACAAACAGCAAAAAAACCGCTCTATGACAAGTTCGTAATAAGCGTAGTTAGATACAAACGAGGACTACGAATTCGCTATTACGAAGTCTTTTTGTATGAAAATGGCAACCAAAACGTCGGCACTTTAGACTTTGATCGTTACAACCGAGAATTCGCTATGACCTAGTTTTACTGTTTCGCTGTTGATTCTTGACGACGGCATCTTGAAAACAAAATTGAATATCAAGTTGCTTGCAGCCTACGTCACAGCGTCAATTTAAAGTAGTTTTAACAAGCAATACGGGTGATCAACTTGAAAGCAATTTCTTGAACGTATAACTGCAGAGTTAAATAAATAAATTCCAAATACAAATGCTTTGTTAGTTTTCTATTTCAAATAAAAATTAGTTTTTTACAAGTAAAAATACTAATTACATATCGTCGGCTAAAAGTGCAAGGCTGCTAACTCCATTTCAGAAAATCTTAACGTCCTTGTTGAAAACCAACTTGAATTTCTGATTGCTAATTTAAAATGGCCCATTAGATATTTTATTTATTTCAGAACACTATTTCTTATTAAATCAACAAAATAATTTGTTACTTTTGGAATCGCCAATGATAAATATACACAGTTTTCTTGTATGAACTCTTCAATTTTTTGAATGGCAGTTAGCAGGTTTGCACTCTAAGGCGACGATATGTATTTTCAAAATATATTTCCTATATTAATTTTCATTTGATATACATACATATCACGAATTCCACATAAGTCACCATTTGTAGCGCGTATAATATACGAAATGTACGAAAATAATCGAAATAATAAAAGTAAAACAAAAAATATGGCTTAACCGTGACACGAGCTCGCAATTTTCATATTTCAAGTAAGTACTCTACCGAATGAGCCACTTTCTACTTATTCTATAAAAGCTAAAAATTTGTTTTATTTACTTACATCTGAAAAATACGTCAATTTATAAAAAAATTATTTTAATTAATTTTTTTATTTCAAATATATTTTTAACAAGGAAAAATGTTTACGAAAGGTTTTCGTTACTTCCGTAAGTTCAAAAAATGTTTTTTCGTAATATATACGAAAGTTTCGTATATTCTACGAAAACAGTCACTACGAAAGTTCTTTTCGTAAAATGTTGCATGGATTATTTCCAGTGTAGATATATCTTGCTCTGGAATTAGATATAGGATATATACTTTTTTAAAAATAATACCACGATGTGGGTAAGGGACGATTTCTGCCTCTCAACCCAATTTTAATGAAACTTAAAACGTAATTAGACAAGGGGTATATATTTTTCTAAAACAGGACCATGAGGGACAATAGCTGCCTCCCTGAAACTACCTAAAAAATTTTAATTGAATTTAAAACAAATAGATCTGGGTCGGGGAAACTCTAACCAAATTAATGAAATATAAAATGTAGATCCTATTCAGATAGGCAACAATAGAGTTTTCTGCTTGATTTGTGTTACATACACCAACTTCTAGCCCGTATTTGGCAGGTATAATTGTCGGATTATCCTCCGCACTTAAAATTTCAAAAAAACTGTTTTTCAGTTGGCTTTAAATTAATAGCTTTATTCCCGTCCTTTTTAAATCTGATTTAGCTTTGACCTTTTATTTACACTTTGCTACTTTTTTATAATTTGATCACTTGTTAAGTGCTCTCCTCCATGTAAAATCATATAATCTCGAACGTCATCAGCTGCTCGCTTTTTGCTATTTTTTATAATTGGAGTATTTGATTTGCTTAATAAAACTCTTCCTACATCCTGAATTGCTTTTACGAATTTGAGATCATCGGTTTCTTTCAAGGAACACGTAGAAGATTGTAAAATTTCTGCAGAAAATGATTTTATATGATGAAATATATGATTAAATACTATAAATAAACCCATTTAAAAACACAAGCATAGTCACCAAAATCTTCCAAATATTCTTCTTCAAAATTTTCCAATATTTTAATATAATTATTGTTATAATTTAAATATTTTTATAATTTGTTTTTTTTTTTTTTTTTTTTTTGACATAGCAAATACTTCATTCGAAATTTTGAATATGTTAAGTCAAGATATATCAACACCAGGTAGTCGCAAGAGAATTCGACGTGGAGAATTTACATTTGGGCTGTCAAAAAAGTTGATACATTAACACTGCTGACAGGCCAAATGTGTAAACATTTACGTAAACAGCAGGGCTCTTGCGGCCACCTAGTATGAATTCGCTTTGATGTTAAGTAAAGTAATTTTTTATTCATATAAAGTATAGGAAGGACTTAAAGAAAACACTTTGCTCAAAGTTAATACTTTTAAGTTAATACTTTTCTTTATTCATATCACCCATTAAGCTTAATAATTGAATATTCCCACAGAGCATTTGGAAGATTGTTTTACCAAAAAATCTGCAAATGGAGTCTTTTAAGACTACCTTAGATGATCAAAAAGTGATTAATCAGATTCCTACAAATGATTAGAAAACGACTTGTGCGTAATCATAAATTGGTCGTGCATATGTTCGAAACTGAATCTTTTGAGACTACCTTAGACGCGTTAAAAACACGACTATAAAATTAGAACCATAACTGCTTAGAAAAAGACTTGAGCGCAATCATTGATAAAGCATATGCAAATTGATAAAGCATATGCTCGAAATCTGACTGTTTTGAGTATTGTTATAAAAATAAGTTTATCGGCCATATCACAGAGTTCAATTCCGTTCGGAAACGGAATTCAATCCACCACAAGATGTCAAGCCCTAGACGGAGCATACCCCAGCATACCAGCGACGCCAATAGTCTGGATACACCTAACAAATTTGCGTACTTTAGTTATCTTGTTTAGTAATGGATGCATTTCTAAAGGGTTTTGTAGGGTAAGAAATTGAAATGTCTTTGAAAAGTAAACAAAAGGGCAGTTTTGTAAAATATTTTTATTAATTTTATAAATAAAAGGTTACTTCAATAAAACTGCGATAACCAAAAAATAAAATTACTTTCGATAATGGTTATTGGTAACCAAAACATTTCTTTTGGTTGATAATAATAATTATTCATAACCAAAAAAAATATTTTTATTTATATTGGTTATATTGGTCTTACGATAACGGTTAAAAATAACCAGAAACTGATACAGGTAACACAAAGAGACCAAACATGGACCCAAGTGAGCGAAAGCTACCTGTACAACCTAACTTAAAGGTTATTTTCTCATAACCTTTTCTTCAGAAAGAAATAAATAACAACTATTTTCGGCCCCTGTTCATTTTAAAAATAAAAATCATAATATGATTTTTATTTTAAAATGAAAATTTATTAAACAAACAAAAATGATTTCTAAATTACAAATTGAGATAGGCAGTTAAACATAGGTCTATATTAGGAATGTTTGAGTACTTTTCCAGTAATGTTTATCCAATAACAAACTGATAGAGTAAAATTAAATTTACTCTCTATCTAAAATACATTCAAAAAAGTTGTCGAACAACCAAAATCGTCTATTTTTCAGTTGGCGCCTTTTCCGAAAATGCGCAAAGCCTGCGTTTTTCGTTTTTTATTTTAGCGCTTTAGTGCTTATCAGAGTTGTGGAAAATAGTCATTTTACTTGGAGAAATCACGTTCATGTTTTGCTTCAAGTTTTCTTTCAAGTTTCACTTTTTTACTAACACACTCAAACGTTTTGAAATTGACTACCAACTTGCTTTCAATTTTTCGTTCAATTTAAACAGCTAATCACAATTATTGTAAGGAAATTACAGTAAGACTCGGTTTGTACAAACAGCAAAAAAACCGCTCTATGACAAGTTCGTAATAAGCGTAGTTAGATACAAACGAGGACTACGAATTCGCTATTACGAAGTCTTTTTGTATGAAAATGGCAACCAAAACGTCGGCACTTTAGACTTTGATCGTTACAACCGAGAATTCGCTATGACCTAGTTTTACTGTTTCGCTGTTGATTCTTGACGACGGCATCTTGAAAACAAAATTGAATATCAAGTTGCTTGCAGCCTACGTCACAGCGTCAATTTAAAGTAGTTTTAACAAGCAATACGGGTGATCAACTTGAAAGCAATTTCTTGAACGTATAACTGCAGAGTTAAATAAATAAATTCCAAATACAAATGCTTTGTTAGTTTTCTATTTCAAATAAAAATTAGTTTTTTACAAGTAAAAATACTAATTACATATCGTCGGCTAAAAGTGCAAGGCTGCTAACTCCATTTCAGAAAATCTTAACGTCCTTGTTGAAAACCAACTTGAATTTCTGATTGCTAATTTAAAATGGCCCATTAGATGTTTTATTTATTTCAGATCACTATTTCTTATTAAATCAACAAAATAATTTGTCTCTTTTGGAATCGCCAATGATAAATATACACAGTTTTCTTGTATGAACTCTTCAATTTTTTGAATGGCAGTTAGCAGGTTTGCACTCTAAGGCGACGATATGTATTTTCAAAATATATTTCCTATATTAATTTTCATTTGATATACATACATATCACGAATTCCACATAAGTCACCATTTGTAGCGCGTATAATATACGAAATGTACGAAAATAATCGAAATAATAAAAGTAAAACAAAAAATATGGCTTAACCGTGGCACGAGCTCGCAATTTTCATATTTCAAGTAAGTACTCTACCGAATGAGCCACTTTCTACTTATTCTATAAAAGCTAAAAATTTGTTTTATTTACTTACATCTGAAAAATACGTCAATTTATAAAAAAATTATTTTAATTAATTTTTTTATTTCAAATATATTTTTAACAAGGAAAAATGTTTACGAAAGGTTTTCGTTACTTCCGTAAGTTCAAAAAATGTTTTTTCGTAATATATACGAAAGTTTCGTATATTCTACGAAAACAGTCACTACGAAAGTTCTTTTCGTAAAATGTTGCATGGATTATTTCCAGTGTAGATATATCTTGCTCTGGAATTAGATATAGGATATATACTTTTTTAAAAATAATACCACGATGTGGGTAAGGGACGATTTCTGCCTACCAACCCAATTTTAATGAAACTTAAAACGTAATTAGACATGGGGTATATATTTTTCTAAAACAGGACCATGAGGGACAATAGCTGCCTCCCTGAAACTACCTAAACAATTTTAATTGAATTTAAAACAAATAGATCTGGGTCGGGGAAACGCTAACCAAATTAATGAAATATAAAATGTAGATCCTATTCAGATAGGCAACAATAGAGTTTTCTGCTTGATTTGTGTTACATACACCAACTTCTAGCCCGTATTTGGCAGGTATAATTGTCGTATTATCCTCCGCACTTAAAATTTCAAAAAAACTGTTTTTCAGTTGGCTTTAAATTAATAGCTTTATTCCCGTCCTTTTTAAATCTGATTTAGCTTTGACCTTTTATTTACACTTTGCTACTTTTTATTAATTTGATCACTTGTTAAGTGCTCTCCTCCATGTAAAATCATATAATCTTGAACGTCATCAGCTGCTCGCATTTTGCTATTTTTTATAATTGGAGTATTTGATTTGCTTAATAAAACTCTTCCTACATCCTGAATTGCTTTTACGAATTTGAGATCATCGGTTTCTTTCAAGGAACACGTAGAAGATTGTAAAATTTCTGCAGAAAATGATTTTATATGATGAAATATATGATTAAATACTATAAATAAACCCATTTAAAAACACAAGCATAGTCACCAAAATCTTCCAAATATTCTTCTTCAAAATTTTCCAATATTTTAATATAATTATTGTTATAATTTAAATATTTTTATAATTTGTTTTTTTTTTTGACATAGCAAATACTTCATTCGAAATTTTGAATATGTTAAGTCAAGATATATCAACACCAGGTAGTCGCAAGAGAATTCGCCGTGGAGAATTTACATTTGGGCTGTCAAAAAAGTTGATACATTAACACTGCTGACAGGCCAAATGTGTAAACATTTACGTAAACAGCAGGGCTCTTGCGGCCACCTAGTATGAATTCGCCTTGATGTTAAGTAAAGTAATTTTTTATTCATATAAAGTATAGGAAGGACTTAAAGAAAACACTTTGCTCAAAGTTAATACTTTTAAGTAAATACTTTTCTTTATTCATATCACCCATTAAGCTTAATAATTGAATATTCCCACAGAGCATTTGGAAGATTGTTTTACCAAAAAATCAGCAAATGGAGTCTTTTAAGACTACCTTAGATGATCAAAAAGTGATTAATCAGATTCCTACAAATGATTAGAAAACGACTTGTGCGTAATCATAAATTGGTCGTGCATATGTTCGAAACTGAATCTTTTGAGACTACCTTAGACGCGTTAAAAACACGACTATAAAATTAGACCCATAACTGCTTAGAAAAAGACTTGAGCGCAAACATTGATAAAGCATATGCAAATTGATAAAGTATATGCTCGAAATCTGACTGTTTTGAGTATTGTTATAAAAATAAGTTTATCGGCCATATCACAGAGTTCAATTCCGTTCGGAAACGGAATTCAATCCACCCCAAGATGTCAAGCCCTAGACGGAGCATACCCCAGCATACCAGCGACGCCAATAGTCTGGATACACCTAACAAATTTGCGTACTTTAATTATCTTGTTTAGTAATGGATGCATTTCTAAAGGGTTTGTAGGGTAAGAAATTGAAATGTCTTTGAAAAGTAAACAAAAGGGCAGTTTTGTAAAATATTTTTATTAATTTTATAAATAAAAGGTTACTTCAATGAAACTGCGATAACCAAAAAATAAAATTACTTTCGATAATTGTTATTGGTAACCAAAACATTTCTTTTGGTTGATAATAATAATTATTCATAACCAAAAAAAAATATTTTTATTTATATTGGTTATATTGGTCTTACGATAATGGTTAAAAATAACCAGAAACTGATACAGGTAACACAAAGAGACCAAACATGGACCCAAGTGAGCGAAAGCTGCCTGTACAACCTAACCTAAAGGTTATTTTCTCATAACCTTTTCTTCAGAAAGAAAAAAATAACTATTTTCGACCTCTGTTTATTTTAAAATGAAAATTTATTAAACAAACAAATTTGATTTCTAAATTACAAATTGAGATAGGCAGTTAAACATAGGTCTATATTAGGAATGTTTGAGTACTTTTCCAGTAATGTTTATCCAGTAACAATCTGATAGAGTAAAATTAAATATACTCTCTATCTAAAATACATTCAAAAAAGTTGTCGAACAACCAAAATCGTCTATTTTTCATTTGGCGCCTTTTCCGAAAATGCGCAAAGCCTGCGCTTTTCGTTTTTATTTTAGCGCTTTAGTGCTTATCAGAGTTGTGGAAAATAGTCATTTTACTTGGAGAAATCACGTTCATGTTTTGCTTCAAGTTTTGTTTCAAGTTTCACTTTTTTACTAACACACTCAAACGTTTTGAAATTGACTACCAACCTGCTTTAAATTTTTCGTTCAATTTAAGCAGCTAATCACAATTATTGTAAGGAAATTACAGTAAGACTCGGTTATAACGAACTTTGTACAAACAGCAAATAAACCGCTCTATGACAAGTTCGTAATAAGCGTAGTTCGATACAAACGAGGACTACGAATTCGCTATTACGAAGTCTTTTTGTATGAAAATGGCAACCAAAACGTCGGCACTTTAGACTTTGATCGTTACAACCGAGAATTCGCTATGACCTAGTTTTACTGTTTCGCTGTTGATTCTTGACGACGGCATCTTGAAAACAAAATTGAATATCAAGTTGCTTGCAGCCTACGTCACAGCGTCAATTTAAAGTAGTTTTAACAAGCAATACGGGTGATCGACTTGAAAGCAATTTCTTGAACGTATAACTGCAGAGTTAAATAAATAAATTTCAAATACAAATGCTTTGTTAGTTTTCTATTTCAAATAAAAATTAGTTTTTTACAAGTAAAAATACTAATTACATATCGTCGGCTAAAAGAGCAAGGCTGCTAACTCCATTTCAGAAAATCTTAACGTCCTTGTTGAAAACCAACTTGAATTTCTGATTGCTAGTTTAAAATGGCCCATTATATATTTTATTTATTTCAGAACACTATTTCTTATTAAATCAACAAAATAATTTGTTACTTTTGGAATCGCCAATGATAAATATATACAGTTTTCTTGTATGAACTCTTCAATTTTTTGAATGGCAGTTAGCAGGTTTGCACTCTAAGGCGACGATATGTATTTTCAAAATATATTTCATATATTAATTTGCATTTGATATACATACATATCACGAATTCCACATAAGTCACCATTTGTAGCGCGTATAATATACGAAATGTACGAAAATAATCGAAATAATAAAAGTAAAACAAAAAATATGGCTTAACCGTGGCACGAGCTCGCAATTTTCATATTTCAAGCAAGTACTCTACCGAATGAGTCACTTTCTACTTATTCTATAAAAGCTAAAAATTTGTTTTATTTACTTACATCTGAAAAATACGTCAATTTATAAAAAAATTATTTTAATTAATTTTTTTATTTCAAATATATTTTTAACAAGGAAAAATGTTTACGAAAGGTTTTCGTTACTTTCGTAAGTTCAAAAAATGTTTTTTCGTAATATATACGAAAGTTTCGTATATTCTACGAAAACAGTCACTACGAAAGTTCTTTTCGTAAAATGTTGCATGGATTATTTCCAGTGTAGATATATCTTGCTCTGGAATTAGATATAGGATATATACTTTTTTAAAAATAATACCACGATGTGGGTAAGGGACGATTTCTGCCTCTCAACCCAATTTTAATGAAACTTAAAACGTAATTAGACATGGGGTATATATTTTTCTAAAACAGGACCATGAGGGACAATAGCTGCCTCCCTGAAACTACCTAAAAAATTTTAATTGAATTTAAAACAAATAGATCTGGGTCGGGGAAACTCTAACCAAATTAATGAAATATAAAATGCAGATCCTATTCAGATAGGCAACAATAGAGTTTTCTGCTTGATTTGTGTTACATACACCAACTTCTAGCCCGTATTTGGCAGGTATAATTGTCGTATTATCCTCCGCACTTAAAATTTCAAAAAAACTGTTTTTCAGTTGGCTTTAAATTAATAGCTTTATTCCCGTCCTTTTTAAATCTGATTTAGCTTTGACCTTTTATTTACACTTTGCTACTTTTTATTAATTTGATCACTTGTTAAGTGCTCTCCTCCATGTAAAATCATATAATCTCGAACGTCATCAGCTGCTCGCATTTTGCTATTTTTTATAATTGGAGTATTTGATTTGCTTAATAAAACTCTTCCTACATCCTGAATTGCTTTTACGAATTTGAGATCATCGGTTTCTTTCAAGGAACACGTAGAAGATTGTAAAATTTCTGCAGAAAATGATTTTATATGATGAAATATATGATTAAATACTATAAATAAACCCATTTAAAAACACAAGCATAGTCACCAAAATCTTCCAAATATTCTTCTTCAAAATTTTCCAATATTTTAATATAATTATTGTTATAATTTAAATATTTTTATAATTTGTTTTTTTTTGACATAGCAAATACTTCATTCGAAATTTTGAATATGTTAAGTCAAGATATATCAACACCAGGTAGTCGCAAGAGAATTCGCCGTGGAGAATTTACATTTGGGCTGTCAAAAAAGTTGATACATTAACACTGCTGACAGGCCAAATGTGTAAACATTTACGTAAACAGCAGGGCTCTTGCGGCCACCTAGTATGAATTCGCCTTGATGTTAAGTAAAGTAATTTTTTATTCATATAAAGTATAGGAAGGACTTAAAGAAAACACTTTGCTCAAAGTTAATACTTTTAAGTAAATACTTTTCTTTATTCATATCACCCATTAAGCTTAATAATTGAATATTCCCACAGAGCATTTGGAAGATTGTTTTACCAAAAAATCAGCAAATGGAGTCTTTTAAGACTACCTTAGATGATCAAAAAGTGATTAATCAGATTCCTACAAATGATTAGAAAACGACTTGTGCGTAATCATAAATTGGTCGTGCATATGTTCGAAACTGAATCTTTTGAGACTACCTTAGACGCGTTAAAAACACGACTATAAAATTAGACCCATAACTGCTTAGAAAAAGACTTGAGCGCAAACATTGATAAAGCATATGCAAATTGATAAAGTATATGCTCGAAATCTGACTGTTTTGAGTATTGTTATAAAAATAAGTTTATCGGCCATATCACAGAGTTCAATTCCGTTCGGAAACGGAATTCAATCCACCCCAAGATGTCAAGCCCTAGACGGAGCATACCCCAGCATACCAGCGACGCCAATAGTCTGGATACACCTAACAAATTTGCGTACTTTAATTATCTTGTTTAGTAATGGATGCATTTCTAAAGGGTTTGTAGGGTAAGAAATTGAAATGTCTTTGAAAAGTAAACAAAAGGGCAGTTTTGTAAAATATTTTTATTAATTTTATAAATAAAAGGTTACTTCAATGAAACTGCGATAACCAAAAAATAAAATTACTTTCGATAATGGTTATTGGTAACCAAAACATTTCTTTTGGTTGATAATAATAATTATTCATAACCAAAAAAAAATATTTTTATTTATATTGGTCTTACGATAATGGTTAAAAATAACCAGAAACTGATACAGGTAACACAAAGAGACCAAACATGGACCCAAGTGAGCGAAAGCTGCATGTACAACCTAACCTAAAGGTTATTTTCTCATAACCTTTTCTTCAGAAAGAAAAAAATAACTATTTTCGGCCTCTGTTTATTTTAAAATGAAAATTTATTAAACAAACAAATTTGATTTCTAAATTACAAATTGAGATAGGCAGTTAAACATAGGTCTATATTAGGAATGTTTGAGTACTTTTCCAGTAATGTTTATCCAGTAACAATCTGATAGAGTAAAATTAAATATACTCTCTATCTAAAATACATTCAAAAAAGTTGTCGAACAACCAAAATCGTCTATTTTTCATTTGGCGCCTTTTCCGAAAATGCGCAAAGCCTGCGCTTTTCGTTTTTATTTTAGCGCTTTAGTGCTTATCAGAGTTGTGGAAAATAGTCATTTTACTTGGAGAAATCACGTTCATGTTTTGCTTCAAGTTTTGTTTCAAGTTTCACTTTTTTACTAACACACTCAAACGTTTTGAAATTGACTACCAACCTGCTTTAAATTTTTCGTTCAATTTAAGCAGCTAATCACAATTATTGTAAGGAAATTACAGTAAGACTCGGTTATAACGAACTTTGTACAAACAGCAAATAAACCGCTCTATGACAAGTTCGTAATAAGCGTAGTTCGATACAAACGAGGACTACGAATTCGCTATTACGAAGTCTTTTTGTATGAAAATGGCAACTAAAACGTCGGCACTTTAGACTTTGATCGTTACAACCGAGAATTCGCTATGACCTAGTTTTACTGTTTCGCTGTTGATTCTTGACGACAGCATCTTGAAAACAAAATTGAATATCAAGTTGCTTGCAGCCTACGTCACAGCGTCAATTTAAAGTAGTTTTAACAAGCAATACGGGTGATCGACTTGAAAGCAATTTCTTGAACGTATAACTGCAGAGTTAAATAAATAAATTTCAAATACAAATGCTTTGTTAGTTTTCTATTTCAAATAAAAATTAGTTTTTTACAAGTAAAAATACTAATTACATATCGTCGGCTAAAAGTGCAAGGCTGCTAACTCCATTTCAGAAAATCTTAACGTCCTTGTTGAAAACCAACTTGAATTTCTGATTGCTAGTTTAAAATGGCCCATTATATATTTTATTTATTTCAGAACACTATTTCTTATTAAATCAACAAAATAATTTGTTACTTTTGGAATCGCCAATGATAAATATATACAGTTTTCTTGTATGAACTCTTCAATTTTTTGAATGGCAGTTAGCAGGTTTGCACTCTAAGGCGACGATATGTATTTTCAAAATATATTTCATATATTAATTTGCATTTGATATACATACATATCACGAATTCCACATAAGTCACCATTTGTAGCGCGTATAATATACGAAATGTACGAAAATAATCGAAATAATAAAAGTAAAACAAAAAATATGGCTTAACCGTGGCACGAGCTCGCAATTTTCATATTTCAAGCAAGTACTCTACCGAATGAGTCACTTTCTACTTATTCTATAAAAGCTAAAAATTTGTTTTATTTACTTACATCTGAAAAATACGTCAATTTATAAAAAAATTATTTTAATTAATTTTTTTATTTCAAATATATTTTTAACAAGGAAAAATGTTTACGAAAGGTTTTCGTTACTTTCGTAAGTTCAAAAAATGTTTTTTCGTAATATATACGAAAGTTTCGTATATTCTACGAAAACAGTCACTACGAAAGTTCTTTTCGTAAAATGTTGCATGGATTATTTCCAGTGTAGATATATCTTGCTCTGGAATTAGATATAGGATATATACTTTTTTAAAAATAATACCACGATGTGGGTAAGGGACGATTTCTGCCTCTCAACCCAATTTTAATGAAACTTAAAACTAGGGATGTAACGATACGCCGTTTTGCCGATCCGATACCGATTCCGATATTTAAAAATAAATATCGACGATACCGATTCCGATACCGATACGAATATAGAAATTGAGTTAAAGTTTAGATTAATAAAAACGGAAGAAGGCCAATTTTTTTATTATACAAAATTACAGTGTAAGAGAATATTAATATATAAAATTAATATTAACCCAGTATAAAAAATTGGAAGTAATATTTAAGCAACTAAATTTTTATTGCTTCCAAAAAATCTATATTAAAAATATGCAGATAATTAGTAGAAAAGCAAGTAAAAGTTTGTAATTCCTTGATAATTTTAAAAAAATACTCACCATGCTTTTTAAAAAATCGATTTTAAACTAAAATTCTTCTAAATAACTTATTAGCTTAATGAAACGCAGTTACAAAATTGCATGTTTTTTTACTCGTGAAAAATGACTTAGTGGGGCTTGTAGGTCTAGGTCATTTTGCCATTTAAAAAAATTGCAATACATCCTCAAAATCGGAAGTTATCGATAAAAAAAACGATTTTTTGGGACTTCACGGACAAAAACAATTTTAACTGCATTGTTTCTGCACAGATTTTTATATTTTAAACAGTGTCGAAAGGACTTAAGCTTTCCGTGCATATTTAAAATATTTTGTTTTGACTTATATTTCATGTTAATATCGTCAAAAGAAAAATGTTATATTTCATTTTATTCCGATTTTGCGATTTTATTCCAATTTGCTTGAAAACCTACCCATTTTTATATTTTCATATAAAGCGTATTTTATAGCGATTATAATAAGTCTTGTGTCTTTTTTTTTTGTGGGAATAAGATTTAAAAAACAACGAATTGAATTCATGGTAAAATTAACAAAAAATAAATAATTTTTTTTAGAAAATAATAGCGCAAAATATTATTAAATTTTAAAATTGATATTAATAAGATTTAAAAAATAGCGAAATGAATTTAGTTCATGGTAAAATTAACAAAAAATAAATAATTTTCTAAAAAAAAGCTCTGAAAAAATTTTAAAAGTATCGTCGTATCGACAGTAAAATATCGCCGATACCGATGTATCGGAAAATCTGAAGTATCGCCGATATATCGGTATCGGAATCGGTTACATCCCTACTTAAAACGTAATTAGACATGGGGTATATATTTTTCTAAAACAGGACCATGAGGGACAATAGCTGCCTCCCTGAAACTACCTAAAAAATTTTAATTGAATTTAAAACAAATAGATCTGGGTCGGGGAAACTCTAACCAAATTAATGAAATATAAAATGCAGATCCTATTCAGATAGGCAACAATAGAGTTTTCTGCTTGATTTGTGTTACATACACCAACTTCTAGCCCGTATTTGGCAGGTATAATTGTCGGATTATCCTCCGCACTTAAAATTTCAAGAAAACTGTTTTTCAGTTGGCTTTAAATTAATAGCTTTATTCCCGTCCTTTTTAAATCTGATTTAGCTTTGACCTTTTATTTATACTTTGCTACTTTTTTATAATTTGATCACTTGTTAAGTGCTCTCCTCCATGTAAAATCATATAATCTCGAACGTCATCAGCTGCTCGCTTTTTGCTATTTTTTATAATTGGAGTATTTGATTTGCTTAATAAAACTCTTCCTACATCCTGAATTGCTTTTACGAATTTGAGATCATCGGTTTCTTTCAAGGAACACGTAGAAGATTGTAAAATTTCTGCAGAAAATGATTTTATATGATGAAATATATGATTAAATACTATAAATAAACCCATTTAAAAACACAAGTATAGTCACCAAAATCTTCCAAATATTCTTCTTCAAAATTTTCCAATATTTTAATATAATTATTGTTATAATTTAAATATTTTTATAATTTGTTTTTTTTTTGACATAGCAAATACTTCATTCGAAATTTCGAATATGTTAAGTCAAGATATATCAACACCAGGTAGTCGCAAGAGAATTCGCCGTGGAGAATTTACATTTGGGCTGTCAAAAAAGTTGATACATTAACACTGCTGACAGGCCAAATGTGTAAACATTTACGTAAACAGCAGGGCTCTTGCGGCCACCTAGTATGAATTCGCCTTGGTGTTAAGTAAAGTAATTTTTTATTCATATAAAGTATAGGAAGGACTTAAAGAAAACACTTTGCTCAAAGTTAATACTTTTAAGTAAATACTTTTCTTTATTCATATCACAAATTAAGCTTAATAATTGAATATTCCCACAGAGCATTTGGAAGATTGTTTTACCAAAAAATTAGCAAATGGAGTCTTTTAAGACTACCTTAGATGATCAAAAAGTGATTAATCAGATTCCTACAAATGATTAGAAAACGGCTTGTGCGTAATCATAAATTGGTCGTGCATATGTTCGAAACTGAATCTTTTGAGACTACCTTAGACGCGTTAAAAACACGACTATAAAATTAGACCCATAACTGCTTAGAAAAAGACTTGAGCGCAAACATTGATAAAGCATATGCAAATTGATAAAGTATATGCTCGAAATCTGACTGTTTTGAGTATTGTTATAAAAATAAGTTTATCGGCCATATCACAGAGTTCAATTCCGTTCGGAAACGGAATTCAATCCACCCCAAGATGTCAAGCCCTAGACGGAGCATACCCCAGCATACCAGCGACGCCAATAGTCTGGATACACCTAACAAATTTGCGTACTTTAGTTATCTTGTTTAGTAATGGATGCATTTCTAAAGGGTTTGTAGGGTAAGAAATTGAAATGTCTTTGAAAAGTAAACAAAAGGGCAGTTTTGTAAAATATTTTTATTAATTTTATAAATAAAAGGTTACTTCAATGAAACTGCGATAACCAAATAAAATAATAAAATTACTTTCGATAATGGTTATTGGTAACCAAAACATTTCTTTTGGTTGATAATAATAATTATTCATAACCAAAAAAAAATATTTTTATTTATATTGGTTATATTGGTCTTACGATAATGGTTAAAAATAACCAGAAACTGATACAGGTAACACAAAGAGACCAAACATGGACCCAAGTGAGCGAAAGCTGCCTGTACAACCTAACCTAAAGGTTATTTTCTCATAACCTTTTCTTCAGAAAGAAAAAAATAACTATTTTCGGCCTCTGTTTATTTTAAAATGAAAATTTATTAAACAAACAAATTTGATTTCTAAATTACAAATTGAGATAGGCAGTTAAACATAGGTCTATATTAGGAATGTTTGAGTACTTTTCCAGTAATGTTTATCCAGTAACAATCTGATAGAGTAAAATTAAATATACTCTCTATCTAAAATACATTCAAAAAAGTTGTCGAACAACCAAAATCGTCTATTTTTCATTTGGCGCCTTTTCCGAAAATGCGCAAAGCCTGCGCTTTTCGTTTTTATTTTAGCGCTTTAGTGCTTATCAGAGTTGTGGAAAATAGTCATTTTACTTGGAGAAATCACGTTCATGTTTTGCTTCAAGTTTTGTTTCAAGTTTCACTTTTTTACTAACACACTCAAACGTTTTGAAATTGACTACCAACTTGCTTTCAATTTTTCGTTCAATTTAAACAGCTAATCACAATTATTGTAAGGAAATTACAGTAAGACTCGGTTATAACGAACTTTGTACAAACAGCAAAAAAACCGCTCTATGACAAGTTCGTAATAAGCGTAGTTCGATACAAACGAGGACTACGAATTCGCTATTACGAAGTCTTTTTGTATGAAAATGGCAACCAAAACGTCGGCACTTTAGACTTTGATCGTTACAACCGAGAATTCGCTATGACCTAGTTTTACTGTTTCGCTGTTGATTCTTGACGACGGCATCTTGAAAACAAAATTGAATATCAAGTTGCTTGCAGCCTACGTCACAGCGTCAATTTAAAGTAGTTTTAACAAGCAATATGGGTGATCAACTTGAAAGCAATTTCTTGAACGTATAACTGCAGAGTTAAATAAATAAATTCCAAATACAAATGCTTTGTTAGTTTTCTATTTCAAATAAAAATTAGTTTTTTACAAGTAAAAATACTAATTACATATCGTCGGCTAAAAGTGCAAGGCTGCTAACTCCATTTCAGAAAATCTTAACGTCCTTGTTGAAAACCAACTTGAATTTCTGATTGCTAATTTAAAATGGCCCATTAGATATTTTATTTATTTCAGAACACTATTTCTTATTAAATCAACAAAATAATTTGTCTCTTTTGGAATCGCCAATGATAAATATACACAGTTTTCTTGTATGAACTCTTAAATTTTTTGAATGGCAGTTAGCAGGTTTGCACTCTAAGGCGACGATATGTATTTTCAAAATATATTTCATATATTAATTTGCATTTGATATACATACATATCACGAATTCCACATAAGTCACCATTTGTAGCGCGTATAATATACGAAATGTACGAAAATAATCGAAATAATAAAAGTAAAACAAAAAATATGGCTTAACCGTGGCACGAGCTCGCAATTTTCATATTTCAAGCAAGTACTCTACCGAATGAGTCACTTTCTACTTATTCTATAAAAGCTAAAAATTTGTTTTATTTACTTACATCTGAAAAATACGTCAATTTATAAAAAAATTATTTTAATTAATTTTTTTATTTCAAATATATTTTTAACAAGGAAAAATGTTTACGAAAGGTTTTCGTTACTTTCGTAAGTTTCGTATATTCTACGAAAACAGTCACTACGAAAGTTCTTTTCGTAAAATGTTGCATGGATTATTTCCAGTGTAGATATATCTTGCTCTGGAATTAGATATAGGATATATACTTTTTTAAAAATAATACCACGATGTGGGTAAGGGACGATTTCTGCCTCTCAACCCAATTTTAATGAAACTTAAAACGTAATTAGACATGGGGTATATATTTTTCTAAAACAGGACCATGAGGGACAATAGCTGCCTCCCTGAAACTACCTAAAAAATTTTAATTGAATTTAAAACAAATAGATCTGGGTCGGGGAAACTCTAACCAAATTAATGAAATATAAAATGTAGATCCTATTCAGATAGGCAACAATAGAGTTTTCTGCTTGATTTGTGTTACATACACCAACTTCTAGCCCGTATTTGGCAGGTATAATTGTCGGATTATCCTCCGCACTTAAAATTTCAAAAAAACTGTTTTTCAGTTGGCTTTAAATTAATAGCTTTATTCCCGTCCTTTTTAAATCTGATTTAGCTTTGACCTTTTATTTACACTTTGCTACTTTTTTATAATTTGATCACTTGTTAAGTGCTCTCCTCCATGTAAAATCATATAATCTCGAACGTCATCAGCTGCTCGCTTTTTGCTATTTTTTATAATTGGAGTATTTGATTTGCTTAATAAAACTCTTCCTACATCCTGAATTGCTTTTACGAATTTGAGATCATCGGTTTCTTTCAAGGAACACGTAGAAGATTGTAAAATTTCTGCAGAAAATGATTTTATATGATGAAATATATGATTAAATACTATAAATAAACCCATTTAAAAACACAAGTATAGTCACCAAAATCTTCCAAATATTCTTCTTCAAAATTTTCCAATATTTTAATATAATTATTGTTATAATTTAAATATTTTTATAATTTGTTTTTTTTTGACATAGCAAATACTTCATTCGAAATTTCGAATATGTTAAGTCAAGATATATCAACACCAGGTAGTCGCAAGAGAATTCGCCGTGGAGAATTTACATTTGGGCTGTCAAAAAAGTTGATACATTAACACTGCTGACAGGCCAAATGTGTAAACATTTACGTAAACAGCAGGGCTCTTGCGGCCACCTAGTATGAATTCGCCTTGGTGTTAAGTAAAGTAATTTTTTATTCATATAAAGTATAGGAAGGACTTAAAGAAAACACTTTGCTCAAAGTTAATACTTTTAAGTAAATACTTTTCTTTATTCATATCACAAATTAAGCTTAATAATTGAATATTCCCACAGAGCATTTGGAAGATTGTTTTACCAAAAAATCAGCAAATGGAGTCTTTTAAGACTACCTTAGATGATCAAAAAGTGATTAATCAGATTCCTACAAATGATTAGAAAATGACTTGTGCGTAATCATAAATTGGTCGTGCATATGTTCGAAACTGAATCTTTTGAGACTACCTTAGACGCGTTAAAAACACGACTATAAAATTAGACCCATAACTGCTTAGAAAAAGACTTGAGCGCAAACATTGATAAAGCATATGCAAATTGATAAAGCATATGCTCGAAATCTGACTGTTTTGAGTATTGTTATAAAAATAAGTTTATCGGCCATATCACAGAGTTCAATTCCGTTCGGAAACAGAATTCAATCCACCCCAAGATGTCAAGCCCTAGACGGAGCATACCCCAGCATACCAGCGACGCCAATAGTCTGGATACACCTAACAAATTTGCGTACTTTAGTTATCTTGTTTAGTAATGGATGCATTTCTAAAGGGTTTGTAGGGTAAGAAATTGAAATGTCTTTGAAAAGTAAACAAAAGGGCAGTTTTGTAAAATATTTTTATTAATTTTATAAATAAAAGGTTACTTCAATGAAACTGCGATAACCAAATAAAATAATAAAATTACTTTCGATAATGGTTATTGGTAACCAAAACATTTCTTTTGGTTGATAATAATAATTATTCATAACCAAAAAAAAATATTTTTATTTATATTGGTTATATTGGTCTTACGATAATGGTTAAAAATAACCAGAAACTGATACAGGTAACACAAAGAGACCAAACATGGACCCAAGTGAGCGAAAGCTGCCTGTACAACCTAACCTAAAGGTTATTTTCTCATAACCTTTTCTTCAGAAAGAAAAAAATAACTATTTTCGGCCTCTGTTTATTTTAAAATGAAAATTTATTAAACAAACAAAAATGATTTCTAAATTACAAATTGAGATAGGCAGTTAAACATAGGTCTATATTAGGAATGTTTGAGTACTTTTCCAGTAATGTTTATCCAGTAACAAACTGATAGAGTAAAATTAAATTTACTCTCTATCTAAAATACATTCAAAAAAGTTGTCGAACAACCAAAATCGTCTATTTTTCATTTGGCGCCTTTTCCGCAAATGCGCAAAGCCTGCGCTTTTCGTTTTTTTATTTTAGCGCTTTAGTGCTTATCAGAGTTGTGGAAAACAGTCATTTTACTTGGAGGTTACACGTTCATGTTTAGCTTCAAGTTTTGTTTCAAGTTTCACTTTTTTACTAACACACTCAAACGTTTTGAAATTGACTACCAACTTGCTTTCAATTTTTCGTTCAATTTAAACAGCTGATCACAATTATTGTAAGGAAATTACAGTAAGACTCGGTTATAACGAACTTTGTACAAACAGCAAAAAAAACCGCTCTATGACAAGTTCGTAATAAGCGTAGTTCGATACAAACGAGGACTCGTTAACTACGAATTCGCTATTACGAACTCTTTTTGTATGAAAATGGCAACCAAAATGTCGGCACTTTAGACTTTGATCGTTACAACCGAGAATTCGCTATGACCTAGTTTTACTGTTTCGCTGTTGATTCTTGACGACGGCAGCTTGAAAACAAAATTGAATATCAAGTTGCTTGCAGCCGACGTCACAGCGTCAATATAAAGTAGTTTCAACAAGCAATACGTGTGATCAACATGAAAGCAATTTCTTGAACGTGTGACTGCAGAGTTAAATAAATAAATTCCAAATACAAATGCTTTGTTAGTTTTCTATTTCAAATAAAAATTAGTTTTTTACAAGTAAAAATACTAATTACATATCGTCGGCTAAAAGTGCAAGGCTGCTAACTCCATTTCAGAAAATCTTAACGTCCTTGTTGAAAACCAACTTGAATTTCTGATTGCTAGTTTAAAATGGCCCATTATATATTTTATTTATTTCAGAACACTATTTCTTATTAAATCAACAAAATAATTTGTTACTTTTGGAATCGCCAATGATAAATATACAGTTTTCTTGTATGAACTCTTCAATTTTTTGAATGGCAGTTAGCAGGTTTGCACTCTAAGGCGACGATATGTATTTTCAAAATATATTTCCTATATTAATTTTCATTTGATATACATAAGTACATATCACGAATTCCACATAAGTCACCATTTGCAGCGCGTATAATATACGAAATGTACGAAAATAATCGAAATAATAAAAGTAAAACAAAAAATATGGCTTAACCGTGGCACGAGCTCGCAATTTTCATATTTCAAGCAAGTACTCTACCGAATGAGCCACTTTCTACTTATTCTATAAAAGCTAAAAATTTGTTTTATTTACTTACATCTGAAAAATACGTCAATTTATAAAAAAATTATTTTAATTAATTTTTTTATTTCAAATATATTTTTAACAAGGAAAAATGTTTACGAAAGGTTTTCGTTACTTTCGTAAGTTCAAAAAATGTTTTTTCGTAATATATACGGAAGTTTCGTATATTCTACGAAAACAGTCACTACGAAAGTTCTTTTCGTAAAATGTTGCATGGATTATTTCCAGTGTAGATATATCTTGCTCTGGAATTAGATATAGGATATATAATTTTTTAAAAATATCACCACGATGTGGGTAAGGGACGATGTCTGCCTCTCAACCCAATTTTAATGAAACTTAAAACGTAATTAGACATGGGGTATATATTTTTCTAAAACAGGACCATGAGGGACAATAGCTGCCTCCCTGAAACTACCTAAAAAATTTTAATTGAATTTAAAGCAAATAGATCTGGTTCGGGGAAACTCTAACCAAATTAATGAAATATAAAATGTAGATCCTATACAGATAGGCAATCAATTACATATTTTTTCAAATAGAACCACGAAGGGTGGTAGGGTGGCGGTTTCTGCCTCTCCGAAACTATTATATACTTTTACAGATTTTTTTATTCAATATTACACTTTGCCGTTTTTCTAATTTTAGCAAGTTTTAGCAAACGTGGAGCAAATTCGCTATTTTTCCCGTTTTTCGTATTTCTTGCAGTTTTAGGCTGAGGCCATATGAGCGTTTTTAAAACGCGTCGTTTCTGCTTTTTATATTAAATCTGAAAGTTCTCAATTTGTGAAAACTTAAAATTTAATATAAAAAGCAGAAACGCTGCGTTTTAAAAACGCCCGTGTGGCCTCAGCTTTAATCATTGTTATGCATTGTTTTCAGCTTTTTACAGTTTTCGCCATTTTTGTTTAAACGTGATTTGTAAAACTTTTTGATTTTCTTTAATTTTTATGAATTTTTAATTAATATTAGATTGTAATTTGTTAAACTTTATCAATCTCCTCAAAGAAGGCATCGAAATCGCTGAATTCGACGGAAAAATCACTAGACTATTGTCACCAATAGCTAAATCGCTTTGTGGCATTCACGGTATAAGAAGTATACAGGTGGCAGCACAACGTGATTATTTTTTGCTCTGGTAGTTTTGTCCATAAGCCACATCAAACGCGTGTATATATTTTTGACAAGTATTATTAGTATTATCTAAATTTTGTTGTACTTGTTGCCCTTACGCGGTCACCCGAATACTTTTTACACCATGGTTACATTCTAAAGGCCCTTTCACATTGTAATACTTGAGATTTTTATTAGATTTTGTAAGACGAAAACCAAATCAAAATCAGTCTGACTGTCAAAAAATCTTAAAGAAAATTTTCTCATCACATTTTGTTTCTACACTATCACATTCCAAATAAAATGTAACATAAATAATTTGCAATAAAGCTAATTTTTTCGTACTTCTTTTTCTTTATTTAAGCGTAGTATGCAGCTCTGCCTGAAATTCAGGCTGCCATAAGAAATATGTGTAAAAAAACAAACTGAAATTCAGGTTGGTAGATTTCTTAAAGAAATTTCCGTTTACTAGTACGCAGTTCCAAAAGAAAAGTACACGGAATTTTGGCATTTATTGTCTATTACAGGCATGTTATAACAATAAGTGGAGAACTTTTTCCGTCAACTTAAACAAAAATTAATGTTCAGACAATTGTTTGACCACGGAATGTTTGACATTTCTAATTTTGCGTACGTTGTAATTAGTTTTTAGTGTTTTTGTGTGTCGTAAATTAAAAAATATATAAATTTGTGTGTATGTTTGCATATTGTGTATAGAATTCTTTTTCCGTGTAGAAATAAATGCAAAACTCCAAACCTGAATTTCAGTGAGAGCTGCATACTACGCTTTAAGCCGGCAAACAAATACACAACTGTTTTTGTTATTGCTATGTTTGTTTGTGAAAAAAACAACCCTGATAAAATGAAAAATGTGATTGTTTAGAAAATTTCCTAAAAATGAAAAATACCATAATACTGTCAAAAATCCTTACGTATTATTTGACAAATCATAACAATTTGTTTTCACACTGTTGGATTTTTACTTAAGATTTGAGTTTTTGAAAAGTATTAATACTAAATCTAATAGTCTGAAGGCCGCTTAAGAATGCATCGAAATCGCTATAATTGATGGGAAAACGCCTGATTATCATCATTGCACAAAGTAGACTGAGTCACAAAATATGCAGATATCACAAAAGTGACAGGTAAAAACGCTACAATCAGGGTTTTCAATTGTTTTTAAAGCTCTGTTAAAAAGAGACAGAATGGTAACGAACAGAAGAAAATAAATAAAACGAAAACAAAAATATATAAAAATTTTACTGACTGAATAATAACACGCTAAAAATTTTTAAATTCTAATAAAATGATAGAATTAGGCCTTATTATTAAAAATATATTGTGAAGAAAGAATTGTGTGTTTATAAAAGTGTCGTGGATTTGTTTTATTAATGTGCGTTTTTTTGCAGTGACTTTATGGTGGTGGTTTTTTATTGTATACAGCGTGTGCTTACACACACATGCACATGATTGATTATTTATGAGATTTTGCAGTAATTATAACGATAAAATGTGAAAGATGAATGAAAATTAACTATAATTAATTAATAAATAATATTTTCAATGTGAATTGTGGCTATATATGCATATTTAATTTATTTTATTCATTACAAAATTAATTCGGGTAGAAAGACGCCGCAAAAGAAAATTAAATTTAAAAGCACTGCGTAAGCTATCAGCAATATCTTTTGGCTCGAGTCACTTCTGTGTATTTTGTGACTGAGAGACAAGACAATTAAAAAATAAGGCCGTTTGTCGGCGAACTTATACAACATAAAAACTACGTCAAAAAAGAATATAATATTAATATGATTATTTCGCGCGTATTTGCTTTGTGAATCCAAATTGATTATTAGGCTAAGGTTCGTAACGTTATATTCAGAAAGAATTAGGCATGAGTAATATTCCAAGGAACAAGGTAAAAATTAACATCAACTTAATTTTTTAACGTATACAGCAGAACAGAGTAGCGCCACTTTCGGAAGCCGCTAAACTTCAATCGTCAGTGCTCACGTGTATTTGCTTATCACCAGGTGGCTCTGTTGAATGTGATTTTAATTCTTATATATACAACTTTTTCGTGAAAATTGAACACGAGAATTAAATCACTCTCAAGCTGATATTAAAGTGCACTTTCCCAGCGTTGCCATCGGTTTATTTTTCTTCATTCCAGTTTTTCTGATTTTTGTTCTACTCAAGACAAACTTTTTTGGTTTGATTTTATACTTAAGTATATATGAACATGTAAACATGTGAAAAGCTCAAGCCAGTAGCTAATTGTTTATTAATATGATTATTTCGAACGTATTTGCTTTGTGAATCCAAATTGATTATTAGGCTAAGGTTCGTAACGTTATATTCAGAAAGAATTTGGCATGAGTAATATTGCAAGGAACAAGGGAAAAATTAACATAAACTTAATTTTTCAACGTACACAGCAGAACAGAGTAGCGCCACATTCGGAAGCCGCTACACTTCCATCATCAGTGCTCACGTGTATTTGCTTATCACCACTTGTCAGGTGGTGATGTGATTTTAATTCTTATATATACAACTTTTTCGTGAAAATTAAATCACTCTCAAGATGAGAACGCTGGGAAAGTGCACTTTAATATCAGCTTGAAGTGTCACTTTTTTATACACATGTGATTTCATGTGTATGTCAAAATTTGCGGTTTAGATAAGGTTTATAATTTTTGTGTTCACCTGTTGGTATGTTACATAGATTTGACCTAAACTTACATGAATGTATGCATGCAGCGTAGACACTTTGATTATTTTTACAAATATATCGCACTTGTTTAACATCAAGATTCTATTCTACATGACGGAACGGTTCATTCACAGGAAAATCTGATAGAATTCTTCCAGATTTTCTTGTTAATGAAGCAAGGTGTGTCGTTGGTGCCACAATATCACACAAAATATTAAAAAACAAATGTTTTGAACTATTTATGCTATTTTACATATTTCGTCAACTAATTTACAATAATATACTTTCATAGAACAGCTATATTAAGCATACGTATGCCTTATTTATAAAGCATATATTGCTGTTTTTTTTATCAACTACACCAAAAAGTGCAACTCTGATCGGATAGATAATTAGTTCATGCAATTTTTCAACAAATTTGCGAATCGGGCAGACTTGTCAACAAATCTGTCACACATATTGATTTAAACCACACTATCATACTTTTTGAACAAGCATGAGTTTTTTGGCAGATCTAACGTCTAATGACGTTTTCTTTTCTTAAAAAATTTTAAATTAAATAAATCGGAATTCAGCGTTTTTTTTAAACAAAACTTTACCATTTGTACGTAATTATTATTTGAACTGAAAATGTGTATTAGTCGGAAGTTATTATTATTTGGCTTAAGTTCACAATAATTGATTTAATGTAAATTCAAATTTAAAAACATGTACAACAACAATAGCTTGATTTAATAAAAATAAAAATAAGAGTTGGAAATTGGAATAAAGAATCAGAAGGTGAAATTTGTTCGGCTCACCATATTAATAGAAGGAATATGACTCCTATTCTATTTCTTCATAAAATTTGGTTAAATAGCTGATGTTTCATTAATACTAGTATCCACGATCAAACGTGGTAAAAGCGAACAAAGGACGCTGATGATGACAGCGTAGCGGCTGTCGAAATTAGTAGTACTAATCCGTTCTGCTAGTCTGATTAGATATTCTAATATTCCACTCTTAAAAATAATTTGAATTTACATTAATTCAATTATTGTTCACTTAAGCCAAATAATAATAACTTCCGACTTATACACATTTTCAGTTCAAATAATAATTACATACAAATATTAAAATTTGCGACGACACCCGTAAAAAGTTGCATACATGTGTGGTTTCTGCGGTCTAATTTACAACTGAAAAATCAGAATGCAAATTATGACACAAATATAAAAAACCCTGGTTAAAAACATGTACAACAACAATAGCTTGATTTATCGTAGGCGGATCTTACGTACAAGCGAAAACCAATAAAAATAAGAGTTGGAAATTGGAATAAAGAATCAGAAGGTGAAATTTGTTCGGCTCACCATATTAATAAAAGGAATAGGACTCATTTGTCATCGCTGGCTATCAAAAACAGCTGTCATTTTTTCATGGCGCATGCGACGCATACAAAAGGAGAAAGTAAACCTACTTTCGCGTCAAGCGTTTTACGCTTTGTGCTATGTAACTCGTCACATACATTTACACTGATTCTACTTTTTTGACAGCCGCTTATAACGCGTTACCGTGTGTAACGCGTGCTATGGACATTCAGTATTATGGAATATCACAGAAAGAAATTGTTAAATATTCCATTTCTATTGCACTACCACCAAATACATTGATAAGGCAGAACATGGACATCGCGCGTATTCACCACAACAAAGAAGTTGAGGAATTTTTTGCAGTTGCTCTGCCGGCGTCATGTTCATGTCATGTTCAGTCGATGGCTCATGGAGACGTAGGGTAAAGTACATTTGACATAACCTATAAAGCAAAACAATCATAAAACAGACGAGTGGTTATACATATTTTATTGTTATATATACTTCTTTTATTTAATTTTACACCTATTTTATTTAATTTAATACTTTATTAATTTAATGATTATTTTATTTCATTTTCTTGTCCGCAAACAATTGCTTTATTAAAAACCAGCTGATGTCAGATGCTTTGTCACTTCAAAATAGAACTCGTTCTAAATCATGTGTACTGTACACAGAGAAATAACACAGGCTATTGTTTGAAGGGGTTCAGACTATATGTACAAATTTACCATGTGAAAATGTGATATTCCACATGGCAAATACACATAGTGAGAACACAGCTTAAGGTGGTTTTATATTATCTGTGTTTTACATCTGACTTGTGAAATTTCCCACTGCAAAAGCTATACATGTCGTGTGAACCTTTTGAAATATTGCTACCTGAAATTTACAGAACTATAGTCAGGCGACAACGTTTTCAATTAGAGCGCGTTCTATTTTCATCTGACATCAGCTGTTTTAAGTTAACAAGTATGTGTTGGCGTCACTTAGAGGTTATGTCAGATGCGATTATACATGTACGTGTGAAAGCAAAAATTAAAAATCGTCTGTAAATGGACAATTTTGACAGACACGCAAAGTTACATGTGGGTCTCAAAACTGACAAGTCAGATGTAAAACACAGATAGTCTAAATCCACCTTTAACGCGCTATTTGCAAATAAGAAGTTTGAGTTGCCACCTTTACATATGTTTGTTAATAAAAATTTATAAATAGATAAATATATTCACAAATAGATGAATAATCAGCGATTTAACAAGTTACAATAAAAAAGTTTTGGCAGCATTTTACGTTTTTATTTGCAAATAAGCTCTGCGTATAAACGAGGTATATATCAGTGAGCTGCAACAAGTGGTGATCAAGCCGTCTTATTCACTAGCGCTAAATAACAAGTACAAACCAATCAAGCCTTTGGCGGTTTTGTTCACATTCAAGTATAATCAGCAACAAGTATGTCTTATTCGCAACATTATACTTGCATTGATTATGCTGACTTTAGACGACATGTATTTTACATCTGACTTGTCAAATTTCCCACTGCAAAAGTGATACATGCCGTGTGAAACATATGAAACATTGTCAGATGACATACAGAAGCAAAGTCAGATGAAAAATTTTCAATTAGAGCGTGTTCTATTTTCATCTGACAAGGCATCTGACATCGGCTGTATTAAATTATCAAAAGTGTGGTTTGGCTGAAAAAACATTAAAAAGCAAAGAGCGCTTTATATATTTACGAAAATTGTGCAAAAACTCAGCTGTTGTGAGCACTCAGAGGTTATGTCAGATGTAATTGCACATGTACGTGTGAAAGCAAATATTATAAACCGTCTGTAAATTGACAATTTTGACAAACATGCGAAGTTACATATGTCTCACACAGCTAGCAAGCCATATGTAAAAAACATGTCGTCTAAAGTCAGCATTAGTTTACAAATTATGCGACTTGTTTACGAACAATCGCTCACTTGTAGCTCGGATGTTTATGTGCATGATTTTGATGGTGATCGAAACAAAAACACTCAAGTTTCTCTACAACATAGATGATCAAAAATAAAAATGAGATGTATTAGCGCTCCCTCTCGCAACCCTAACTCCCAGCAAACATATTGGCAAACACCTAAAACAAATTTCATAATGATATGAATAAAAATGTCTTTTCAAAACGTTTTCATTTCCAGCCTTAAATATTTTGTAGCATAAAAGG
>OY101447.1:76551011-76677849 GCA_956483635.1 Panzeria rudis | reverse complement strand
TCATTAAAATTGGGTTGAGAGGCAGACATCGTCCCTTACCCACATCGTGGTGATATTTTTAAAAAATTATATATCCTATATCTAATTCCAGAGCAAGATATATCTACACTGGAAATAATCCATGCAACATTTTACGAAAAGAACTTTCGTAGTGACTGTTTTCGTAGAATATACGAAACTTCCGTATATATTACGAAAAAACATTTTTTGAACTTACGAAAGTAACGAAAACCTTTCGTAAACATTTTTCCTTGTTAAAAATATATTTGAAATAAAAAAATTAATTAAAATAATTTTTTTATAAATTGACGTATTTTTCAGATGTAAGTAAATAAAACAAATTTTTAGCTTTTATAGAATAAGTAGAAAGTGGCTCATTCGGTAGAGTACTTGCTTGAAATATGAAAATTGCGAGCTCGTGCCACGGTTAAGCCATATTTTTTGTTTTACTTTTATTATTTCGATTATTTTCGTACATTTCGTATATTATACGCGCTGCAAATGGTGACTTATGTGGAATTCGTGATATGTACTTATGTATATCAAATGAAAATTAATATAGGAAATATATTTTGAAAATACATATCGTCGCCTTAGAGTGCAAACCTGCTAACTGCCATTCAAAAAATTGAAGAGTTCATACAAGAAAACTGTATATTTATCATTGGCGATTCCAAAAGTAACAAATTATTTTGTTGATTTAATAAGAAATAGTGTTCTGAAATAAATAAAATATATAATGGGCCATTTTAAACTAGCAATCAGAAATTCAAGTTGGTTTTCAACAAGGACGTTAAGATTTTCTGAAATGGAGTTAGCAGCCTTGCACTTTTAGCCGACGATATGTAATTAGTATTTTTACTTGTAAAAAACTAATTTTTATTTGAAATAGAAAACTAACAAAGCATTTGTATTTGGAATTTATTTATTTAACTCTGCAGTCACACGTTCAAGAAATTGCTTTCATGTTGATCACACGTATTGCTTGTTGAAACTACTTTAAATTGACGCTGTGACGTCGGCTGCAAGCAACTTGATATTCAATTTTGTTTTCAAGCTGCCGTCGTCAAGAATCAACAGCGAAACAGTAAAACTAGGTCATAGCGAATTCTCGGTTGTAACGATCAAAGTCTAAAGTGCCGACATTTTGGTTGCCATTTTCATACAAAAAGAGTTCGTAATAGCGAATTCGTAGTTAACGAGTCCTCGTTTGTATCGAACTACGCTTATTACGAACTTGTCATAGAGCGGTTTTTTTTGCTGTTTGTACAAAGTTCGTTATAACCGAGTCTTACTGTAATTTCCTTACAATAATTGTGATCAGCTGTTTAAATTGAACGAAAAATTGAAAGCAAGTTGGTAGTCAATTTCAAAACGTTTGAGTGTGTTAGTAAAAAAGTGAAACTTGAAACAAAACTTGAAGCTAAACATGAACGTGTAACCTCCAAGTAAAATGACTGTTTTCCACAACTCTGATAAGCACTAAAGCGCTAAAATAAAAAAACGAAAAGCGCAGGCTTTGCGCATTTGCGGAAAAGGCGCCAAATGAAAAATAGACGATTTTGGTTGTTCGACAACTTTTTTGAATGTATTTTAGATAGAGAGTAAATTTAATTTTACTCTATCAGTTTGTTACTGGATAAACATTACTGGAAAAGTACTCAAACATTCCTAATATAGACCTATGTTTAACTGCCTATCTCAATTTGTAATTTAGAAATCATTTTTGTTTGTTTAATAAATTTTCATTTTAAAATAAACAGAGGCCGAAAATAGTTATTTTTTTCTTTCTGAAGAAAAGGTTATGAGAAAATAACCTTTAGGTTAGGTTGTACAGGCAGCTTTCGCTCACTTGGGTCCATGTTTGGTCTCTTTGTGTTACCTGTATCAGTTTCTGGTTATTTTTAACCATTATCGTAAGACCAATATAACCAATATAAATAAAAATATTTTTTTTTGGTTATGAATAATTATTATTATCAACCAAAAGAAATGTTTTGGTTACCAATAACCATTATCGAAAGTAATTTTATTATTTTATTTGGTTATCGCAGTTTCATTGAAGTAACCTTTTATTTATAAAATTAATAAAAATATTTTACAAAACTGCCCTTTTGTTTACTTTTCAAAGACATTTCAATTTCTTACCCTACAAACCCTTTAGAAATGCATCCATTACTAAACAAGATAACTAAAGTACGCAAATTTGTTAGGTGTATCCAGACTATTGGCGTCGCTGGTATGCTGGGGTATGCTCCGTCTAGGGCTTGACATCTTGGGGTGGATTGAATTCTGTTTCCGAACGGAATTGAACTCTGTGATATGGCCGATAAACTTATTTTTATAACAATACTCAAAACAGTCAGATTTCGAGCATATGCTTTATCAATTTGCATATGCTTTATCAATGTTTGCGCTCAAGTCTTTTTCTAAGCAGTTATGGGTCTAATTTTATAGTCGTGTTTTTAACGCGTCTAAGGTAGTCTCAAAAGATTCAGTTTCGAACATATGCACGACCAATTTATGATTACGCACAAGTCATTTTCTAATCATTTGTAGGAATCTGATTAATCACTTTTTGATCATCTAAGGTAGTCTTAAAAGACTCCATTTGCTGATTTTTTGGTAAAACAATCTTCCAAATGCTCTGTGGGAATATTCAATTATTAAGCTTAATTTGTGATATGAATAAAGAAAAGTATTTACTTAAAAGTATTAACTTTGAGCAAAGTGTTTTCTTTAAGTCCTTCCTATACTTTATATGAATAAAAAATTACTTTACTTAACACCAAGGCGAATTCATACTAGGTGGCCGCAAGAGCCCTGCTGTTTACGTAAATGTTTACACATTTGGCCTGTCAGCAGTGTTAATGTATCAACTTTTTTGACAGCCCAAATGTAAATTCTCCACGGCGAATTCTCTTGCGACTACCTGGTGTTGATATATCTTGACTTAACATATTCGAAATTTCGAATGAAGTATTTGCTATGTCAAAAAAAAACAAATTATAAAAATATTTAAATTATAACAATAATTATATTAAAATATTGGAAAATTTTGAAGAAGAATATTTGGAAGATTTTGGTGACTATACTTGTGTTTTTAAATGGGTTTATTTATAGTATTTAATCATATATTTCATCATATAAAATCATTTTCTGCAGAAATTTTACAATCTTCTACGTGTTCCTTGAAAGAAACCGATGATCTCAAATTCGTAAAAGCAATTCAGGATGTAGGAAGAGTTTTATTAAGCAAATCAAATACTCCAATTATAAAAAATAGCAAAAAGCGAGCAGCTGATGACGTTCGAGATTATATGATTTTACATGGAGGAGAGCACTTAACAAGTGATCAAATTATAAAAAAGTAGCAAAGTGTAAATAAAAGGTCAAAGCTAAATCAGATTTAAAAAGGACGGGAATAAAGCTATTAATTTAAAGCCAACTGAAAAACAGTTTTTTTGAAATTTTAAGTGCGGAGGATAATCCGACAATTATACCTGCCAAATACGGGCTAGAAGTTGGTGTATGTAACACAAATCAAGCAGAAAACTCTATTGTTGCCTATCTGAATAGGATCTACATTTTATATTTCATTAATTTGGTTAGAGTTTCCCCGACCCAGATCTATTTGTTTTAAATTCAATTAAAATTTTTTAGGTAGTTTCAGGGAGGCAGCTATTGTCCCTCATGGTCCTGTTTTAGAAAAATATATACCCCATGTCTAATTACGTTTTAAGTTTCATTAAAATTGGGTTGAGAGGCAGAAATCGTCCCTTACCCACATCGTGGTATTATTTTTAAAAAAGTATATATCCTATATCTAATTCCAGAGCAAGATATATCTACACTGGAAATAATCCATGCAACATTTTACGAAAAGAACTTTCGTAGTGACTGTTTTCGTAGAATATACGAAACTTACGAAAGTAACGAAAACCTTTCGTAAACATTTTTCCTTGTTAAAAATATATTTGAAATAAAAAAATTAATTAAAATAATTTTTTTATAAATTGACGTATTTTTCAGATGTAAGTAAATAAAACAAATTTTTAGCTTTTATAGAATAAGTAGAAAGTGACTCATTCGGTAGAGTACTTGCTTGAAATATGAAAATTGCGAGCTCGTGCCACGGTTAAGCCATATTTTTTGTTTTACTTTTATTATTTCGATTATTTTCGTACATTTCGTATATTATACGCGCTACAAATGGTGACTTATGTGGAATTCGTGATATGTATGTATATCAAATGCAAATTAATATATGAAATATATTTTGAAAATACATATCGTCGCCTTAGAGTGCAAACCTGCTAACTGCCATTCAAAAAATTTAAGAGTTCATACAAGAAAACTGTGTATATTTATCATTGGCGATTCCAAAAGAGACAAATTATTTTGTTGATTTAATAAGAAATAGTGTTCTGAAATAAATAAAATATCTAATGGGCCATTTTAAATTAGCAATCAGAAATTCAAGTTGGTTTTCAACAAGGACGTTAAGATTTTCTGAAATGGAGTTAGCAGCCTTGCACTTTTAGCCGACGATATGTAATTAGTATTTTTACTTGTAAAAAACTAATTTTTATTTGAAATAGAAAACTAACAAAGCATTTGTATTTGGAATTTATTTATTTAACTCTGCAGTTATACGTTCAAGAAATTGCTTTCAAGTTGATCACCCATATTGCTTGTTAAAACTACTTTAAATTGACGCTGTGACGTAGGCTGCAAGCAACTTGATATTCAATTTTGTTTTCAAGATGCCGTCGTCAAGAATCAACAGCGAAACAGTAAAACTAGGTCATAGCGAATTCTCGGTTGTAACGATCAAAGTCTAAAGTGCCGACGTTTTGGTTGCCATTTTCATACAAAAAGACTTCGTAATAGCGAATTCGTAGTCCTCGTTTGTATCGAACTACGCTTATTACGAACTTGTCATAGAGCGGTTTTTTTGCTGTTTGTACAAAGTTCGTTATAACCGAGTCTTACTGTAATTTCCTTACAATAATTGTGATTAGCTGTTTAAATTGAACGAAAAATTGAAAGCAAGTTGGTAGTCAATTTCAAAACGTTTGAGTGTGTTAGTAAAAAAGTGAAACTTGAAACAAAACTTGAAGCAAAACATGAACGTGATTTCTCCAAGTAAAATGACTATTTTCCACAACTCTGATAAGCACTAAAGCGCTAAAATAAAAACGAAAAGCGCAGGCTTTGCGCATTTTCGGAAAAGGCGCCAAATGAAAAATAGACGATTTTGGTTGTTCGACAACTTTTTTGAATGTATTTTAGATAGAGAGTATATTTAATTTTACTCTATCAGATTGTTACTGGATAAACATTACTGGAAAAGTACTCAAACATTCCTAATATAGACCTATGTTTAACTGCCTATCTCAATTTGTAATTTAGAAATCAAATTTGTTTGTTTAATAAATTTTCATTTTAAAATAAACAGAGGCCGAAAATAGTTATTTTTTTCTTTCTGAAGAAAAGGTTATGAGAAAATAACCTTTAGGTTAGGTTGTACAGGCAGCTTTCGCTCACTTGGGTCCATGTTTGGTCTCTTTGTGTTACCTGTATCAGTTTCTGGTTATTTTTAACCATTATCGTAAGACCAATATAACCAATATAAATAAAAATATTTTTTTTTGGTTATGAATAATTATTATTATCAACCAAAAGAAATGTTTTGGTTACCAATAACCATTATCGAAAGTAATTTTATTATTTTATTTGGTTATCGCAGTTTCATTGAAGTAACCTTTTATTTATAAAATTAATAAAAATATTTTACAAAACTGCCCTTTTGTTTACTTTTCAAAGACATTTCAATTTCTTACCCTACAAACCCTTTAGAAATGCATCCATTACTAAACAAGATAACTAAAGTACGCAAATTTGTTAGGTGTATCCAGACTATTGGCGTCGCTGGTATGCTGGGGTATGCTCCGTCTAGGGCTTGACATCTTGGGGTGGATTGAATTCCGTTTCCGAACGGAATTGAACTCTGTGATATGGCCGATAAACTTATTTTTATAACAATACTCAAAACAGTCAGATTTCGAGCATATACTTTATCAATTTGCATATGCTTTATCAATGTTTGCGCTCAAGTCTTTTTCTAAGCAGTTATGGGTCTAATTTTATAGTCGTGTTTTTAACGCGTCTAAGGTAGTCTCAAAAGATTCAGTTTCGAACATATGCACGACCAATTTATGATTACGCACAAGCCGTTTTCTAATCATTTGTAGGAATCTGATTAATCACTTTTTGATCATCTAAGGTAGTCTTAAAAGACTCCATTTGCTAATTTTTTGGTAAAACAATCTTCCAAATGCTCTGTGGGAATATTCAATTATTAAGCTTAATTTGTGATATGAATAAAGAAAAGTATTTACTTAAAAGTATTAACTTTGAGCAAAGTGTTTTCTTTAAGTCCTTCCTATACTTTATATGAATAAAAAATTACTTTACTTAACACCAAGGCGAATTCATACTAGGTGGCCGCAAGAGCCCTGCTGTTTACGTAAATGTTTACACATTTGGCCTGTCAGCAGTGTTAATGTATCAACTTTTTTGACAGCCCAAATGTAAATTCTCCACGGCGAATTCTCTTGCGACTACCTGGTGTTGATATATCTTGACTTAACATATTCGAAATTTCGAATGAAGTATTTGCTATGTCAAAAAAAAAACAAATTATAAAAATATTTAAATTATAACAATAATTATATTAAAATATTGGAAAATTTTGAAGAAGAATATTTGGAAGATTTTGGTGACTATACTTGTGTTTTTAAATGGGTTTATTTATAGTATTTAATCATATATTTCATCATATAAAATCATTTTCTGCAGAAATTTTACAATCTTCTACGTGTTCCTTGAAAGAAACCGATGATCTCAAATTCGTAAAAGCAATTCAGGATGTAGGAAGAGTTTTATTAAGCAAATCAAATACTCCAATTATAAAAAATAGCAAAAAGCGAGCAGCTGATGACGTTCGAGATTATATGATTTTACATGGAGGAGAGCACTTAACAAGTGATCAAATTATAAAAAAGTAGCAAAGTATAAATAAAAGGTCAAAGCTAAATCAGATTTAAAAAGGACGGGAATAAAGCTATTAATTTAAAGCCAACTGAAAAACAGTTTTCTTGAAATTTTAAGTGCGGAGGATAATCCGACAATTATACCTGCCAAATACGGGCTAGAAGTTGGTGTATGTAACACAAATCAAGCAGAAAACTCTATTGTTGCCTATCTGAATAGGATCTGCATTTTATATTTCATTAATTTGGTTAGAGTTTCCCCGACCCAGATCTATTTGTTTTAAATTCAATTAAAATTTTTTAGGTAGTTTCAGGGAGGCAGCTATTGTCCCTCATGGTCCTGTTTTAGAAAAATATATACCCCATGTCTAATTACGTTTTAAGTAGGGATGTAACCGATTCCGATACCGATATATCGGCGATACTTCAGATTTTCCGATACATCGGTATCGGCGATATTTTACTGTCGATACGACGATACTTTTAAAATTTTTTCAGAGCTTTTTTTTAGAAAATTATTTATTTTTTGTTAATTTTACCATGAACTAAATTCATTTCGCTATTTTTTAAATCTTATTAATATCAATTTTAAAATTTAATAATATTTTGCGCTATTATTTTCTAAAAAAAATTATTTATTTTTTGTTAATTTTACCATGAATTCAATTCGTTGTTTTTTAAATCTTATTCCCACAAAAAAAAAAAGACACAAGACTTATTATAATCGCTATAAAATACGCTTTATATGAAAATATAAAAATGGGTAGGTTTTCAAGCAAATTGGAATAAAATCGCAAAATCGGAATAAAATGAAATATAACATTTTTCTTTTGACGATATTAACATGAAATATAAGTCAAAACAAAATATTTTAAATATGCACGGAAAGCTTAAGTCCTTTCGACACTGTTTAAAATATAAAAATCTGTGCAGAAACAATGCAGTTAAAATTGTTTTTGTCCGTGAAGTCCCAAAAAATCGTTTTTTTTATCGATAACTTCCGATTTTGAGGATGTATTGCAATTTTTTTAAATGGCAAAATGACCTAGACCTACAAGCCCCACTAAGTCATTTTTCACGAGTAAAAAAACATGCAATTTTGTAACTGCGTTTCATTAAGCTAATAAGTTATTTAGAAGAATTTTAGTTTAAAATCGATTTTTTAAAAAGCATGGTGAGTATTTTTTTAAAATTATCAAGGAATTACAAACTTTTACTTGCTTTTCTACTAATTATCTGCATATTTTTAATATAGATTTTTTGGAAGCAATAAAAATTTAGTTGCTTAAATATTACTTCCAATTTTTTATACTGGGTTAATATTAATTTTATATATTAATATTCTCTTACACTGTAATTTTGTATAATAAAAAAATTGGCCTTCTTCCGTTTTTATTAATCTAAACTTTAACTCAATTTCTATATTCGTATCGGTATCGGAATCGGTATCGTCGATATTTATTTTTAAATATCGGAATCGGTATCGGATCGGCAAAACGGCGTATCGTTACATCCCTAGTTTTAAGTTTCATTAAAATTGGGTTGAGAGGCAGAAATCGTCCCTTACCCACATCGTGGTATTATTTTTAAAAAAGTATATATCCTATATCTAATTCCAGAGCAAGATATATCTACACTGGAAATAATCCATGCAACATTTTACGAAAAGAACTTTCGTAGTGACTGTTTTCGTAGAATATACGAAACTTTCGTATATATTACGAAAAAACATTTTTTGAACTTACGAAAGTAACGAAAACCTTTCGTAAACATTTTTCCTTGTTAAAAATATATTTGAAATAAAAAAATTAATTAAAATAATTTTTTTATAAATTGACGTATTTTTCAGATGTAAGTAAATAAAACAAATTTTTAGCTTTTATAGAATAAGTAGAAAGTGACTCATTCGGTAGAGTACTTGCTTGAAATATGAAAATTGCGAGCTCGTGCCACGGTTAAGCCATATTTTTTGTTTTACTTTTATTATTTCGATTATTTTCGTACATTTCGTATATTATACGCGCTACAAATGGTGACTTATGTGGAATTCGTGATATGTATGTATATCAAATGCAAATTAATATATGAAATATATTTTGAAAATACATATCGTCGCCTTAGAGTGCAAACCTGCTAACTGCCATTCAAAAAATTGAAGAGTTCATACAAGAAAACTGTATATATTTATCATTGGCGATTCCAAAAGTAACAAATTATTTTGTTGATTTAATAAGAAATAGTGTTCTGAAATAAATAAAATATATAATGGGCCATTTTAAACTAGCAATCAGAAATTCAAGTTGGTTTTCAACAAGGACGTTAAGATTTTCTGAAATGGAGTTAGCAGCCTTGCACTTTTAGCCGACGATATGTAATTAGTATTTTTACTTGTAAAAAACTAATTTTTATTTGAAATAGAAAACTAACAAAGCATTTGTATTTGGAATTTATTTATTTAACTCTGCAGTTATACGTTCAAGAAATTGCTTTCAAGTTGATCACCCGTATTGCTTGTTAAAACTACTTTAAATTGACGCTGTGACGTAGGCTGCAAGCAACTTGATATTCAATTTTGTTTTCAAGATGCTGTCGTCAAGAATCAACAGCGAAACAGTAAAACTAGGTCATAGCGAATTCTCGGTTGTAACGATCAAAGTCTAAAGTGCCGACGTTTTAGTTGCCATTTTCATACAAAAAGACTTCGTAATAGCGAATTCGTAGTCCTCGTTTGTATCGAACTACGCTTATTACGAACTTGTCATAGAGCGGTTTATTTGCTGTTTGTACAAAGTTCGTTATAACCGAGTCTTACTGTAATTTCCTTACAATAATTGTGATTAGCTGCTTAAATTGAACGAAAAATTTAAAGCAGGTTGGTAGTCAATTTCAAAACGTTTGAGTGTGTTAGTAAAAAAGTGAAACTTGAAACAAAACTTGAAGCAAAACATGAACGTGATTTCTCCAAGTAAAATGACTATTTTCCACAACTCTGATAAGCACTAAAGCGCTAAAATAAAAACGAAAAGCGCAGGCTTTGCGCATTTTCGGAAAAGGCGCCAAATGAAAAATAGACGATTTTGGTTGTTCGACAACTTTTTTGAATGTATTTTAGATAGAGAGTATATTTAATTTTACTCTATCAGATTGTTACTGGATAAACATTACTGGAAAAGTACTCAAACATTCCTAATATAGACCTATGTTTAACTGCCTATCTCAATTTGTAATTTAGAAATCAAATTTGTTTGTTTAATAAATTTTCATTTTAAAATAAACAGAGGCCGAAAATAGTTATTTTTTTCTTTCTGAAGAAAAGGTTATGAGAAAATAACCTTTAGGTTAGGTTGTACATGCAGCTTTCGCTCACTTGGGTCCATGTTTGGTCTCTTTGTGTTACCTGTATCAGTTTCTGGTTATTTTTAACCATTATCGTAAGACCAATATAAATAAAAATATTTTTTTTTGGTTATGAATAATTATTATTATCAACCAAAAGAAATGTTTTGGTTACCAATAACCATTATCGAAAGTAATTTTATTTTTTGGTTATCGCAGTTTCATTGAAGTAACCTTTTATTTATAAAATTAATAAAAATATTTTACAAAACTGCCCTTTTGTTTACTTTTCAAAGACATTTCAATTTCTTACCCTACAAACCCTTTAGAAATGCATCCATTACTAAACAAGATAATTAAAGTACGCAAATTTGTTAGGTGTATCCAGACTATTGGCGTCGCTGGTATGCTGGGGTATGCTCCGTCTAGGGCTTGACATCTTGGGGTGGATTGAATTCCGTTTCCGAACGGAATTGAACTCTGTGATATGGCCGATAAACTTATTTTTATAACAATACTCAAAACAGTCAGATTTCGAGCATATACTTTATCAATTTGCATATGCTTTATCAATGTTTGCGCTCAAGTCTTTTTCTAAGCAGTTATGGGTCTAATTTTATAGTCGTGTTTTTAACGCGTCTAAGGTAGTCTCAAAAGATTCAGTTTCGAACATATGCACGACCAATTTATGATTACGCACAAGTCGTTTTCTAATCATTTGTAGGAATCTGATTAATCACTTTTTGATCATCTAAGGTAGTCTTAAAAGACTCCATTTGCTGATTTTTTGGTAAAACAATCTTCCAAATGCTCTGTGGGAATATTCAATTATTAAGCTTAATGGGTGATATGAATAAAGAAAAGTATTTACTTAAAAGTATTAACTTTGAGCAAAGTGTTTTCTTTAAGTCCTTCCTATACTTTATATGAATAAAAAATTACTTTACTTAACATCAAGGCGAATTCATACTAGGTGGCCGCAAGAGCCCTGCTGTTTACGTAAATGTTTACACATTTGGCCTGTCAGCAGTGTTAATGTATCAACTTTTTTGACAGCCCAAATGTAAATTCTCCACGGCGAATTCTCTTGCGACTACCTGGTGTTGATATATCTTGACTTAACATATTCAAAATTTCGAATGAAGTATTTGCTATGTCAAAAAAAAACAAATTATAAAAATATTTAAATTATAACAATAATTATATTAAAATATTGGAAAATTTTGAAGAAGAATATTTGGAAGATTTTGGTGACTATGCTTGTGTTTTTAAATGGGTTTATTTATAGTATTTAATCATATATTTCATCATATAAAATCATTTTCTGCAGAAATTTTACAATCTTCTACGTGTTCCTTGAAAGAAACCGATGATCTCAAATTCGTAAAAGCAATTCAGGATGTAGGAAGAGTTTTATTAAGCAAATCAAATACTCCAATTATAAAAAATAGCAAAATGCGAGCAGCTGATGACGTTCGAGATTATATGATTTTACATGGAGGAGAGCACTTAACAAGTGATCAAATTAATAAAAAGTAGCAAAGTGTAAATAAAAGGTCAAAGCTAAATCAGATTTAAAAAGGACGGGAATAAAGCTATTAATTTAAAGCCAACTGAAAAACAGTTTTTTTGAAATTTTAAGTGCGGAGGATAATACGACAATTATACCTGCCAAATACGGGCTAGAAGTTGGTGTATGTAACACAAATCAAGCAGAAAACTCTATTGTTGCCTATCTGAATAGGATCTGCATTTTATATTTCATTAATTTGGTTAGAGTTTCCCCGACCCAGATCTATTTGTTTTAAATTCAATTAAAATTTTTTAGGTAGTTTCAGGGAGGCAGCTATTGTCCCTCATGGTCCTGTTTTAGAAAAATATATACCCCATGTCTAATTACGTTTTAAGTTTCATTAAAATTGGGTTGAGAGGCAGAAATCGTCCCTTACCCACATCGTGGTATTATTTTTAAAAAAGTATATATCCTATATCTAATTCCAGAGCAAGATATATCTACACTGGAAATAATCCATGCAACATTTTACGAAAAGAACTTTCGTAGTGACTGTTTTCGTAGAATATACGAAACTTTCGTATATATTACGAAAAAACATTTTTTGAACTTACGAAAGTAACGAAAACCTTTCGTAAACATTTTTCCTTGTTAAAAATATATTTGAAATAAAAAAATTAATTAAAATAATTTTTTTATAAATTGACGTATTTTTCAGATGTAAGTAAATAAAACAAATTTTTAGCTTTTATAGAATAAGTAGAAAGTGACTCATTCGGTAGAGTACTTGCTTGAAATATGAAAATTGCGAGCTCGTGCCACGGTTAAGCCATATTTTTTGTTTTACTTTTATTATTTCGATTATTTTCGTACATTTCGTATATTATACGCGCTACAAATGGTGACTTATGTGGAATTCGTGATATGTATGTATATCAAATGCAAATTAATATATGAAATATATTTTGAAAATACATATCGTCGCCTTAGAGTGCAAACCTGCTAACTGCCATTCAAAAAATTGAAGAGTTCATACAAGAAAACTGTATATATTTATCATTGGCGATTCCAAAAGTAACAAATTATTTTGTTGATTTAATAAGAAATAGTGTTCTGAAATAAATAAAATATATAATGGGCCATTTTAAACTAGCAATCAGAAATTCAAGTTGGTTTTCAACAAGGACGTTAAGATTTTCTGAAATGGAGTTAGCAGCCTTGCTCTTTTAGCCGACGATATGTAATTAGTATTTTTACTTGTAAAAAACTAATTTTTATTTGAAATAGAAAACTAACAAAGCATTTGTATTTGAAATTTATTTATTTAACTCTGCAGTTATACGTTCAAGAAATTGCTTTCAAGTCGATCACCCGTATTGCTTGTTAAAACTACTTTAAATTGACGCTGTGACGTAGGCTGCAAGCAACTTGATATTCAATTTTGTTTTCAAGATGCCGTCGTCAAGAATCAACAGCGAAACAGTAAAACTAGGTCATAGCGAATTCTCGGTTGTAACGATCAAAGTCTAAAGTGCCGACGTTTTGGTTGCCATTTTCATACAAAAAGACTTCGTAATAGCGAATTCGTAGTCCTCGTTTGTATCGAACTACGCTTATTACGAACTTGTCATAGAGCGGTTTATTTGCTGTTTGTACAAAGTTCGTTATAACCGAGTCTTACTGTAATTTCCTTACAATAATTGTGATTAGCTGCTTAAATTGAACGAAAAATTTAAAGCAGGTTGGTAGTCAATTTCAAAACGTTTGAGTGTGTTAGTAAAAAAGTGAAACTTGAAACAAAACTTGAAGCAAAACATGAACGTGATTTCTCCAAGTAAAATGACTATTTTCCACAACTCTGATAAGCACTAAAGCGCTAAAATAAAAACGAAAAGCGCAGGCTTTGCGCATTTTCGGAAAAGGCGCCAAATGAAAAATAGACGATTTTGGTTGTTCGACAACTTTTTTGAATGTATTTTAGATAGAGAGTATATTTAATTTTACTCTATCAGATTGTTACTGGATAAACATTACTGGAAAAGTACTCAAACATTCCTAATATAGACCTATGTTTAACTGCCTATCTCAATTTGTAATTTAGAAATCAAATTTGTTTGTTTAATAAATTTTCATTTTAAAATAAACAGAGGTCGAAAATAGTTATTTTTTTCTTTCTGAAGAAAAGGTTATGAGAAAATAACCTTTAGGTTAGGTTGTACAGGCAGCTTTCGCTCACTTGGGTCCATGTTTGGTCTCTTTGTGTTACCTGTATCAGTTTCTGGTTATTTTTAACCATTATCGTAAGACCAATATAACCAATATAAATAAAAATATTTTTTTTTGGTTATGAATAATTATTATTATCAACCAAAAGAAATGTTTTGGTTACCAATAACAATTATCGAAAGTAATTTTATTTTTTGGTTATCGCAGTTTCATTGAAGTAACCTTTTATTTATAAAATTAATAAAAATATTTTACAAAACTGCCCTTTTGTTTACTTTTCAAAGACATTTCAATTTCTTACCCTACAAACCCTTTAGAAATGCATCCATTACTAAACAAGATAATTAAAGTACGCAAATTTGTTAGGTGTATCCAGACTATTGGCGTCGCTGGTATGCTGGGGTATGCTCCGTCTAGGGCTTGACATCTTGGGGTGGATTGAATTCCGTTTCCGAACGGAATTGAACTCTGTGATATGGCCGATAAACTTATTTTTATAACAATACTCAAAACAGTCAGATTTCGAGCATATACTTTATCAATTTGCATATGCTTTATCAATGTTTGCGCTCAAGTCTTTTTCTAAGCAGTTATGGGTCTAATTTTATAGTCGTGTTTTTAACGCGTCTAAGGTAGTCTCAAAAGATTCAGTTTCGAACATATGCACGACCAATTTATGATTACGCACAAGTCGTTTTCTAATCATTTGTAGGAATCTGATTAATCACTTTTTGATCATCTAAGGTAGTCTTAAAAGACTCCATTTGCTGATTTTTTGGTAAAACAATCTTCCAAATGCTCTGTGGGAATATTCAATTATTAAGCTTAATGGGTGATATGAATAAAGAAAAGTATTTACTTAAAAGTATTAACTTTGAGCAAAGTGTTTTCTTTAAGTCCTTCCTATACTTTATATGAATAAAAAATTACTTTACTTAACATCAAGGCGAATTCATACTAGGTGGCCGCAAGAGCCCTGCTGTTTACGTAAATGTTTACACATTTGGCCTGTCAGCAGTGTTAATGTATCAACTTTTTTGACAGCCCAAATGTAAATTCTCCACGGCGAATTCTCTTGCGACTACCTGGTGTTGATATATCTTGACTTAACATATTCAAAATTTCGAATGAAGTATTTGCTATGTCAAAAAAAAAAAAACAAATTATAAAAATATTTAAATTATAACAATAATTATATTAAAATATTGGAAAATTTTGAAGAAGAATATTTGGAAGATTTTGGTGACTATGCTTGTGTTTTTAAATGGGTTTATTTATAGTATTTAATCATATATTTCATCATATAAAATCATTTTCTGCAGAAATTTTACAATCTTCTACGTGTTCCTTGAAAGAAACCGATGATCTCAAATTCGTAAAAGCAATTCAGGATGTAGGAAGAGTTTTATTAAGCAAATCAAATACTCCAATTATAAAAAATAGCAAAATGCGAGCAGCTGATGACGTTCAAGATTATATGATTTTACATGGAGGAGAGCACTTAACAAGTGATCAAATTAATAAAAAGTAGCAAAGTGTAAATAAAAGGTCAAAGCTAAATCAGATTTAAAAAGGACGGGAATAAAGCTATTAATTTAAAGCCAACTGAAAAACAGTTTTTTTGAAATTTTAAGTGCGGAGGATAATACGACAATTATACCTGCCAAATACGGGCTAGAAGTTGGTGTATGTAACACAAATCAAGCAGAAAACTCTATTGTTGCCTATCTGAATAGGATCTACATTTTATATTTCATTAATTTGGTTAGCGTTTCCCCGACCCAGATCTATTTGTTTTAAATTCAATTAAAATTGTTTAGGTAGTTTCAGGGAGGCAGCTATTGTCCCTCATGGTCCTGTTTTAGAAAAATATATACCCCATGTCTAATTACGTTTTAAGTTTCATTAAAATTGGGTTGGTAGGCAGAAATCGTCCCTTACCCACATCGTGGTATTATTTTTAAAAAAGTATATATCCTATATCTAATTCCAGAGCAAGATATATCTACACTGGAAATAATCCATGCAACATTTTACGAAAAGAACTTTCGTAGTGACTGTTTTCGTAGAATATACGAAACTTTCGTATATATTACGAAAAAACATTTTTTGAACTTACGGAAGTAACGAAAACCTTTCGTAAACATTTTTCCTTGTTAAAAATATATTTGAAATAAAAAAATTAATTAAAATAATTTTTTTATAAATTGACGTATTTTTCAGATGTAAGTAAATAAAACAAATTTTTAGCTTTTATAGAATAAGTAGAAAGTGGCTCATTCGGTAGAGTACTTACTTGAAATATGAAAATTGCGAGCTCGTGCCACGGTTAAGCCATATTTTTTGTTTTACTTTTATTATTTCGATTATTTTCGTACATTTCGTATATTATACGCGCTACAAATGGTGACTTATGTGGAATTCGTGATATGTATGTATATCAAATGAAAATTAATATAGGAAATATATTTTGAAAATACATATCGTCGCCTTAGAGTGCAAACCTGCTAACTGCCATTCAAAAAATTGAAGAGTTCATACAAGAAAACTGTGTATATTTATCATTGGCGATTCCAAAAGAGACAAATTATTTTGTTGATTTAATAAGAAATAGTGTTCTGAAATAAATAAAACATCTAATGGGCCATTTTAAATTAGCAATCAGAAATTCAAGTTGGTTTTCAACAAGGACGTTAAGATTTTCTGAAATGGAGTTAGCAGCCTTGCACTTTTAGCCGACGATATGTAATTAGTATTTTTACTTGTAAAAAACTAATTTTTATTTGAAATAGAAAACTAACAAAGCATTTGTATTTGGAATTTATTTATTTAACTCTGCAGTTATACGTTCAAGAAATTGCTTTCAAGTTGATCACCCGTATTGCTTGTTAAAACTACTTTAAATTGACGCTGTGACGTAGGCTGCAAGCAACTTGATATTCAATTTTGTTTTCAAGATGCCGTCGTCAAGAATCAACAGCGAAACAGTAAAACTAGGTCATAGCGAATTCTCGGTTGTAACGATCAAAGTCTAAAGTGCCGACGTTTTGGTTGCCATTTTCATACAAAAAGACTTCGTAATAGCGAATTCGTAGTCCTCGTTTGTATCTAACTACGCTTATTACGAACTTGTCATAGAGCGGTTTTTTTGCTGTTTGTACAAACCGAGTCTTACTGTAATTTCCTTACAATAATTGTGATTAGCTGTTTAAATTGAACGAAAAATTGAAAGCAAGTTGGTAGTCAATTTCAAAACGTTTGAGTGTGTTAGTAAAAAAGTGAAACTTGAAAGAAAACTTGAAGCAAAACATGAACGTGATTTCTCCAAGTAAAATGACTATTTTCCACAACTCTGATAAGCACTAAAGCGCTAAAATAAAAAACGAAAAACGCAGGCTTTGCGCATTTTCGGAAAAGGCGCCAAATGAAAAATAGACGATTTTGGTTGTTCGACAACTTTTTTGAATGTATTTTAGATAGAGAGTAAATTTAATTTTACTCTATCAGTTTGTTATTGGATAAACATTACTGGAAAAGTACTCAAACATTCCTAATATAGACCTATGTTTAACTGCCTATCTCAATTTGTAATTTAGAAATCATTTTTGTTTGTTTAATAAATTTTCATTTTAAAATAAAAATCATATTATGATTTTTATTTTTAAAATGAACAGGGGCCGAAAATAGTTGTTATTTATTTCTTTCTGAAGAAAAGGTTATGAGAAAATAACCTTTAAGTTAGGTTGTACAGGTAGCTTTCGCTCACTTGGGTCCATGTTTGGTCTCTTTGTGTTACCTGTATCAGTTTCTGGTTATTTTTAACCGTTATCGTAAGACCAATATAACCAATATAAATAAAAATATTTTTTTTGGTTATGAATAATTATTATTATCAACCAAAAGAAATGTTTTGGTTACCAATAACCATTATCGAAAGTAATTTTATTTTTTGGTTATCGCAGTTTTATTGAAGTAACCTTTTATTTATAAAATTAATAAAAATATTTTACAAAACTGCCCTTTTGTTTACTTTTCAAAGACATTTCAATTTCTTACCCTACAAAACCCTTTAGAAATGCATCCATTACTAAACAAGATAACTAAAGTACGCAAATTTGTTAGGTGTATCCAGACTATTGGCGTCGCTGGTATGCTGGGGTATGCTCCGTCTAGGGCTTGACATCTTGTGGTGGATTGAATTCCGTTTCCGAACGGAATTGAACTCTGTGATATGGCCGATAAACTTATTTTTATAACAATACTCAAAACAGTCAGATTTCGAGCATATGCTTTATCAATTTGCATATGCTTTATCAATGATTGCGCTCAAGTCTTTTTCTAAGCAGTTATGGTTCTAATTTTATAGTCGTGTTTTTAACGCGTCTAAGGTAGTCTCAAAAGATTCAGTTTCGAACATATGCACGACCAATTTATGATTACGCACAAGTCGTTTTCTAATCATTTGTAGGAATCTGATTAATCACTTTTTGATCATCTAAGGTAGTCTTAAAAGACTCCATTTGCAGATTTTTTGGTAAAACAATCTTCCAAATGCTCTGTGGGAATATTCAATTATTAAGCTTAATGGGTGATATGAATAAAGAAAAGTATTAACTTAAAAGTATTAACTTTGAGCAAAGTGTTTTCTTTAAGTCCTTCCTATACTTTATATGAATAAAAAATTACTTTACTTAACATCAAAGCGAATTCATACTAGGTGGCCGCAAGAGCCCTGCTGTTTACGTAAATGTTTACACATTTGGCCTGTCAGCAGTGTTAATGTATCAACTTTTTTGACAGCCCAAATGTAAATTCTCCACGTCGAATTCTCTTGCGACTACCTGGTGTTGATATATCTTGACTTAACATATTCAAAATTTCGAATGAAGTATTTGCTATGTCAAAAAAAAAAAAAAAAAAAAAAAACAAATTATAAAAATATTTAAATTATAACAATAATTATATTAAAATATTGGAAAATTTTGAAGAAGAATATTTGGAAGATTTTGGTGACTATGCTTGTGTTTTTAAATGGGTTTATTTATAGTATTTAATCATATATTTCATCATATAAAATCATTTTCTGCAGAAATTTTACAATCTTCTACGTGTTCCTTGAAAGAAACCGATGATCTCAAATTCGTAAAAGCAATTCAGGATGTAGGAAGAGTTTTATTAAGCAAATCAAATACTCCAATTATAAAAAATAGCAAAAAGCGAGCAGCTGATGACGTTCGAGATTATATGATTTTACATGGAGGAGAGCACTTAACAAGTGATCAAATTATAAAAAAGTAGCAAAGTGTAAATAAAAGGTCAAAGCTAAATCAGATTTAAAAAGGACGGGAATAAAGCTATTAATTTAAAGCCAACTGAAAAACAGTTTTTTTGAAATTTTAAGTGCGGAGGATAATCCGACAATTATACCTGCCAAATACGGGCTAGAAGTTGGTGTATGTAACACAAATCAAGCAGAAAACTCTATTGTTGCCTATCTGAATAGGATCTACATTTTATATTTCATTAATTTGGTTAGAGTTTCCCCGACCCAGATCTATTTGTTTTAAATTCAATTAAAATTTTTTAGGTAGTTTCAGGGAGGCAGCTATTGTCCCTCATGGTCCTGTTTTAGAAAAATATATACCCCTTGTCTAATTACGTTTTAAGTTTCATTAAAATTGGGTTGAGAGGCAGAAATCGTCCCTTACCCACATCGTGGTATTATTTTTAAAAAAGTATATATCCTATATCTAATTCCAGAGCAAGATATATCTACACTGGAAATAATCCATGCAACATTTTACGAAAAGAACTTTCGTAGTGACTGTTTTCGTAGAATATACGAAACTTTCGTATATATTACGAAAAAACATTTTTTGAACTTACGGAAGTAACGAAAACCTTTCGTAAACATTTTTCCTTGTTAAAAATATATTTGAAATAAAAAAATTAATTAAAATAATTTTTTTATAAATTGACGTATTTTTCAGATGTAAGTAAATAAAACAAATTTTTAGCTTTTATAGAATAAGTAGAAAGTGGCTCATTCGGTAGAGTACTTACTTGAAATATGAAAATTGCGAGCTCGTGTCACGGTTAAGCCATATTTTTTGTTTTACTTTTATTATTTCGATTATTTTCGTACATTTCGTATATTATACGCGCTACAAATGGTGACTTATGTGGAATTCGTGATATGTATGTATATCAAATGAAAATTAATATAGGAAATATATTTTGAAAATACATATCGTCGCCTTAGAGTGCAAACCTGCTAACTGCCATTCAAAAAATTGAAGAGTTCATACAAGAAAACTGTGTATATTTATCATTGGCGATTCCAAAAGTAACAAATTATTTTGTTGATTTAATAAGAAATAGTGTTCTGAAATAAATAAAATATCTAATGGGCCATTTTAAATTAGCAATCAGAAATTCAAGTTGGTTTTCAACAAGGACGTTAAGATTTTCTGAAATGGAGTTAGCAGCCTTGCACTTTTAGCCGACGATATGTAATTAGTATTTTTACTTGTAAAAAACTAATTTTTATTTGAAATAGAAAACTAACAAAGCATTTGTATTTGGAATTTATTTATTTAACTCTGCAGTTATACGTTCAAGAAATTGCTTTCAAGTTGATCACCCGTATTGCTTGTTAAAACTACTTTAAATTGACGCTGTGACGTAGGCTGCAAGCAACTTGATATTCAATTTTGTTTTCAAGATGCCGTCGTCAAGAATCAACAGCGAAACAGTAAAACTAGGTCATAGCGAATTCTCGGTTGTAACGATCAAAGTCTAAAGTGCCGACGTTTTGGTTGCCATTTTCATACAAAAAGACTTCGTAATAGCGAATTCGTAGTCCTCGTTTGTATCTAACTACGCTTATTACGAACTTGTCATAGAGCGGTTTTTTTGCTGTTTGTACAAACCGAGTCTTACTGTAATTTCCTTACAATAATTGTGATTAGCTGTTTAAATTGAACGAAAAATTGAAAGCAAGTTGGTAGTCAATTTCAAAACGTTTGAGTGTGTTAGTAAAAAAGTGAAACTTGAAAGAAAACTTGAAGCAAAACATGAACGTGATTTCTCCAAGTAAAATGACTATTTTCCACAACTCTGATAAGCACTAAAGCGCTAAAATAAAAAACGAAAAACGCAGGCTTTGCGCATTTTCGGAAAAGGCGCCAAATGAAAAATAGACGATTTTGGTTGTTCGACAACTTTTTTGAATGTATTTTAGATAGAGAGTAAATTTAATTTTACTCTATCAGTTTGTTATTGGATAAACATTACTGGAAAAGTACTCAAACATTCCTAATATAGACCTATGTTTAACTGCCTATCTCAATTTGTAATTTAGAAATCATTTTTGTTTGTTTAATAAATTTTCATTTTAAAATAAAAATCATATTATGATTTTTATTTTTAAAATGAACAGGGGCCGAAAATAGTTGTTATTTATTTCTTTCTGAAGAAAAGGTTATGAGAAAATAACCTTTAAGTTAGGTTGTACAGGTAGCTTTCGCTCACTTGGGTCCATGTTTGGTCTCTTTGTGTTACCTGTATCAGTTTCTGGTTATTTTTAACCGTTATCGTAAGACCAATATAACCAATATAAATAAAAATATTTTTTTTGGTTATGAATAATTATTATTATCAACCAAAAGAAATGTTTTGGTTACCAATAACCATTATCGAAAGTAATTTTATTTTTTGGTTATCGCAGTTTTATTGAAGTAACCTTTTATTTATAAAATTAATTAAAATATTTTACAAAACTGCCCTTTTGTTTACTTTTCAAAGACATTTCAATTTCTTACCCTACAAAACCCTTTAGAAATGCATCCATTACTAAACAAGATAACTAAAGTACGCAAATTTGTTAGGTGTATCCAGACTATTGGCGTCGCTGGTATGCTGGGGTATGCTCCGTCTAGGGCTTGACATCTTGTGGTGGATTGAATTCCGTTTCCGAACGGAATTGAACTCTGTGATATGGCCGATAAACTTATTTTTATAACAATACTCAAAACAGTCAGATTTCGAGCATATGCTTTATCAATGATTGCGCTCAAGTCTTTTTCTAAGCAGTTATGGTTCTAATTTTATAGTCGTGTTTTTAACGCGTCTAAGGTAGTCTCAAAAGATTCAGTTTCGAACATATGCACGACCAATTTATGATTACGCACAAGTCGTTTTCTAATCATTTGTAGGAATCTGATTAATCACTTTTTGATCATCTAAGGTAGTCTTAAAAGACTCCATTTGCAGATTTTTTGGTAAAACAATCTTCCAAATGCTCTGTGGGAATATTCAATTATTAAGCTTAATGGGTGATATGAATAAAGAAAAGTATTAACTTAAAAGTATTAACTTTGAGCAAAGTGTTTTCTTTAAGTCCTTCCTATACTTTATATGAATAAAAAATTACTTTACTTAACATCAAAGCGAATTCATACTAGGTGGCCGCAAGAGCCCTGCTGTTTACGTAAATGTTTACACATTTGGCCTGTCAGCAGTGTTAATGTATCAACTTTTTTGACAGCCCAAATGTAAATTCTCCACGTCGAATTCTCTTGCGACTACCTGGTGTTGATATATCTTGACTTAACATATTCAAAATTTCGAATGAAGTATTTGCTATGTCAAAAAAAAAAAAAAAACAAATTATAAAAATATTTAAATTATAACAATAATTATATTAAAATATTGGAAAATTTTGAAGAAGAATATTTGGAAGATTTTGGTGACTATGCTTGTGTTTTTAAATGGGTTTATTTATAGTATTTAATCATATATTTCATCATATAAAATCATTTTCTGCAGAAATTTTACAATCTTCTACGTGTTCCTTGAAAGAAACCGATGATCTCAAATTCGTAAAAGCAATTCAGGATGTAGGAAGAGTTTTATTAAGCAAATCAAATACTCCAATTATAAAAAATAGCAAAAAGCGAGCAGCTGATGACGTTCGAGATTATATGATTTTACATGGAGGAGAGCACTTAACAAGTGATCAAATTATAAAAAAGTAGCAAAGTGTAAATAAAAGGTCAAAGCTAAATCAGATTTAAAAAGGACGGGAATAAAGCTATTAATTTAAAGCCAACTGAAAAACAGTTTTTTTGAAATTTTAAGTGCGGAGGATAATCCGACAATTATACCTGCCAAATACGGGCTAGAAGTTGGTGTATGTAACACAAATCAAGCAGAAAACTCTATTGTTGCCTATCTGAATAGGATCTACATTTTATATTTCATTAATTTGGTTAGAGTTTCCCCGACCCAGATCTATTTGTTTTAAATTCAATTAAAATTTTTTAGGTAGTTTCAGGGAGGCAGCTATTGTCCCTCATGGTCCTGTTTTAGAAAAATATATACCCCTTGTCTAATTACGTTTTAAGTTTCATTAAAATTGGGTTGAGAGGCAGAAATCGTCCCTTACCCACATCGTGGTATTATTTTTAAAAAAGTATATATCCTATATCTAATTCCAGAGCAAGATATATCTACACTGGAAATAATCCATGCAACATTTTACGAAAAGAACTTTCGTAGTGACTGTTTTCGTAGAATATACGAAACTTTCGTATATATTACGAAAAAACATTTTTTGAACTTACGGAAGTAACGAAAACCTTTCGTAAACATTTTTCCTTGTTAAAAATATATTTGAAATAAAAAAATTAATTAAAATAATTTTTTTATAAATTGACGTATTTTTCAGATGTAAGTAAATAAAACAAATTTTTAGCTTTTATAGAATAAGTAGAAAGTGGCTCATTCGGTAGAGTACTTACTTGAAATATGAAAATTGCGAGCTCGTGTCACGGTTAAGCCATATTTTTTGTTTTACTTTTATTATTTCGATTATTTTCGTACATTTCGTATATTATACGCGCTACAAATGGTGACTTATGTGGAATTCGTGATATGTATGTATATCAAATGAAAATTAATATAGGAAATATATTTTGAAAATACATATCGTCGCCTTAGAGTGCAAACCTGCTAACTGCCATTCAAAAAATTGAAGAGTTCATACAAGAAAACTGTGTATATTTATCATTGGCGATTCCAAAAGAGACAAATTATTTTGTTGATTTAATAAGAAATAGTGTTCTGAAATAAATAAAACATCTAATGGGCCATTTTAAATTAGCAATCAGAAATTCAAGTTGGTTTTCAACAAGGACGTTAAGATTTTCTGAAATGGAGTTAGCAGCCTTGCACTTTTAGCCGACGATATGTAATTAGTATTTTTACTTGTAAAAAACTAATTTTTATTTGAAATAGAAAACTAACAAAGCATTTGTATTTGGAATTTATTTATTTAACTCTGCAGTTATACGTTCAAGAAATTGCTTTCAAGTTGATCACCCGTATTGCTTGTTAAAACTACTTTAAATTGACGCTGTGACGTAGGCTGCAAGCAACTTGATATTCAATTTTGTTTTCAAGATGCCGTCGTCAAGAATCAACAGCGAAACAGTAAAACTAGGTCATAGCGAATTCTCGGTTGTAACGATCAAAGTCTAAAGTGCCGACGTTTTGGTTGCCATTTTCATACAAAAAGACTTCGTAATAGCGAATTCGTAGTCCTCGTTTGTATCGAACTACGCTTATTACGAACTTGTCATAGAGCGGTTTTTTTGCTGTTTGTACAAACCGAGTCTTACTGTAATTTCCTTACAATAATTGTGATTAGCTGTTTAAATTGAACGAAAAATTGAAAGCAAGTTGGTAGTCAATTTCAAAACGTTTGAGTGTGTTAGTAAAAAAGTGAAACTTGAAAGAAAACTTGAAGCAAAACATGAACGTGATTTCTCCAAGTAAAATGACTATTTTCCACAACTCTGATAAGCACTAAAGCGCTAAAATAAAAAACGAAAAGCGCAGGCTTTGCGCATTTTCGGAAAAGGCGCCAAATGAAAAATAGACGATTTTGGTTGTTCGACAACTTTTTTGAATGTATTTTATATAGAGAGTAAATTTAATTTTACTCTATCAGTTTGTTATTGGATAAACATTACTGGAAAAGTACTCAAACATTCCTAATATAGACCTATGTTTAACTGCCTATCTCAATTTGTAATTTAGAAATCATTTTTGTTTGTTTAATAAATTTTCATTTTAAAATAAAAATCATATTATGATTTTTATTTTTAAAATGAACAGGGGCCGAAAATAGTTGTTATTTATTTCTTTCTGAAGAAAAGGTTATGAGAAAATAACCTTTAAGTTAGGTTGTACAGGTAGCTTTCGCTCACTTGGGTCCATGTTTGGTCTCTTTGTGTTACCTGTATCAGTTTCTGGTTATTTTTAACCGTTATCGTAAGACCAATATAACCAATATAAATAAAAATATTTTTTTTGGTTATGAATAATTATTATTATCAACCAAAAGAAATGTTTTGGTTACCAATAACCATTATCGAAAGTAATTTTATTTTTTGGTTATCGCAGTTTTATTGAAGTAACCTTTTATTTATAAAATTAATAAAAATATTTTACAAAACTGCCCTTTTGTTTACTTTTCAAAGACATTTCAATTTCTTACCCTACAAAACCCTTTAGAAATGCATCCATTACTAAACAAGATAACTAAAGTACGCAAATTTGTTAGGTGTATCCAGACTATTGGCGTCGCTGGTATGCTGGGGTATGCTCCGTCTAGGGCTTGACATCTTGTGGTGGATTGAATTCCGTTTCCGAACGGAATTGAACTCTGTGATATGGCCGATAAACTTATTTTTATAACAATACTCAAAACAGTCAGATTTCGAGCATATGCTTTATCAATTTGCATATGCTTTATCAATGATTGCGCTCAAGTCTTTTTCTAAGCAGTTATGGTTCTAATTTTATAGTCGTGTTTTTAACGCGTCTAAGGTAGTCTCAAAAGATTCAGTTTCGAACATATGCACGACCAATTTATGATTACGCACAAGTCGTTTTCTAATCATTTGTAGGAATCTGATTAATCACTTTTTGATCATCTAAGGTAGTCTTAAAAGACTCCATTTGCAGATTTTTTGGTAAAACAATCTTCCAAATGCTCTGTGGGAATATTCAATTATTAAGCTTAATGGGTGATATGAATAAAGAAAAGTATTAACTTAAAAGTATTAACTTTGAGCAAAGTGTTTTCTTTAAGTCCTTCCTATACTTTATATGAATAAAAAATTACTTTACTTAACATCAAAGCGAATTCATACTAGGTGGCCGCAAGAGCCCTGCTGTTTACGTAAATGTTTACACATTTGGCCTGTCAGCAGTGTTAATGTATCAACTTTTTTGACAGCCCAAATGTAAATTCTCCACGTCGAATTCTCTTGCGACTACCTGGTGTTGATATATCTTGACTTAACATATTCAAAATTTCGAATGAAGTATTTGCTATGTCAAAAAAAAAAAAAAAAAACAAATTATAAAAATATTTAAATTATAACAATAATTATATTAAAATATTGGAAAATTTTGAAGAAGAATATTTGGAAGATTTTGGTGACTATGCTTGTGTTTTTAAATGGGTTTATTTATAGTATTTAATCATATATTTCATCATATAAAATCATTTTCTGCAGAAATTTTACAATCTTCTACGTGTTCCTTGAAAGAAACCGATGATCTCAAATTCGTAAAAGCAATTCAGGATGTAGGAAGAGTTTTATTAAGCAAATCAAATACTCCAATTATAAAAAATAGCAAAAAGCGAGCAGCTGATGACGTTCGAGATTATATGATTTTACATGGAGGAGAGCACTTAACAAGTGATCAAATTATAAAAAAGTAGCAAAGTGTAAATAAAAGGTCAAAGCTAAATCAGATTTAAAAAGGACGGGAATAAAGCTATTAATTTAAAGCCAACTGAAAAACAGTTTTTTTGAAATTTTAAGTGCGGAGGATAATCCGACAATTATACCTGCCAAATACGGGCTAGAAGTTGGTGTATGTAACACAAATCAAGCAGAAAACTCTATTGTTGCCTATCTGAATAGGATCTACATTTTATATTTCATTAATTTGGTTAGAGTTTCCCCGACCCAGATCTATTTGTTTTAAATTCAATTAAAATTTTTTAGGTAGTTTCAGGGAGGCAGCTATTGTCCCTCATGGTCCTGTTTTAGAAAAATATATACCCCTTGTCTAATTACGTTTTAAGTTTCATTAAAATTGGGTTGAGAGGCAGAAATCGTCCCTTACCCACATCGTGGTATTATTTTTAAAAAAGTATATATCCTATATCTAATTCCAGAGCAAGATATATCTACACTGGAAATAATCCATGCAACATTTTACGAAAAGAACTTTCGTAGTGACTGTTTTCGTAGAATATACGAAACTTTCGTATATATTACGAAAAAACATTTTTTGAACTTACGGAAGTAACGAAAACCTTTCGTAAACATTTTTCCTTGTTAAAAATATATTTGAAATAAAAAAATTAATTAAAATAATTTTTTTATAAATTGACGTATTTTTCAGATGTAAGTAAATAAAACAAATTTTTAGCTTTTATAGAATAAGTAGAAAGTGGCTCATTCGGTAGAGTACTTACTTGAAATATGAAAATTGCGAGCTCGTGTCACGGTTAAGCCATATTTTTTGTTTTACTTTTATTATTTCGATTATTTTCGTACATTTCGTATATTATACGCGCTACAAATGGTGACTTATGTGGAATTCGTGATATGTATGTATATCAAATGAAAATTAATATAGGAAATATATTTTGAAAATACATATCGTCGCCTTAGAGTGCAAACCTGCTAACTGCCATTCAAAAAATTGAAGAGTTCATACAAGAAAACTGTGTATATTTATCATTGGCGATTCCAAAAGTAACAAATTATTTTGTTGATTTAATAAGAAATAGTGTTCTGAAATAAATAAAATATCTAATGGGCCATTTTAAATTAGCAATCAGAAATTCAAGTTGGTTTTCAACAAGGACGTTAAGATTTTCTGAAATGGAGTTAGCAGCCTTGCACTTTTAGCCGACGATATGTAATTAGTATTTTTACTTGTAAAAAACTAATTTTTATTTGAAATAGAAAACTAACAAAGCATTTGTATTTGGAATTTATTTATTTAACTCTGCAGTTATACGTTCAAGAAATTGCTTTCAAGTTGATCACCCGTATTGCTTGTTAAAACTACTTTAAATTGACGCTGTGACGTAGGCTGCAAGCAACTTGATATTCAATTTTGTTTTCAAGATGCCGTCGTCAAGAATCAACAGCGAAACAGTAAAACTAGGTCATAGCGAATTCTCGGTTGTAACGATCAAAGTCTAAAGTGCCGACGTTTTGGTTGCCATTTTCATACAAAAAGACTTCGTAATAGCGAATTCGTAGTCCTCGTTTGTATCTAACTACGCTTATTACGAACTTGTCATAGAGCGGTTTTTTTGCTGTTTGTACAAACCGAGTCTTACTGTAATTTCCTTACAATAATTGTGATTAGCTGTTTAAATTGAACGAAAAATTGAAAGCAAGTTGGTAGTCAATTTCAAAACGTTTGAGTGTGTTAGTAAAAAAGTGAAACTTGAAAGAAAACTTGAAGCAAAACATGAACGTGATTTCTCCAAGTAAAATGACTATTTTCCACAACTGTGATAAGCACTAAAGCGCTAAAATAAAAAACGAAAAACGCAGGCTTTGCGCATTTTCGGAAAAGGCGCCAAATGAAAAATAGACGATTTTGGTTGTTCGACAACTTTTTTGAATGTATTTTAGATAGAGAGTAAATTTAATTTTACTCTATCAGTTTGTTATTGGATAAACATTACTGGAAAAGTACTCAAACATTCCTAATATAGACCTATGTTTAACTGCCTATCTCAATTTGTAATTTAGAAATCATTTTTGTTTGTTTAATAAATTTTCATTTTAAAATAAAAATCATATTATGATTTTTATTTTTAAAATGAACAGGGGCCGAAAATAGTTGTTATTTATTTCTTTCTGAAGAAAAGGTTATGAGAAAATAACCTTTAAGTTAGGTTGTACAGGTAGCTTTCGCTCACTTGGGTCCATGTTTGGTCTCTTTGTGTTACCTGTATCAGTTTCTGGTTATTTTTAACCGTTATCGTAAGACCAATATAACCAATATAAATAAAAATATTTTTTTTGGTTATGAATAATTATTATTATCAACCAAAAGAAATGTTTTGGTTACCAATAACCATTATCGAAAGTAATTTTATTTTTTGGTTATCGCAGTTTTATTGAAGTAACCTTTTATTTATAAAATTAATAAAAATATTTTACAAAACTGCCCTTTTGTTTACTTTTCAAAGACATTTCAATTTCTTACCCTACAAAACCCTTTAGAAATGCATCCATTACTAAACAAGATAACTAAAGTACGCAAATTTGTTAGGTGTATCCAGACTATTGGCGTCGCTGGTATGCTGGGGTATGCTCCGTCTAGGGCTTGACATCTTGTGGTGGATTGAATTCCGTTTCCGAACGGAATTGAACTCTGTGATATGGCCGATAAACTTATTTTTATAACAATACTCAAAACAGTCAGATTTCGAGCATATGCTTTATCAATTTGCATATGCTTTATCAATGATTGCGCTCAAGTCTTTTTCTAAGCAGTTATGGTTCTAATTTTATAGTCGTGTTTTTAACGCGTCTAAGGTAGTCTCAAAAGATTCAGTTTCGAACATATGCACGACCAATTTATGATTACGCACAAGTCGTTTTCTAATCATTTGTAGGAATCTGATTAATCACTTTTTGATCATCTAAGGTAGTCTTAAAAGACTCCATTTGCAGATTTTTTGGTAAAACAATCTTCCAAATGCTCTGTGGGAATATTCAATTATTAAGCTTAATGGGTGATATGAATAAAGAAAAGTATTAACTTAAAAGTATTAACTTTGAGCAAAGTGTTTTCTTTAAGTCCTTCCTATACTTTATATGAATAAAAAATTACTTTACTTAACATCAAAGCGAATTCATACTAGGTGGCCGCAAGAGCCCTGCTGTTTACGTAAATGTTTACACATTTGGCCTGTCAGCAGTGTTAATGTATCAACTTTTTTGACAGCCCAAATGTAAATTCTCCACGTCGAATTCTCTTGCGACTACCTGGTGTTGATATATCTTGACTTAACATATTCAAAATTTCGAATGAAGTATTTGCTATGTCAAAAAAAAAAAAAAAAAAAAACAAATTATAAAAATATTTAAATTATAACAATAATTATATTAAAATATTGGAAAATTTTGAAGAAGAATATTTGGAAGATTTTGGTGACTATGCTTGTGTTTTTAAATGGGTTTATTTATAGTATTTAATCATATATTTCATCATATAAAATCATTTTCTGCAGAAATTTTACAATCTTCTACGTGTTCCTTGAAAGAAACCGATGATCTCAAATTCGTAAAAGCAATTCAGGATGTAGGAAGAGTTTTATTAAGCAAATCAAATACTCCAATTATAAAAAATAGCAAAAAGCGAGCAGCTGATGACGTTCGAGATTATATGATTTTACATGGAGGAGAGCACTTAACAAGTGATCAAATTATAAAAAAGTAGCAAAGTGTAAATAAAAGGTCAAAGCTAAATCAGATTTAAAAAGGACGGGAATAAAGCTATTAATTTAAAGCCAACTGAAAAACAGTTTTTTTGAAATTTTAAGTGCGGAGGATAATCCGACAATTATACCTGCCAAATACGGGCTAGAAGTTGGTGTATGTAACACAAATCAAGCAGAAAACTCTATTGTTGCCTATCTGAATAGGATCTACATTTTATATTTCATTAATTTGGTTAGAGTTTCCCCGACCCAGATCTATTTGTTTTAAATTCAATTAAAATTTTTTAGGTAGTTTCAGGGAGGCAGCTATTGTCCCTCATGGTCCTGTTTTAGAAAAATATATACCCCTTGTCTAATTACGTTTTAAGTTTCATTAAAATTGGGTTGAGAGGCAGAAATCGTCCCTTACCCACATCGTGGTATTATTTTTAAAAAAGTATATATCCTATATCTAATTCCAGAGCAAGATATATCTACACTGGAAATAATCCATGCAACATTTTACGAAAAGAACTTTCGTAGTGACTGTTTTCGTAGAATATACGAAACTTTCGTATATATTACGAAAAAACATTTTTTGAACTTACGGAAGTAACGAAAACCTTTCGTAAACATTTTTCCTTGTTAAAAATATATTTGAAATAAAAAAATTAATTAAAATAATTTTTTTATAAATTGACGTATTTTTCAGATGTAAGTAAATAAAACAAATTTTTAGCTTTTATAGAATAAGTAGAAAGTGGCTCATTCGGTAGAGTACTTACTTGAAATATGAAAATTGCGAGCTCGTGTCACGGTTAAGCCATATTTTTTGTTTTACTTTTATTATTTTGATTATTTTCGTACATTTCGTATATTATACGCGCTACAAATGGTGACTTATGTGGAATTCGTGATATGTATGTATATCAAATGAAAATTAATATAGGAAATATATTTTGAAAATACATATCGTCGCCTTAGAGTGCAAACCTGCTAACTGCCATTCAAAAAATTGAAGAGTTCATACAAGAAAACTGTGTATATTTATCATTGGCGATTCCAAAAGTAACAAATTATTTTGTTGATTTAATAAGAAATAGTGTTCTGAAATAAATAAAATATCTAATGGGCCATTTTAAATTAGCAATCAGAAATTCAAGTTGGTTTTCAACAAGGACGTTAAGATTTTCTGAAATGGAGTTAGCAGCCTTGCACTTTTAGCCGACGATATGTAATTAGTATTTTTACTTGTAAAAAACTAATTTTTATTTGAAATAGAAAACTAACAAAGCATTTGTATTTGGAATTTATTTATTTAACTCTGCAGTTATACGTTCAAGAAATTGCTTTCAAGTTGATCACCCGTATTGCTTGTTAAAACTACTTTAAATTGACGCTGTGACGTAGGCTGCAAGCAACTTGATATTCAATTTTGTTTTCAAGATGCCGTCGTCAAGAATCAACAGCGAAACAGTAAAACTAGGTCATAGCGAATTCTCGGTTGTAACGATCAAAGTCTAAAGTGCCGACGTTTTGGTTGCCATTTTCATACAAAAAGACTTCGTAATAGCGAATTCGTAGTCCTCGTTTGTATCTAACTACGCTTATTACGAACTTGTCATAGAGCGGTTTTTTTGCTGTTTGTACAAACCGAGTCTTACTGTAATTTCCTTACAATAATTGTGATTAGCTGTTTAAATTGAACGAAAAATTGAAAGCAAGTTGGTAGTCAATTTCAAAACGTTTGAGTGTGTTAGTAAAAAAGTGAAACTTGAAAGAAAACTTGAAGCAAAACATGAACGTGATTTCTCCAAGTAAAATGACTATTTTCCACAACTGTGATAAGCACTAAAGCGCTAAAATAAAAAACGAAAAACGCAGGCTTTGCGCATTTTCGGAAAAGGCGCCAAATGAAAAATAGACGATTTTGGTTGTTCGACAACTTTTTTGAATGTATTTTAGATAGAGAGTAAATTTAATTTTACTCTATCAGTTTGTTATTGGATAAACATTACTGGAAAAGTACTCAAACATTCCTAATATAGACCTATGTTTAACTGCCTATCTCAATTTGTAATTTAGAAATCATTTTTGTTTGTTTAATAAATTTTCATTTTAAAATAAAAATCATATTATGATTTTTATTTTTAAAATGAACAGGGGCCGAAAATAGTTGTTATTTATTTCTTTCTGAAGAAAAGGTTATGAGAAAATAACCTTTAAGTTAGGTTGTACAGGTAGCTTTCGCTCACTTGGGTCCATGTTTGGTCTCTTTGTGTTACCTGTATCAGTTTCTGGTTATTTTTAACCGTTATCGTAAGACCAATATAACCAATATAAATAAAAATATTTTTTTTGGTTATGAATAATTATTATTATCAACCAAAAGAAATGTTTTGGTTACCAATAACCATTATCGAAAGTAATTTTATTTTTTGGTTATCGCAGTTTTATTGAAGTAACCTTTTATTTATAAAATTAATAAAAATATTTTACAAAACTGCCCTTTTGTTTACTTTTCAAAGACATTTCAATTTCTTACCCTACAAAACCCTTTAGAAATGCATCCATTACTAAACAAGATAACTAAAGTACGCAAATTTGTTAGGTGTATCCAGACTATTGGCGTCGCTGGTATGCTGGGGTATGCTCCGTCTAGGGCTTGACATCTTGTGGTGGATTGAATTCCGTTTCCGAACGGAATTGAACTCTGTGATATGGCCGATAAACTTATTTTTATAACAATACTCAAAACAGTCAGATTTCGAGCATATGCTTTATCAATTTGCATATGCTTTATCAATGATTGCGCTCAAGTCTTTTTCTAAGCAGTTATGGTTCTAATTTTATAGTCGTGTTTTTAACGCGTCTAAGGTAGTCTCAAAAGATTCAGTTTCGAACATATGCACGACCAATTTATGATTACGCACAAGTCGTTTTCTAATCATTTGTAGGAATCTGATTAATCACTTTTTGATCATCTAAGGTAGTCTTAAAAGACTCCATTTGCAGATTTTTTGGTAAAACAATCTTCCAAATGCTCTGTGGGAATATTCAATTATTAAGCTTAATGGGTGATATGAATAAAGAAAAGTATTAACTTAAAAGTATTAACTTTGAGCAAAGTGTTTTCTTTAAGTCCTTCCTATACTTTATATGAATAAAAAATTACTTTACTTAACATCAAAGCGAATTCATACTAGGTGGCCGCAAGAGCCCTGCTGTTTACGTAAATGTTTACACATTTGGCCTGTCAGCAGTGTTAATGTATCAACTTTTTTGACAGCCCAAATGTAAATTCTCCACGTCGAATTCTCTTGCGACTACCTGGTGTTGATATATCTTGACTTAACATATTCAAAATTTCGAATGAAGTATTTGCTATGTCAAAAAAAAAAAAAAAAAAAAAAACAAATTATAAAAATATTTAAATTATAACAATAATTATATTAAAATATTGGAAAATTTTGAAGAAGAATATTTGGAAGATTTTGGTGACTATGCTTGTGTTTTTAAATGGGTTTATTTATAGTATTTAATCATATATTTCATCATATAAAATCATTTTCTGCAGAAATTTTACAATCTTCTACGTGTTCCTTGAAAGAAACCGATGATCTCAAATTCGTAAAAGCAATTCAGGATGTAGGAAGAGTTTTATTAAGCAAATCAAATACTCCAATTATAAAAAATAGCAAAAAGCGAGCAGCTGATGACGTTCGAGATTATATGATTTTACATGGAGGAGAGCACTTAACAAGTGATCAAATTATAAAAAAGTAGCAAAGTGTAAATAAAAGGTCAAAGCTAAATCAGATTTAAAAAGGACGGGAATAAAGCTATTAATTTAAAGCCAACTGAAAAACAGTTTTTTTGAAATTTTAAGTGCGGAGGATAATCCGACAATTATACCTGCCAAATACGGGCTAGAAGTTGGTGTATGTAACACAAATCAAGCAGAAAACTCTATTGTTGCCTATCTGAATAGGATCTACATTTTATATTTCATTAATTTGGTTAGAGTTTCCCCGACCCAGATCTATTTGTTTTAAATTCAATTAAAATTTTTTAGGTAGTTTCAGGGAGGCAGCTATTGTCCCTCATGGTCCTGTTTTAGAAAAATATATACCCCTTGTCTAATTACGTTTTAAGTTTCATTAAAATTGGGTTGAGAGGCAGAAATCGTCCCTTACCCACATCGTGGTATTATTTTTAAAAAAGTATATATCCTATATCTAATTCCAGAGCAAGATATATCTACACTGGAAATAATCCATGCAACATTTTACGAAAAGAACTTTCGTAGTGACTGTTTTCGTAGAATATACGAAACTTTCGTATATATTACGAAAAAACATTTTTTGAACTTACGGAAGTAACGAAAACCTTTCGTAAACATTTTTCCTTGTTAAAAATATATTTGAAATAAAAAAATTAATTAAAATAATTTTTTTATAAATTGGCGTATTTTTCAGATGTAAGTAAATAAAACAAATTTTTAGCTTTTATAGAATAAGTAGAAAGTGGCTCATTCGGTAGAGTACTTACTTGAAATATGAAAATTGCGAGCTCGTGTCACGGTTAAGCCATATTTTTTGTTTTACTTTTATTATTTTGATTATTTTCGTACATTTCGTATATTATACGCGCTACAAATGGTGACTTATGTGGAATTCGTGATATGTATGTATATCAAATGAAAATTAATATAGGAAATATATTTTGAAAATACATATCGTCGCCTTAGAGTGCAAACCTGCTAACTGCCATTCAAAAAATTGAAGAGTTCATACAAGAAAACTGTGTATATTTATCATTGGCGATTCCAAAAGTAACAAATTATTTTGTTGATTTAATAAGAAATAGTGTTCTGAAATAAATAAAATATCTAATGGGCCATTTTAAATTAGCAATCAGAAATTCAAGTTGGTTTTCAACAAGGACGTTAAGATTTTCTGAAATGGAGTTAGCAGCCTTGCACTTTTAGCCGACGATATGTAATTAGTATTTTTACTTGTAAAAAACTAATTTTTATTTGAAATAGAAAACTAACAAAGCATTTGTATTTGGAATTTATTTATTTAACTCTGCAGTTATACGTTCAAGAAATTGCTTTCAAGTTGATCACCCGTATTGCTTGTTAAAACTACTTTAAATTGACGCTGTGACGTAGGCTGCAAGCAACTTGATATTCAATTTTGTTTTCAAGATGCCGTCGTCAAGAATCAACAGCGAAACAGTAAAACTAGGTCATAGCGAATTCTCGGTTGTAACGATCAAAGTCTAAAGTGCCGACGTTTTGGTTGCCATTTTCATACAAAAAGACTTCGTAATAGCGAATTCGTAGTCCTCGTTTGTATCTAACTACGCTTATTACGAACTTGTCATAGAGCGGTTTTTTTGCTGTTTGTACAAACCGAGTCTTACTGTAATTTCCTTACAATAATTGTGATTAGCTGTTTAAATTGAACGAAAAATTGAAAGCAAGTTGGTAGTCAATTTCAAAACGTTTGAGTGTGTTAGTAAAAAAGTGAAACTTGAAAGAAAACTTGAAGCAAAACATGAACGTGATTTCTCCAAGTAAAATGACTATTTTCCACAACTGTGATAAGCACTAAAGCGCTAAAATAAAAAACGAAAAACGCAGGCTTTGCGCATTTTCGGAAAAGGCGCCAAATGAAAAATAGACGATTTTGGTTGTTCGACAACTTTTTTGAATGTATTTTAGATAGAGAGTAAATTTAATTTTACTCTATCAGTTTGTTATTGGATAAACATTACTGGAAAAGTACTCAAACATTCCTAATATAGACCTATGTTTAACTGCCTATCTCAATTTGTAATTTAGAAATCATTTTTGTTTGTTTAATAAATTTTCATTTTAAAATAAAAATCATATTATGATTTTTATTTTTAAAATGAACAGGGGCCGAAAATAGTTGTTATTTATTTCTTTCTGAAGAAAATGTTATGAGAAAATAACCTTTAAGTTAGGTTGTACAGGTAGCTTTCGCTCACTTGGGTCCATGTTTGGTCTCTTTGTGTTACCTGTATCAGTTTCTGGTTATTTTTAACCGTTATCGTAAGACCAATATAACCAATATAAATAAAAATATTTTTTTTGGTTATGAATAATTATTATTATCAACCAAAAGAAATGTTTTGGTTACCAATAACCATTATCGAAAGTAATTTTATTTTTTGGTTATCGCAGTTTTATTGAAGTAACCTTTTATTTATAAAATTAATAAAAATATTTTACAAAACTGCCCTTTTGTTTACTTTTCAAAGACATTTCAATTTCTTACCCTACAAAACCCTTTAGAAATGCATCCATTACTAAACAAGATAACTAAAGTACGCAAATTTGTTAGGTGTATCCAGACTATTGGCGTCGCTGGTATGCTGGGGTATGCTCCGTCTAGGGCTTGACATCTTGTGGTGGATTGAATTCCGTTTCCGAACGGAATTGAACTCTGTGATATGGCCGATAAACTTATTTTTATAACAATACTCAAAACAGTCAGATTTCGAGCATATGCTTTATCAATTTGCATATGCTTTATCAATGATTGCGCTCAAGTCTTTTTCTAAGCAGTTATGGTTCTAATTTTATAGTCGTGTTTTTAACGCGTCTAAGGTAGTCTCAAAAGATTCAGTTTCGAACATATGCACGACCAATTTATGATTACGCACAAGTCGTTTTCTAATCATTTGTAGGAATCTGATTAATCACTTTTTGATCATCTAAGGTAGTCTTAAAAGACTCCATTTGCAGATTTTTTGGTAAAACAATCTTCCAAATGCTCTGTGGGAATATTCAATTATTAAGCTTAATGGGTGATATGAATAAAGAAAAGTATTAACTTAAAAGTATTAACTTTGAGCAAAGTGTTTTCTTTAAGTCCTTCCTATACTTTATATGAATAAAAAATTACTTTACTTAACATCAAAGCGAATTCATACTAGGTGGCCGCAAGAGCCCTGCTGTTTACGTAAATGTTTACACATTTGGCCTGTCAGCAGTGTTAATGTATCAACTTTTTTGACAGCCCAAATGTAAATTCTCCACGTCGAATTCTCTTGCGACTACCTGGTGTTGATATATCTTGACTTAACATATTCAAAATTTCGAATGAAGTATTTGCTATGTCAAAAAAAAAAAAAAAAAAAAAACAAATTATAAAAATATTTAAATTATAACAATAATTATATTAAAATATTGGAAAATTTTGAAGAAGAATATTTGGAAGATTTTGGTGACTATGCTTGTGTTTTTAAATGGGTTTATTTATAGTATTTAATCATATATTTCATCATATAAAATCATTTTCTGCAGAAATTTTACAATCTTCTACGTGTTCCTTGAAAGAAACCGATGATCTCAAATTCGTAAAAGCAATTCAGGATGTAGGAAGAGTTTTATTAAGCAAATCAAATACTCCAATTATAAAAAATAGCAAAAAGCGAGCAGCTGATGACGTTCGAGATTATATGATTTTACATGGAGGAGAGCACTTAACAAGTGATCAAATTATAAAAAAGTAGCAAAGTGTAAATAAAAGGTCAAAGCTAAATCAGATTTAAAAAGGACGGGAATAAAGCTATTAATTTAAAGCCAACTGAAAAACAGTTTTTTTGAAATTTTAAGTGCGGAGGATAATCCGACAATTATACCTGCCAAATACGGGCTAGAAGTTGGTGTATGTAACACAAATCAAGCAGAAAACTCTATTGTTGCCTATCTGAATAGGATCTACATTTTATATTTCATTAATTTGGTTAGAGTTTCCCCGACCCAGATCTATTTGTTTTAAATTCAATTAAAATTTTTTAGGTAGTTTCAGGGAGGCAGCTATTGTCCCTCATGGTCCTGTTTTAGAAAAATATATACCCCTTGTCTAATTACGTTTTAAGTTTCATTAAAATTGGGTTGAGAGGCAGAAATCGTCCCTTACCCACATCGTGGTATTATTTTTAAAAAAGTATATATCCTATATCTAATTCCAGAGCAAGATATATCTACACTGGAAATAATCCATGCAACATTTTACGAAAAGAACTTTCGTAGTGACTGTTTTCGTAGAATATACGAAACTTTCGTATATATTACGAAAAAACATTTTTTGAACTTACGGAAGTAACGAAAACCTTTCGTAAACATTTTTCCTTGTTAAAAATATATTTGAAATAAAAAAATTAATTAAAATAATTTTTTTATAAATTGACGTATTTTTCAGATGTAAGTAAATAAAACAAATTTTTAGCTTTTATAGAATAAGTAGAAAGTGGCTCATTCGGTAGAGTACTTACTTGAAATATGAAAATTGCGAGCTCGTGTCACGGTTAAGCCATATTTTTTGTTTTACTTTTATTATTTCGATTATTTTCGTACATTTCGTATATTATACGCGCTACAAATGGTGACTTATGTGGAATTCGTGATATGTATGTATATCAAATGAAAATTAATATAGGAAATATATTTTGAAAATACATATCGTCGCCTTAGAGTGCAAACCTGCTAACTGCCATTCAAAAAATTGAAGAGTTCATACAAGAAAACTGTGTATATTTATCATTGGCGATTCCAAAAGTAACAAATTATTTTGTTGATTTAATAAGAAATAGTGTTCTGAAATAAATAAAATATCTAATGGGCCATTTTAAATTAGCAATCAGAAATTCAAGTTGGTTTTCAACAAGGACGTTAAGATTTTCTGAAATGGAGTTAGCAGCCTTGCACTTTTAGCCGACGATATGTAATTAGTATTTTTACTTGTAAAAAACTAATTTTTATTTGAAATAGAAAACTAACAAAGCATTTGTATTTGGAATTTATTTATTTAACTCTGCAGTTATACGTTCAAGAAATTGCTTTCAAGTTGATCACCCGTATTGCTTGTTAAAACTACTTTAAATTGACGCTGTGACGTAGGCTGCAAGCAACTTGATATTCAATTTTGTTTTCAAGATGCCGTCGTCAAGAATCAACAGCGAAACAGTAAAACTAGGTCATAGCGAATTCTCGGTTGTAACGATCAAAGTCTAAAGTGCCGACGTTTTGGTTGCCATTTTCATACAAAAAGACTTCGTAATAGCGAATTCGTAGTCCTCGTTTGTATCTAACTACGCTTATTACGAACTTGTCATAGAGCGGTTTTTTTGCTGTTTGTACAAACCGAGTCTTACTGTAATTTCCTTACAATAATTGTGATTAGCTGTTTAAATTGAACGAAAAATTGAAAGCAAGTTGGTAGTCAATTTCAAAACGTTTGAGTGTGTTAGTAAAAAAGTGAAACTTGAAAGAAAACTTGAAGCAAAACATGAACGTGATTTCTCCAAGTAAAATGACTATTTTCCACAACTGTGATAAGCACTAAAGCGCTAAAATAAAAAACGAAAAACGCAGGCTTTGCGCATTTTCGGAAAAGGCGCCAAATGAAAAATAGACGATTTTGGTTGTTCGACAACTTTTTTGAATGTATTTTAGATAGAGAGTAAATTTAATTTTACTCTATCAGTTTGTTATTGGATAAACATTACTGGAAAAGTACTCAAACATTCCTAATATAGACCTATGTTTAACTGCCTATCTCAATTTGTAATTTAGAAATCATTTTTGTTTGTTTAATAAATTTTCATTTTAAAATAAAAATCATATTATGATTTTTATTTTTAAAATGAACAGGGGCCGAAAATAGTTGTTATTTATTTCTTTCTGAAGAAAAGGTTATGAGAAAATAACCTTTAAGTTAGGTTGTACAGGTAGCTTTCGCTCACTTGGGTCCATGTTTGGTCTCTTTGTGTTACCTGTATCAGTTTCTGGTTATTTTTAACCGTTATCGTAAGACCAATATAACCAATATAAATAAAAATATTTTTTTTGGTTATGAATAATTATTATTATCAACCAAAAGAAATGTTTTGGTTACCAATAACCATTATCGAAAGTAATTTTATTTTTTGGTTATCGCAGTTTTATTGAAGTAACCTTTTATTTATAAAATTAATAAAAATATTTTACAAAACTGCCCTTTTGTTTACTTTTCAAAGACATTTCAATTTCTTACCCTACAAAACCCTTTAGAAATGCATCCATTACTAAACAAGATAACTAAAGTACGCAAATTTGTTAGGTGTATCCAGACTATTGGCGTCGCTGGTATGCTGGGGTATGCTCCGTCTAGGGCTTGACATCTTGTGGTGGATTGAATTCCGTTTCCGAACGGAATTGAACTCTGTGATATGGCCGATAAACTTATTTTTATAACAATACTCAAAACAGTCAGATTTCGAGCATATGCTTTATCAATTTGCATATGCTTTATCAATGATTGCGCTCAAGTCTTTTTCTAAGCAGTTATGGGTCTAATTTTATAGTCGTGTTTTTAACGCGTCTAAGGTAGTCTCAAAAGATTCAGTTTCGAACATATGCACGACCAATTTATGATTACGCACAAGTCGTTTTCTAATCATTTGTAGGAATCTGATTAATCACTTTTTGATCATCTAAGGTAGTCTTAAAAGACTCCATTTGCAGATTTTTTGGTAAAACAAACTTCCAAATGCTCTGTGGGAATATTCAATTATTAAGCTTAATGGGTGATATGAATAAAGAAAAGTATTTACTTAAAAGTATTAACTTTGAGCAAAGTGTTTTCTTTAAGTCCTTCCTATACTTTATATGAATAAAAAATTACTTTACTTAACATCAAGGCGAATTCATACTAGGTGGCCGCAAGAGCCCTGCTGTTTACGTAAATGTTTACACATTTGGCCTGTCAGCAGTGTTAATGTATCAACTTTTTTGACAGCCCAAATGTAAATTCTCCACGGCGAATTGTCTTGCGACTACCTGGTGTTGATATATCTTGACTTAACATATTCGAAATTTCGAATGAAGTATTTGCTATGTCAAAAAAAAAACAAATTATAAAAATATTTAAATTATAACAATAATTATATTAAAATATTGGAAAATTTTGAAGAAGAATATTTGGAAGATTTTGGTGACTATGCTTGTGTTTTTAAATGGGTTTATTTATAGTATTTAATCATATATTTCATCATATAAAATCATTTTCTGCAGAAATTTTACCATCTTCTACGTGTTCCTTGAAAGAAACCGATGATCTCAAATTCGTAAAAGCAATTCAGGATGTAGGAAGAGTTTTATTAAGCAAATCAAATACTCCAATTATAAAAATAGCAAAAAGCGAGCAGCTGATGACGTTCGAGATTATATGATTTTACATGGAGGAGAGCACTTAACAAGTGATCAAATTATAAAAAAGTAGCAAAGTGTAAATAAAATTTCAAAGCTAAATCAGATTTAAAAAGGACGGGAATAAAGCTATTAATTTAAAGCCAACTGAAAAACAGTTTTTTTGAAATTTTAAGTGCGGAGGATAATCCGACAATTATACCTGCCAAATACGGGCTAGAAGTTGGTGTATGTAACACAAATCAAGCAGAAAACTCTATTGTTGAGGATTGTAAACACAATACGCTTCCATTACACAGGAGAAATGATAAACCGCAATCAAAAGAAAATTAAATAATGAAAATGAGGACGTCAATTCCACACAGCAGAAAGTTTTAGAAAAGCAATTAGAGTCGATACAAATGGAGACAGAAATGAAGCAAAACGTTCACGAAGAAACAATGAATCTTCTTCGTAGGGATAAAGAGCAAAAAATTAAGCAATAAATAGATAGGAACAGTATGTCTGACCCCACAGGAGGCCGACATTGCACAAAATTCACTCAAAATATTCCTTTGAAGTTTTGCCGAAATTTTAAAATTTGGGCAATTAAAATTTGAAATTTTGAAATTTTAATTGTTAAATAAACAAAAGTGTAATTTGATACCCGTGGCAAAAAAAATGAAAGTACCCAGTAGGCAAAATGTGTAAAGTGAAGATTGTGAAAAATTATAGTGTGGGTAATGCTTTTTGGTGTTATAGACATTTAGGATGTTGTTCTAATGGGATGATATTGAGACATTGATTAGTGAGTTTGGAGCTTGAAAGTATTGGCTTACTATAGACAATGTGGTTCTTATGGGGTCATATTGAGAGATTGGGTAGTGTTGTAGATTATATGTGGAAATAAAGAGTGTCGACAAGTTTGGTGGCAACGTCACCAAACTTGTAGATAAAAAAGTTGACGTGGGTTCCTACGGGGTTTATTGTGTCGCTATTATTATTATTTTTGTTCTTGATAATTTTTTGTTGTGCTTGTGTTTACATTTACTTTGTGCATGGCTGTGGGTGCGTGGATGTGTGGGGGATGGGTGTGTGTGTGTTTTTCTTTTTTCTTATCTTTAGATTTGTGAAGAATGTGTGTATGTCGTTTCAAATGTCCGTCTTGTTTATTTCTTGAGATAATAATTTGAATATTTGTTCTACAGAATCATGTTTATTGCTTTGTTTATTCAGCTGCACATTTTTTGAGAATGAGTCATCATTTGAAATGTCCGTCTGATTATTTGTTCTACAGAATCATGTTTATTGCTTTGTTTAGTCAGCTGCACATTTTTTGAGAATGAGTCATCATTTGAAATATCCGTCTGATTATTTGTTTTGCAGAATCATGTTTATGACTTTGTTTATTCAGCTGCACATTTTTTGAGAATGAGTCATCATTTGATAACAAAAATTTTATTCGTCATCATTTATATAAAATAAAATATTACACAATCTTATGTTCTAGTTCTTGCTGTTGCTATGTATACATATGAATTTCATCAATCTCGTAATATCAATAAAAAATTAGACTTGATGCCTACTACGCGATTCTCATAGGATGTATATAAGTAGAAGAAATAATGAAGATTTTCATCGGTATATTCCAATATCTCAATAAGTGCGGTTGAAAGCAAAAAATTAATTAATAAACAATTTCATAGTGTTTTTACAATAGAACTAAATAAATTAAATAAAATAATTAAATAAAGTTAATTGTTACTAATTAAATAAATAGTTTGAAAACAAAAAATTGATTAATAAAGAAGTTTATAGTGTTTTTGAAAAGAGGACTAAATAAATAAAATAAAATAATTAAATAAATTTGATTAAATAAATAAATAAAAAAATGAGTTCTTCTGTATATCAATGTAATTTGTGTAATAAGGTATACAAATACCAAAAAGCGTTCTTGGATCACGTCCGAAATCATGGTCAACCAGGTCAAGTGATCATCAATCAGGACTCAAATGGAGAACAACAACATCAGCAGCAAGCTTCTCTACGGTACCAAACATATCCACTACCAATGAATTATGAGCAATGCGGTATGTCTACCACCTATCCGATACCAATGTCATGGAATAATCAGTTTTCAGTACCCACAAAAATTCCACATAATCGTCCTATTCCTTATCAATATACATCACCAATGCAATGGCAGCAATATAATATGCCCAACTATTATCCTTCAGTTTTGAATAATCAATTTGCCTTGACGATGGAGAGTTCCAGATATCCTCAACAGCAACAACAACCACAGCAACAACAGCAGCAGCATCATCAGCAACAACAACAGCAACAACTAGATAATATTGTGTTTGATGACATCGATACTTCAAATTCTCCCAGCGGTAAATATAATGATACTCCTTTCAATGTAGAACCAAAATATTATGAAATAAACAGTGCATTCAAAAAAAATATTGCAACATATGGAGTTCCCAACAAAAAAGATGATCTTCTATTTGAAGACTTTGTTCTAGAAAATAAACCTATTTTCAAGGAAAGACTTGAAAAAAGTTTGGTTAAACATAATATTTTAAAATTCTGTGTTACTCTTATTGGAGAGTACATAAAAATTGTTAGGGAAAAAATTGACTTGTGTCAAATTTCTCACAGAACAAAAATGGATCTATTGTGTCTGGGAAGTAATGTAGATGAGCTAATTGAAAAAAAAATTCCAGGATATTCATAATAAAATGTCAGAATTCCAGGAAAGAGACTCTGGGTGGACTTTAATAAGAATTATTCGCGCTGAAATTAACATAAACAAAAGTTCCCTGGTAAAAGGATCACATTGGATAAGAACACCATGGAAACTAGCTAAAAAGCGAGCCTGTATCAACATTGAAAACAATGATGATTATTGTTTTAAATGGAGTTTAGTTGTCGCGTTGGATACCACAATAATATAGCATAACGAACGTTGCTGCTCATATAACATCGAGGACATTGGTGCTGATGTAATTTGCCTACAAAATGGAATTGTGGTTGATTTTACAAATTTAAAGTTCCCATTGGCATTAAAAACATCAAAGTATTTGAGGATAGGAATGATGAAATAAGTGTGAATGTGTTTGGGTATGATAATGAGAAGGATGAAATCATTGGACCATTCTACAATACATAAAAGGAAAAAACAAAGCATGTGAATTTATTGCTGTTGGAAGCTGGAGACATTCACCATTTCATTTTTATTAAAGATATATCAAGGTAAGCAAGTAAATACATATTTATGATTGAATAAGCTCAGACAACCAAGCGCAAAAGTGGTACATGTTAACTCGATGGGCATTTGCATAAAATGAAATCTCATCGGAAAAGTAAAATAACGTCTTCCCCTAGTATGAGATTAAGAGAAAATTCGACATTTTGTTTATATATATATATATATATATATATATATATATATATATATATATATATATATATATATATATATATATATATATATATATATATATATATATATATATATATATATATAATATATATATATATATATATATATATATATATATATATATATATATATAATATATATATATATATATATATATATATATATATATATATATATATATATATATATATATATATATATATATATATATATATATATATATATATATATATATATATATATATATATATATATATATATATATATGCAAATGCCCATCGAGTTAACATGTACCACTTTTGCGCTTGGTTGTCTGAGCTTATTCAATCATAAATATGTATTTACTTGCTTACCTTGATATATCTTTAATAAAAATGAAATGGTGAATGTCTCCAGCTTCCAACAGCAATAAATTCACATGCTTTGTTTTTTCCTTTTATGTATTGTAGAATGGTCCAATGATTTCATCCTTCTCATTATCATACCCAAACACATTCACACTTATTTCATCATTCCTATCCTCAAATACTTTGATGTTTTTAATGCCAATGGGAACTTTAAATTTGTAAAATCAACCACAATTCCATTTTGTAGGCAAATTACATCAGCACCAATGTCCTCGATGTTATATGAGCAGCAACGTTCGTTATGCTATATTATTGTGGTATCCAACGCGACAACTAAACTCCATTTAAAACAATAATCATCATTGTTTTCAATGTTGATACAGGCTCGCTTTTTAGCTAGTTTCCATGGTGTTCTTATCCAATGTGATCCTTTTACCAGGGAACTTTTGTTTATGTTAATTTCAGCGCGAATAATTCTTATTAAAGTCCACCCAGAGTCTCTTTCCTGGAATTCTGACATTTTATTATGAATATCCTGGAATTTTTTTTTCAATTAGCTCATCTACATTACTTCCCAGACACAATAGATCCATTTTTGTTCTGTGAGAAATTTGACACAAGTCAATTTTTTCCCTAACAATTTTTATGTACTCTCCAATAAGAGTAACACAGAATTTTAAAATATTATGTTTAACCAAACTTTTTTCAAGTCTTTCCTTGAAAATAGGTTTATTTTCTAGAACAAAGTCTTCAAATAGAAGATCATCTTTTTTGTTGGGAACTCCATATGTTGCAATATTTTTTTTGAATGCACTGTTTATTTCATAATATTTTGGTTCTACATTGAAAGGAGTATCATTATATTTACCGCTGGGAGAATTTGAAGTATCGATGTCATCAAACACAATATTATCTAGTTGTTGCTGTTGTTGTTGCTGATGATGCTGCTGCTGTTGTTGCTGTGGTTGTTGTTGCTGTTGAGGATATCTGGAACTCTCCATCGTCAAGGCAAATTGATTATTCAAAACTGAAGGATAATAGTTGGGCATATTATATTGCTGCCATTGCATTGGTGATGTATATTGATAAGGAATAGGAAGATGATGTGGAATTTTTGTGGGTACTGAAAACTGATTATTCCATGACATTGGTATCGGATAGCTGGTAGACATACCGCATTGCTCATAATTCATTGGTAGTGGATATGTTTGGTACCGTAGAGAAGCTTGGTGCTGATGTTGTTGTTCTCCATTTGAGTCCTGATTGATGATCACTTGACCTGGTTGACCATGATTTCGGACGTGATCCAAGAACGCGTTTTGGTATTTGTATACCTTATTACACAAATTACATTGATATACAGAAGAACTCATTTTTTTATTTATATATTTAATCAAATTTATTTAATTATTTTATTTTATTTATTTAGTCCTTTTTTCAAAAACACTATAAACTTCTTTATTAATCAATTTTTTGTTTTCAAACTATTTATTTAATTAGTAACAATTAACTTTATTTAATTATTTTATTTAATTTATTTAGTTCTATTGTAAAAACACTATGAAATTGTTTATTAATAAATTTTTTGCTTTCAACCGCACTTATTGAGATATCAGAATATACCGATGAAAATCTTCATTATTTCTTCTACTTATATACATCCTATGAGAAATTCATATGTATACATAGCAACAGCAAGAACTAGAACATAACATTGTGTAATATTTTATTTTATATAAATGATGACGAATAAAATTTTTGTTATCAAATGATGACTCAATCTCAAAAAATGTGCAGCTGAATAAACAAAGTCATAAACATGATTCTGCAAAACAAATAATCAGACGGACATTTCAAATGATGACTCATTCTCAAAAAATGTGCAGCTGACTAAACAAAGCAATAAACATGATTCTGTAGAACAAATAATCAGACGGACATTTCAAATGATGACTCATTCTCAAAAAATGTGCAGCTGAATAAACAAAGCAATAAACATGATTCTGTAGAACAAATATTCAAATTATTATCTCAAGAAATAAACAAGACGGACATTTGAACGACATACACACATTCTTCACAAATCTAAAGATAAGAAAAAAGAAAAACACACACACACACCCATCCCCCACACATCCACGCACCCACAGCCATGCACAAAGTAAATGTAAACACAAGCACCACAAAAAATTATCAAGAACAAAAATAATAATAATAGCGACACAATAAACCCCGTAGGAACCCACGTCGACTTTTTTATCTACAAGTTTGGTGACGTTGCCACCAAACTTGTCGACACTCTATATTTCCACATATAATCTAAAACACTACCCAATCTCTCAATATGACCCCATAAGAACCACATTGTCTATAGTAAGCCAATACTTTCAAGCTCCAAACTCACTACTCAATGTCTCAATATCACCCCATTAGAACCACATTGTCTATACTAAGCCAATACTTTCAAGCTCCAAACTCACTACCCAATGTCTCAATATCATCCCATTAGAACAACATCCTAAATGTCTATAACACCAAAAAGCATTACCCACACTATAATTTTTCACAATCTTCACTTTACACATTTTGCCTACTGGGTACATTCATTTTTTTTTTGCCACGGGTATCAAATTACACTTTTGTTTATTTAACAATTAAAATTTCAAAATTTCAAATTTTAATTACCCAAGTTTTAAAATTTCGGCAAAACTTCAAAGGAATATTTTGAGTGAATTTTGTGCAATGTCGGCCTCCTGTGGGGTCAGACATACTGTTCCTATCTATTTATTGCTTAATTTTTTGCTCTTTATCCCTACGAAGAAGATTCATTGTTTCTTCGTGAACGTTTTGCTTCATTTCTGTCTCCATTTGTATCGACTCTAATTGCTTTTCTAAAACTTTCTGCTGTGTGGAATTGACGTCCTCATTTTCATTATTTAATTTTCTTTTGATTGCGGTTTATCATTTCTCCTGTGTAATGGAAGCGTATTGTGTTTACAATCCTCAACAATAGAGTTTTCTGCTTGATTTGTGTTACATACACCAACTTCTAGCCCGTATTTGGCAGGTATAATTGTCGGATTATCCTCCGCACTTAAAATTTCAAAAAAACTGTTTTTCAGTTGGCTTTAAATTAATAGCTTTATTCCCGTCCTTTTTAAATCTGATTTAGCTTTGAAATTTTATTTACACTTTGCTACTTTTTTATAATTTGATCACTTGTTAAGTGCTCTCCTCCATGTAAAATCATATAATCTCGAACGTCATCAGCTGCTCGCTTTTTGCTATTTTTATAATTGGAGTATTTGATTTGCTTAATAAAACTCTTCCTACATCCTGAATTGCTTTTACGAATTTGAGATCATCGGTTTCTTTCAAGGAACACGTAGAAGATGGTAAAATTTCTGCAGAAAATGATTTTATATGATGAAATATATGATTAAATACTATAAATAAACCCATTTAAAAACACAAGTATAGTCACCAAAATCTTCCAAATATTCTTCTTCAAAATTTTCCAATATTTTAATATAATTATTGTTATAATTTAAATATTTTTATAATTTGTTTTTTTTTTGACATAGCAAATACTTCATTCGAAATTTCGAATATGTTAAGTCAAGATATATCAACACCAGGTAGTCGCAAGAGAATTCGCCGTGGAGAATTTACATTTGGGCTGTCAAAAAAGTTGATACATTAACACTGCTGACAGGCCAAATGTGTAAACATTTACGTAAACAGCAGGGCTCTTGCGGCCACCTAGTATGAATTCGCTTTGATGTTAAGTAAAGTAATTTTTTATTCATATAAAGTATAGGAAGGACTTAAAGAAAACACTTTGCTCAAAGTTAATACTTTTAAGTAAATACTTTTCTTTATTCATATCACCCATTAAGCTTAATAATTGAATATTCCCACAGAGCATTTGGAAGTTTGTTTTACCAAAAAATCTGCAAATGGAGTCTTTTAAGACTACCTTAGATGATCAAAAAGTGATTAATCAGATTCCTACAAATGATTAGAAAACGACTTGTGCGTAATCATAAATTGGTCGTGCATATGTTCGAAACTGAATCTTTTGAGACTACCTTAGACGCGTTAAAAACACGACTATAAAATTAGACCCATAACTGCTTAGAAAAAGACTTGAGCGCAATCATTGATAAAGCATATGCAAATTGATAAAGCATATGCTCGAAATCTGACTGTTTTGAGTATTGTTATAAAAATAAGTTTATCGGCCATATCACAGAGTTCAATTCCGTTCGGAAACGGAATTCAATCCACCACAAGATGTCAAGCCCTAGACGGAGCATACCCCAGCATACCAGCGACGCCAATAGTCTGGATACACCTAACAAATTTGCGTACTTTAGTTATCTTGTTTAGTAATGGATGCATTTCTAAAGGGTTTTGTAGGGTAAGAAATTGAAATGTCTTTGAAAAGTAAACAAAAGGGCAGTTTTGTAAAATATTTTTATTAATTTTATAAATAAAAGGTTACTTCAATAAAACTGCGATAACCAAAAAATAAAATTACTTTCGATAATGGTTATTGGTAACCAAAACATTTCTTTTGGTTGATAATAATAATTATTCATAACCAAAAAAAATATTTTTATTTATATTGGTTATATTGGTCTTACGATAACGGTTAAAAATAACCAGAAACTGATACAGGTAACACAAAGAGACCAAACATGGACCCAAGTGAGCGAAAGCTACCTGTACAACCTAACTTAAAGGTTATTTTCTCATAACATTTTCTTCAGAAAGAAATAAATAACAACTATTTTCGGCCCCTGTTCATTTTAAAAATAAAAATCATAATATGATTTTTATTTTAAAATGAAAATTTATTAAACAAACAAAAATGATTTCTAAATTACAAATTGAGATAGGCAGTTAAACATAGGTCTATATTAGGAATGTTTGAGTACTTTTCCAGTAATGTTTATCCAATAACAAACTGATAGAGTAAAATTAAATTTACTCTCTATCTAAAATACATTCAAAAAAGTTGTCGAACAACCAAAATCGTCTATTTTTCATTTGGCGCCTTTTCCGAAAATGCGCAAAGCCTGCGTTTTTCGTTTTTTATTTTAGCGCTTTAGTGCTTATCACAGTTGTGGAAAATAGTCATTTTACTTGGAGAAATCACGTTCATGTTTTGCTTCAAGTTTTCTTTCAAGTTTCACTTTTTTACTAACACACTCAAACGTTTTGAAATTGACTACCAACTTGCTTTCAATTTTTCGTTCAATTTAAACAGCTAATCACAATTATTGTAAGGAAATTACAGTAAGACTCGGTTTGTACAAACAGCAAAAAAACCGCTCTATGACAAGTTCGTAATAAGCGTAGTTAGATACAAACGAGGACTACGAATTCGCTATTACGAAGTCTTTTTGTATGAAAATGGCAACCAAAACGTCGGCACTTTAGACTTTGATCGTTACAACCGAGAATTCGCTATGACCTAGTTTTACTGTTTCGCTGTTGATTCTTGACGACGGCATCTTGAAAACAAAATTGAATATCAAGTTGCTTGCAGCCTACGTCACAGCGTCAATTTAAAGTAGTTTTAACAAGCAATACGGGTGATCAACTTGAAAGCAATTTCTTGAACGTATAACTGCAGAGTTAAATAAATAAATTCCAAATACAAATGCTTTGTTAGTTTTCTATTTCAAATAAAAATTAGTTTTTTACAAGTAAAAATACTAATTACATATCGTCGGCTAAAAGTGCAAGGCTGCTAACTCCATTTCAGAAAATCTTAACGTCCTTGTTGAAAACCAACTTGAATTTCTGATTGCTAATTTAAAATGGCCCATTAGATATTTTATTTATTTCAGAACACTATTTCTTATTAAATCAACAAAATAATTTGTTACTTTTGGAATCGCCAATGATAAATATACACAGTTTTCTTGTATGAACTCTTCAATTTTTTGAATGGCAGTTAGCAGGTTTGCACTCTAAGGCGACGATATGTATTTTCAAAATATATTTCCTATATTAATTTTCATTTGATATACATACATATCACGAATTCCACATAAGTCACCATTTGTAGCGCGTATAATATACGAAATGTACGAAAATAATCAAAATAATAAAAGTAAAACAAAAAATATGGCTTAACCGTGACACGAGCTCGCAATTTTCATATTTCAAGTAAGTACTCTACCGAATGAGCCACTTTCTACTTATTCTATAAAAGCTAAAAATTTGTTTTATTTACTTACATCTGAAAAATACGCCAATTTATAAAAAAATTATTTTAATTAATTTTTTTATTTCAAATATATTTTTAACAAGGAAAAATGTTTACGAAAGGTTTTCGTTACTTCCGTAAGTTCAAAAAATGTTTTTTCGTAATATATACGAAAGTTTCGTATATTCTACGAAAACAGTCACTACGAAAGTTCTTTTCGTAAAATGTTGCATGGATTATTTCCAGTGTAGATATATCTTGCTCTGGAATTAGATATAGGATATATACTTTTTTAAAAATAATACCACGATGTGGGTAAGGGACGATTTCTGCCTCTCAACCCAATTTTAATGAAACTTAAAACGTAATTAGACAAGGGGTATATATTTTTCTAAAACAGGACCATGAGGGACAATAGCTGCCTCCCTGAAACTACCTAAAAAATTTTAATTGAATTTAAAACAAATAGATCTGGGTCGGGGAAACTCTAACCAAATTAATGAAATATAAAATGTAGATCCTATTCAGATAGGCAACAATAGAGTTTTCTGCTTGATTTGTGTTACATACACCAACTTCTAGCCCGTATTTGGCAGGTATAATTGTCGGATTATCCTCCGCACTTAAAATTTCAAAAAAACTGTTTTTCAGTTGGCTTTAAATTAATAGCTTTATTCCCGTCCTTTTTAAATCTGATTTAGCTTTGACCTTTTATTTACACTTTGCTACTTTTTTATAATTTGATCACTTGTTAAGTGCTCTCCTCCATGTAAAATCATATAATCTCGAACGTCATCAGCTGCTCGCTTTTTGCTATTTTTTATAATTGGAGTATTTGATTTGCTTAATAAAACTCTTCCTACATCCTGAATTGCTTTTACGAATTTGAGATCATCGGTTTCTTTCAAGGAACACGTAGAAGATTGTAAAATTTCTGCAGAAAATGATTTTATATGATGAAATATATGATTAAATACTATAAATAAACCCATTTAAAAACACAAGCATAGTCACCAAAATCTTCCAAATATTCTTCTTCAAAATTTTCCAATATTTTAATATAATTATTGTTATAATTTAAATATTTTTATAATTTGTTTTTTTTTTTTTTTTTTTTTTGACATAGCAAATACTTCATTCGAAATTTTGAATATGTTAAGTCAAGATATATCAACACCAGGTAGTCGCAAGAGAATTCGACGTGGAGAATTTACATTTGGGCTGTCAAAAAAGTTGATACATTAACACTGCTGACAGGCCAAATGTGTAAACATTTACGTAAACAGCAGGGCTCTTGCGGCCACCTAGTATGAATTCGCTTTGATGTTAAGTAAAGTAATTTTTTATTCATATAAAGTATAGGAAGGACTTAAAGAAAACACTTTGCTCAAAGTTAATACTTTTAAGTTAATACTTTTCTTTATTCATATCACCCATTAAGCTTAATAATTGAATATTCCCACAGAGCATTTGGAAGATTGTTTTACCAAAAAATCAGCAAATGGAGTCTTTTAAGACTACCTTAGATGATCAAAAAGTGATTAATCAGATTCCTACAAATGATTAGAAAACGGCTTGTGCGTAATCATAAATTGGTTGTGCATATGTTCGAAACTGAATCTTTTGAGACTACCTTAGACGCGTTAAAAACACGACTATAAAATTAGACCCATAACTGCTTAGAAAAAGACTTGAGCGCAAACATTGATAAAGCATATGCAAATTGATAAAGCATATGCTCGAAATCTGACTGTTTTGAGTATTGTTATAAAAATAAGTTTATCGGCCATATCACAGAGTTCAATTCCGTTCGGAAACGGAATTCAATCCACCACAAGATGTCAAGCCCTAGACGGAGCATACCCCAGCATACCAGCGACGCCAATAGTCTGGATACACCTAACAAATTTGCGTACTTTAGTTATCTTGTTTAGTAATGGATGCATTTCTAAAGGGTTTTGTAGGGTAAGAAATTGAAATGTCTTTGAAAAGTAAACAAAAGGGCAGTTTTGTAAAATATTTTTATTAATTTTATAAATAAAAGGTTACTTCAATAAAACTGCGATAACCAAAAAATAAAATTACTTTCGATAATGGTTATTGGTAACCAAAACATTTCTTTTGGTTGATAATAATAATTATTCATAACCAAAAAAAATATTTTTATTTATATTGGTTATATTGGTCTTACGATAACGGTTAAAAATAACCAGAAACTGATACAGGTAACACAAAGAGACCAAACATGGACCCAAGTGAGCGAAAGCTACCTGTACAACCTAACTTAAAGGTTATTTTCTCATAACATTTTCTTCAGAAAGAAATAAATAACAACTATTTTCGGCCCCTGTTCATTTTAAAAATAAAAATCATAATATGATTTTTATTTTAAAATGAAAATTTATTAAACAAACAAAAATGATTTCTAAATTACAAATTGAGATAGGCAGTTAAACATAGGTCTATATTAGGAATGTTTGAGTACTTTTCCAGTAATGTTTATCCAATAACAAACTGATAGAGTAAAATTAAATTTACTCTCTATCTAAAATACATTCAAAAAAGTTGTCGAACAACCAAAATCGTCTATTTTTCATTTGGCGCCTTTTCCGAAAATGCGCAAAGCCTGCGTTTTTCGTTTTTTATTTTAGCGCTTTAGTGCTTATCACAGTTGTGGAAAATAGTCATTTTACTTGGAGAAATCACGTTCATGTTTTGCTTCAAGTTTTGTTTCAAGTTTTACTTTTTTACTAACACACTCAAACGATTTGAAATTGACTACCAACCTGCTTTCAATTTTTCGTTCAATTTAAACAGCTAATCACAATTATTGTAAGGAAATTACAGTAAGACTCGGTTATAACGAACTTTGTACAAACAGCAAAAAAACCGCTCTATGACAAGTTCGTAATAAGCGTAGTTCGATACAAACGAGGACTCGTTAACTACGAATTCGCTATTACGAACTCTTTTTGTATGAAAATGGCAACCAAAACGTCGGCACTTTAGACTTTGATCGTTACAACCGAGAATTCGCTATGACCTAGTTTTACTGTTTCGCTGTTGATTCTTGACGACGGCATCTTGAAAACAAAATTGAATATCAAGTTGCTTGCAGCCTACGTCACAGCGTCAATTTAAAGTAGTTTTAACAAGCAATACGTGTGATCAACTTGAAAGCAATTTCTTGAACGTGTGACTGCAGAGTTAAATAAATAAATTCCAAATACAAATGCTTTGTTAGTTTTCTACTTCAAATAAAGATTAGTTTTTTACAAGTAAAAATACTAATTACATATCGTCGGCTAAAAGTGCAAGGCTGCTAACTCCATTTCAGAAAATCTTAACGTCCTTGTTGAAAACCAACTTGAATTTCTGATTGCAAGTTTAAAATGGCCCATTATATATTTTATTTATTTCAGAACACTATTTCTTATTAAATCAACAAAATAATTTGTTACTTTTGGAATCGCCAATGATAAATATACAGTTTTCATGTATGAACTCTTCAATTTTTTGAATGGCAGTTAGCAGGTTTGCACTCTAAGGCGACGATATGTATTTTCAAAATATATTTCCTATATTAATTTGCATTTGATATACATACATATCACGAATTTCAGATAAGTCACCATTTGTAGCGCGTATAATATACGAAATGTACGAAAATAATCGAAATAATAAAAGTAAAACAAAAAATATGGCTTAACCGTGGCACGAGCTCGCAATTTTCATATTTCAAGCAAGTACTCTACCGAATGAGCCACTTTCTACTTATTCTATAAAAGCTAAAAATTTGTTTTATTTACTTACATCTGAAAAATACGTCAATTTATAAAAAAATTATTTTAATTAATTTTTTTATTTCAAATATATTTTTAACAAGGAAAAATGTTTACGAAAGGTTTTCGTTACTTTCGTAAGTTCAAAAAATGTTTTTTCGTAATATATACGAAAGTTTAGTAAATTCTACGAAAACAGTCACTACGAAAGTTCTTTTCGTAAAATGTTGCATGGATTATTTCCAGTGTAGATATATCTTGCTCTGGAATTAGATATAGGATATATACTTTTTTAAAAATAATACCACGATGTGGGTAAGGGACGATTTCTGCCTGTCAACCCAATTTTAATGAAACTTAAAACGTAATTAGACATGGGGTATATATTTTTCTAAAAGAGGACCATGAGGGACAATAGCTGCCTCCCTGAAACTGCCTAAAAAATTTTAATTGAATTTAAAGCAAATAGATCTGGTTCGGGGAAACTCTAACCAAATTAATGAAATATAAAATGTAGATCCTATACAGATAGGCAATCAATTACATATTTTTTCAAATAGAACCACGAAGGGTGGTAGGGTGGCGGTTTCTGCCTCTCCGAAACTATTATATACTTTTACAGATTTTTTTATTCAATATTACACTTTGCCGTTTTTCTAATTTTAGCAAGTTTTAGCAAACGTGGAGCAAATTCGCTATTTTTCCCGTTTTTCGTATTTCTTGCAGTTTTAGGCTGAGGCCATATGAGCGTTTTTAAAATGCGTCGTTTCTGCTTTTTATATTAAATCTGAAAGTTCTCAATTTGTGAAAACTTAAAATTTAATATAAAAAGCAGAAACGCTGCGTTTTAAAAACGCCCGTGTGGCCTCAGCTTTAATCATTGTTATGCATTGTTTTCAGCTTTTTACAGTTTTCGCCATTTTTGTTTAAACGTGATTTGTAAGACTTTTTGATTTTCTTTAATTTTTATGAATTTTTAATTAATATTAGACTGTAATTTGTTAAACTTTATCAATCTCCTCAAAGAAGGCATCGAAATCGCTGAATTCGACGGAAAAATCACTAGACTATTGTCACCAATAGCTAAATCGCTTTGTGGCATTCACGGTATAAGAAGTATACAGGTGGCAGCACAACGTGATTATTTTTTGCTCTGGTAGTTTTGTCCATAAGCCACATCAAACGCGTGTATATATTTTTGACAAGTATTATTAGTATTATCTAAATTTTGTTGTACTTGTTGCCCTTACGCGGCCACCCGAATACTTTTTACACCATGGTTACATTCTAAAGGCCCTTTCACATTGTAATACTTGAGATTTTTATTAGATTTTGTAAGACGAAAACCAAATCAAAATCAGTCTGACTGTCAAAAAATCTTAAAGAAAATTTTCTCATTACATTTTGTTTCTACAGTATCACATTCCAAATAAAATGTAACATAAATAATTTGCAAACAAAGCAAATTTTTTCGTACTTCTTTTTCTTTATTTAAGCGTAGTATGCAGCTCTGCCTGAAATTCAGGCTGCCATAAGAAATATGTGTAAAAAAAACAAACTGAAATTCAGGTTGGTAGATTTCTTAAAGAAATTTCCGTTTACTAGTACGCAGTTCCAAAAGAAAAGTACACGGAATTTTGGCATTTATTGTCTATTACAGGCATGTTATAACAATAAGTGGAGAACTTTTTCCGTCAACTTAAACAAAAATTAATGTTCAGACAATTGTTTGACCACGGAATGTTTGACATTTCTAATTTTGCGTACGTTGTAATTAGTTTTTAGTGTTTTTGTGTGTCGTAAATTAAAAAATATATAAATTTGTGTGTATGCAAACAATATTGTGTATAGAATTCTACACGATTATTTTTCCGTGTAGAAATAAATGCAAAACTCCAAACCTGAATTTCAGTGAGAGCTGCATACTACGCTTTAAGCCGGCAAACAAATACACAACTGTTTTTGTTATTGCTTGTTTGTTTGTGAAAAAAACAACCCTGATAAAATGGAAAATGTGATTGTTTAGAAAATTTCCTAAAAATGAAAAATACCATAATACTGTCAAAAATCCTTACGTATTATTTGACAAATCATAACAATTTGTTTTCACACTGTTGGATTTTTACTTAAGATTTGAGTTTTTGAAAAGTATTAATACTAAATCTAATAGTCTGAAGGCCGCTTAAGAAGGCATCGAAATCGCTCTAATTGATGGGAAAACGCCTGATTATCATCATTGCACAAAGTAGACTGTGGCACAAAAATACAGAAATCACAAAAGTGACAGGTAAAAAACGCTACAATCAGGGTTTTCAATTGTTTTTAAAGCTCTGTTAAAAAGAGACAGAATGGTAACGAACAGAAGAAAATAAATAAAACGAAAACAAAACTATATAAAAATTTTACTGACTGAATAATAACACGCTAAAAATGTTTAAATTCTAATAAAATGATAGAATTAGGCCTTATTATTAAAAATTTATTGTGAAGAAAGAATTGTGTGTTTATAAAAGTGTCATGGATTTGTTTTATTAATGTGTGTTTTTTTGCAGTGACTTTATGGTGGTGGTTTTTTATTGTATACAGCGTGTGCTTACACACACATGCACATGATTAATTATTTATGAGATTTTGCAGTAATTATAACGATAAAATGTGAAAGATGAATGAAAATTAACTATAATTAATTAATAAATAATATTTTCAATGTGAATTGTGGCTATATATGCATACCCCAGCATACCAGCGACGCCAATAGTCTGGATACACCTAACAAATTTGCGTACTTTAGTTATCTTGTTTAGTAATGGGTGCATTTCTAAAGGGTTTGTAGGGTAAGAAATTGAAATGTCTTTGAAAAGTAAACAAAAGGGCAGTTTTGTAAAATATTTTTATTAATTTTATAAATAAAAGGTTACTTCAATGAAACTGCGATAACCAAAAAATAAAATTACTTTCGATAATGGTTATTGGTAACCATTTCTTTTGGGTGATAATAATAATTATTCATAACCAAAAAAATATTTTTATTTATATTGGTTATATTGGTCTTACGATAATGGTTAAAAATAACCAGAAACTGATACAGGTAACACAAAGAGACCAAACATGGACCCAAGTGAGCGAAACCTGCCTGTACAACCTAACCTAAAGGTTATTTTCTCATAACCTTTTCTTCAGAAAGAAAAAAATAACTATTTTCGGCCCCTGTTTATTTTAAAATGAAAATTTATTAAACAAACAAAAATGATTTCTAAATTACAAATTGAGATAGGCAGTTAAACATAGGTCTATATTAGGAATGTTTGAGTACTTTTCCAGTAATGTTTATCCAGTAACAAACTGATAGAGTAAAATTAAATTTACTCTCTATCTAAAATACATTCAAAAAAGTTGTCGAACAACCAAAATCGTCTATTTTTCATTTGGCGGCTTTTCCGCAAATGCGCAAAGCCTGCGCTTTTCGTTTTTTTATTTTAGTGCTTTAGTGCTTATCAGAGTTGTGGAAAAAAGTCATTTTACTTGGAGGTTACACGTTCATGTTTTGTTTCAAGTTTCACTTTTTTACTAACACACTCAAACGTTTTGAAATTGACTACCAACTTGCTTGCAATTTTTCGTTCAATTTAAACAGCTGATCACAATTAGTGTAAGGAAATTACAGTAAGACTCGGTTATAACGAACTTTGTACAAACAGCAAAAAACCGCTCTATGACAAGTTCGTAATAAGCGTAGTTCGATACAAACGAGGACTCGTTAACTACGAATTCGCTATTACGAACTCTTTTTGTATGAAAATGGCAACCAAAACGTCGGCACTTTAGACTTTGATCGTTACAACCGAGAATTCGCTATGACCTAGTTTTACTGTTTCGCTGTTGATTCTTGACGACGGCATCTTGAAAACAAAATTGAATATCAAGTTGCTTGCAGCCTACGTCACAGCGTCAATTTAAAGTAGTTTTAACAAGCAATACGTGTGATCAACTTGAAAGCAATTTCTTGAACGTGGGACTGCAGAGTTAAATAAATAAATTCCAAATACAAATGCTTTGTTAGTTTTCTACTTCAAATAAAAATTAGTTTTTTACAAGTAAAAATACTAATTACATATCGTCGGCTAAAAGTGCAAGGCTGCTAACTCCATTTCAGAAAATCTTAACGTCCTTGTTGAAAACCAACTTGAATTTCTGATTGCTAGTTTAAAATGGCCCATTATATATTTATTTGTTTCAGAACACTATTTCTTATTAAATCAACAAAATAATTTGTTACTTTTGGAATCGCCAATGATAAATATACACAGTTTTCTTGTATGAACTCTTCAATTTTTTGAATGGCAGTTAGCAGGTTTGCACTCTAAGGCGACGATATGTATTTTCAAAATATATTTCCTATATTAATTTGCATTTGATATACATACATATCACGAATTCCACATAAGTCACCATTTGTAGCGCGTATAATATACGAAATGTACGAAAATAATCGAAATAATAAAAGTAAAACAAAAAATATGGCTTAACCGTGGCACGAGCTCGCAATTTTCATATTTCAAGCAAGTACTCTACCGAATGAGCCACTTTCTACTTATTCTATAAAAGCAAAAAATTTTTTTTATTTACTTACATCTGAAAAATACGTCAATTTATAAAAAAATTATTTTAATTAATTTTTTTATTTCAAATATATTTTTAACAAGGAAAAATGTTTACGAAAGGTTTTCGTTACTTTCGTAAGTTCAAAAAATGTTTTTTCGTAATATATACGAAAGTTTCGTATATTCTACAAAACAGTCACTACGAAAGTTCTTTTCGTAAAATGTTGCATGGATTATTTCCAGTGTAGATATATCTTGCTCTGGAATTAGATATAGGATATATACTTTTTTAAAAATAATACCACGATGTGGGTAAGGGACGATTTCTGCCTCTCAACCCAATTTTAATGAAACTTAAAACGTAATTAGACATGGGGTATATATTTTTCTAAAACCGGACCATGAGGGACAATAGCTGCCTCCCTGAAACTACCTAAAAAATTTTAATTGAATTTAAAGCAAATAGATCTGGTTCGGGGAAACTCTAACCAAATTAATGAAATATAAAATGTAGATCCTATACAGATAGGCAATCAGCTACATATTTTTTCAAATAGAACCACGAAGGGTGGTAGGGTGGCGGTTTCTGCCTTTTCGAAACTATTATATACTTTTACAGATTTTTTTATTCAATATTACACTTTGCCGTTTTTCTAATTTTAGCAAGTTTTATCAAACGTGGAGCAAATTCGCTATTTTTCCCGTTTTTCGTATTTCTTGCAGTTTTAGGCTGAGGCCATATGGGCGTTTTTAAAACGCGTCGTTTCTGCTTTTTATATTAAATCTGAAAGTTCTCAATTTGTGAAAACTTAAAATTTAATATAAAAAGCAGAAACGCTGCGTTTTAAAAACGCCCGTGTGGCCTCAGCTTTAATCATTGTTATGCATTGTTTTCAGCTTTTTACAGTTTTCGCCATTTTTGTTTAAACGTGATTTGTAAAACTTTTTGATTTTCTTTAATTTTTAGGAATTTTTAATTAATATTAGACTGTAATTTGTTAAACTTTATCAATCTCCTCAAAGAAGGCATCGAAATCGCTGAATTCGACGGAAAAATCACTAGACTATTGTCACCAATAGCTAAATCGCTTTGTGGCATTCACGGTATAAGAAGTATACAGGTGGCAGCACAACGTGATTATTTTTTGCTCTGGTAGTTTTGTCCATAAGCCACATCAAACGCGTGTATATATTTTTGACAAGTATTATTAGTATTATCTAAATTTTGTTGTACTTGTTGCCCTTACGCGGCCACCCGAATACTTTTTACACCATGGTTACATTCTAAAGGCCCTTTCACATTGTAATACTTGAGATTTTTATTAGATTTTGTAAGACGAAAACCAAATCAAAATCAGTCTGACTGTCAAAAAATCTTAAAGAAAATTTTCTCATTACATTTTGTTTCTACACTATCACATTCCAAATAAAATGTAACATAAATAATTTGCAATAAAGCAAATTTTTTCGTACTTCTTTTTCTTTATTTAAGCGTAGTATGCAGCTCTGCCTGAAATTCAGGCTGCCATAAGAAATATGTGTAAAAAAAACAAACTGAAATTCAGGTTGGTAGATTTCTTAAAGAAATTTCCGTTTACTAGTACGCAGTTCCAAAAGAAAAGTACACGGAATTTTGGCATTTATTGTCTATTACAGGCATGTTATAACAATAAGTGGAGAACTTTTTCCGTCAACTTAAACAAAAATTAATGTTCAGACAATTGTTTGACCACGGAATGTTTGACATTTCTAATTTTGCGTACGTTGTAATTAGTTTTTAGTGTTTTTGTGTGTCGTAAATTAAAAAATATATAAATTTGTGTGTATGCAAACAATATTGTGTATAGAATTCTACACGATTATTTTTCCGTGTAGAAATAAATGCAAAACTCCAAACCTGAATTTCAGTGAGAGCTGCATACTACGCTTTAAGCCGGCAAACAAATACACAACTGTTTTTGTTATTGCTTGTTTGTTTGTGAAAAAAACAACCCTGATAAAATGGAAAATGTGATTGTTTAGAAAATTTCCTAAAAATGAAAAATACCATAATACTGTCAAAAATCCTTACGTATTATTTGACAAATCATAACAATTTGTTTTCACACTGTTGGATTTTTACTTAAGATTTGAGTTTTTGAAAAGTATTAATACTAAATCTAATAGTCTGAAGGCCGCTTAAGAAGGCATCGAAATCGCTCTAATTGATGGGAAAACGCCTGATTATCATCATTGCACAAAGTAGACTGTGGCACAAAAATACAGAAATCACAAAAGTGACAGGTAAAAAACGCTACAATCAGGGTTTTCAATTGTTTTTAAAGCTCTGTTAAAAAGAGACAGAATGGTAACGAACAGAAGAAAATAAATAAAACGAAAACAAAAATATATAAAAATTTTACTGACTGAATAATAACACGCTAAAAATGTTTAAATTCTAATAAAATGATAGAATTAGGCCTTATTATTAAAAATATATTGTGAAGAAAGAATTGTGTGTTTATAAAAGTGTCATGGATTTGTTTTATTAATGTGCTTTTTTTTGCAGTGACTTCATGGTGGTGGTTTTTTATTGTATACAGCGTGTGCTTACACACACATGCACATGATTGATTATTTATGAGATTTTGCAGTAATTATAACGATAAAATGTGAAAGATGAATGAAAATTAACTATAATTAATTAATAAATAATATTTTCAATGTGAATTGTGGCTATATATGCATATTTAATTTATTTTATTCATTACAAAATTAATTCGGGTAGAAAGACGCCGCAAAAGAAAATTAAATTTAAAAGCACTGCGTAAGCTATCAGCAATATCTTTTGGTTCGTGTCACTTCTGTGTATTTTGTGACTGAGAGACAAGCCAATTAAAAAATAAGGCCGTTTGTCGGCGAACTTATACAACATAAAAACTACGTCAAAAAAGAATATAATATTAATATGATTATTTCGCGCGTATTTGCTTTGTGAATCCAAATTGATTATTAGGCTAAGGTTCGTAACGTTATATTCAGAAAGAATTGGGCATGAGTAATATTCCAAGGAACAAGGTAAAAATTAACATCAACTTAATTTTTTAACGTATACAGCAGAACAGAGTAGCGCCACTTTCGGAAGCCGCTAAACTTCAATCGTCAGTGCTCACGTGTATTTGCTTATCACCAGGTGGCTCTGTTGAATGTGATTTTAATTCTTATATATACAACTTTTTCGTGAAAATTGAACACGAGAATTAAATCACTCTCAAGCTGATATTAAAGTGCACTTTCCCAGCGTTGCCATCGGTTTATTTTTCTTCATTCCAGTTTTTCTGATTTTTGTTCTACTCAAGACAAACTTTTTTGGTTTGATTTTATACTTAAGTATATATGAACATGTAAACATGTGAAAAGCTCAAGCCAGTAGCTAATTGTTTATTAATATGATTATTTCGAACGTATTTGCTTTGTGAATCCAAATTGATTATTAGGCTAAGGTTCGTAACGTTATATTCAGAAAGAATTGGGCATGAGTAATATTGCAAGGAACAAGGGAAAAATTAACATAAACTTAATTTTTCAACGTACACAGCAGAACAGAGTAGCGCCACATTCGGAAGCCGCTACACTTCCATCGTCAGTGCTCACGTGTATTTGCTTATCACCACTTGTCAGGTGGTGATGTGATTTTAATTCTTATATATACAACTTTTTCGTGAAAATTAAATCACTCTCAAGATGAGAACGCTGGGAAAGTGCACTTTAATATCAGCTTGAAGTGTCACTTTTTTATACACATGTGATTTCATGTGTATGTCAAAATTTGCGGTTTAGATAAGGTTTATAATTTTTGTGTTCACCTGTTGGTATGTTACATAGATTTGACCTAAACTTACATGAATGTATGCATGCAGCGTAGACACTTTGGTTATTTTTACAAATATATCGCACTTGTTTAACATCAAGATTCTATTCTACATGACGGAACGGTTCATTCACAGGAAAATCTGATAGAATTCTTCCAGATTTTCTTGTTAATGAAGCAAGGTGTGTCGTTGGTGCCACAATATCACACAAAATATTAAAAAACAAATGTTTTGAACTATTTATGCTATTTTACATATTTCGTCAACTAATTTACAATAATATACTTTCATAGAACAGCTATATTAAGCATACGTATGCCTTATTTATAAAGCATATATTGCTGTTTTTTTTATCAACTACACCAAAAAGTGCAACTCTGATCGGATAGATAATTAGTTCATGCAATTTTTCAACAAATTTGCGAATCGGGCAGACTTGTCAACAAATCTGTCACACATATTGATTTAAACCACACTATCATACTTTTTGAACAAGCATGAGTTTTTTGGCAGATCTAACGTCTAATGACGTTTTCTTTTCTTAAAAAATTTTAAATTAAATAAATCGGAATTCAGCGTTTTTTTTAAACAAAACTTTACCATTTGTACGTAATTATTATTTGAACTGAAAATGTGTATTAGTCGGAAGTTATTATTATTTGGCTTAAGTTCACAATAATTGATTTAATGTAAATTCAAATTTAAAAACATGTACAACAACAATAGCTTGATTTATCGTAGGCGGCGCTTACGTACAAGCAAAAACCAATAAAAATAAGAGTTGGAAATTGAAATAAAGAATCAGAAGGTGAAATTTGTTCGGCTCACCATATTAATAAAAGGAATAGGACTCCTATTCTATTTCTTCATAAAATTTGGTTAAATAGCTGATGTTTCATTAATACTAGTATCTACGATCAAACGTGGTAAAAGCGAACAAAGGACGCTGATGATGACAGCGTAGCGGCTGTCGAAATTAGTAGTACTAATCCGTTCTGCTAGTCTGATTAGATATTCTAATATTCCACTCTTAAAAATAATTTGAATTTACATTAATTCAATTATTGTTCACTTAAGCCAAATAATAATAACTTCCGACTTATACACATTTTCAGTTCAAATAATAATTACGTACAAATATTAAAATTTGCGACGACACCCGTAAAAAGTTGCATACATGTGTGGTTTCTGCGGTCTAATTTACAACTGAAAAATCAGAATGCAAATTATGACACAAATATAAAAAACCTGGTTAAAAATATGTACAACAACAATAGCTTGATTTATCGTAGGCGGAGCTTACGTACAAGCGAAAACCAATAAAAATAAGAGTTGGAAATTGGAATAAAGAATCAGAAGGTGAAATTTGTTCGGCTCACCATATTAATAAAAGGAATAGGACTCATTTGTCATCGCTGGCTATCAAAAACAGCTGTCATTTTTTCATGGCGCATGCGACGCATACAAAAGGAGAAAGTGAACCTACTTTCGCGTCAAGCGTTTTACGCTTTGTGCTATGTAACTCGTCACATACATTTACACTGATTCTACTTTTTTGACAGCCGCTTATAACGCGTTACCGTGTGTAACGCGTGCTATGGACATTCAGTATTATGGAATATCACTTTTTTATACACATGTGATTTCATGTGTATACCAAAATTTGCGGCTTACATAAGGTTTATAATTTTTGTGTTCACCTGTTGGTATGTTACTGGGGGTCTACGTTAGCCATGAAGTTGGTATGAACATCATGTCGGACATCGCAAATGGCTAATGTAGACGGCTCATGTCCATGTTTCGTCCATGCTCTGCCATCGATGGCCGAACATATGGCTGAGCATCAATGTTCGCCATGAGATTCGCTGTCAACAACCATTTTTAATAGAAAGAAAAGAGACAGAAAGAAATTGTTAAATATTCCATTTCTATTGCACTACCACCAAATACATTGATAAGGCAGAACATGGACATCGCATGTATTCACCACAACAAAGAAGTTGATGAATTTTTTGCAGTTGCTCTGCCGGCGTCATGTTCATGTCATGTTCAGTCGATGGCTCATGGAGACGTAGGGTAACGTACATTTGACATAACCTATAAAGCAAAACAATCATAAAACAGACGAGTGGTTATACATATTTTATTGTTATATATACTTCTTTTATTTAATTTTACACCTATTTTATTTAATTTAATACTTTATTAATTTAATGATTATTTTATTTCATTTTCTTGTCCGCAAACAATTGCTTTATTAAAAACCAGCTGATGTCAGATGCTTTGTCACTTCAAAATAGAACTCGTTCTAAATCATGTGTACTGTACACAGAGAAATATATGTACAAATTTACCATGTGAAAATGTGATATTCCACATGGCAAATACACATAGTGAGAAAGCAGCTTAAGGTGGTTTTATATTATCTGTGTTTTACATCTGACATGTCAAATTTCCCACTGCAAAAGCTATACATGTCGTATGAACCTTTTGAAACATTGCTACCTGAAATTTACAGAACTAAAGTCAGGCGACAACGTTTTCAATTAGAGCGCGTTCTATTTTCATCTGACATCAGCTGTTTTAAGTTAACAAGTATGTGTTGGCGTCACTTAGAGGTTATGTCAGATGCGATTATACATGTACGTGTGAAAGCAAAAATTAAAAATCGTCTGTAAATGGACAATTTTGACAGACACGCAAAGTTACATGTGGGTCTCAAAACTGACAAGTCAGATGTAAAACACAGATAGTCTAAATCCACCTTCAACGCGCTATTTGCAAATAAGAAGTTTGAGTTGCCACCTTTATATATGTTTGTTAATAAAAATTTATAAATAGATAAATATATTCACAAATAGATGAATAATCAGCGATTTAACAAGTTACAATAAAAAAGTTTTGGCAGCATTTTACGTTTTTATTTGCAAATAAGCTCTGCGTATAAACGAGGTATATATCAGTGAGCTGCAACAAGTGGTGATCAAGCCGTCTTATTCACTAGCGCTAAATAACAAGTACAAACCAATCAAGCCTTTGGCGGTTTTGTTCACATTCAAGAATAATCAGCAACAAGTATGTCTTATTCGCAACATTATACTTGCATTGATTATGCTGACTTTAGACGACATGTATTTTACATCTGACTTGTCAAATTTCCCACTGCAAAAGTGATACATGCCGTGTGAAACATATGAAACATTGTCAGATGACATATACAGATGCAAAGTCAGATGAAAAATTTTCAATTAGAGCGTGTTCTATTTTCATCTAACAAGGCATCTGACATCGGCTGTATTAAATTATCAAAAGTGTGGTTTGGCTGAAAAAACATTAAAAAGCAAAGAGCGCTTTATATATTTACGAAAATTGTGCAAAAACTCAGCTGTTGTGACACTCAGAGGTTATGTCAGATGTAATTGCACATGTACGTGTGAAAGCAAATATTATAAGCCGTCTGTAAATTGACAATTTTGACAAACATGCGAAGTTACATATGTCTCACACACCTAGCAAGACATATGTAAAAAACATGTCGTCTAAAGTCAGCATTAGTTTACAAATTATGCGACTTGTTTACGAACAATCGCTCACTTGTAGCTCGGATGTTTATGTGCATGATTTTGATGGTGATCGAAACAAAAACACTCAAGTTACTCTACAACATAGATGATCAAAAATAAAAATGAGATGTATTAGCGCTCCCTCTCGCAACCCTAACTCCCAGCAAACATATTGGCAAACACCTAAAACAAATTTCATAATGATATGAATAAAAATGTCTTTTCAAAACGTTTTCATTTCCAGCCTTAAATATTTTGTAGCATAAAAGGCATTGAATGTTATGAAAAGCATCATTTATCATAAAATACCGTTCACATCTCATTTCGTAGACGTGTAGCTTTTATTTTTTTAACTTTGTTTTTTGTGTGTTCAATTGTAATTGAATCGTGTGTGTTTAGTGTGCTTTGTTCAACAAAAACCAACAACAATGCTTAATAAATTCCTGAAAAAAATGACGATACTCCGACGCATGTGTTTTTGTCGCTTGCTCAACGATGAATGAATGAGTTTTTAAAAAAGCGTAACAAATGTGTATGAATTTTTTCAAACAATTGTTGTATGGGCTGAACATCTTTGCTCTACAAGTTTATTTTTGTGTTTGGCAAAGTATTTGCAAATATACATACATATGTGTGTATGTATGTAGGTTTTGTTATGCCACTTTGTAAAGAAGAAACAACACGAATGAGGATTGTACGCAACAACTACAATAGCACGAACATTTTATAGCATATGTAAGTATGTATTGTGTGTGTATTAAAACAAGTGGCTCGAGCCGGCCATAAAGAGTTTTACAAGAGTGATGCGAACAGCATGTTTGTTTCGATCCGGTGCGGTTACAATCATACCAAAGAAAGCAATCACAAACACGGTTGCCAGATTTGACGATTTATCGTCATTTTGACGATTTTGGGTGTCAAAAATGGAATTTTGACGACTGGACGATTTTTACCTTAAATTTTACGATTTTTAAGAGTTATAAATTGACACCGTTTTTTAGAACTTTTAAAAGAATTTTGAACTTGATCAAGAGCTTCGCAGCTTTTGCTACAATATGTAGTAAAAGAAAGGAGTAAAAGGGATAGCTGTGCAATACTTAATTATTTATACGTTGATATTTTTAGTATTATAGTGTTTTTATACCTCTTCCTCCCCATAATTTATCAACTGCTGCATACATACATATACATGTATATATTTACAAAGAAATTCTAAATATATTGGTACCTCATATCTCAAAAAAATGAGCTTTGCGAAATGTAATTAAAGTTTTAAAAATTATAGCATAGATGTGGCTATTATTAGCTTTTTACCGGTTATAACTTTGGCTTAGATTTGTTTGTTTTTAGGCAATAAGAAGGTATTAAGGAACACTTACTAAAGTAATTGGAAATTTTTGGTCTTTTGGAATGTGACTATTTCCATTAAGGCTCCGTTAGCCGACCGGAACGGAATATAGATGGAATGTAACAGTAACGTAAGACCATTATAGAAAGTAAGAACGTATAAAATATTTTTGACATAAACCAAATAAAAAATTATAAAATCAACAAAAGAGCACGCATTCATAATATATTTGTTCAATTCACAAGCTCGTATTAACGTCGTATGCGTTGTGTAATCGTCTAATTATACAATATTGTATTTTTATTGTTGGTAACTTTCATAAAAAGTGCGTTATAATTATACGATTGAATTTTATATTGTTCAATTCACAAGCTCGTATTGACGTCGTATGTGTTGTGTAATCGTCTAATTATACAATATTGTATATTTGTTGTTAGTAATTTTGTTGTTAGTAATTTTTATACAAAAGTGCGTTATAATTATACGATTGAATGTGAAAACTATCTTCAAGCAACTTACATCTGCATTGAAGCTTTTCATCAAAACCTGGTGATTTCATCAATTTACTCTCATCCCAAGTACTCTATTACAGAAAATCAATATAGTAGATTTTTTGCCCGCGAGAATATAACAAATTTTTGAAAACAATTTTTACGCCATTGAAAGACCGAGAGAGCGAACCTGTAAAATGTGCAGATTTTGAACTGCTCGCTTGTGTTTCTAAAAACGTGCTGCCAGACAAACATGTATTCAGTCATAGTCAAAATTGGTACAATATCGCCAAAAAGTGTACGAAAATCGTCAAAAGGACTTCCAAAAGATATTAAAGGTATTTTTAGATGATTTAACATTTTTGTATATAATTTCAACTGAAATTTTATCTATTTAGAAAAAAACATGAATTTAAAATTTTTTCGTTTATGCCGTCATGCTCATATCATGTTCAAGTTGATAACTCGTGAAAACAGGGTAAATTTATTTTGAAATTTAAAAAATGTTAAAAATATTTTTTATATATTCTACATAAATTTTACCTACATTTGCTTAATTTTTTTTAATTGCTTAAATGGTATATATGATAACATCACAAAGCTATGGATTTTGTAACATTTGTTGTACAAAATATGACAACAATTGATGAAAATCATATAAAAATTTACTAACCCTGCAGTCACACGCTCAAGTTTTGCTTTCAAGTTTTTCACATATGGGCATTTTCAGGGAAAAATCGTCTTTTCGTAACGTAACGCCAACAAGCAATTAAGCACTATTCAAAAGAAAACCCAATTTTTATTACTTCTATGTACAATTTGTGTAGGTCATAAGTAGCTCTGCACTTAGTAAAATTTTAGGAAAAATCGAACCACATGGTTCTGAAATACAAGCCCAATTCTAGTATGGCGTTAAGTTACTTTTCACTGGAAATGCCCATATACTGCTCTTCAAAATTCACAAAAATTTAAAACTGTCACTTTTTCCCTTTTTCGGTACACCGAATCGGAAGCGATGCTAAGAAAAAAATTTTTTTTGCGTTCTATGATATTTTTCTCTAGGAAAAGTTATGAAAACTTACCAATTTTTGGAACTTGTTTTTTTTATGCCAATTTAAGCGCAAAGCAGTGCTTTTATGTAATTTTAACTTAATAAACATAAACTTTTTGAAGAATACTAGTTCATTAATATCCTTTAAAAATTCGATTTTTTAAAAAGCATGGTGAGTATTTTGTAAAATTACAAATTAATTACAACTTTTTTGTTAGACTTGAATAAATTTTCACTTGCTTTTTAATATAGATTCTTTGGCAGTAATGAAAATGTAGTTCCTTAAAAATGGCTAAAAAAAATTGTTACTGGGTTATATAAATTTAAAATATTAATGATCTCTTAAACTAAAATTTTGAATAGTAAAAAAATTATTTTCTTGGATGTTTTTAATTTAAACCTGAATTTAATTCCAACATTCGTATCGGTATCGCTGATATATTAATATATGAGTATCGGTATCGTATCGGAAAAAAGGTGTATCCTTACATCCATAGATAAAACCCCTATGGGCAGCAAATATCTTCGCAATATTTTGTATAATTGTACTAAAATTCTTTTTATTAAAGAAATCGTATTCAAAAACGTTTTTTAAAGTTGCTTCGTTTTCGAAATTGATTTACATCACATACCTGTAAAGGTCGCCGCAAACTTTTTTATTTAATATTCGCTTGTTATTTTTAAATTTTTTTGGACGTATAATATTTTTTTTTCATTTGTACTAGGCTTGGCTAAACTAGATTCGTTCCGTCAAACTCAACGGAAAAAGTACAGAGAAATTATATTAGAAATGTTTATTGGATCCATGGAAAATGGACCAAACTGAAAAATAAAAATAGCCTTAACATGTAATTTACATTGTGCCTTCTTCGCCTGGCCTTAAAGGCAGGCTTCTTTAGTTTGAGAGAGAGAGAGAAAGAGAGAGAGAGAGGAGGTGAGAGGCTAGCGGGGTAAGAAAAAGGCACGAATTGAAATTTTAGGGGTTTTTTGATATTTCTCTTTGGCATTTTCGTACTCGCAACATTAAGCATGTGTGTAATCGTCAAAAAGGCATCGAGAAAAATTCTGTAATGTAAATGTGCGTGACTTTTCGTAGGTGGTTTAAAAGAAAATTGTCAAAAAGGCATAGTGTGAAAATGCACTAAGCCAAAAATGGTCCCAGAAATAGTTTTATATTAAGATAGGTCAAAAATGATCCGACAGCCCTGTTTTAAGTTTAAGGAGACTTTGCAGTAGCATTATTTACAGACTAGCTGAAAAAACTTGGCTTCACTTCTAAAAATGCACAGCTGTATCAAGGTAGATTTACTAATGCTGACTTTAGACGACATGTATTTTACATCTGACTTGTGAAATTTCCCCCTGCAAAAGTTGTACATGCCGTGTGAAACATATGAAACATTGTCAGATGACATTTACAGAAGCGAAGTCATATGAAAATTTTTCAATTAGAGCGTGTTCTATTTTCATCTGACAAGGCATATGACATCAGCTGTATTGAATTAACAAAAGTGTGGTTTGGCTGAAAAAACATTAAAGAGCATAGTGCGCTTTATATATATATATGAAAATTGTGCAAAAACTCAGCTGTTGTGAACACTTAGAGGTTATGTCAGATAAAATTGCACATGTCATGTAAACGCAAAAATTATAAACCATCTGTAAATGTACAATTTTGACAAACATACGAAGTTACATATGTCTCACATACCTGACAAGCCATATGTAAAAAACATGTCATCTAAAGTCGGCATAACAGGCAATCTTATTTCCACAGCTTTCCTTTTCCTTTTTTTCATTTATTTTTATTTGTAGCTGTCAAGTTTATTTAAGTTTGTTTTAATTTTAAATTAATAAAAAAAATAATTCAAAGCCAAAGGACAACGAAACCTAGAAGAACTCGATAATATGAAAGCTAATTCGCTTATAGATGATAAATCTTCGCAATTAAATTTAATATCGACAGAGAAATGTCTCACATACAATGCATTTTATTAACGCAGGTAATTCCATCAGTCTTGGAAACGCGATATAGCTACTGTAATGAATAACCAATCTTTTGTTGAAACGCGAAAATTGTTGTATAATGCGTTTAGCTTATCAATAAGTTGCTGTTCCAACCAATATTGAAATGACAGCCACTATAATAGAAATGTTGCACATAGCTCATAGGGCAATTAAGAACAGAAAAAGCAAACATTTTTTGTTGAACACCAACGTCAGTGTGGAGGAATGCCTTCCTACACAGCGGTGGGACAAATTGAACAATAGCGTGGTCGTAAATCCATGAAATCTATGCATTTCTCCTTAACCATGTCTCATAAAATATCACAGCTTGGGAGTGTTCTTATATGACGGCACTTATTCCAGCAAAGATTGCAATGCTCTTAGAGGCTGGAAATTTAATGTGTGCACTTTTTGTTATTAACTTCTTTTGTGTCGTATTAAAATAAGATGGTAAATATAATATGCTAACAAAATAATAAAGAAAATTTTTTGTACGCTAAAAACGAGGTATCAATCACTAAACCGGTTTAGATAAAATTGGCAGCATTTGACGGAGTTCCTTGAGTGCAAAAAGTAGCCGAATCCTGAAAATCAATTTGAAATGTACACAAATAATGTATATTTATTTAATATTTGGACAGCTACAAGGAAAATTTCTAGCAACAAACTACATGTGGTTTTTGGATTGTTGTATTTGTTTTCGAACTACGATTAACAGTGGTGCCACTTTCAAAAGTTTTAGTTGTATACAAAATCGCTTATTCAAAATGTTTTTACATCTCGCAAAATGTAAAAACAAGTCAATTTATTTCTTTAAAACCTATTGATTGTTATGGCACTTTTAATACTTAAATTTGTTTATGTTTTTTCTGTTTAATAAAATAGAATATTGACTTAAGTCAATAATACCAGCATCGTTGAAAATTAAAAAAAAAACTCATGAGGCAGTAGCTTTTTTTAACCTTATAATTTTAGTGTAATTTTTTTTATCTCTTTTGGCTCCGGAGTTGGTTTTGAGTTGGTTCAAAACTTTTATTTTTTATTAGCCATAACTCCTAGAATATAGAACGGATATAACGATATGGATATCACTTCAAACTGCTCTAAAATACCTTTCTACTAGTATACAAATTTTTTAAAACAATTAACCCATTCCGAGTGAAATGCAATTTTAAAATTTTTTATCTGACTTTTCACGCAGAAACTCCGTTATCTTAAAAACTGGTCGATACAACGGTACATATGCATGTGTATAGTTTTAAAGAGAACTTGCCATGCTTTTATTTGGTGTATACTTGAAAGCTGTCACCTATGAAATACGTAAGTTATAGTACTTTAAAGATGAGTTTAAGAGGTAAATGAATTAATTTAATTACGAAATCTCATTTTCAAAGTGCCATAACTTACGAATTTCTCGATGATATCTTTCAAGTATACATCGAATGAAAGCTTGAAATGTTCTCTATTAAATTAAATACATGTTTAAGTACCGTAGCAACGGCCATTTTTTAAGATAACGGTGGCTTTACGTGAGAAGTCATATAAAAATGATTTAAATTCCATTTTGCTCGCAATGGGTTAATGGATTTCAAAATTGTATATACCAGTAGAGCGCCGAAAAAATTACACTAAAAGTTTTAGGTTAAAAAGGGCTATTACCCTGTGATTTTTTTTAATTTTCAATAATGTTGGTGTTTCTGACTTAAGTCAATATTCTATATAACAACAAAACAAATAAATTTATTTATTTAAAAATTCTTGATGCATATATATTATAACATTAAAATTTTTTAATTTTCTTTTTTATTTTACAATAAAAAATATTTCTAATCACTAATTTGCTTTACATATTTTGATATATTGTTAACACTGTTTTTGTTTTGTAGCCAACAAAAATAGAAATTAGTTTAATTTGACTACACCACAGAAGTAGCATGGACAACAACCTGCAGTCGTGTAGCCGTGCAGTCGTGAAAATAATCATTTTCATATACACACATGTATTCTATTTTTGACAGGTTGTAGTCGGTAGCCTGCTGTGGCGAATGTGTTTAATGCATAACTGTTAAAATAAATATACCTTGCAGCTGTATGCATGGTAGAATAATATAACAGGTAGCAGCATAACTAATTATATTTGTGCTTTTCAGCTCTTTTGAGTGAGCGCTCTTTTCAGCTCAGCTCACTTTACTGAACTAGGACGCTCTTTTAGTTCAATAGTTCAGTTGCTCAGTTTAGGATAGAAAATGTCAAACAATAAAAGAGAGGGTTGGTGTGTGTTTGTTTATCAGAAGCAGCAAACATACGAGTGGTATTGTGTGTGCAACGTAGTTATTTCACATATACACAACATTTGACAGTTCGTACTATGAAAAAAGTAAATAAAAAAATAATCAGCTGGCGTTCCAGAGCTACCTTGTATATTATTCTGCCATGGCTGTATGAAGTAGTCAAGGTAGATCAACACCAGGTAGTCGCCAGAGAGTTCGCTGTGGAGAATTTACATTTGGGCTGTCAAAAAAGCTGACACACTAATGCATTAAACACATTCGCCACAGCAGGCTACCGACTACAACCTGTCAAAAATAGAATACATGTGTGTATATGAAAATGATTATTTTCACGACTGCACGGCTACACGACTGCAGGTTGTTGTCCATGCTACTTCTGTGGTGTAGTCAAATTAAACTAATTTCTATTTTTGTTGGCTACAAAACAAAAACAGTGTTAACAATATATCAAAATATGTAAAGCAAATTAGTGATTAGAAATATTTTTTATTGTAAAATAAAAAAGAAAATTACAAAATTTAAATGTTATAATATATATGCATCAAGAATTTTTAAATAAATAAATTCATTTGTTTTATTGTTATATAATATTGACTTGAGTAAAATATACCAACATTGTTGAAATTAAAAAAAACTCACAGGTTAATAGCCCTTTTTAACCTAAAAATTATAGTGTAATTTTTTTCGGCGCTCTCTCTTGATTCCGGAGTTACGGCGTTCAAAACTTTAATATATTATTGATCATAAGCCCTACAATATAGAATGAATATAAACGATATAGGTATCATTTCCAAATGCTTTAAATAACTCTTTTAACTCTTAAACTCATCTTTAAGTATCATAACTTACGTATTTTAGCGGTGACAGCTTTCAAGTAAACAACCAATAAAAGCATATATTCTAGGAGTTATAGCCAATAAAAAATTAAAGTTTTGAACCCCGTAACTCTGGAACCAAAAGAGATCCAAAAAAAACTTACAAAAGCTACTGCCTCAAGAGTTCTTTTAAAATTTTCAACGATGCTGGTATTTGTCTGGAATCATGCATTTATGTCAAAGCGAGTCCATACGAGGTAATGTCAGTGGCGAATTCACTTCGCCGTATTCAAATCGTTTGGCCGCATATATGTTAAACTTAGTATAAAAAATGTAAACAACAAATTTTTATTTATATGGAGTTTGACACTAGCATAATATATTTAGCTGCCGTAGTAACACCACCTGGCTGTCAATTCGCCTTGGTCTTAAGTCTCGTTTATGTGCACCTCGCCGATCATTCTCAAAGTTCCAGCATTAAAAAAGACTTTAATTTTCATTACAAAATTAATGGTATTGTTTGTCAGCCACGCCTACATTCGAGCGAGTGTGCAGTAAAGTTGATAACTTTTCGCCCTATATTTCTGCACATTTATTTCTTTTATGTTTTACCTACTCCAGTATATTATATATCAAAAGAAAGCTTATTGCCATTGGTTTTAGAATACATACATAAAGTATGTACCTATATACATGATTTTTCTCGATATTTCAGATAAATTAAAAAAGTCGGGCATATAATTCAACCCCCCCCCCCCCCAAATTGACCTATTTTGGGTCGAAGTTTCGAAGTGCTTACTAAACTATTGGAAAGATATTTTTATAAGCTTTAATTTAATATATAGTCCGTTACTGTGCTCGTTATAGTTAAGAAGATATATCGGATATAGTTTCAACTTTGCAGGCCCGCCCACCCCAAACTAGGCGTGACCGACAAACAATTTTTAACAGTTTTCTTAGGCTCTTTTTTAAGAGGTGTTTTAAGTGCTAAAAATAAGCAGGTAACTTTAAAAAAGTAAAAGCGCAAAATATGCACCACTGTAATATACATAAATGCATTGCTGCAACAGCTGTTTGTATTTTAATAGTTTTGATTAATTGAAGTTGGTAAGTGCTTTATTCTTTTATATTTGTAATTTTTAATGTTTTTATGGACGTTTTTGTTTTATTTTAGGAAAAAGATGGACTTAGATGAAATTTTAATTGAAGAGGTGCGCAGCCGTGCAATTTTGTATGATTTAGGCCAGGTAGACTACAAAAATGTACGAAAAAAGGAATACGCCTGGAAAGAAGTTGCATCAAATGTAAAATTAAGTGGTAAGATAATTGTAATGATTATTTTTTAAATTGTAATTATAAGTATTGCACACACTTTTACAGAATCGGAATGCAAAAAGCGGTGGAAAGGGCTTCGGGATTCCTATAAACGTTGCAAAAGAATGCAACAGATTGCTTCCGGCAGTAGTGCCGAAACCCCAAAAAAGAAATGGAAATATTTTGAGGCCTTATGCTTTCTAGAAAAAGTAACAAGTTGCAGGCAGTAAGTAGTTTGTGCAAGTTTAACAGAAATATAAAAGTAATATTTGTTTCACTTTTTAGTACTGTGGGAAATATACATAATGATGATGAAGAAGACATTACTGTCGCCGTTGATATGGATTCAATAGATGGCTGCTTTTCTCCCGATAGCGAATGCTCAACAAGCAAGAAAGCGAAAAAGGTATATAAGCTATTTTTTGTTTTTGCTAATTATCCTAATTGTTTTAAAATTTCTACTTTTAGATGAATCACAGTGAAAAGTTCAACTACGTTTTAGATTTGGCTGCATCAAGCATAACAGAAACTTGTGAAACATTTGCTAGAATGAAAGAGGAACAGGATTCCACAGCTGCACATTTTGCAAGTTTAGCCAAGAAAATTAAAGAAAATAAAAGTATGTATATATTTTTTTAAATAAAAGCAAGTGTATATTACACACAATTATTTTGAATAAAATCTTTTAAAATATCTCGTTTAGTAAATGCAGTTGTGGATGAGCGGTTAGCCGATCTAGGTTGGTATGATGGCAGAGCATTTATTTCGTTCCTCCACTGACCTTGAATGTATCGGTTGTCAACTGAGTGATCAACGAGCTCAACAGTGAAATAGTTCCTGTCATTTTTCAGCATTAAGAAGTTATGAAGTACTACTGTAGCCAAGATAATTTTGTCTACATTTTTCGGGGACATATGAATTGTCGTATGTAGAACCCTCCATCTATTGGCCAAAATGCCAAAAGCATTTTCTATATGCACTCGAGCCTTAGATAGAATTGTGTTGAACTTGTCCTTATCTTGTGGTAAGTTATGCCCCGGATATGGTCGCATTAAATTGTCTTTTAATGGGAATGCGTTATCCCCGACAAAATAATATGGAAAATTGATTGAAGTACCAGGTAAGTTTGCATTGCGAGGAACTTCCAAAGTGTTGCACAACAATTTTTTTCCAAAGCTACTTCTAGCAACTACACCACCATCACTCTGGCTACCTAAAGCTCCGACATCAATGAATGTGAAAACATAGTTAGCATCACAAGCCGCCATTAATACGACGCTAAATGTTTTTTTATAGTTATAGTACATAGAACCGCTCTTCTTAGGACAAACTATGCGTACGTGTTTGCCATCAATAGCTCCTACGCAATTTGGCATTCCTGTTTTCACGTAAAACTTGTCCGCCATGGCTTCGAATTCCCAGATATTAGGAGGCGTTACATAAATTGCCTGTAACTCACTCCAAACCGCATCGCATGTTTCATAAACAATTTTGCGCACTGTGGAAATACCAAGCTTGAAAGCCCAAGCAAGAATTTGGAAATTACATCCTTGTGCTAAGTATCTGAAAATTGTACGTATCTTTACTAAATATACTAATAACACTTAAATTTTCTTACATTATTGTTACCGCCAAGCGCGTCTCGACATCTACAGCTTTTCTATTTGAAAACCGTTCCAGTTTTTCTTTTAATAACGTCAACAATAAATTGAAATTACCTACATTCATTCGTGTTGCCTTATAGAACCCACCACCTTCGGTTACTTTTTGCAGTAAATTTTGTTGCTTCATATACCGTATTCGTTATATGAGCTATTTTAGTAATAGCTTCTATAAATTTCACAAAATCTTTTTCAGCCATTATTTAAAAAACACAAGTACGAAAAATATTTTTTTTGTATACATTTATTAAAACGTAAAATTTCAGGATCAGCTGTTTACTATGTAGCTGTCGTTTTCAAAATAATTAAGTAGCTGGCTACAAGACGACATTTGTAGCCAGCGACATTTGTAGCCGTGTAGCCTGCTGTCGTGAATATGTTTATAGCTTAACACTGCTGCTCTGCCGTCAAACTCCATATAAAATATAATTAAACCTCAACCCGAACTGTCAACGTACAAATAAAAATAGTACTGCATAATTTTGTATGTATGTTGATTTGTTTCTGTTCCAAAGTAATACATACATATATGGAGCAGAATTCATCAAGGTAAGTCCATACAAATTAAATATTGGTGTCTATTCGGCAATACGCGTCGAGTAAGTGAAAAATACATGGCAAACAAAAAACAAAACTGCATAAATTTCAAAAATTTGTTTTTGTTTATAATACAGAATTTACCGGTTTTAAAAGAGAGATACGCGGTAAAATTCTCACGTTTATTTGATTTTAGAAATATATAGAAAACAAAAACAATTTGTGAAATTTTGTGTTTGTTATCATGTAATCTTTCACTACTTCGACGCGTTTTCCCGAATAGACACCATTATTTATTTAAGCATTTTATTAAAGTTTGAGTGCTATTGTTGCTATATAAATTTTATTCATATATATTTTACTAAACTTACTTTATTTATAGGCGATTATACTGAACGAAGGAAGCGGATTGAATTAAGCGTTAATGAAATATTCAGATATTTTGTACTACATCAAATTATTAATAGGAGTTTTTACTACTGAAGGAAGGAAGCGAAAAGTATAAAAGTAAGTATTAATGAAATTTAATTATATATGTAGTAATAAACTCTTATTTTGAATATTATTTATTTTCAGCGCAATATATACATATATTCTCAACGACCTCGAAAGGAATGAAGAAGAAAACATGCGGGGAGCTAAACAGTTGGACTATGTACCAGAGTGTGCAAACAAACAAAACATTTCGCAAACTTTTCATGTAAAAACACTATCACAAAGGGACCATTATTATTGGACCCAAGTGGGCTGGAACCCTTTCTTTATAATTTTCACCAGCGCCCTGATAACCTAACATGTAAAAACACAAACTTTTAAAATATTTTTAATCGTTTCGTACATGAGCAAAACCAAAACAAATACTTTTGCAATGACAAAGATCCCAAACAAAACAATTGGCTTTTCAGTCATCTGCTTGCCTTAATATCCTGTTACAATCCTACAATCGGGAACCAACCAAACAAAAGCTGAAATGTATTTTCTTGAATGGTTCATTGTATTTACCATAAATACACTAACACATTCTCTACTATGATGAGCAAATCAATCGGGAAACGTTTGCAAACGTATTTTCTTAAAACTTTTCAATTTTGTTCTCATACTTTTGTTATCTAACTGCGTACATTTAAGTTAATGTACATTTAGTGCCCACAAGTAAAAAGAATTGCTTAATTCACAAAACCTCTTGTATCGAGTGTAATATTGTATTGAATACAATTGTGTAAACTTGTTGTTGATAATTTTCATATAAAAATTAGTGTATCCAATACACTTTTATTTCATATGTTTTGAAAAAGTGGTATTTTTACGATACTCAGAGCATTTGTGTGTACTCTGAGAGTATTTGTATTTATCTTGTTCTTCTTTTGTCCACCAATACAATATTATAAGCCGATGCAAATTACACTAGGTGTTCACAAACAAATGAACAAAAAGTGTATTTGATACAAGAAAGGCGATACAAATTGTTGTGAATTAAGCATGTATAAAACTAATGGGAATACCATTCTCGTTGTTTTAGTTTTGCTCATTGAAAAATACGAAAATACAAAAGCAAAGCAAACGTGTCGTTTAGTTTATTTTCCTACTCTGCTATGTTCTATTTTAATTTTACGCGGCACTCACACGTTCAAGTTTTGCTTTCACGTTTTTTTACACATACTGCTCGTCAAAATTCACATAAATTGAAAGCTGTGACGTAGGCTGCACGCAACTTGATAGCAATTTGGTAAAATGTGTATGAAACAAAAACGATAGCATTCATAACACTGCGACCAGACGTGCAATTCTTATTTCTGACCATAAGCAATAACGTCGGCATAATGACGTCACAGAAAATGTCTGTGTTCAAACTTCTGTTGTGGGCTGGGTAAACATAGTGATGTTTGGACACAATTTTTTTATATTCGTGTAGTAAACTTGCACGGCGTTTTTTATATATTCCATATATTGTTCATTATAACACAAATAGTTAGTTATAACATAGATAATAAGTGTTTGGAGAACGTATTTTCCTAAGTTTTTATTGATTTAATATTAAGTTTAGAGGACAAATAGTCAGGTATGGGAGTTATAGGCTGAATAAAGTTGTTGGAAAACACTTTTTCGAAAATTTTGCCCGAAACACTAACTTTGTAGGAGAAATCTAATGATGAACAAATGTAGCCATTTTAAAGCCCTACCAGGTGGTATACAACGTTTTTTGTCACAGAGTCAGGTTTGGGAGTTATAGGCAGAATAAAGTTGTCCGAAAATAGTTTTTCGAAAAATTTGTTCGAAACACTAACTTTGTAGGAGAAATCTAATGATGAGGAAATGTAGTTCGTATTAAGCCCTATCAGGTGGTTTACAACGTTTTCTGGCATATAGTCAGGTATGGGAGTTATAGGCTAAATAAAGTTTTTCGAAAATTTTATTCGAAGCACTAACTTTGTAGGAGAAATCTAATGATAAGGAAATGTAGCCCGTTTTAAGCTCCACCAGGTGGTATACAAGGTTTTTTGGCACATAGTCAGGTGTGCGAGGTATAGGCTGAATAAAGTTTTTCGAAAATTTTGTTCGAAACACTAACTTTGTAGGAGAAATCTAATAATAAGAAAATGTAGCCCGTTTTAAGCCCTATCAGGTGGTATACAACGTTTTATGGCACATAGTCAGGTACGGGAGTTATAGGCTGAATAAAGTTGTTCGAAAACAGTTTTTCGAAAATCTTTTTCGAAACTGTAACTTTGTAGGAGAAATCTAATGATGAGAAAACGTACCCCGTTTTAAGCCCTATCAGGTGGTATACAACGTTTTTTTGGCCCATAGTCAGGTAGGGGAGTTATAGGCTGAATAATGTTTTTCGAAAATTTTGTTCGAAACACTAACATTGTAGGAGAAATCTAATGATGAGGAAATGTAGACCTTTTTAAGCCCTGTCAGGTGATATACAACGTTTTTGGCACAGAGTCAGGTTTAGGAGTTATAGGCTGAATAAAGTTTTTTGAAAATAGTTTTTCAAACATTTTGTTCGAAACTCTAATTTAGCACCCTATCAGGTGGTATAATATAGTTTTTTTATATGGTCTGGTTCAATAGTTATCGGTCAAAAACTAAGCAAAAAGTTTGTTGGAAAGCAAAATCTAACTAAAAATGTGCCTTAAATAAGCAACCAATTATATGTTGTTGCCATATCAATAAAAAATTTTGTGCAAAGGCACATGTATGAAATTTGGCAGCACTTTTAATTTCAGGCTGCAAAGCAGGAAATAAAAACTTGTATCTTCATGAGAGCGGATTGTTTTCTCTTTCTCTGAGAAAATGAGGCGAAAATGAAAAGTTTGTTCAAAAGTTTGTTACACGCTGTTTACATTGGGAAACATTTGTCGTCGAACATTTTCTTTTGCGTGAGAGTGATGAAATAGAAATATATACCACTTGTATTCCTATCTCGCTCTTTTGTACTGAAAACTAAAGTTTTCGGGAAACAATGTTTCCCAGTGTAAATCAGCACTTATTTTCGGGGAGATGATATTTTAACACTGCTGACAGGTTAAATGTGTGAACATTTTTGTAAACAGCTCGGCCCTTGCAGCCATCTAGTATGAAATCGCCTTGATTGTCACAACAAAATTCAACTATCGTTATTGCCATCGATAGTTTTCTACCTCTATGATTCAAAACAAATTGTCTAAATTAAATTGGAAGTTTATTAAAAGATTTAAAAAAGTTCATTTAAAGAATCAAAAAACAATAATGACAGAAGAAACAAATTGCTTACGAGCAGCAATTGCAGCACCTTTACCTGGCAGTGTGGTGAATATGTGTGGACTGAAAGGGAACCTCTTATGCATTTGCAGAAGTACACACCCTTTTTCACCTAATTGATTTTGTGGAAAAAACGCGTACAAAACATTATTATGAACTAATGAACGTTTTGGAGTTATAATGTCCTTGTATATTCTCGGGAAACCAGCTCCGTTTTGCCAAAATCGTCGTTTTCCTGAAGAATATTGGGCAAATTTGTCTGTTGGTCCTGTAGCCGAAGCATTTTATCGCTTAATATCTTCGCTGGACATACCTAGCCATCAACTGTTATCACAAATGAACGCACAAGATTGGGATACCTGGAAAAAAGAGTTTGATTTCGCCATGGCTGATATACGAAGGCTAACATACTGTACAGATTTGAGTACATTTGCCGATGCTGGAATATATAATCGTCTTACATTTGAGCAGCGTTTTAATATGCAGTGGCGCGAATAGAATTTAACTGCTATGTATCTCCATATCGACGGCTCATATCAAAAACATGCTAAGTGAAAAAAGCTAAATTCGAATTTTTTTGTTGTTATCTCGAAAACGGTATGAGATAGAACCAGGGATGATAAATGAAAAAAAAAATTATTTCCAATGAGCTTCTAAAATAATACTTTATCTGCTCAAATAGTACTAAAATCTTTTTGAATTGTTGTAATCAAGTAAGCCGCACGATTTTGATTGTGTTTATTTGCAGTCTACACCTAACTTAGCTTAACATTAACTTTAAGTTAATGTTAAGTGTAGACCGCTCAAGTTAATGCTTTTTTCAGGTTATAACATAGTTGTTAGTGCGAATGTTTTACCAACACAGTCATAACTTCAAGTTACAACAGCATTTCAAGTTAGGTGGAGACGTAGAGTTATGTGCTCATTGTGTCAAAGATCAAATATGGCTCTGTTTTCTAAAAATATTTTTGATATATTATTTTTCAAATAACGGTGCCAAAATTCAAACAATTTTAATTTCAATTTATCTCAATGAAACTTCACTTCTGCCATATAACAAGGAAGCTACTTACTAATTTCTTTACTCTTATAAACTTGAAGTTTGTTAAAAATTTTAAATTCTTTCACAATGAATAAACAAGCCATAGCAAAAGATATTTGTCTATTAAAATTTTAAATCATACATTTCTGTGGTTTTCTTTAATAAATACGTACGAAGTGCTATATCAGGTGTTTTTTAACCCCATTTGTGAGGTGTAAAAATATATGTGGCATCCTGAAAACAATGCGAAAAAAGCAACAACTATACATTACCAATGTTCAGAAGAAAATTAATCAGTCAAAATAAAAAAGGTAAACAAACAAAAATTTTTATTTTTACTAAAAAATATTTAAAATAATACAAAATATGTATACGTTATATGAAATTCAATGTTTTTTATTTATAAGATTGGTGAGTATAAGCTGTAAAGAAAAAAAAATGATTTTAAACTGATTTTTAACAATTATTTGTTTATTAACTTACAGGCGCAAGTTGGTGGATAGCTGACCACATCACGGCTGCATTGGACGAGTGGATGGGCGTACACGTCTGAGAGTAAGTACTCCTGATTACTTTAAATAACAAAAGGGAAGTTTGCAATTAATTTTTGAGTATTTTCTTATATATTAAGTAGACAAAAAAATTTATTACAACTGACCTGTTACAAAACCACTTGGCCCCCGAAAATAGGCGAAAATGTGACATCATCAATAAACAACAAGTCTGCCAACCTGTTGTTCAACCAATTGTCCGCTGGAAATGGGCGGATATCCATGGTAAGTACCTTTTTTAACTGAAAATAAAAAGTTAAATGTTTTTATTAAAATTATATTTATACCGTGTAAAAGAAGACCGGCATATAAAGCCCGACAAGGCTGTTGACCTGTTGGCCAACTAACTGACCACCGGAAGTGGAAGGAAAATCCACGGTAAGTTAATTTTTTAACTGATAATAAAAAAGATAATGTTTTTATTAAAATGTTATTTTTTATTATTTATTTTAGACTTACCGTGTAAAAGAAGACCGGAATATAATGCCAGACAAGGCTGTTGGCCTGTTAGCCAACTAACTGTTTACCGAAGTGGACGGAAATCCATGGTAAGTTCCTTTTTTTAACTGAAAATAAAAAAGTTCACGATTTTATTAAATTTTATTTTTCATTATTTATTTAAGCCTACCATCTGGGCCAAAAGTGACAGCAATAAATTTACAAAGCTACAGAACTGTAGCGGAAACTTTTAGCGACCGGAAATGGACCCATATCGGCGGTAAGTACCTCTTTTTATCTGTAAAAATAAAAATTAGAGTTTAATACTAAAATTTTTTCATATTATTATTTATTTTAAGCCTACCTTCTTGGTCCAACATAGCTTCCAAAATTGGCAAAGCTACTGACCAGTCGCAGAAGTTTTTGGCGACCGGAAAATCTATGTTAGCTCCTTATGTTATACGAAACTAAAGAAGGTAAATATTATTAAAATTGCTTTTTTTTAATATTTATTAGGATTACTATGCGGACCTAAACTGACATTTTAGCATTTTAAGTTAATGAAAATAATTTTACATATACTATTTTTGAAATAAAAGGCATTAATTATTATATTTAAGTATTTTTGTTTGTAATAAATGTGTATATGTTTCCAATTTTATCTCTTTTTAAAAATTATTTTGTAGCCCTGAAAAGGGCTTTTTTATTTTTGAAAATAAATCTTTTTTTTCGTACATCGAAAATATGTTTATATTGAAGAAATAACTGGTGCTGCCTTTTTGGGTTTCGCTGCTACGGCGATTTTGGTTTAGTTGCTGGTACCTTTTTGACGGGTTTCGGGAATGTAATTTCTGGATCGATTTCTAATTTTTTAACGGTTTTAAGTAGGTTATGGGCTGTTTTCTACAATTATAAAAAGATTTTGATTTTAAAAACCTTTCGCTAAAGCATTGAAAAAACAAATTTGAAATTTCACTTTATAACTTTTTCTTAAAGTAGATCTCTTTTTTTTCGAAACTTTGCACTTCACCATAATTCTTTTTTTCAGTTAAATTGAAAGCGTATTCCATATGAAATAAAATAATCCTTTAATTTTGAAAATCGGCTAGAAATTGGCAAAGGTACAAAAATGTTTGAAAAACACTAATTTATATGCTAAGTAACACTTTAAAATGTAATTACTGAACCGATTTCTAATTTTTTAACGGTTTTAAATTAGGCCACAGACTTTTTTATAAATATCTAAAAAGATTTTGATTTTAAAACCCTTTCGTTAAAACATTCAAAAAACACATTTTTAAAATTTCACTTTTAATTTTTTCTTCAATTGGATGTCTTTTTTTCAAAATTTTGCACTTCACCATAATTCTTTTTTCAGTTAAATTGAAAGCGTATTCTATATGAAATAAAATAAGCCTTTAATTCGAAAATTGGCAAAGTTACAAAGATTTTTGAAAACACCGATTAGTGTTATCTCAATGTTATAGGAATTTTTATGAATTTTTATCCTTTCTAAACCGATTTTTGAGTTTTATTCGGTATACGCAATAAATTTGCTATAATTTTAATGTCTACTTACAGACATCCATGCCGTATCAGTTCAGTCTCAATGGAAATCAGCGTCGACACTATTTCACACACACCCGTTGTACGTTCGCGTTCGATTAAATTGTCCACCATAGCAAACACAACTTATATAATAACTTTAAATCGTCAATGAAAAAAAAAACAAGGAACGGGCACTAAAACAGCACTTATAGAAAAAGTCCGGCACGCTGCCGAACGTATGCAAGCACTTGCGTCTGGAACTAACGAAACGGTATTTTATTTTCCATTGAACTGACACGGCACGGCACGAATGTCTGTAAAGACCTTTTAACACAACAAATTCCAATTGGCTATCTTTTTGCCAATTGGAAGTAAAGCCGGAAATAGTTACATATGCTAAGACGAATAGTTTCAGTTCAATAACCAACTTTCCGGCTTTATAAAATTTATTTTAATAACACACAGTAATTTTAGGAACTAACCTTGAGTGATCTTTCGGAAAGCGATGAAGACGGTCCATTTGTGGGCAACCCATTATACATCTCCGACTCCTGAAAACCAAAGAAATATTTATAAAATTTATTTTACAGTTTACAAAATAATACTTACATTTTCCTTGGCTTTGTTCCAGCTTCTTTCCTCTTCTGTAAATGTTTCTTCTTTTCTCATCAAACAGGTATTCGCTAATGAACTATTAGCTAAAAATTGGCGCAAAAATATGAGGAAATTCTGCCAAAAAGTCCGCCAAAACAGAATTTTCCTATATTTTTCCGCCAATTTGTAGAAATTTTTTTTCAATAAAAAGGTAAACAAAAAAATATCAAATTTAACCCCGAATGAAAGAGACAGACATATACAAGACAATAATTTTCTGTCCTTTAACAATTATGGGGTTAAGTTAATGATGCCACTATGAGTAAAATTTGGCCATTTTTAGTTACAAATATTACCGCAGGATGGCAGTGTCCTATCTGGGATACCACCCAACAAATTGTGAAAATTTGCAAATAGTACCAAATGTGTGACGGGGGTACCATCGTACTTTTTTGGTTTCAATAGTATCAAAAAAAAGTACAATTGTACTAACTTTATCATCCATGGATAGAACTTTGAGACTTTGCGTTCATATCATAATTGTAATTGAATTTTTTAGTTTATTTGAACTTTATAAATTTGTTGTAGATTATAGTTAAAAGTGACTTAAAGGTGAAGGTACATAGCATGCGTTAAATACGCTAATGCGTTACAGACTTCTGTCAAAAAAGTTGAAATAGTGTGTTTCCATAAGGCAAGATACAAAGAGAATTTTGCGACGCGCGTAACTCGCAAAAAGTTGAACATTCTTCAACTTTCACGCGTCGTATACAAAATGACAGGTAGTGCTGCCAGATTCATATGCTAAAATATTTGTTTAATGGAAATAAATTATTAGAAATTAATTTTTTTATTACAAAATGGATGAAAACTGCATTAAATATATAAAGAAAAATAAAACTTAAAGGTAAGACAAAATATAGCCGGCAAAGGCTTGAAGTTGCTTAAGCAGAAAAAAATAAAAAGCGTGGTGTGTGTAACTTGCCATTATTAAAGCGTTAAAAGTTCGAAAAGTAAGAAAAGCGTTGCCGCGTAACGCGTGGTATGTACCTCCACCTCAAGGCAGAACTAGCGGAGGGCATCTGTACCGTAATGTGTCAGCTGTTCGTCTATGATATGGCAATAGCAATGCAAAAGCTTACCGAATTTAAATGTACCGTAGTTGGAACGTGCCAATCTGTATAAAACAGAAATTCTTTACGTTGTTAAGCAGGGACTGAAACCGAACCCGAACCTGTACCCAAACGGGTTCAGGTTCGCTGTCTATAAAGACTTTGAACCCGAAACCGTTGAACCCAAAAATTCAGCAAGGTTCGGGTTCAAAAATAAAAAAATAATTTAATAGAAGAATAATAAAGAACATTACATTTCTTGCATGCAACAAAAAATTAAAAGCAAAATCAAAATAAAATAACGACGAAAGCAAATTCATACCAGGTGGCAGCACCCCGAAAGCTGATTATTTTTTGCAATTTTTAAAAGTGCCGAATGGTTGACAAAATTTTTTTCTTTTTCTGGGTATTTCTAATAAGTTCTTATTTGAAGTATATTTTCTTATGTCAATGCGGTACGTACGCTACAAAGTTAAAAAGTTTTTTTTAAAGCTAAATAAGTTAAATTTAATTAAATTAAAAAAAGAATATACGGCCCTGTTCGGTAAACCGAATCCGAGTAAATTTCTCGGTTTCCAAAAATAAATAATGCCCCCATTGATGTACTTTAAATCGTATATAGTAAATTAATTTCAGATATATTTTAAGTTCTAAAAAATATGAAATTGGAGAAAAGTATGAATAAAGTTTGCAATTAGTGGATTTAATTCTTCTAAATCGAGCGTTTTTAAAACGACTCGATTTACAGAACAGGCAGGTAGTGTTTAAACGTATAAACGTGAATGTAAAATTGATTTATGTATTTTGCTTTTAAGCCCGAACCCTAAACCGAACCCGAACCTTAACTTATTATATTGATTAACCCGAACCCGAACCCATTTTTTTCATATTTTCAGTTCCTGTTGTTAAAAGTGACACTTGTAGAACAGTGATGGGCTGTTTGTATGATAATGGATTGGGGGTATTTTCGCTGTTCTTTGGTACTTTTGTTATTAATAATATCTGTGTGAGAAATCCACTTAAAATTTGCATATATACATATGTATTTACATAAATTATATGTTATATGAATGTATATTATAAAAATTCATAGCGACATATAAAATGCAAAAGGGCCTGTTATCATTTTTAAAAAATTTTCGTGAGATAAAAAACTTAATAAAAAGAAAACTCTTCTGGTTTTTAAAAATAATGATATACCATTATGCATTTTATATGACGATATACATATATAAATATGAGATAATTTATATGTATTGTGTGTGCACACATAAAAAATATGTAATTTCATATGTTATATGCACACATATATAGATATTATATATATATATATATGTACATATGTATGTATGTATATACATATTTATTTATCCATATATTATATAAAAATGAGGTGTATGGTTGTTTGCTGATTTTTGTTACGGCATCACGACTAAACCGCTGAACCGATTTAAATGAAATTTGGTACACAGATAGACATTTGGCCCACAATTAATATAGGCTATATCTTTTTCCCGGATTTTGGGTCAAAACCACCTTCTACGCATTTCGCATTTGTTACGGCATCACGACTAAACGGCTAAACCAATCTAAATAAAATTTAGTACACAGATAGATATTTAGCGCACAGTTAATATTGGCTGTATTTGTTTCCCGGATTTTGGATCAGGAGGGGACAAAATGGGTTAAAACCACCTTCTACGCATTTGGCTTTTGTTACGGCATCACGCCTAAACAGCTAAACCGATTTAAATAAAATTTAGTACACAGATAGATATTTAGTGCACAATTAATACTCGTATAGGCTGTATTTATTTCACGGATTTTGGATCACGATGGGACAATATGGGTCAAGAACACCCTCTATGCATAACTCTGTAATTTGTTATGGCATCACGCTAGACCGATTTAAATAAAATTCGGTACGCAGATATATATTTGGCCCACAATTAATATAGGCTGTATACTTTCCCAGATTTTGGACCAGGTGGGAACGAAATGGGTCAAACAGACCCCTACCCACAACTCTGTCATTTGATACGGCATCACTCCCAAACGGCTGAACCGATTTAAATGAAATTTGGTACACAGTTTGATATTTGGCCCACAATCAATAAAGGCTGTATTCGCTTCCCGGATTTTTGATCTAGAGGGGGCAAAACGGATTAAAACATTCGCATAACTGTAATTTATCAACAGATTAAAAATTTTTTTATTGGTTTGAAAGGGCTTGCTTGCCATTAGGTCCTATAATTTTCTTTCCAAAATCTGTGGGGATTTTCGACCCCCTCCCCCTGCAAAATGCTTAACTCTGTCATTTGTGAACCTATTTTCAAAACTCTTTTTCTTTAATTAAAAAGTTCTTTTTTTGGGAATTATTAAATTACATTAATTTTAATTTTAACGTGCTTTTTCCCTTAAAAAGTAAAATATTATATTTTTATTAAAATACATTGAAATTGATTATGGAGGAGTATTAGCTAGTTCCTATGGCCATTTCATTGGGGCTAATGCAAATCGTCAGGGAACCTTTACCCAAAAATCTCATAGAAAAACTAAAGGTATTATATTAAACTCCTAATCATAAGAATAAGAAGTTTATAATATCAAAGTTGAAACATGAGCTCCATAATCAATCATGTTTTTTATTTTCTTTACTTGCGTACTACAACAGGTTGTTTTTTTCCAATTCTAAATTGTAGTTGTAAAGGGAGTTGAAAATAAATAAAAGCAAAAACAGCTGCAAATTGTTTTCGCAAAGGTTTTACTTGCAGTTTGTTCCCATAATTTTTTTTCGAAAGTTGGTGGGGGGTGGTGTTGTTGGAGGGGAATTCGGTTCCCCACACATAACTCTGTCATTTGTCGACCGATTCTTAAAATTCATTTTTGGCTTGCGGCTTAGGCCCATAATTTTTTTTGGAAAATCGGTGGTAACCTCCCCCCCCCCCCCCACATTCCATAACTCTGTAATTTGTGAACCCTTTAAAAAAAAATAGGTTCCATAATTGTTTTTCCAAAATCGGTGGGGGCTATGCCCCCTCTCCATTACTTAACTCTGTCATTTGTCAACCAATTTTTAAAAACCTTTTTTTGGTTAGAAAGGGTTTGCTTAGTACCATAATGTTTTTCGAAAATCGGTGGGGAAATTTTTTCCCCACAATCTCCCAACTCTGTCATATGTGAACTGATTTTCAATTTTTTTTATGAAAAAGGGTTTGCCTAAATTTTAGTCCTATATTTTTTTTCGAAAATCGGTGAGGAAATTTACTCCCCACATGATTAACGCTGTCATATGTGAATTGATTTTCAAAATTCTTTGTTTTTTTGAAAGGCTTTGCCTGCAGTTTTATTCTGTAATATTTTTCAAAAATCGATGAGGAAATTTGCTCTCCCCCTTGCTTAACTATGTCATTCGTTTTTGGAAAAGGGGGAAAAGAAATGAGGGAAGGTTGGTCTTCCACACATAGCACTTTCATTTATCAATCGAATTTAAATTTTTTTTGGTTGCGGCTTAGTCCCATATTTTTTTTATTTATTTTTTTAAATCAATGGGAAAAATTGCTTGCCTTCATGCTTATCTCTGTCATTTGTGAACCGATTTTCAAATTTATTTATTATTATAATTTTTTTTAATGGTTTACCTAAGCTTCACGCATAAGTTGTTTTCGAAAATCGGTGGTTAATTTTCAACAACAGTCATTTGTGAACCGATTTTTAAACATTTTATTTTCTTGGAAAGGATTTGCCTGAAGTTTAGTCCCATAATTTTTTTTTAACTCTGTCATAATTGAACCGAACTTCAAAATAGTTTTTTTTAAGAGTTTGCTTGACGTTGGTCACATAGAAGTGGATGTGGAGCGGACAAATTGGTATCCCGATATATTGATTATCGCATAACTATGGCATTTCTTGACCGATTTCCAAAATTTTTATTTGAAAGCGCACAAAAGGTTTGGTACTATAAAAAATTGCGGACGAATACACAATTAGTAGCAGGATACACTATTTGATTTAACGCATAATTGCGTTCGTATTATAATCATCATTTCGAAATCGGGTTTTTCAGAGATATTTCGTCCATATTGCTAGACCAGATAGACGCATTAAGGACTTTTCCTCAAAATGTTTAAAGCCCGTGCATCGCCGGGTCGAAAAAAGCTAGTTATAATTATATAATACACATGTATTTTCATGTACATAAATATATATGTACATGATATATAGTTTCAATACCACTAAAATCTTTTTAGTACTTTTTATTCGCATCAGTCACCATTTGAACATTTTTAATTCCCATCACTGTTTTGTGAACAGCTGTTTGTTTTTCATATTAAAGCGTAGTATGCAGCTCTAAATGATATTCAGGCTGCCATAAAAAGTATGTGTAAAAAAACAAACTGAAATTCAGGTTGGTAAATTTCTTAAAGAAATTTCCGTTTACTAGTACGCAGTTCCAAAAGAAAAGTACACGGAATTTTGGCATTTATTGTCTATTACAGGCATGTTATAACAATAAGTGGAGAATTTTTTCCGTCAACTGAAACAAAAATTAATGTTCAGTTTTTCGTACATTGTAATTAATTTTTAGTGTTTTTGTGTGTTGTAAATTAAAAAATATATAAATTTGTGTGTGTGCAAACAAAATTCTGTATAAAATTCTACACGATTATTTTTCCGTGTAGAAATAAAGGCAAAACTCCAAACCTGAATTGCAGTGAGAACTGCATACTACGCTTAAGGCGTAGTATGCAGCTCTGAATGAAGTTCAGGCTGCCATAAGAAGTATGTGTAAAAAAAAAACAAACTGAAATTCAGGTTGGTAAATTTCTTATAGAAATTTCCGTTTACTAGTACGCAGTTCCAAAAGAAAAGTACACGGAATTTTGGACATTTATTGTCTATTACAGGCATGCTATAACAATAAGTGGAGCATTTTTTCCGTCAACTGAAACAAAAATTAATGTTCAGACAATTGTTTCGTCACGTAATTTTTGACATTTCTAGTTTTTCGTACATTGTAATTAATTTTTAGTGTTTTTGTGTGTTGTAAATTAAAAAAATATATAAATTTATAAAGTAAAGCCCTGTACTGTATTTTGTGCCAGTACAAACCACAGCAGATAGGACACGGCCATCCTGCGGTAATATTTATAACTAAAAATGGCAAAATTTTACTCATAGTGGCATCATTAATTTAACCCCATAATTGTTAAAGGACAGAAAATTCTTGTCTTGTATATGTCTGTCTCTTTCATTCGGGGTTAAATTTGATATTTTTTTGTTTACCTTTTTATTGGAAAAAAATTTCTACAAATTGGCGGAAAAATATAGGAAAATTCTGTTTTGGCGGACTTTTTGGCAGAATTTCCTCATATTTTGGCGCCAATTTTCAGCTAATAGTTCATTAGTGAATAGCTGTTTGATGAACAAAGAAGAACAATTTATTGAAGAGGAGAAAAGCAGAAACAAAGCCAAGGAAAATGTAAGTATTTTTTCTATAAATTCTAAAAAAATTTAAAAATATTTATTTGGTTTTTAGGAGTCGCAGATGTATTATGGGTTGCCCACAAATGGACCGTCTTCATCGATTTCCGAAGGATCCGTCAAGGTTAGTTTCTGAAATTTCTGTGTGTGATATATTTAAATAAATTTTATAAAGCCGGAAAGTTGGTTATTGAACTGAGACTATTCGTCTTAGCATATGTAACTATTTCCGGCTTTACTTCCAATTGGCAAAAAGATAGCCAATTGGAATTTGTTGTGTTAAGAGGTATTTACAGACATTCTTGCCGTGCCGTGTCAGTTCAATGTAAATTAAAATATCGTTTCGTTAGTTCCAGGCGGAGGTGCTTGCATACGTCCGGCACAGTGCCGGACTTTTACCATAAGTGCTGTTTCAGTGCCCGTTCCGTGTTTTTCGTTTTTCATTGACGATTTAAAGTTATTATTATAAGTTGTGTTTTGCTATGGTGGACAATTTAGTCGAACGCGAACGTACAACGGGTGTGTGTGAAATAGTGTCAGTGATCGACGCTGGTTTCCATTGAGACTGAGTTGATACGGCATGGATGTCTGTAAATAGACATTAAAATTATAGCAAAGTTATTGCGTATAGCGAATAAAATCCAAAAATCGGTTCAGAAAGGATGCAGTGGGCTGGTTTACAAGTTTTGCCAAATGTGGAAATCGGTGTTTTTCAAAAATCTTTGTAACTTTTCCAATTTCCAACCGATTTTCAAAATTAAAGGCTTATTTTATTTCACATAGAATACGCTTTCAATTTAACTGAAAAAAGAATCATGGTGAAGTGCAAAATTTTGAAAAAAGACATCCAATTGACGAAAAAATTAAAAAGTGAAATTTTAAAAATTTGTTTTTTGAATGTTTTAGCGAAAGGGTTTTAAAATCAAAATCTTTTTTAGATATTTATAAAACAACGTCTGTGGCCTATTTAAAACCGTAAAAAAATTACAAATCGGTTCAGAAATGACATTTTAAAGTGTTAATTAGCATATAAATTAGTGCTTTTCAAAAAATTTTGTAACTGCCAATTTCTAATCGATTTTCAAAATTAAAGGCTTATTTTATTTCATATAGAATATGCTTTCAATTTAACTGAAAAAAGAATCATGGTGAAGTGCAAAATTTTGAGCAAAAAATTTTATGCGTCTCAAACAAGTAGATTTTTTTACACAGTTTGTTATTTTTTTTAATTTGGAACTTATTTCTTTGTATCGTCTCAAATTTGTATTTTCGGAGTATTTATTTCGACTCAAACTAATTTCTTTCATTTTATCTGCATTTACACACAAATACCAGTTATTTCAATATATGCACATATAAACAGGACAGAAAGTCGTCTTGCGTGGATACACTTTTGTCTTATTTCCTCATTCTGTTTTTACCACATATGCCTTAAAAATTAGTTCAGAGCTTCATTTCTTGACTAGGAAAATTAACATTATAATTTTGCTTTAATTAATATCTTTTAAATTCATTTTGTAAATAAAATAATTTATTTAACTTTTTCATTTTGCTAATATTTATGATATTTATTTAATTTAATTCAAACATAAACACTCTACCTCATTTTTTACTAACACAACACTAACAAAACATAACTTGATCGCATGAACATTATATGTATATAAAAGACTTAAACAAATCAGAACATATAAAACTTTACCATACATGATCCACTTTTACAAAACTTTAAATAATAATAAAAATTGTATGCTTAATCTTTAAAATTATTTTAATTTTTAGCATCATTTTTGTTTAATTTGCTATGAAATCTATTAAATGTTATGTTTAAGTACTCTTATATACATATCTTTTCTTATACGTATTGTTATTTCTTTCAATTGAATTGTATTATTTTTATTATCCCAGCAAACATGTGGAATTGATATTAAACAAAATGATTTAATATGAAATCCACTTTCAAAAGTATTAAATTAATTAAAGAAAGATTTTTTGTTTATTTTAAATTTTATTTGAATTTTTATAACGCCTAAGTTTTTGTTTGCTGGGATGGCATCAAGGATAATTAAAAAAAAAACAAATAAAGGATAGCTACCTCAAATTTGTTTAAATTTTATTTAATCCAGGAGTAAGTGTAGCGAATACACATATTGCGCATGTATTTGTGCATTTTGAGCTTCTCCTTACTCAAGACCATCATGCGTGGTGAAGAACCACATCCTACAAGAGGTGATGCTGTTTATAGCAAAACATGATGGATCTAGACTAGATAATGTCGAAAAAAATCAGCTTTGTTTTTTTAATGATACATTAAAAAATGAAGTTTATTAAAAAACAAGATATATATAAATATTTTCATTAAATTAATTTATAGTATCATCTATAAATCAGTTTGACATAGATTTCTGTGCACTTCCGGTGGTCAACTAGTCATCCAACAACCTTGTAGGGCTCAGAATGTTGATTTACTTCTACACGGTATGTCTACAATAAATAATAAAAAGTAACATTTTAATAAAAACATAAACTTTTTTATTTTCAGTCAAAAAACGTACTTACCGTAGATTTCCGCCCACTTCCGGTGGCCAGTTAGTTGGCCAACAGGTCAAAAGCCTTGTCGGGTTTCATATTCCGGTCTTCTTTTACACGGTATGTCTACAATAAATAATAAAAAGTAACATTTTAATAAAAACATAAACTTTTTTATTTTCAGTCAAAAAACGTACTTACCGTAGATTTCCGCCCACTTCCGGTGGCCAGTTAGTTGGCCAACAGGTCAAAAGCCTTGTCGGGTTTCATATTCCGGTCTTCTTTTACACGGTATGTCTACAATAAATAATAAAAAGTAACATTTTAATAAAAACATAAACTTTTTTATTTTCAGTCAAAAAACGTACTTACCGTAGATTTCCGCCCACTTCCGGTGGCCAGTTAGTTGGCCAACAGGTCAAAAGCCTTGTCGGGTTTCATATTCCGGTCTTCTTTTACACGGTATGTCTACAATAAATAATAAAAAGTAACATTTTAATAAAAACATAAACTTTTTTATTTTCAGTCAAAAAACGTACTTACCGTAGATTTCCGCCCACTTCCGGTGGCCAGTTAGTTGGCCAACAGGTCAAAAGCCTTGTCGGGTTTCATATTCCGGTCTTCTTTTACACGGTATGTCTACAATAAATAATAAAAAGTAACATTTTAATAAAAACATAAACTTTTTTATTTTCAGTCAAAAAACGTACTTACCGTGGATTTCCTTCCACTTCCGGTGGCCAGTTAGTTGGCCAACAAGTCAACAGCTTCGTCGGGCTTCATATTCCGGTCTTCTTTTACACGGTATGTCTACAATAAATAATAAAAAGTAACATTTTAATAAAAACATAAACTTTTTTATTTTCAGTCAAAAAACGTACTTACCGTAGATTTCCGCCCACTTCCGGTGGCCAGTTAGTTGGCCAACAAGTCAACAGCTTCGTCGGGCTTCATATTCCGGTCTTCTTTTACACGGTATGTCTACAATAAATAATAAAAAATAACATTTTAGTAAAAGCATTAACTTTTTTATTTTCAGCTAAAAAAGGAACTTACCGTAGATTTCCGCCCACTTCCGGTGGAGAATCGGTTGAACAACAGGTTGGCAGACTTGTTGTTTATTGACAAATGTCACTTCACAACAAATTTTAGTATATTTTCGGAGGCCAAGTGGATCTGCAACAGGTTAGCTGTAATAAATTTTTTTTGTCTACTTAGTATATAAGATAATAATTAAAAATTGATTCCAACCTTTCCTTGTCATTTTAGATAATCCAGGAGTACTTACTCTCACGCCCATCCACTCGTCCAATGCAGCCGTGATGTGGTCAGCTATCCACCAACATGCGCCTGTAAGTTAATAAACAAATAATTGTAAACAATCAGTTTAAAAGCATATTTTTTCTTTACAGCTTATACTTACCAATTTTATATATAAAAAAACATTGAATTTCATTTAATGCATACATATTTTGTATTATTTTAAATATTTTTTAGTAAAAATAAAAATTTTTCAACAAAAATTTTTGTTTGTTTACTTTTTTTTATTTTGACTGATTAATTTTTTTCTGAACATTTGGTAATGTATAGTTGCTGCTTTTTTCGCATTGTTTTCAGGATGCCACATATATTTTTACTCCTCACAAAATGGGGTTAAGCAACACCTGATATGGCCCTTTGACATACGTCAGTGTTGCCATATCTGTGTGGTACAAACGGTTGTAAGACAGAGACTTGCGCCGAGACGGCTGAGCCGCGGCTAAGCAGGGCCGCCGACTAATTTCCAAAGCCGCCGCCGATTATTCTTGGGGCTAAAATCGGCTTAATGGAAGCCGCCACCGACGATCGTTTTTCGGCTCAAAAACGGCTTAAAATAGACCGCCGATTGCTTTTTTTTAATTTCCGCTTCTACTTTTTTATGGTTTTTTTTTCATAATTTTTGTTCAAGCATTATTTTAGTAATTTGCAGTCTACACCTAACTTAACATTAACTTCAAGTTAATGTTAAGTGTAGACCGCTCAATTTAATACTTTTTTCAGGTTATAACATAGTTGTTAGTGCAATTGTTTTAACAGTCATAACTTCAAGTTACAACAGCATATCAAGTTAGCTGCACATAATATGGAACAGAATACTCACTTTTGACAGTTAAAAAAGGCTGTTACCATGTGTTGTGCAGTTTTACATGCAAAGTGCTCTTACTAAGATAATATGAAGGACATAGTCAAATTAGAAACCACATTATATAATAAGATTTGCGTTCCCTCTCATACAATCTTCGTAATGTTTTTGTATAGTGACGGGTGTAGTTAGTAGTCTATAGTTAGGTGGAGACGTAGAGTAAAATAAAGAAAAATATTTTTGTATGCATTACTCTGCGACCTAGGCTTGCCAGATCCAAATTGAGAAAAAGCTTGACATTTGGAGAAAAAAAGCTTGATTTACCAAAAAAATCTTGACAGTTACTTAAACTTATTCAAAAGAATAAATATTCATTATCCGACTTCAAAAAAAAAGGAGAAGGTTATCAATTCGTTTGTGTTTCTTATGTGTTCCTTCAGGGCTCTGCCATTTACGATTCGAGTTGGAAATGTTTTCCATTATTTGGATTATATTACTTACTTCCAAATGGGTCGTTTTTTTTATTTAATAAGAATTTTTATTTTTTTCCCACATATATTTGCTATTTCTTTACTTTAATTTGTTTGCAAAAAAATTTAGAAAAAGTTAAATTTTCATTAAAATTAATTCTTATCATTAATTCGGGAAATTACATTATTTTTTCTTTCTTTACAAACGCATTATTAATAGGAATCCAAAATACAAACGAAGTTAATTTATGAAGATGTCCTCTTCGTCAAGTTTTTAAATTAGACCATATTTAGTCACTAGAAATATCTAGAAGCTCTTAATCTGTATATAATGCATTATTTTCTATAGACTCGACGAATTTCCATTAATAGTTCCCAACAGTTTTCTGCAAAAGTGAAAATTATATTTAAAAATTTATTAGAGAAAGACTTTCATATAACCTTTACCCCAAAGCGTATAAATACCAAGTGGCCTTATAAGTACAACAACAACTGGACCTTACCAATCTGTCATGTGAAATGCATACTTAAAAGTTGTTATTTAGTTTTTATATAGAGTTTGACATTTTGGTAAAGTTAATTTTCACTAATAGTCCACCTGGTATCAATTCACCTTGCTTTACCCTATGTCTATACCTGATAAATTTTCATCATGACAAATGTCAAACTTTATATTGAAAAATAACCTGTTTTATCTTATCTGTTTTTCCTATACAGAATTTGCCATTTATCATGATAAAAATAAATCAGGTATAGACGTTTGTTTCAATATACATAAATTATCATTTATTATATATCCGAATAATTCTAGCATGATTCATGAATTAGATTCCAACGGTAAAATATATAATTGATGTTCATGCATAAAATTGCGAACAGAAGACAAATTAATTTTTAGCTTGAGAAATAGCTTTTTAGCCTGAATCTGGACAAGCCTTAAAAAAGCTTGACAATCAAGCCAAATCAAGTCTGTCTGGCAAGCCTACTGCGATCACACGATCAACAAAATTTTTATAATTTTGTCGACGTTTAGACGATGCAAGTCTTATTGGTCAGCTTCTTATTCAGCTTGGAGAAATGAACACACATTTCTCTGTTTTTCTCACAGCTGAATAAGAAGCTGATCAATAAGACTTGCATAGTGTAAACTAGGACTTTGCTTTATTTTTCATAAAAATTTTAAATTTTTTGAGAGGCAAAGCAATGTTTAATTTCTATACATTTTGTTTGGTGAAGAATTCGTATGAAAAAGAAAAACTAATTTTAACAATAAAAGTAAAATTTTCACTTTTAGTATATATCCATGTGCATTTTCAGCCGAATCTGAGCCGCCGACTATTTTTTTCCAGTCAGCCGATCAAAACCCTTCGGCGCAAGTCTCTGTCGTAATATCTTACAACATTGTCAGATCTGCCAATGTGCTGACAATAAAAAATTGTCAGCACAAGGTATATTGTTAGTTCACACGGCTGTATCAAAGTTGTTAGAAAAGCTTACAATTTATTGGCAGACAGTTGTCTGACAATAAATATGTCTGACAATAATGTCAGTAAAGAAATTGACAGTTCACACGGTTGTCAGATGCAAAAATTGTCAGATCTGTTGTTTAGCGCTGCCAGACACATATCATTTAACAGAAATCATCAATTATTTATCATCTGTGCTTGCGTTAACTTTAAAAAGTAAAAATATAAATTATTATTAAACATAGAGAAGCAATTTTAACTATTTTAGCTGCATAATTTCTCTTATTTTCAATTTTCCCTTAAAAAAATGTGTGCAGTGCTGCCAATATAAAATAGTCTCTGACAATGACGCCATTGTCAGATACAGAAACTTAGCACATCTGACAATTAAAAAATGTCTGACAATTATCTGCCAATAATCTGACAATGGTAACGCGATGTGTTCACACGATTGTGAGATTTCTGACAATTTTTTGTCAGCAGGTAGTATTAAAATCGACTGACAATGCTTTTTCTGCCAATGTTGTCAGACAAAAATTTTCAGTTCACACGATTGTGAGAACTTTTTAAAACATTTTAATTACAATATTGTAAAGCTATATACAGACGATTGTCAGTTCTTACAATATTGTAAGTAAAATGTGATAAAAAACTCTTACAATAGTCTGAACCGAAAATTTTTGTCTGACAACGTTGGCAGAAAAAGCATTGTCAGTCGATTTTAATACTACCTGCTGACAAAAAATTGTCAGACATTTCACAATCGTGTGAACACATCGCGTTACCATTGTCAGATTATTTGCAGACAATTGGCAGACATTTTTTAATTGTCAGATGTGCGAAGTATCTGCATCTGACAATGGCGTCATTGTGATAGACTTTTTTATATTGGCAGCTTTGCACACATATTTTTTAGGGAAAAATTAAAATAAGAAAAAATATGCAGCTAAAATAGTTAAAATTGCTTCTTTATGTTTAATAAAAGTTTATATTTTTACTTTTTAAAGTTAACAGAAGCACAGATGACAAATAGTTGTTGATTTCTTTTAAATGATATGCGTCTGGCAGCGCCAAACAACAGATCTGACAATTTTTGCATCTGACAACCGTGTGAACTGCCAAATTCTTTACTGACAATATTGTAGATAAATTTATTGTTAGACAACTGTCTGACAATAAATGGTAAGCTTTTCTAACAACTTTGATACAGCCGTGTGAACTAATAATATACCTTGTGCTGACAATTTTGTATTGTCAGTACATCGTCAGCACATTGGCAGATCTGACAATATTGTAAGATCTAGGACACGGCCATCCTGCGGTAATATTTATAACTAAAAATGGCAAAATTTTACTCATAGTGGCATCATTAATTTAACCCCATAATTGTTAAAGGACAGAAAATTCTTGTCTTGTATATGTCTGTCTCTTTCATTCGGGGTTAAATTTGATATTTTTTTGTTTACCTTTTTATTGGAAAAAAATTTCTACAAATTGGCGGAAAAATATAGGAAAATTCTGTTTTGGCGGACTTTTTGGCAGAATTTCCTCATATTTTTGCGCCAATTTTCAGCTAATAGTTCATTAGTGAATAGCTGTTTGATGAACAAAGAAGAACAATTTATTGAAGAGGAGAAAAGCAGAAACAAAGCCAAGGAAAATGTAAGTATTTTTTCTATAAATTCTAAAAAAATTTAAAAATATTTATTTGGTTTTTAGGAGTCGCAGATGTATTATGGGTTGCCCACAAATGGACCGTCTTCATCGATTTCCGAAGGATCCGTCAAGGTTAGTTTCTGAAATTTCTGTGTGTGATATATTTAAATAAATTTTATAAAGCCGGAAAGTTGGTTATTGAACTGAGACTATTCGTCTTAGCATATGTAACTATTTCCGGCTTTACTTCCAATTGGCAAAAAGATAGCCAATTGGAATTTGTTGTGTTAAGAGGTATTTACAGACATTCTTGCCGTGCCGTGTCAGTTCAATGTAAATTAAAATATCGTTTCGTTAGTTCCAGGCGGAGGTGCTTGCATACGTCCGGCACAGTGCCGGACTTTTACCATAAGTGCTGTTTCAGTGCCCGTTCCGTGTTTTTCATTGACGATTTAAAGTTATTATTATAAGTTGTGTTTTGCTATGGTGGACAATTTAGTCGAACGCGAACGTACAACGGGTGTGTGTGAAATAGTGTCAGTGATCGACGCTGGTTTCCATTGAGACTGAGTTGATACGGCATGGATGTCTGCATGTACAGTCGTCGCTCTCGCATTAACGACTAAATAGGGAGTATAAAAAGAAATGAAATAAAGAGTATAAACAATTGTTTGGTGAAATGAACAACCTTACTCTACTGGAAAAAACTGTTTTAAAACATACGCCTTTATTCAAGAAAACCAATGATTTGTTTATAGAATATGGAGTTTGACATTAAGCTACTCCATCAGCATCGCTGTTGATATTTGGCTTGAACACTTATAAGCAAATATTATAAGCTGTTCTCTCAAGACCACCTGTTGTACACAAATCCACTCACGAATTACCGCCTAAGTAGACTTAAGAGAGATTAAGTTAAGGGCCAAAGTAGAGATAAATTATTATTGAATAATCAATTGATACCACCCAACAAATTGGGAAATTTTGCAAATAGTACCAAATGAGTCATAGGGGTACCATCGAATTTTTTTGGTTCCAATAGTACCAAAAAAGTACAATTGTAGCAACTTTATCATCCCTGTTTGATTATCAAAAACAATTTTTCATTTGTATGCCAATTTGTCTGTTCTAATGCAAAGCATTGGGGCTCGTCGGCAGAGATTATACACAGATAGGACACGGTCATATCGCGGTAATATTTTTAACTAAAAATGGCCCAATTTTACTCATAGTGGCATCATTAACTTAACCCCATCATTGTTAAAGGACAGAAAATTCTTGTTTTGTCTGTCTCTTTCATTCAGGGTTAAATAAAATGTCTTTTGTTTACCTTTTTATTGAAAAAAAAAATTCTACAAATTGGCGGAAAAATATAGGAAAATTCTGTTTTTGGCTGACTTTTTTGGCAGAATTTCCTCATATTTTTGTACAAATTTTCAGCTAATAGTTCATTAGTGAATAGCTGTTTGGAGAACAAAGAAGAACAATTTATTGAAGAGGAGAAAAGCAGAAACAAAGCCAAGGAAAATGTAAGTATTTTTTCTATAAATTCTAAAATAAATTTAATAAATATTTATTTGGTTTTTAGGAGTCGCAGATGTATTATGGGTTGCCAACAAATGGACCGCCTTCATCGCTTTCCGAAGGATCCGTCAAGGTTAGTTCCTAAAATTTCTGTGAGTGATATATTTAAATAAATTTTATAAAGCCGGAAGGTTGGTTATTGAACTGAGACTATTCGTCTTAGCATATGTAACTATTTCGGCTTTACTTCCAATTGCCAATTGGAATTTGTTGTGTTAAGAGGTCTTTACAGACATTCTTGCGGTGCCGTGTCAGTTCAATGTAAATTAAAATATCGTTTCGTTAGTTCCAGGCGGAGGTGCTTGCATACGTCGGGCACAGTGCCGGACTTTTACCATAAGTGCTGTTTCAGTGCCCATTCCGTGTTTTTCGTTTTTCATTGACGATTTATTATATATTCATTGACGATATTATATAAGTTGTGTTTTGCTATGGTGGACAATTTAGTCGAACGCGAAGGTACAACGGGTGTGTGTGAAATAGTGTCAGTGATCGGTGCTGATTTCCATTGAGACTGAATGGATACGGCATGGATGTCTGTAAATAGACATTAAAATTATAGCAAAGTTATTACGTATAGCGAATAAAATCCAAAAATCGGTTCAAAAAGGATGCAATGGGCTGGTTTACAAGTTTTGCCAAATGTGGAAATCGGTGTTTTTCAAAAATCTTTGTAACTTTTCCAATTTCCAACCTATTTTCAAAATTAAAGGCTTATTTTATTTCACATAGAATAATGTTTCAATTTAACTGAAAAAAGAATTATGATGAAGTGCAAAGTTGTGAAAAAAAAGACATCCATCCAATTGAAGAAAAAAATTAAATAGGGTAATTTTTAAAATTTGTTTTTTGAATGTTTTAACGAAAGGGTTTTAAAATCAAAATCTTTTTTCGATATTTATAGAACACAGTCCATGGCCTATTTAAAACCGTTTAAAAAATTACAAATCGGTTCAGAAATGACATTTTAAAGTGTTACTTAGCATATAAATTAGTGTTTTTCAAAAAATTTTGTAACTTTGCCAATTTCTAACCGATGTTCAAAATTAAAGGCTTATTTTATTTCATATAGAATACGCTTTCAATTTAACTGAAAAAAGAACTATGGTGAAGTGCAAAGTTTTGAATAAAAAGACATCCAATTGAAGAAAAAATTAAACACTGAAATAAAAAAGTGAAAGCCGGAAATAGTTACATGACGAATAGTCTCAGTTCAATAACCAACTTTCCGGCTTTATAAAATTTATTTAAATATATCACATACAGAAATTTCAGGAACTAACCTTGACGGATCCTTCGGAAAGCGATGAAGACGGTCCATTTGTGGGCAACCCATAATACATCTGCGACTCCTAAAAACCAAATAAATATTAATTAAATTTATTTAAAATTTATAGAAGAAATACTTACATTTTCCTTAGCTTTGTTTCTGCTTTTCTCCTCTTCAATAAATTGTTCTTCTTTGTTCTCCAAACAGCTATTCACTAATGAACTATTAGTTGAAAATTTGCGCAAAAATATGAGGCAATTCTGCCAAAAAGTCCGCCAAAACAGAATTTTCCTATATATTTCCGCCAATTTGTAGAAAATTTTTTGCAATAAAAAGGTAAACAAAAGAAATTTTATTTAACCCTGAATGAAAGAGACAGACATATACAAAACAAGAATTTTCGGTCCTTTACTGGGGGTCTACATTAGCCATGAACTTGGTATGAACATTATGTCGAACATCGCATATGACTAATGTAGACCGCTCATGTCCATGTTTCGTCCATGCTCTGACATCGATGCCCGAACATATGTCTGATCATCAATGTTCGCCATGAGATTCGCCGTCAACATTCTCATTAGAAAGAAAAGAGACAGAACAAAATTGGTAAATATTCCATCTCTATTGCACTACCAAAAAACGCATTGGTAAGGCAAAACATGGACATCGTACGTATTCACCACAACAAAGAAGTTGATGAATTTTTTAGAGTTGCTCTGCCGGCGTCATGTTCATGTCATGTTTAAGACGTAGGTTTAACAATGCTGGGGTTAAGTTAATGATGCCACAGTGAGTAAAATTGGCCATTTTTAGTTAAACATTTTACCGCGAGATGGACGTGTCCTATATGTGTATAATCTGTGCCGAAGAGCTTTGCATTAGAACAGACAGTTTGGCATACAGATGAAAAATTGTTTTTGATAATCAAACAGGGATGATAAAGTTGCTACAATTGTACTTTTTTTGGTACTATTGAATCCAAAAAAGTACGATGGTACCCCCATGACTCATTTGGTACTATTTGCAAAATTTCCCAATATGTTGGCTGGTATCACTTGATTATTCAATAATAATTTATCTCTACCTTGGCCCTTAACTTAATTCTTTCTTAAGTCTTAGGCGGTAATTCGTGAGTGGATTTGTGTACAACAGGTGGTCTTGAGAGAACAGCTTATGGCGATGCTGATGGAGTAGCTTAATGTCAAACTCCATATTCTATAAACAAATCATTGGTTTTCTTGAATAAAGGCGTATGTTTTAAAACTGTTTTTTCCAGTAGAGCAAGGTTGTTCATTTCACCAAACAATTGTTTATACTCTTTATTTCATTTCTTTTTATACTCCCTATTTAGTCGTTAATGCGAGAGCGACGAGTGTACATGCATAGTTGGTGTGTTTTTATTTTGTCATATACAGTGTGTAAAATGAATAATGATGGAAAAGAAAGTGCTTTTTCTTAGAAATAAAAAGATATTTTTGGAAAAACAAAGGGTATTCTGGCAAAATGTATTGAAGATTTCTGTATTTTACCAAGTAAAGAAATAGTAAATTCAGTGTGAAACGCATTATTATACATTTTTACGATCAACATAATTTCTTAAGATAAAATTTTAATGAAAATCTTTGCGTTTACTTTATCGTGTTACTGTACTCTTAGCAATACAGCTGCAAAGTATTTTTGGGCAGCCTTGCAGTAGAGCCAAAACAAAATATTTCTGAAATTGTGTCCACGGTATTAATTACCATCTTTGATTGTTTAAATAATTTCGGCATATATTTGCCAAAATAACTTTGTGTGGAAATTTCAGACAAAAATAAAGTAAGAACGAGATTCTAGCAAAGGATGCATAAAACCCCATATGTCGACATAAATAATATTTACTAAGTAAAATAGAACAAAATATTTAAAAAGATTTCAAAATGTGTTTAGATAAAAACATCGTATATCTCTGCTTGTGTGTTCGAATCAGAGTACGAAGAATGCTCGAATTGTTTTCTCTCGCGAACGAATTTAAATAGAACGAATTTTATTTTTCCTACTGTAAAGAATTTGTCTTTTTTATTCGCGAATTTTATAAATAGAATTCGCGAGAGAAATATATTTTTAATTCTTTAAGTTTGTTTTCCTCTCGCGAATTTTATAAATAATTCTATTTATAAAATTCCCAAATATAATAAAATAAAATTCGCGAGAGGAATAAGAATGGAAAATATAGAAAAGAATATTTTGGGAATAGTATTCTTGTGTATACATTTATTTCTTTGACAAAAGAAATGTATGTATGTATTGCACGTATAGATGTGTGTACATATGCTGTGTAAAGCCCTGTACAGACGGTTGTAAGATCTTACAATATTGTCAGATCTGCCAATGTGCTGACGATGTACTGACAATACAAAATTGTCAGCACAAGGTATATTATTAGTTCACACGGCTGTATCAAAGTTGTTAGAAAAGCTTACCATTTATTGGCAGACAGTTGTCTAACAATAAATTTATCTACAATATTGTCAGTAAAGAAATTGGCAGTTCACACGATTGTCAGATGCAAAAATTGTCAGATCTGTTGTTTGGCGCTGCCAGACGCATATCATTTAAAAGAAATCAACAACTATTTATCGTCTGTGCTTCTGTTAACTTTAAAAAGTAAAAATATAAACTTTTATTAAACATAAAGAAGCAATTTTAACTATTTTAGCTGCATATTTTTTCTTATTTTAATCTTTCCCTAAAAAATATGTGTGCAGTGCTGCCAATATAATAAAGTCTATGACAATGACGCCAATGTCAGATGCAGATACTTCGCACATCTGACAATTAAAAAATGCCTCACAATAGTCTGCAAATAATCTGACAATGGTAACGCGATGTGTTCACACGATTGTGAAATGTCTGACAATTTTTTGTCAGCAGGTAGTATTAAAATCGACTGACAATGCTTTTTCTGCCAACGTTGTCAGACAAAAATTTTCAGTTCAGACGATTGTAAGAATTTTTTATCACATTTTTTTTACAATATTGTAAGAACTGACAATCGTCTGTACATAGCTTTACAATGTTGTAAGTAAAATGTGCTAAAAAGTTCTTACTGAAAATTTTTGTCTGACAACGTTGGCAGAAAAAGCATTGTCAGTCGATTTTAATACTACCTGCTGACAAAAAATTTTCAGAAATCTCACAATCGTGTGAACACATCGCGTTAACATTTTCAGATTATTGGCAGATAATTGTTAGACATTTTTTAATTGTCAGATGTGCGAAGGTTCTGCATCTGACAATGGCGTCATTGTCAGAGACTATTTTATATTGGCAGCACTGCACACATTTTTTTAATGGAAAATTGAAAATAAGAGGAATTATGCAGCTAAAATAGTTAAAATTGCTTCTTTATGTTTAATAATAATTTATATTTATACTTTTTAAAGTTAACACAAGCACAGATGATAAATAATTTATGATTTCTGTTAAACGATATGCGCCTGGCAGCGCCAAACAACAGATCTGACAATTTTTGAATCTGGCAATCGTGTGAACTGCCATTTTCTTTACTGACAATATTGTCAAATACATTTATTGCCAGAGAACTGTCTGCCAATAAATTGTAAGCTTTTCTAACAACTTTGATACAGCCGTGTGAACTAAAAAAATATACCTTGTCATTCCAATTTTTTTATTGTCAGTTAATCGTCAGCACATTGGCAGATCTGATAATATTGTAAGATCTTACAACCGTCGGTACAGGGCTTAAGAACTGACAATCGTCAGTACATAGCTTTATGAAAAACACTTACCACTTTACACAACACTTACCACTTTACACAACCGACATTTGTGTCATCCAAAACCACTGCACCTGAAATCCTTTAAAAGAAATTACCAACACATTTTTAAATCATGTACTTATAATCAAGACATTTATTATAATAAAAATAATAAAATAAATAAAACTAATTGAAAAAATAAAAAAAAACTACATTGAGAATAAATCAACAATCTTTTCCTAACCCGTATTTTATGTGATGAAGAGAATTAAAAAAAAACTGGTAAAATGATACAAAAATTAAAAACTTGTAAAATGACCTATTATAACCCTACCCAACACTAATTTGGAAATATTAAACAATCAAACAGTAACACTACTAACAAAAAAAACTAACTAAGAATCAACTAGAAAGATTATCTAAGAGCTATATTTTTGGTATAATTTTTTCTGGAATTCACTTTCTTTTACTTTATATTTAAACTACCCTAAAAGAGCTCTCTGAAGGTGTATGGTTTTCTAAAACGTTCAAAACAATATAGATTTTCTAAATCAATTAATTCCTACTTTGAGTCTACGATAAACTCAATAGTTGAAACTTTCACAATTAAATTTAAATTTCACTAACACTAATTAGACACTAACACCAAGAATAATTAATACTAAAGCCTACAGTACACGGAATGTAAAAAGCCACATGCGTATGTGGGTCTGACGTCACGAGAATTTTCAGCATATTGGTTGCATTTTTTATACAAGTAGTAGTGGATACATGCTGTAAAATTTTGATAGTACACGGCATGTATTTTTGTCCCAAAATTCAAATGTAACATATGTGGCCGAAGCGGACACATTTGCAGAAGCAATACATGTGTAAACATCTGAATGGTTACATGTATGTTACTAGTACACGGCATGCAGCAGATGGAAGCGTTTTATATATTAGCATATGCAAAAGCCATATGTTTATGAGGATTTCTAGTACACGGCATTTATGTTCTTCTATTCGAGTTGATTTTATCGTCGGTCCATATATGCTGAATTTTTCTGTCGCCTGCTGTTGACTTTCTTTGTCGACGAGACTTTAATTGAGAAGGCGGCACAGTTGGAATCATCGTCGTCGACAATAACAACATTATTTTCACTCATATTTTAGTAAATTAATATAATAAAGGCAAAAATTAAATCACAAATTAAATGCACAAATTAAACGGAATAGCAAACAAATTTATTTGATAAGAATCAAAACAAACTCAGCTGCTTATGACTATCAGTGTTGCCACGAAAAAAAAACTTCATACGAAAGTTTCCTAAAAAAAATACCAAAGTCGTTGAAAATCTATCAATATATTACAAACTAACTTTTATAGAAATTTATTAAAATTTTTACAAAATTATTACTTTCTAAATTTAAGATATGGGTTGAAACAAAAATTTTTAATTTTTTGTTTGCTTTAATGGTTCATTTCAAAATGGTGAATTTTGAAAAAACGCGAAAAATATTTTTTTTTCATATATAAAGGCTTGTAATTCAGTGAACTTTTGTCTGATCAACACAGTATTAATATGAACTGAAAGAGGAAAAACATATCTATGCAACAATCCCAAATTTGCTCAATTCTCGAAAACGTTTCTTAAGAAAAATAAATTAATGCCATATTAATGTTCAGCAGCCCCAATTTAGCTTAAAAAACATCTCATTTTTGAGCTGAATTTTTTTGTGAACTAGTGTTATCAACGGATAAATGTAGTTACGTTGTAAAATGTAATAAAGATATTTGTGTTTATTGAATGCAATACAAAATCATATTGTTGTATAGGCTTTGGTAAAACGTGTTCATTTCTCTGTAAAAACCACACAAAAGGTGACTTGTAAGAAATAGAGTATTCTATTTAACAGGCAATTAAACCAAGTTTGACAGCAGCCCGTATTTAAATAAACTATAGTATAATAAACATAAGATATGCTGAAAATCGAGGCTTTTTATTATAATTACTTTTGGCATCGTATTGCGACTAAAAATTAAGAAAATAAATTATAGTTTAAAAAAAACTTAAAAACACGGTTTAATAACAAACGGAACTAAAGAATAAAAAGTAATTTGTAAGTATGAAGAGGCTGTGTTCCAGCAATCCCAATAATCAATTATGACTAATTAATTTTTAATAAGATTAAAATAAAAATTAAGTTATGTATTAACATTTAACATAAAGCGCCCCACGATTTTGTACTATAAGTGATTTTTTTTGTTAATACATAACTTAATTTTTATTTTAATCTTATTAAAAATTAATTTGTCATAATTGATTATTGGGATTGCTGAAACTCTTCATACTTACAAATTACTTTCTATTTTTTAGTTCCGTTTGATATTAAAGCGTGCTTAAGTTTTTTATATTAAATGTAAAAGTTTTAAATTTTTTGAAAATTCAAATTTAATAATGGGTGATTTTATAAGAACTATCGGAAAGTAAAAAAAAAAACACATAAAATTCAGAAAAATGCATGAAATATTTATTTGGATCGATAGTTGGGTCGATATAATTTAATGTTTGAAGATTATTTCATGCAAATGTTGGCCGCGGCTGCGCCTCAAATGGTCCATCCGCTTAGTCCAATTTTGGCATACTCTTTCCAACATTTCGGCCGGTATCTCACGAATAATGTTGGCAATGTTGGCTTCCAGTGCGTCAATCGAAGCGGGCTTGTCGCTATAGACATTAGCCTTAACATAGCCCCACAAAAAAGTCTAGAGGCGTTAAATCGCACGATCTGGGCGGCCAATTGACTGGTCCCAAGCGTGAAATAAACTGTTCACCGAACTCGCCTCTCAATTGGTCCATTGTTTCGCGTGCTGTGTGGCATGTGGCACCGTCTTGTTGAAACCACATGTCATGCAAGTCAAGCTCTTCCATTTTGGGCAGAAAAAAGTTTGTTATCATCGCACGGTAGCGCTCACCATTCACAGTAACTTTGTGATTCGCATCATCTTTGAAGAAATACGGCCCAATGATGCCGCCAGCCCATAATCCGCACCAAACGGTTGTTTTTTGTGGATGCATTGGTAGCTCTTGCAATGCTTCTGGCTGCTCTTCACTCCAAATACGGCAGTTTTGCTTGTTCACGTATCCATTCAACCAGAAATGAGCCTCGTCGCTGAACACAATTCTTCGATAAAAAAGTGGATCTTCATCTAACTTTTCAAGAGCCCATTCACCAAAAATTTGGCGTTGTGGTAGGTCGTTTGGCTTCAATTCTTGCACCAGCTGTATCTTATAAGGCTTCACACCCAAATCCTTCCGCAAAATTTTCCACGTAGTGGAGTAACAGAGGCCCAATTGCTGCGAACGGCGCCGAATCGATAATTCACGGTCATCACCAACACTGGCCGATACGGCTGCGATATTTTCTTCAGTTCGCACTCTACGTAAACGTGTTGGTGGTTTAGTGTCCAACAATGTAAATTTGGTGCGAAATTTTTTTACAATAGCCCGAATAGAAGCCTCAGTAGGTCGATTAAACTGACCATAAAATGGAAGAAGCGCGCAATGAACTTTTTTAACAGAGCACGCATTTTGGTAATAAAATTCAATAATTTGCAAGCGTTGTTCGTTTGTAAGACGATTCATGATTAAATTATAGACCAAACTGAAGATGTTTGACAGTGACACAAGATACAAAACGTGCGTGAGCTGTCAAAACTAGTGTTGCCAAAAAGATAATAGCAAAAAAATCACTCGTTATAACAAGCAGATACGCCGCGCTTAAAAACGCCCATGTGGCCTCAGTCTTAATTACAACTTTTATCAATTATACTACAAAAAGTAAATTTTATAAAAACCTCTTTACAGATTTAATTCGTGAGTTTTTACTAACTGCATTGAAACTTCTAATAATAAATATGCATAAACATATACACAAACCAACCAAACGAAAAAATTCCTACATAATTTGCTAGGAAACACCCAACTGGCAACGCTTTCAATGGGTACATACGCTTAGAACATGTTCTGACAACAATTCTTTCTGTTACATTTTTGTGACAGCTACATGCGCATGTAAAAGATATTGCACGTGTCACAATTCACATGTAACACGGTAGTACACGGGATGTGAAAAATACACATGGGCGTATGCGTCTTGATAGCTACATGTGGTACACATACGAATGTTTACTTCATGTGAGTGTCCCAAAAAGTGGAAGTACACGGCATGTAGCAAATGTAGCTTCATGATGACGTCAAAATTACGTCAGAGCCACATGCGCATGTGGATTTTTACATTCCGTGTACTGTAGGCTTAAGAATAACACACTAAAAACTGAAATTATTTTAATGTTATTTTTCGTATCAAAAATAAAAACAATAATTTTTCTTTTCTAAGCATGTGCAACCGGAAAATAAATAATTTTTATTTTTTTTGTATGTGCATCTAAAAAAATACAAAAAGAAACAGTTCCGGTTGATATGACAAGAAGGCTAGGTAAGTACCGTACGTAAGTGAAGAAAACAACCTGGCATCACCGGCAACCTTTTTTTGTATGTATATGGAAAAAAGGTTGTTTTCTTCACGATATCTTTTTAGCAACTTTTTTTCCAGGAGACAGAAAAAATGTAAACAAAGATTGAACAAAAATTTGTCAAATTAAAACGTTAATTACAACATTAATTTTAATTAAATTTTAGATAAATAAATCGTTATGTGTAACAACAAAATCCCTAGAACCTAATTATATGAATGTCACTAAAATATTACAGCGATATTTTGCAAAGGCCATACTAGCCAATAATTATGGTTTTTCCTTAATAACTCAGGAACTAGACTTCGTGCGAACACGGGGCTACCCGCAATTCAAAGGGGACAAAAAATTACAGCAAAAATTGATGTTGTCATAACTCGGGTAACTTTTGCAACAAAGTTATAGGCGCAGCAAACTTTTTTATAAAAATAAAAAGGCGCTAAAAAAGTTTTCTATTAATAACTCAAAAACTAGACTTCGTGCACACATGGCGCTACCTGCATTCGAAAGAGGACAAAAAACTAAAGAGATAATGGGTGTCATCATAGACCGAGTCACTTTTGTGACCAAGTTATAGGCACAGCAACCTTTTAAAAAATTAAAAAGTGGCAAAAAAAATCAATTTTAGTTTTCTACTGATATCTCCGAAATTGGACTTCGTCCACACATGGCACTAGCCGCAATCGAAAGAGGACAAAAAACTAAAGAGATAATGTGTGTCACCATAGACCGGGTCACTTTTGTGACCAAGTTATAGGCACAGCAACTTTTATGAAAATTAAAAAGTGGTAAAAAATTCAATTTTAGTTTTCTACTGATATCTCCGAAACAAGACTTCGTGCACACATGGCGCTACCCGCAGTCGAAAGAGGACAAAAAACTAAGGAGATAATGGGTGTCATCATAGACCGGGTCACTTTTGTGACCAAGTTATAGGCACAGCAACCTTTTAAAAAATTAAAAAGTGGCAAAAAATCAATTTTAGTTTTCTACTGATATCTCCGAAAGTGGACTTCGTGCACCCATGGCACTAGCCGCAATCGAAAGAGGACAAAAAACTAAAGAGATAATGGGTGTCACCATAGACCGGGTCACTTTTGTGACCAAGTTATAGGCACAGCAACCTTTTTGAAAATTAAAAAAGTGGTACAAAATTCAATTTTAGTTTTCTACTGATATCTCCGAAACTAGACTTCGTGCACACATTGCGCTACCCGCAATCGAAAGAGGACAAAAAACTTAAAAGATAATGGGTGTCACCATAGACCGGGTCACTTTTGTGACCAAGTTATAGGCACAGCAACCTTTTTGAAAATTAAAGAGGTAAAAAATTCAATTTTAGTTTTCTACTGATATCTCCGAAATTAGACTTCGTCCACACATGGCGCTACCCGCAATCGAAAGAGGACAAAAAACTAAAAAGATAATGGGTGTCACCATAGACTGGGTCACTTTTGTGACCAAGTTATAGGCGTAGCAAACTATTTAAAAATTAAAAAGCGCAATAAAAATTTGTCTTCAGTTCTTTTTAATATATTCGCAGTGTATGGTGAAAATATTCGTTTGGACTCCGTTCTGTTCCTATTAGAATTTGCTAGTGCTTAAATCTGGCAGCACAAAACCGAAATATAAAATCAAAACAAAACATGAATTGGCATCCAGAGAAACAAGCCGTTCGGCTCAAAGTCGGGTAACAGCCGCCGCCGACTTTTTTGAGCAGTCGAGCTGCCACCGACCCGAGCGGGTTGAATTGGCTCACATGCTAACATGGAACGATTTAATCAGATTTTATTTAGTTTTATTTGTATTACATAAATAACTTATGAACCGAATTTCTTCCAATTATCTTAACAATTTCGCATATAATCTAATCCAATGCAAATTGTACAAAAACTGAAATTTTAAGTCTTAAATATATCTTTTTTTAAGAGCTAACATTGAAAACGGGTGAACGCCACTGCAATCAGCATACTTGAATTAAGTTAACCCGTCGGGTGCCCCTTCTGTCGGAAAAAAATAGTGTCGAATTCATGCACAATGTAATCTTTTAGATGATAATAGGAAGATATTGTATAAATATCTTCTTAGGAAGATATCTTCTAAATCTTTGTAGGGTAATTGAGCTAATATTATTTTATATGTTGCAAAATTCGCAAACTGACGATGTTATTTACATAAATATTTAAAAACTTAGTTTTTAATAACAATTTTATCAAAACTATTAGTTTAAAATATTAGTAAAATAAGTATTTATTCATATTTTAAAGATTTTTGCGATAGTTATTGGTTCGACACGACATTTAAGCCGCCGCCGAATCATTGCCGTAAACGCCGCTGCCACCGATCACTATTACTCGCGCCGCCGCCGATCGAAAGGCCTCGGTTTGGTAGTGTGGCAACTTCACGTAAAAAATCAAATAACAGAAAGAAATTAACTAAAGAATATACAAATTACATGCAAAAATAAATATAAAGAATAAATATTGAAAATCTGGTTGGAGAACCAAACAAAAACTCACATTTGAACATATAATTGATAATTGGTTGGAGAACCAAACAAAAACACTTGGAAACAAGAAGGAGAGAATTTTGGGAGTTCCGGCTTCGTATACTACGGTATATGTCTTTTGGAATAGTCTCGGAGGAGGCTCCTTAATACTGAAATTGTTGATGGCGTTTTAACTTTTGGTTCGGCCAAATAATTCTCCCATCACTTGTTGTAACAAGTGGCACGGAGTAGTAACCTCAAATACTTAAAAAAATATATAAATTAGCTATGTTCTAAAAAGTATGGAAAATTTTTAATTAGTGGCGAATAATTTCATAATGGAGCTAAATAATGAAAAATTGCAATTGTTAGCCGCTCCTAATATAAGAAGACTGGGTAAGTTTTCTGCATCTAATGTGCTGATTGTATGAAACCATAAATGTTTTCCTTTTTCTACATTTCAGCTGAGAAAATGTTACAACGCTATTTTGCTATAGTATTTAATGGATAAGGCTGATGTAGACACGCTTATAAAAATAAATTTTTGGAAGAAATGTGTAAATTTTTCTGAACTTTCATCAATCCGGTTAGAAATTAACATACAGGTATGTGATGGAAATCGATTCCGAAAACGCAGCAGTTTTGAAAGGTGTTTTTTAATAATATTTCTTTATTAAAAATAATTTTATCACATATTACAAAAATATCTCTTTATTACAAAAGATTTGTATCACAAAAATTATTAAAATTTGATGAAAAGTGCGTTAAGTGGGACTTTCAAGTGCTTCGTTTTCAAAATCGATTTCCATCACATACCTGATATTTTTGTTTTGTGCTCCAGTAGCCACTTTTTTATTTTATTTGTAAAAAGTAGCTTTTTCTTCTCAATGTGTATACTAACTGCTGTGTATTGTGTAACTTGTTATTGAGATGAAATTTTCCACTTTTTATTGAAAATAAGCGGATAAATGTTATTAGAAAAGATATTTACATAGAATAAAAAGCTAATACTGATGAAACTTGGTATTTTACTTGATTTTTTCATCACACTTTTTTAAAACAATAGTATTGAAATCGTTTTGAAAACTATAGTTTTCCATCACATACCGAATTAGAAAAACGTAAGCATTAAACAATTTAAGATGCATTATAAAAACTTTGTTTTATTTTTTAATTTGAACGGCGAACACTTTTATATCTATAAATTTATATATTTATAATTGCTGCATCCTTAGCTACCTGAGCTTCGGATGAAAGGCTTGCATCATCAGCTGATTCACACACTTTTTCTTCATTAGCTTTTGGTGCTGTTTCATCACCTCTTGTCGCTTCATCAACTCTTACTGCCTTCAACGGCTGAGCAGTTGGCCCGTAAGGTGGCCCATAGGGCAGCGCATGGGGTGGTACATACGTCTCCAGTACGGTGGCCAATAGCCACCATATGGCTGCCAATGCCCCGAACTTTGTTCCACATTTGCTGCTTCTTGGGAAGCAGCGGATCCTTGGAGACGGGGTGCCTCAAATGGTGGCCAATATCCACCATAAGGGGGCAAATTGGGTGGGGGGAGCCCGTGGTTTTGGGCGTAAGGAAGAATTCCCGCCTGGATGCTTCTTGACTGCAATATGTAAGAAGAAAATTGTTATTGTTTATACACAACATACATAAAATCACAATCAGCCTTATCATGAATTCCACATGTGAAAATTTCCGAATAAAACTTTTTGTTCACATGGATTTTAATTTCATATCATGAATGCCAATAACATACCTGGTTTTAAAAAGATGTGTGTGAAGTTTTTTGAAAGCAAACAAATTCCAAAGCTATTTTTTCAAAGTTTAAAAATGTAAACATTCGGAAATTTTCACAACATATTTTATTCATGATACCAACTGTTCACACGTTCGGAAATTTTCATGTGAAATTTTATTTATTATAAGGCTGAATAGCTTGTGTATTGACATAAATTAAATTATACTGGTACAAGTTAATGGCGTTTTCTTTTCTACCAAAAAATTTTGCATTGTTTGCACTTTTCAATGAAAATTTACAATGACGGTATTCAGGGTTCGGTGCAAATGTTCTTGCGAAAATGCAAAATAAACCATATAACCATATTAATGTCAGTACACATGACGAGAAAGAGTGAAAAACAAAAAATCGCACTTCTTTTCAAAGCACTCTTAGTATGATGGCACAATTGCATGATTTAAATATGGCATATGTATTTTTTAGTTACGTATATAATGGTTTAGGCCTATTGGGGAAGCCAGCCATTAAAAAAAATTGGCAACGCACTAAGTGTAGTACCTCAGTGGTAGTGTGGAAACCTGCACACTTTGTATAATTTGCATAAATGATTATAGATGGGAAAAGGGTAAATGCAGTAGTTTTGATTTAACTGCCTTTTGTTTAAGCGCACTTTTGACTTAACTGCACAAAATTATTAATTTGTGTCATTATTCTTTAAAATCCGATACAACTTCATTTTTTAAGTGCACTTTTAAGATAAATGCCTTAAATTTCGAAACTATTTTCATACAAAAAATCAATTTTAGCTGCATTTTAACTTAACTGTACAAAATATTTGATCATTCTTCAAAATACTTCTATGAAGTCTTTAGCTGAATTAAAAAAATTTTGAAAATATAAATAGATTTGAGCTTATGTATAGTTTGGCGTAAATATAAAAAAATAAATAAAAATAAAACAAAAATAAATTGATCCCATAAAGGTTTTAGCCGGCTACAAATGTGAGCCGATTCAAGCCGCTCGAGTCGGCAGCGGATCGACTGCTCAAAAAAGTCGGCGGCGGCTGTTAGCCGACTTTGAGCCGATGGGCTTGTTTCTCTTTCTTTTGCCGCCAATTCCAAAGCGAATTAATATCAAGTGGCCTTATCATCAAAAGAACACACATACAAAGTAGGTGTAGGACTATTTTTATATGTGCTTTGACAGTTCGGGTTAAAGTTTTTCTCTTTTCTTATATAGAGTTTGACTGATTGGGTGTAATCAGCTGATGATCATCTGTGATGATAAGGCTACCTGGTACTGAATGCGCCTTGGCCAATTCATGTTTTGTTTTGATTTTATATTTTGGTTTGGTGCTACCAGATGTAAGCACTACCAAAGTCTAATAGGAACAGAACGGAAACCAAACGAATATTTTCACCATACACTGCGAATATATTAAAAAGAACTAAAGACTTTCTAAAGCGCTTTTTAATTTTTAAAAAATAGTTTGCTATGCCTATAACTTGGTCACAAAAGTGACCCGGTTTATGATGATACCCATTATCGCTTTAGTTTTTTGTTCTCTTTCGATTGCGGCTAGTGTCATGTGTGCACGAAGTCTGGTTTCGTAGCTATCAGTAGAAAACTAAAATTGATTTTTTTGGCACTTTTTAATTTTTGAAAAGGTTGCTGTGCCTATAACTTGGTCACAAAAGTGACCCGGTCTATGGTGACACCCATTATCTCTTTAGTTTTTTTTCCTCTTTCGATTGCGGGTAGCGCCATGTGTGCACGAAGTCTAGTTTCGGAGATATCAGTAGAAAACTAAAATTTAATTTTTTAGCACTTTTTAATTTTCATAAATGTTGCTGTGCCTATAACTTGGTCACAAAAGTGACCTGGTCTATGATGACACCCACTATCTCTTTAGTTTTTTGTCTTCTTTCGATTGCGGGTAGCGCCATGTGTGCTCGAAGTCTAGTTTCGGAGATATCAGTAGAAAACTAAAATTGAATTGTTTACCACTTTTTAATTTTCATAAAAGTTGCTGTGCCTATACCTTGGTCACAAAAGTGACCCGGTCTATGGTGACACCCATTATCTCTTAAGTTTCTTGTCCTCTTTCGATTGCGGCTAGTGCCATGTGTGCACGAAGTCTAGTTTCGGAGATATCAGTAGAAAACTAAAATTGATTTTTTTGCCACTTTTAATTTTTTAAAAGGTTGCTGTGCCTATAACTTGGTCACAAAAGTGACCCGGTCTATGGTGACATCCATTATCTCTTTTTTTTTTGTCCTCTTTCGAATTCGGGTAGCGCCATGTGTGCATGAAGTCTAGTTTCGGAGATATCAGTAGAAAACTAAAATTTATATTTTTTGCCACTTTTTAATTTTTAAATAGGTTGCTGTGCCTATAATTTGGTCAGAAAAGTGAACTGGTCTATGGCAATACCCGTTGTCTCTTTAGTTTTTTGTCCTCTTTCGATTGCGGCTAGTGCCATGTGCGCACGAAGTCTAGTTCCTCAGTTATAGGGGAAAAACTATAATTATTGGCCAATCTGGTTTTATCAAAATATCGCTCATATATTTTAGTGACATTCGTTTAATTAGATTCTAGATGGGAACTCGCTCTCTATTTTTAATGTTAGTAACATTTTTTACTTTAAAATTATCATTTAGTAGTTTTTTCTTTTTCAGCTTGATGTTGGCTCATATTGTTGGCACTTGTGCTTTGCTGTGATGCTGGTATCAAAAAATTTACTTTTATATTATGGTCCGTCATAGACATTGAATTGGAGCGTACCCGTGTACGCAAGTGTAAATTTTTGTTTACTGGGTTATCACATTCTGCAGCAACAACAGTAACGTAGGCATTTATGTTGTTTGTTGTTGTATTCGTACTCATTTGGTACGAATACCAAATATATTTGTTGTTTGTGTGCCTACTTGCTTATAATTATAATTTACTTTACAAAAAGAAATGAAAAATGTATAGGTACGTAAAATATTAAACAATACGGTTTTTGTTAATACTTTGTTGTTGCGAATATTTGTTTTTTTTTAATATTATATGTATATTTTTATATTGTTTATTTTGTTCACCGACGGCAAATTAATGCTTGTTTCTACTTCGAGAGTATTATTTTAAAAAAAATTTCTTTGATTTTTAATTAATTCTATTAAGCTTCTTCCTTATTTACATTCACTAAGAACTGATAGCGGGAAAAATGTTCACGGGAACTTCGCGATAGCAAGTTTTCCTCGAAGGGAAATTAAAATTTCATGGGAACATAAATTTCACTTGTTATTCGCGATAGGGGTGAAGCTTTAAGAAATTTATTATTTGACATATTCGGCCATGTTCTGTAAACCGAATCAGATTAAATTTCTCGTTTTCCAAAAATAAATAATGCCCCCATTTATGCATTTTAAATAATATATAGTAAATTAATTTCAGATATGATATTTTAAGCTCTAAAGAATAGACAACTTCAAAAAAGTTTGAAAAAATTTTGCTATTATTGAATTTAGTTTGTCCAAATCGAGAGTTTTCAAATCGGTTTTATTTACAGAACAGGCAGGATTTCATAATTTTATTTGAATTGAAGTTTACTTGGTGATAGTTAAGCATTTTTTATATGCATTTCATTGGCGCTTTCCAAATCGTCAGTAGACTTCAACCCAGTGCTGTCAGAAGAAATTTTTAAAAAACCTTACGTATTCTAAAAAATCCCCTCTTTTTTCCTACAACACCATTTTTATCAAAAAACTGCGAAAAACATATGTATGAAGTCGCTTTCATATTTATATGCTAAAACCATTAAAGTTTTCACTAGTTGTGTAAAATTGAATATTTTAAGTTCTTTAAGCTTCTTACTTTTTGCTTAATAGTTTTAAGTACACACATATCTACTTTTTGTCCCTCGATGAAATTTAAAACCAAATATGTACATTAGGGTGGAGCGTCAGATTTTTTTTTTGCGAATTTCAATTTCGAATAGCAAAAAAAGGTTGATTTTTTTATATACATGGGAAAAATATAGGGACCTACTTTTAGCCCTCTACCGCAGCATCAAGATTTTGAATATGAGATCAAATCGATCAATTTGTGAAACATCATATGATGCAACATTATATATTCTTTATAGCTGTTATAACTCATTGCACTCAACATATCCACTATTTTATAGATATAAGGTCAGATTTCCGAAAAACTTAAGATGAAATAATGAGCAAATTTTCGGACTTCTAAGTCTTTGTCATATCTTGCAGAAAAAAACATTTTCTAAGATAATTTGAGGTCGCTGAACACGAAAAACTATTTTTTTGTTGTTATTTTTAGTTTTTTTCGCTTATTGGTAAAAATTCCGCGAACGGCTCCTCTAAATAAAATAAATTGCACACTGTTGTATATATATCTCTCTATTCTTTCATTCAATACACTGATTGTGCCGATCGTATAAAAAATGCATAGAGTTACAGGCATTAAAAATTTAAAAATGTATATTTTTAGACCTTCTCCCAAAAACTATCATTTTAAATTGCTCCATTAAGATGAAAAAATATACTAATGTGTTGTTTCCACAATGCAAACAAGAACTGCTTGTCTAAAATGTATATGAAAAGCACTCAGTTTTTTGAGTGATTTCCATATAAATCTTAGACAAGCAGTGCTTGTTTGCATTGTGGAAACAGTACATAAGTATATTTTTTTCGGGCTGTATTTCAAAGACAATTTTGTGAGGATCACATGAGGGATGCAATCGCTAGATTCTTATAAAATATAAGGAAGTTATTAGCCCTTAAGCGAAAACAGCTATATTATTTTTTAGTTATTTTTCATACAAAATTAATTTAAATCAGTTTGTATTAAAAAAAATTTTTTTTATTGAAAATAATTTTGTATGGGAAATAAAATTAGCTTTTTTCACTTAATGGCTTATAACTTTCTTATATTTTATCAGATCTCCTCGATCTTAAAAATTTTTCATTGGCACAAAAATGTTTTTTTTCGTGTTGCCTTAAACAAAATTATAAAATTATTTTTCTATATATTAATGAAGCAAATTAAATGAAATGCATATAATTTCTCTAGCTTCCAGCCGTGGTAGAGGGCTAAAGATATGTCGCAAAAAATTAAAAAAGTTTTTTTTTTGTATATAATTTAGCTAGATGCAACATTCCGGAGGTATTCGAAATTTATTGGATGACTTTTTTCCTTCACACACCAACGCTCCGCTCTAAGTTATTTATTTTTTTCAATAAATATTGCATTTTTTGCAATATTTGCATTGACTTTTAATTACCATTTGGCTTAAGAAATGCGCCCTCCATATTTCAGCGAACACTGGACGACATACTGAGGAAATGGTTAGGAAAAATTTGTTTTGTTTACATGGACGATATCATAATATTCTCCAAAAGTGAAGAAGACCATTATAGAAATATAGATACCATTTTCGGAACTCTCAGACTTTCAAACATGAAAGTTCAGTTAGATAAATGTGAGTTCTTAAAAAGAGAAGTGGAATTTTTGGGATTCATCATTTCAGATGAAGGAATAAAAACCAACCCCAAAAAAGTAGAAGCAGTCCTAAATTTCCCAACACCGAAAACACTAAAAGATCTAAGATCATTTTTGGGATTGTCAAACTACTATAGACGCTTTGTCAGGGATTATGCTAAAATTGCAAAGCCCCTGACAATGCTTTTGAGAGGGGAGGCAGGACGTTCGTCTAAATATATGAAAAAAAAGATAACAATTGATTTAGATCAAGAAGCAATGGACATTTATAAAACTAAAGACCATATTGACTTCTGACGATGTTATGTTAGCGTACCCAGACTTTAATAAAGAATTTACCCTCACGACAGATGCTTCTAACTATGCACTGGGAGCAGTGTTATCCCAAGAAAATAGACCTATTGTATTTCTATCAAGAACCCTTAGCAAAGCGGAAGAGCACTACGCTACAAACGAAAGAGAATTGCTTGCCATCGTATGGGCGTTAAAGTCGCTAAGGAATTACCTTTATGGCTCCGCAAAGTTAAAGATATTTACAGACCATCTTCCTCTGACTTACGCTTTAAATAACAAAAATGCGAATTTTAAACTTAAAATATGGAAAGCATTTCTTGAGGATTTCAATTATGAACTGCAATACAAACCAGGCAGCACTAATGTAGTTGCCGACGCCTTATCCAGACCTTCGCATGAGAACACTCTTATAAACACTCTAACTCCAACTCAACACAGTGATGAGAGTTCATCCCAAAATTTAATACAATATACTGATGCTCCCATTAACGCCTTCAAGAATCAAATATTAATTTCAAATGAAGGAAGCCAACCGTTTTATAACTTTGAAATTGTTTTCCCTACCTTTCACAGACATAGAATTAACGAACTTGACATTACACCAGAGTCTCTGACTCAGATATTAAAAAAGTATCTGAATCCCTCAGTAACTAATTGCATACATACATCGGATGAAACATTAGGAATGTTACAAGAAGTTTATATAAATAATTTCACTCAATACAGGGTAAAATATTGTAGGAAAATAGTCACAGACTTGAAAAACGATGAAGAGCAGGAAACTGAAATACTTAAGGAACACAATCGAGCTCACAGGAACAGTATTGAGAATAAGGCACAACTTTTAACAAAATTTTACTTTTCGCAAATGCATTCGAAAATAAAAAAAACTCATTAGCCCTTGTAAAGTGTGTAAAGAAATTAAATACGAAAGGCACCCTAACAAAATCGCAATCCAAGAGACGCCAATACCACAATTCCCTGGACAAATTGTCCACATAGATATTTTTATGACAGGGAAAAAGGCAGTACTAACCGCTATAGACAAATTTTCGAAATTCGCGCAAGCCAGAATTCTAAAATCTCGGTCCGTTGAGGATGTTAAAGAACCCCTAAGAGAGATGGTACTTTCATTCGGTATGCCAGAAATAATTGTCATGGACAACGAGAAGTCATTCAATTCCACGGCTATAGTTTTCATGTTAGAAAATCAATATAACATAAAGGTATTTAGGATTCCACCTTACAGCAGTAGCGTCAACGGGCAAATAGAGAGATTCCACTCCACACTTTCAGAAATTATGCGTTGTCTGAAAGCCGGAAATGGACAGTGGACTTTCTCGGAACTATTGTACAGAGCAATATACGAATACAATAATTCAGTACACTCAACCATAAAAAGCAAACCCATAGAAAGATTTTTTTTGGGGAGAGTTACTACTAATCTTCTAGATATAGAAAAAGCTAAACAAGATACCGTCAAGAGACTAAAGGAAAAACAATTAGAAGACATAACTTATCATAACAAAACAAAGACCGTACCTAAACTTACGAACCTGGACAAATTATTTACGTAAAGGAAAACAAAAGACTAGGGACAAAACTCAGCAAAACATATAGAAAGGAAATAGTTAGAGAAGATAAGAACACTACCGTTATAACTGAATCAGGAAAAACAATTCACAAAAACAACATAAGGAATTAAAATAACTTTAATTACAGATTACTCTTTACCCTCGCTTGGGCTGACATTAAAATAATGGACTACACGAACTCACAATTAGTGACTATGAACTCCGGACAAGCGAAGATACAGACCCGGACCTTCAAGCTGATTCATACTATTAATATGGATGAATATCAAGAACTGATCGACAACTTAGAAGAAACATTACTCCAAAACGTTAGTCAAACTCACTTCCTCTACCCCTTCCTTAGACATGAGTTGAAAGATCTTCAGGAGTACCTAGATAGGTTGAAACCAAAATCCAAAAGATCCTTGAATTTTTTAGGGTCCGCATGGAAATGGATAGCCGGGAGCCCTGACCACGACGATTTTGAAATCTTAGAGAAAAAAACAAACAAAATGTTGAGAAATAACAATAAGCAAGTAGTCATAAACAGATTATCAATTGAAAAATTTAAAGAAATAACTAAAATAACTAATGAAATATTAAGACACATAAACAATAGTAGCACCAACTCCATAAAGGAGCAGGCCATAGCGGTCCTAAAATATAAATTAGATATAATAAAAGAAGAGATAATTAATATTCAGTATGCCATACACTGGGCCAAAATCGGAATAATTAATTCATTTATATTATCCCATACAGAAATAAATATTGTCAAAGATGTAATAAATACAGATTTAATACAGTTTGTAAATTTAGAACAGGCATTTGAATTCGCTGAAGTTAAGATTGCGTCAAATCATGATTCTATTGTTTATATCATTAGTATACCAACAACAAATGTAAAATCTTGTAATGAAATATTAGTAAAACCTATTAAGTATAAAAAACATATAAACAAGATTATTTACAATAAAATCCTAATATGCGATAATGTAATATTTGGAATAAAAATGCATGCAAGGACTACAACAACCATACCATATGCAATAGAAAAAATTTAGAAAATTTACACAATGACACTTGCCTAGCAAGACTGATCAAAAGTGAACCAGCAAATTGCAGTTTAATAGACAATCGGAATATACCCACCGTAGATGAAATTTCACCCGGAACAATTCTTTTAAATAACTTTAATGGAACGATTTTTATTAACAAAGAACCTCGGAACCTTATCGGTACATTTTTAGTACAATTCCATAACGAGTCTGTTTCAATATCAGATCAAATCTACAACTCATTTGAGACAGCACAGATGAAGCCATTACCTGCTATTTTGCAACCTAGAAATCCAAAGCCGAATATCGAAGAGGAATTGTCATTGGAGATGGTAAAGGAAATGCAACTTAATAACACAGAAGCCATAGATCTACTCAATCGTAAAAATGTGCAGAACTCAGGTATCAATCTTGGACTAGCCTTAACTGCAATATTCGTATCAATCTTTGTAATTGTTAAAACCAGAGTATGCAAGAAGGAAAATAAATCATTTGTCGTTCCAACAGTAATAAGTAACCAGCCCCAAGTACACATATCTATGCCGGAATTATCTGAATCCAAGAGAAATGAACCCAAAAGTGTAACAGAAAATACACACATTTCTTATTTCCAGCCGAACGAGGACGATCGGATTTAAGTGGGGAGGTGTTAATATAAAAAACATTCAATTTCCAAATAAAGAGACCTAATTGCAGTTTATTAAACTTCTGGTTAAAAACTTGTTATCACAATTTGCTGACACATTTCCAGTCGGTGAAAAAACAAATATTGCATACGGTAACAAAGCGTGTCATTATTAATTACCAAGCATATTTTAATTTAGAATTTAAGCTGTAATTAATTTTGTAAAATAGCTTTAAGTTCAGTTGTATTTTAAAAGTGGTAAAATAAAGTTTAGTTTTTTTTAAAAACCAAAATTTATAAATAAATAATTTATACTATACTATTTAATCACTTTCATTCTTTATTTAAGCATGGTACTGTGTTCATCATTTCGTGCGAACTGCTGTCAAAAGTTCATATAAAAAAATTGTAACGAATTTCTCATGAAAAATTGTT